>JBAMNC010001256.1:633772-1267545 GCA_037902135.1 Cetoscarus ocellatus
CATTTCATTTCAGGCTCAACACTTTTGGTACAGTATTGACCAATTATTACATTTCAGGTTTTATTACTTTTTTCTTTTTTTTGTGGCAGAAGTGAGAATGTTATACAATCTTTTATTTGCGTCAGTGCTTATCATCTGACTTGGAAGACCCAAAATCAGAGACATGGCATCCATCTCAAAGTTTTTATGAAATATATTATCCATTTCAAAACAGGCCTGGTTTTTAACAGAGAGGTGTTCTCGGTCCTTCAGTGATTAAATGTTATTTATTAATGGATTTTAACATGTGAAAAGGATCAGGCTCCTGCAGAAGGCAGAGCCCTCTGACAGGACAATGACCTTGGCTAAATGTTTTCTTTGTCCCCTCCCTGAGATGTGCTCTGCTGATCAGAGGGGCCGTTCACATGCCTGAGTGCTCCGGGGTCATCACAGGGCAGCTGTCCACTATAAAGGGCCGTCTGCACGGAGCGGCACTTCAGCCCCGGGCCAGCTGGAGGAAGGAGGCACGTCTCTGACTCTCATACCAGAAGATGAAGGTCTTCAGAGTGCTCTGTCCGGTCCTCCTCTGCTCCCTCTTCCCCTCTGCAGTCTCCTCTCAGGGGCGGGGGTATCACTCAGGTGTCGAGGGTTTCAGAGACCTGTCAGCGAGTCCTCGCAGCAGGTACCCTCTCTACATGATGCAGCTGTACCGCTCCTTCAGGACTGCTGACGCCTCGCCATCACACGCTGTCAACTCTTTGACGGATCGAGAAGACAACCTGACAGCCCAGAGCTCCAACTCTATCCTCAGTCTGATGGCCAAAGGTGAGTGAACCTTCACAGTGTCAGGGCTTGTCTGTCACAGGGACTGTAGGGACGGGAAACATTGAGTTATAAGATGATTTTACAGGCTGAAACAACAATTTTTACACGACTATAGTTCATTTTAAAGTGTTAAATATCACCATGCCTTTCCTCTGATTCAATCTGACCATTTTAAAGTGCAACAGAAAATGACATGATACAAAATAATGAAAAAGATGGCAGGTTTGAATAAATATGCTTTTGACGAGGGATGAATGATCTTAGAGCAAAATCATAGGTGGTAGAAAAGAAACTGATCATCAGTATCAGATATGAAAGTTTTTGCTGATATGTTGGTTGATCATCATTGAATATCCACTATAATACATCAAAAATATTTTTAAAGAATAAAAATGTTGTCATGCTCCATATCTGTTTCTAACACTAACAGACTGTCACCATGACAGGAGCAGGTCAGCTTTAATGAAGTGAAGGTTTTGTACTCTTGACAAAATTATCTGTTGGTATTGGCAATAATATGTTTGGAAATGTCAACATATCTAATATCTGCAATCACCTGATATTGTGCATCCCTACTTTTGACCACAAGATGATTAACAGTATTATATTTCACCTAAATGGGGAAGTAAACACTGTTTTAATTTTCTTCTTGAATGAGCAATTCTAACATTAGTAAAAACCAACAATAAAACCCTTAAAAAAATCCTAGAATCCTAAAGATTAGTAACTTATTGCGTCTGAATACCAAAAACTTGCAGACAAACTCATGCACGCTTGGCTAAAGTAAGTGTTAAGGACAGGAGAACTGGTTTTCTTCATCCAGATTTATCTAATTTTCCAAAATACGTCTGGTTTCCGACGTATTAGTGTGATTTGATTGATTTTGGTTAAATTACCACATTATTTTATTCAACACATAATATTTAAGAGTAAGAAAATTTGGAAAATCTCACTATACCTATGAGAGATGATGACAGTGTTTTTTGTTTGCGAGTTTTGTTAATAAAATTATGAAAATACCTCATGTTACATCTGTTTTACTTCGACTTTTGTTGATATGCTATAAAGCAGCTTCTAGCACAGTTTGATTTGTGATGGAATAATAAAGTTTAGACTTATGCTATTTTGAAAATCTTTTTTTTTTCTTTACGTTAATATTAAGGCATCATTCATCACCAAACTTTCCAGACATCATTTTTGATCCACAAAGCCCTGCCTTAGCACAGGACTAATCAGAATCAGAACCTCTTATTTTCTCATATCCTTGATCTGCATTAAAAGTCTGAAAACACCATCAGGATCCAGATGAAATTTACATGGACCTCATATTTTCCTGTAAAATTGGAAGTGAATCCGTTAAAAAATGGCAGAGATATGATTTTTTGAGTTCTGCCCAATGTAAACCTACTTGATTTTTTGAAATTTGGGGACATTTTTGCATCCACACGAGTATACGGATCACCACCAAATTCTATTCATTTTTAAGTTGGGCCATTACCAACATCTCCTGAAAATTTCAGCAAAATCTGTCCACTTGTGTTTGTCTTCGGTGAACATGTAAACAGCAAGACATTTGTAAGGACTGTTTCCATCTTCAGGAACTTTTCAGCCACTTCGCAGCACAACAGTGTGAGATTTTAGAAGTTAAAAACAGAGCTGCTCTGTGAGTTCACTTTAAACATGATCATTAATAACACAGACTGAACATGAGGTCGCAGGTTTGTTTCTAAAGTCTGAGGAAACATTGCTGAGTGTGCAGTGAGACAGTCTGTCCGTCCTGTCCTCTCAGTGAGCCCCGTCCTGCAGCTCTGTGTGTGTTATCTGTTATCAGACCCTCCCTCTTTACAACCCTCCAAGTGTCAAAATGCTTATTGGACTTAAAAGGCTGCCTGTGTTTTATGTGAGAGGGTGTGTATATTAGCCCTCAGACGTCCTCGCGCACGGGGGTTCAATACACATCCTGTCCTGCTCTCACTCCTGCTGCTGCCCTCGGACATTTGTCCAGGATCAGGTCTGTCCTGGACCGGGGCCGGGGGCTCAAACTAAAAATCATATCTCCTGATCTGTTAGCTGCATGGTGACAGATGTCTGTTTTTCCTGTAAAGAAAGACAAAATGATTGTCACAATACCACAGTTATAAACTTTAACACTGGTCTGGTTAAACTTTAAACAGTACTGATTTTTTTTTTTACCTCTGCCAAGGATGTCATGTTTTTACCGGCATTTGTTAGTTTGTGTTTGTTCATTAGTTCATGAACTGATTTGGATGAAATATTCAAGACCGTTTGGTCTGAATCTGAAAGCGGATCAGGGGATTTTTCAAGGATTTGTTAGCATAGAGAGGTAGGACAGTTTTCCAAGTTTTTGCTAATAACTCAAAATGTAATGAACGGATTATGGTTACATTTTCAGGGAATGTTGGCCATGGCACAAGGATGTAGTGATGTTGTTACAACCAGCTTGTTAGGAAAAAGGGAAGTAACATAAAACCAAGATTTCAAGTGGTTAAACAAGTTATTTATTAATCAGTTAAATTTGTGAGAACAAAGGGAGGCAATTAAACTAAAAGAGAGCTGTAAACAAATGTAAAAACAAGAACAAATGTGACTCCAACCTAGAGTTATTTAGAAAACAAAAACCTATCTGACAGTTAGATTTTGGTGTTGAACCAAATTCTTAGTGTTGATCCTGGAAATTTTATAAGTTTGTAAATACTGAGGGATCAGGTAGTTTTCCACATTTTCCCTGATGACTTGATAAGTCATCAACAGATTTTGATCACGTTTTCAGGGGGAATGTTGGTCATGGCACAAGGAAGAATTAATACACTTTTGGTGGTGATCTGAATCCAGATGAGGATCCGGGAATTGTATTCATTATTTTTAACATTTTAAGATAGGGCAAAGAGTTATGAATGGACTTTGATGACATTTTCAGGTAATGTTGGTCATTGCAAAAAGGACAAGTGATAAGACTTTGGTGGTCATCCGGGTCTGAATGTGGATCCAGGAATTTCTTTCAAATATTTGTTAACATTGTGAGGTAGCCGGTTTTTTTACATTTTCACTAATTACTTATTAATATCACCATGGATTTTGCTGACAATCTCAGGGAATATTTGTCACGGCAAAAGGAAGCAGTGCTATGATTTTGGTGGTGATTCCAATCCAGATGTGGATCTAGGAATTTTCTAACAGATTTGTTGTCAGTCCCAGAAAGTGCAGTTTTCTCCGTTACACTGATAACTCAATGACCATGGACATCTATCACATTTTCAGGGAATGTTGGTCACAAAGGACAAGCGATAAAACCTCGGTTGTGATCTGGATCCTGATGTGAATCCAGAAACTTTTTCCAAGATTTGTTATCAGTTCAAGATAGAGCAGTTTTTCATGTTTTTACTGAAAACTCAAAAAGTTATGAATAGATTTTAATCACATTTTCAGAGAATATAGAAGGAAGTAGAGCTATGATTTAGATGGTGACCTAAACTCAGATGCGGTTCCAGGAGTTTTAAAGAGAATTTGTTAACGTTGTGAGATCAGGTCGTTTTTTTTACATTTTCATTAATAACTCAGAAAATTTTCAGCAGATTTTGATGTCATTGTCATGAAATGGTGGTCATGGCATAAGGGAGAAGTGCTTCAATTTTGGTGGTGATCAGAATCTGAATGTGGATCCTGGACATTTTTAAGGATTTGTTAACATCGCGAGATCTGGCATTTTTCACATTTTGTTAATAATAATAATAGTAATAATAATAACTCAAAAAGTTATGAACGGATTTTGATGACATTTTCAGGGAATGTTGGCCATGATTTTTTTTTTAAATTTGTTAGCATTGCTAGCCAGTTTTACTACATTTTCACTATTTAATTAACAATATCTCCATGGATTTTGATCACATTTTCAGGAAATGTTGGCCATGGCAAAAGGAAGCTATGATTTCGGTGTAGATCCAGGAGTTGTATTCATTCTTTTTAACATTTCGAGATTGGGGAGTTTTCTACATTTTCACCAATAATAATCCCTTATTTTACTAAAAAGTAGGAGTAACATTTTGAAAGCACAGGTATCTTATTCCAGGCCAACAACGTCAACTCATCACAAAAATCAGTTTCACAGACTCTGTACCATCCAGACTGCTGATATTTCCAGGTTGTGTTTCATTTTCAGGCTGCCATCAGGTGGGACGAAGGTGGACCATCAGGTTTGACATGTCTTCAGTCTCCACCAGTGAGCTGGTTCAGCTGGCAGAACTTCGGATCAGACTACCATCCTTCTCCGGCTCCAGACGGGCCACAGTGGATTTATTTCACTCCAGGAGGCAGAGCTGTGACCCTGACGACACCAAGTGTCACCATGAGGAGATTTTCCTGGGGAGTTTTGTCACATCGCCCAGCAGCTCCAGGTCCTCCTGGAAGGTTTTTAATGTGACTGCTCTGTTGAAGTTCTGGCTGTATCAGGGGGACCGGGTGTCGGGACAGGAGGCCTCAGGAGAGCCAGAAGAGGATCAGGGGAGTGGAGATGGAAATGGATTCAGTGATAATGTGACATATTCTAGATTTGGACCAAGAAGAATCAACCATCCCACATCAGACCGGGTCATGATGGTGATCTTCTCCAAACAGGACCGTCCTCAGGAAGGCCTCATTCACACTGTGGAGAACTCCAAGTACGTGACCATGGACGGAGCGAGCGGCGACAGCCAGAGCCGACGCCACAAGAGGAACAGGATGGAGAGGCTGAGGGTGACCGATGGGGCATCTTCTTCTACGGCAGCACCTCCTCTATCACCACCCACAGCAGAGTTCGGTCAGAGGCCGCTGTGCCGGAGGGTCGACATGTGGGTCGACTTCGACCACATCGGCTGGGACGAGTGGATCATTCACCCCAAACGCTTCAACGCGTACCGCTGTGAGGGGGAGTGTCCCTCTCCTCTGGACGGGTCCTTCCACCCCACCAACCACGCCTACATGCAGGTAAGATCATTGATCAAACAGTTGCTTGGGGTTTTTTCTGCTATTTTGACAACTGCAAAGAATACAAATGAATAAAAGTATTATCTCCAACATTTTCAAGTGTTATAGTCAAAAAAGTGGAAAGCTGCCCTGTTAACAAATCCTTGAAAAAAATTCCTGGATCCACATCCATATTCAGGTCACCACCAAAATCATATCACTGCTTTCTTATGCTATGACCAACATTTCCTTAAAATGTGATCAAAATCTGGGGAAGACTATCGCAATATTTGTGAAAATTTAGAAAACGATCACCATCAAAATCGTATCACTTCATCCTTGTACCACGACAAACATTCTCTGAAAATGTGATCAAAATCTGCTTTAGAACCTCTGAAGTTATTGGCAAAAATGAGGAAAACTGCCCAATCTCACCATTTTTACAAATCATAAAAAAATTCCTTGATCTACATCTGTACTCAGATCACCATCAAAATTGTATCACACCTTCCTTGTGCCACAACCAAAATTCCCTTAAAATGTCATCAAAATCTGCCTCATACTTATTGAGTAATGGGTGAAAATGTGGAAAACTACCTGATCTCACACCATTAACAAATCCTTAGAAAACTCCTGGATCTGCATCTGTATTCAGGTCACCGCCAAAATTGTATCTCTGCTTCCTTGTGCCATGATCAACATTCCCTGAAAAAGTCATCAGAATCTGTGGAGAAACAATCAAGTAGTTTGCAAAAATGCAGAAAACTGCCATATCTCACAATGTTAACAAAAACAGAAAAAAAATCCAAGATCCACATCCAGATTCATGCTGCCACTAAAATACTATCACTGCTTCCTTGTGCCATGGCAATCATTCTCTGAAAATATGATCAAAATCTGCTCAGAACCAATCAAGTCATTGGAAAAAATGTGGAAAACTGCCCAATCTCACAACTTTTACGAATCATTAAAGAAAAAATTCCTTGATCTACATCCATATTTAGATCACCATCAAAATTGTAGCACACCTTCCTTGTTCCACAACCAAATTCCCTAAAAATGTCATCAAAATCCATGGAGGTACCATCAAGTAATAAGCAAAAATGCAGAAAACTGCCATATCTCACAATGTTAACAAAAACTAAAAAGAAAATCCAGGATCCACATCCAGATCCATGTCACCCTAAAGTAGTATCACTGCTTTCTTGTGCCATCACCAAAGTTTCCTGAAAATCTGACCAAAATCTGCTGAGAACGTGTCAAGTTATTGTGAAAACATTTTTAAAAAATCCTGGATCAAAATTCTAATTTGCATCACCACCAAAACCTAATTAAACGGTCCTTGGCCCATTTCTGACCTGTCCTGAAAATTTCATCATCCTCTGTTAATCACTTTTTGAGTCTTTCTGTTCACAAACTAATGTGTATGTGATGTCTTATCTCTTACTGTTAACAAGTCATTTGAAAAAATCCTTGATCCACATCCATTCAAAACTGTATCACTGCTATCTTGTGCTATGACCAACATTTACTGAAAGTATGACCAAAATCTGCTGAGCACTTATCGAATTACTAGTGAAAATGTGGAAAACTGCCCTATCTCCCAGTTTTTAAAAACACGGTAAAAAGCTTTCAGATCCACACTGAGATTTGGATCACAACCAAAATCGAATCACCTCATCCTTGCGGCATGACCAACATTTCCTGAAAATTTGATCAAAATCTGTGGAGAACCTATCAACTTATTGGCAAAAATGTGCCCATAAGTTGACTGCCCTATCTTGCAATGTTAAAAATATACTTTAAAAAATCCATTTCTCCGCTTCCATATTCAGGTTGCCACCAAAATTTAGTCACATCTTCCTTGTGCTATGAACATCTTTTCATGAAAATGTCATCAAAATCTGCAAAGAACTTATCCAGTTGTTAACAAAATTGTGGAAAAGTACTCTATTGCGCATTGTCAACAAATCATTAAGAAATTCCTGGATCCACATCTATGTCTTGATCCCCACCAAAATTGTAGCACTACTTCCTTGTGCCTTGACCAACATTTCCTCAAAATGTGATCAAAATCTGTACAGAACTTATTACAATATTGAACTGCCTGACCTTGCATTGTCAACATATCCATTAAAAATTTCTAGGATCCAGCCTCAGATCTGGATCACCACCAATATCTTAAGTCTTTTCCCTTGTACTATTACCAATATTCTCTGAAAATGTCATCAACATCTGGAGTGAACTTGTTGAGTTAATGGTGAAAATGTGGAAAACTGCCCTATTTCTCACTGTTAAATAATCCTTTTAAAAATTCCTGGATCCAAATTTGAATTCTGATCACCAGCAAAATTCTGTTACTGCTTTCTTAGACCATGACCAACATTCCCTGACAATATGATAAAAATCTGCCGAAAAGTTATCCAGTTATTACCAAAAATGTGGAAAATTGCTCTATCTCACACTGTTAACAAATCCTTCAAAAATTCCTGGATCCACAATCAGGTTTGGGTCTCAACGAAAATCTAATCACTCATTCCCTGTGACATGGGCAACATTCTGTGAAAACGTCGTCAAAATCTACGGATAACTTTTTGAGTTATGTCAAAAATGTGGAAATCTACAAGATCTTGCGCAGTTACTAGAACTTAAAATTTCTAGTATCCAAAATCAGATTCAGATCACCACCAAAATCCTAGCAGTACTTCCTTGTGACTTAAATGACATTCCCTGAAGATATCATCCAAATCCATTGAGAACTTATTGGGTGATTGTCAAAAATGTGGAAATTTACAAGATCATGCGAAGTGACTAAAACTTAAAAAATTCCAGGATCCAAAATCAGATTCAGATCACCACCAAATTCGTAGCAGTACTTCCTTGTGACTTAAATGACATTCCCTGAAAAGATCTTCCAAATCCGTTGAGAACTCATTGGGTTATTGTCAAAAATGTGGAAATCTACAAGATCTTGCGCGATGACTAGAACTTAAAAATTTCCAGGATACAAAATCAGATTCAGATCACCGCCAAATTTGTAGCAATACTTCCTTGTGCCATGGGCAACATTCCCTGAAAATGTCCTAAACATCCGAGGATAGCTTATTGGGTTATTGTCAACAATGTGGGAATCTACAATATCTTGCGCAGTTACTAAAACTTAAAAATTTCCAGGATCCAAAATCAGATTCAGATCACCACCGAAATGGTAGCAGTACTTCCTTGTGACTTAAATGACATTCCCTGAAGATATCATCCAAATCCATTGAGAACTTATTGGGTAATTGTCAAAAATGTGGAAATCTACAAGATCTTGCGCGGTGACTAGAACTTAAAAATTTCCAGGATCCAAAATCAGATTCAGATTACCACCAAATTCGTAGCAGTACTTCCTTGTGGCATGGGCAACATTCCCTGAAAAATTCATAAACATCCGAGGATAACTTCTTGGGTTATTGTCAAAAATGTGGAAATCTACAAGACCTTGCACAGTGACTAAAACTTTAAAATTTCCAGGATCCAAAATCAGATTCGGATCACCACCAAATTCGTAGCAGTACTTCCTTGTGACATGGGCAACATTCCCTAAAAATGTCATAAACATCCGAGGATAATTTATGGGGTTATTGTCAAAAATGTGGAAATCTACAAAATCTTGCGCAGTTACTAAAACTTAAAAATTTCCAGGATCCAAAATCAGATTCAGATCAACACCAAATTTGTAGCAGTACTTCCTTGTGACATAAGTGACATTCCCTAAAAATGTCATAAACATCCGAGGATAACTTATTGGGTTATTGTCAAAAATGTGGGAATCTACAAGATCATGCGCAGTTACTAAAACTTAAAAATTTCCAGGATCCAAAATCAGGTTCAGATCACGTCCAAAATGGTAGCAGTACTTCCTTGTGACTTAAATGACATTCCCTGAAAATATCATCCAAATCCATTGAGAACTTATTGGGTAATTGTCAAAAATGTGGATATTTACAAGATGTTCTGCAGTGACTAAAACTTAAAAAATTCCAGGATCCAAAATCAGATTGAGATCACCACCAAGTTCGTAGCAGTACTTCCTTGTGACATAAGTGACATTCTCTGAAAATATCATCCAAATACGTTGAGAACTTATTGGGTTATTGTCAAAAATGTGGAAATCTACAAGATCTTGCACAGCGACTAAAACTTAAAAATTTCCAGGATCCAAAATCAGATTCAGATCACTACCAACATCTTATCAGTACTTCCTTGTGCCATGGGCAACATTCCCAGAAAATATCATCCAAATCCGTTGAGAACTTATTGGGTTATTGTCAAAAATGTGGAAATCTACAAGATCTTGCGCGATGACTAGAACTTAAAAATTTCCATGATCCAAAATCAGATTCAGATCACCACCAAATTTGTAGCAATACTTCCTTGTGCCATGGGCAACATTCCCTGAAAATGTCCTAAACATCCGAGGATAACCTATTGGGTTATTGTCAAAAATGTGGAAATCTACGAGATCATGTGCAGTGACTAAAACTTAAAAATTTCCAGGATCCAAAATCGGATTCAGATCAACACCGAAATGGTAGCAGTACTTCCTTGTGACTTAAATGACATTCCCTGAAAAGATCTTCCAAATCCGTTGAGAACTCATTGGGTTATTGTCAAAAATGTGGAAATCTACAAGATCTTGCGCGATGACTAGAACTTAAAAATTTCCAGGATACAAAATCAGATTCAGATCACCGCCAAATTTGTAGCAATACTTCCTTGTGCCATGGGCAACATTCCCTGAAAATGTCCTAAACATCCGAGGATAGCTTATTGGGTTATTGTCAAAAATGTGGAAATCTACAAGATCTTGCGCAGTGACTAAAACTTAAAAATTTCCAGGATCCAAAATCAGATTCAGATCACCACCGAAATGGTAGCAGTACTTCCTTGTGACTTAAATGACATTCCCTGAAGATATCATCCAAATCCATTGAGAACTTATTGGGTAATTGTCAAAAATGTGGAAATCTACAAGATCTTGCGCGATGACTAGAACTTAAAAATTTCCAGGATACAAAATCAGATTCAGATCACCGCCAAATTTGTAGCAGTACTTCCTTGTGGCATGGGCAACATTCCCTGAAAAATTCATAAACATCCATTGAGAACTTATTGGGTTATTGTCAAAAATGTGGAAATCTACAAGATCTTGCACAGTGACTAAAACTTTAAAATTTCCATGATCCAAAATCAGATTCGGATCACCACCAAATTCGTAGCAGTACTTCCTTGTGACATGGGCAACATTCCCTAAAAATGTCATAAACATCCGAGGATAATTTATGGGGTTATTGTCAAAAATGTGGAAATCTACAAGATCTTGCGCAGTTACTAAAACTTAAAAATTTCCAGGATCCAAAATCAGGTTCAGATCACGTCCAAAATGGTAGCAGTACTTCCTTGTGACATAAGTGACATTCCCTGAAAATATCTTCCAAATCCATTGAGAACTTATTGGGTAATTGTCAAAAATGTGGATATTTACAAGATGTTCTGCAGTGACTAAAACTTAAAAAATTCCAGGATCCAAAATCAGATTGAGATCACCACCAAGTTCGTAGCAGTACTTCCTTGTGACATAAGTGACATTCTCTGAAAATATCATCCAAATACGTTGAGAACTTATTGGGTTATTGTCAAAAATGTGGAAATCTACAAGATCTTGCGCGATGACTAGAACTTAAAAATTTCCATGATCCAAAATCAGATTCAGATCACCACCAAATTTGTAGCAATACTTCCTTGTGCCATGGGCAACATTCCCTGAAAATGTCATAAACATCCGAGGATAACTTATTGGGTTATTGTCAAAAATGTGGAAATCTACAAGATCATGTGCAGTGACTAAAACTTAAAAATTTCCAGGATCCAAAATCAGATTCAGATCACCACCAAATTCGTAGCAGTACTTCCTTGTGCCATGGGCAACATTCCCTGAAAATGTCCTAAACATCCGAGGATAACTTATTGGGTTATTGTCAAAAATGTGGAAATCTACGAGATCATGTGCAGTGACTAAAACTTAAAAATTTCCAGGATCCAAAATCAGGTTCAGATCACTACCAAATTTGTTGCAGTACTTCCTTGTGACATAAGTGACATTCCCTGAAAATATCATCCAAATCCGTTGAGAACTTATGGGGTTATTGTCAAAAATGTGGAAAACTACAAGAGCTTGCGCAGTGACTAAAACTTAAAAATTCCCAGGATCCAAAATCAGATTCAGATCACTACAAAATTCGTAGCAGTACTTCCTTGTGACATAAGTGACATTCCCTGAAAATATCATCCAAATCCGTTGAGAACTTATGGGGTTATTGTCAAAAATGTGGAAATCTACAAGATCTTGCGCAGTGACTAAAACTTAAAAAATTCCAGGATCCAAAATCAGTTTCAGATTACCACCAAATTCGTAGCAGTACTTCCTTGTGCCATTGGCAACATTCCCTGAAAATGTCCTAAACATCCGAGGATAGCTTATTGGGTTATTGTCAAAAATGTGGAAAACTACAAGATCTTGCACTGTTATCAAAACTTAAAAATTTTCAGGATCCAAAATCAGATTCAGATCACCACCAAAATCATATCACTCCTTCCTTGTGCCATGACTAATATGCTTTGAAAATCTCATCAAAATCAGTGGAGAACATATTACGTTTTTGGTGAATACATGAAATACTGCCCTGTCTCGCAATGTCAGCAAGTCCTTAAAATTTCCAGGATCCACACTGAGAATCTGATCACCACCAAAATCGTGTCACATTTTCCTTGTGCCTCGACCAACATTCCCTGAAAATATCACCATAATCTGTTTAAAACTTATCGAGTTGTTAGGGAAATTGTGGAAAATTGCCTATTTTGTAATGTAGGCAAATCCTTTATAAAATTCCTGGATCTTCATCTGTATACAACCAACACATCCTGAAAGTGTCATCAGATTCTGTTGAGAACTAACCCAGTGATTGCCAAAAATTTGGAAAACTGACGGATCTCGCAATGTGTATAAAACGATTTTAAAAATTCCTGGATTTCCTTCACAATCTGGGATGTAATCAGATGGACCAGAAATCTATCCCATGGAAATGCGAAACAGTCGTCTCGTGTGTGTTTGTTTTTATAACAGTCCAAGTCTTTGCTGATTTCATCTCATGAACTCTTCCTGTGTTTCCAGAGCCTTTTGCATCATCATCATCCTGGCAGAGTGTCGTGTGCGTCCTGTGTGCCAACGCGCCTCAGCCCCCTCTCCATGCTCTACTACGAGAGCGACGATCTGGCCCTGCGGCATCACGAGGAGATGATCGTAGAAGAGTGTGGCTGCCACTGAAGGATGGATGGAGAAAATCCTGGACTGACACTTGCCTGATTCTGTACTGGCCAACTATTGATGCTGGTCAAATCTAAAGTTTACCGTGTTCGTCATGGATTTTTACAACAAAAGACTCCATAACATTTGTGCTTACATGTACTTATTTCATCCATACTGGGTGGTTCACTATAATATATCTGATGTTTTAAACCAAATCTATTTATACATTATAATGTAAATGTTGTAAATAAATATGAAAATATATATTAAAGCATTTTATTTTTACTTTAATGTGCTGGTTGTGTTTTTATGTCTGTGTCTTTAATGGTTTTATAAATGTCATCAACTCTTACATACAGCCCAGTTTTAAAAAAGATGAAAAAAATCTGTATTTGCAGTCAAAATGCAGAAATCTTGCACTTCGGTCAGCAAACATATGCTAGTAATGTTTAACTGCATTATTATAATGAACGTAAAAATCCATGTCAAACATTTATAGAAAGTAACTCTAAATTCAATGTAATGACTATAAAAACTTTAATAACTTAACTGTTGTTTACTGTATTAACACTAAACTTCGCCTGATGATCAAACATTCCTGTTGGTTTGTACTACAGCTCTGACTTAAGAGACATAGGTTTCAGTGTATTTTATATGATATTTTTAATATAAACGTATAATCTGTAATAGGTAATGATTATAAAAACTGTAATAACTTAATTGTTGTTAGCTGTATTGACACCAAACTAAGCCTGGTGATCAAACATTTCATCCTGTTCATACTAAAACTCTGACTCTGACTATTTTATATGATTTCTTGTGCAGTTACTAAAACTTAAAAATTCCCAGGATCCAAAATCAGATTCAGATCACCACCAAATTCGTTGCAGTACTTCCTTGTGTCATGGGCAACATTCCCTGAAAATGTCCTAAACATCCGAGGATAACTTATTGGGTTATTGTCAAAAATGTGGAAATCTACAAGATCTTGCACAGTGACTAAAACTTAAAAAATCTCCAGGATCCAAAATCAGATTCAGATCACCACCAAATTCGTAGCAGTACTTCCTTGTGCCATGGGCAACATTCCCTGAAAATATCAACCAAATCCGTTGGGAACTTATTTGGTTATTGTCAAAAATGTGGAAATCTACAAGATCTTGCGTAGTTACTACAACTTAAAAATTCCCAGGATCCAAAATCAGATTCAGATCACCACCAAATTCGTAGCAGTACTTCCTTGTGCCATGGGCAACATTCCCTGAAAATGTCATAAACATCCGAGGATAACTTATTGGGTTATTGTCAAAAATGTGGAATTCTACAAGATCTTGCGTAGTTACTAAAACTTAAAAATTTCCAGGATCCAAAATCAGATTCAGATCACCACCAAATTCGTAGCAGTACTTCCTTGTGCCATGGGCAACATTCCCTGAAAATATCATCCAAATCCATTGAGAACTTATTGGGTTATTGTCAAAAATGTGGAAATCTACAAGATCTTGCGTAGTTACTAAAACTTAAAAATTTCCAGGATCCAAAATCAGATTCAGATCACCACCAAATTCGTAGCAGTACTTCCTTGTGCCATGGGCAACATTCCCTGAAAATATCATCCAAATCCATTGAGAACTTCTTGGGTTATTGTCAAAAATGTGGAAATCTACAAGATCTTGCGCAGTGACTAAAACTTAAAAATTCCCAGGATCCAAAATCAGCTTCAGATCACCACCAAATTTGTAGCAGTACTTCCTTGTGCCATGGGCAACATTCCCTGAAAATGTCATAAACATCCGAGGATAACTTCTTGGGTTATTGTCAAAAATGTGGAAATCTACAAGATCTTCCACAGTGACTAAAAATTAAAAAATTTCCAGGATCCAAAATCAGATTCAGATCACTACCAAATTCGTAGCAGTACTTCCTTGTGCCATGGGCAACATTCCCTGAAAATTTTATAAACATCCGAGGATAACTTATTGGGTTATTGTCAAAAATGTGGAAATCTACAAGATCTTGTGTAGTTACTAAAACTTAAAAAATTTCCAGGATACAAAATCAGATTCCGATCACCACCAAATTTGTAGCAGTACTTCCTTGTGTCATGGGCAACTTTCCCTGAAAATGTCATAAACATCCGAGGATAACTTATTGGGTTATTGTCAAAAATGTGGAAATCTACAATATCTTGCGCAGTGACTAAAACTTAAAAAATCTCCAGGATCCAAAATCAGATTCAGATTACCACCAAATTCGTAGCAGTACTTCCTTGTGCCATGAGCAACATTCCCTGAAAAATTCATGAACATCCGAGGATAACTTCTTGGGTTATTGTCAACAATGTGGAAATCTACAAGATCTTGCACAGTGACTAAAACTTAAAAAATTTCCAGGATCAAAAATCAGATTCAGATCACTACCAAAATCTTAGCAGTACTTCCTTGTGACATAAGTGACACTCCCTGAAAATATCTTCCAAGTCCGTTGCGAACTTCTTGGGTTATTGTCAAAAATGTGGAAATCTACAAGATCTTGCGCAGTGACTAAAACCTAAAAATTTCCAGGATCCAAAATCAGATTCACATCACCACCAAATTCGTAGCAGCACTTCCTTGTGCCATGGGCAACATTCCCTGAAAATATCATAAACATCCGGGGATAACTTATTGGGTTATTGTCAAAAATGTGGAAATCTACAAGATCTTGCGCAGCGACTCAAACTGAAAAAATTCCAGGATCCAAAATCAGATTCAGATCACTACCAAATTCGTTGCAGTACTTCCTTGTGACATAAGTGACATTCCCTGAAAATATCATCCAAATCCGTTGAGAACTTATTGGATTATTGTCAAAAATGTGGAAATCTACAAGATCTTGCACAATGACTAAAACTTAAAAATTTCCAGGATCCAAAATCAGATTCAGATCACCACCAAATTCGTAGCAGTAATTCCTTGTGCCATGGGCAACATTCCCTGAAAATGTCATAAACATCTGAGGATAACTTATTGGGTTATTGTCAAAAATGTGGAAATCTACAAGATCTTGCAAAGTGACTAAGACTTAAAAATTCCAGGATCCAAAATCAGATTCAGATCACCACCAAATTCGTAGCAGTACTTCCTTGTGCCATGGGCAACATTCCCTGAAAATATCATCCAAATCTGTTGGGAACTTATTGGGTTATTGTCAAAAATGTGGAAATCTACAAGATCTTGCGTAGTTACTACAACTTAAAAATTTCCAGGATCCAAAATCAGATTCAGATCACCACCAAATTCGTAGCAGTACTTCCTTGTGCCATGGGCAACATTCCCTGAAAATATCATAAACATCCGAGGATAACTTATTGGGTTATTTTCAAAAATGTGGAAATCTACAAGATCTTGCACAGTGACTAAAAATTAAAAAATTTCCAGGATCCAAAATCAGATTCAGATCACTACCAAATTCGTAGCAGTACTTCCTTGTGACATAAGTGACATTCCCTGAAAATATCATCCAAATCCGTTGCGAACTTCTTGGGTTATTGTCAAAAATGGGGAAATCTACAAGATCTTGCGCAGTGACTAAAACTTAAAAATTTCCAGGATCCAAAATCAGACTCACATCACCACCAAATTCGTAGCAGCACTTCCTTGTGCCATGGGCAACATTCCCTGAAAATATCATAAACATCCGGGGATAACTTATTGGGTTATTGTCAAAAATGTGGAAATCTACAAGATCTTGCACAGCGACTAAAACTGAAAAAATTCCAGGATCCAAAATCAGATTCAGATCACCACCAAATTCGTAGCAGTACTTCCTTGTGCCATGGGCAACATTCCCTGAAAATATCATAAACATCCGAGGATAACTTTTTGGGTTATTTTCAAAAATGTGGAAATCTACAAGATCTTGCGCAGCGACTAAAACTGAAAATATTCCAGGATCCAAAATAAGATTCAGATTACCACCAAATTCGTAGCAGTACTTCCTTGTGCCATGGGCAACATTCCCTGAAAAATTCATAAACATCCGAGGATAACGTATTGGGTTATTGTCAAAAATGTGGAAATCTACAAGATCTTGCACAGTGACTATAACTTAACAATTTCCAGGATCCAAAATCAGATTCAGATCACCACCAAATTCGTAGCAGTACTTCCTTGTGCCATGGGTAACATTCCCTGAAAATGTCATAAACATCCGAGGATAACTTATTGGGTTATTGTCAAAAATGTGGAAATCTACAAGATCTTGTGTAGTTACTAAAACTTAAAAATTTCCAGGATCCAAGATCAGATTCAGATCACCACCAAATTCGTAGCAGTACTTCCTTGTGCCATGGGTAACATTCCCTGAAAATGTCATAAACATCCGAGGATAACTTATTGGGTTATTGTCAAAAATGTGGAAACCTACAAGATCTTGCATAGTTACTAAAACTTAAAAAATTCCAGGATCCAAGATCAGATTCAGATCACCACCAAATTTGTAGCAGTACTTCCTTGTGTCATGGGCAACTTTCCCTAAAAATATCATCCAATTCCTAGGATAACTTCTTGGGTTATTGTCAAAAATGTGGAAATCTACAAGATCTTCCACAGTGACTAAAATTTAAAAAATTTCCACGATCCAAATTCAGATTCAGATCACTACCAATTTCGTTGCAGTACTTCCTTGTGCCATGTGCAACATTCCCTGAAAATGTCATAAACATCTGAGGATAACTTCTTGGGTTATTGTCAAAAATGTGGAAATCTACAAGATCTTGCGAAGTGACTAAAACTTAAAAATTTCCAGGATCCAAAATCAGATTCAGATCACCACCAAATTCGTAGCAGTACTTCCTTGTGCCATGGGCAACATTCCCAGAAAATGTCATAAACATCCGAGGATAACTTCTTGGGTTATCGTTAAAAATGTGGAAATCTACAAGATCTTGCGCAGTTACGAAAACTTAAAAATTCCCAGGATCTAAAATCAGATTCACATCACCACCAAAATCATATCACTCCTTCCTTGTGCCATGGGCAACATTCCCAGAAAATGTCATAAACATCCGAGGATAACATTTTTGGGTTATCGTTAAAAATGTGGAAATCTACAAGATCTTCCACAGTTACTAAAACTTAAAAAATTTCCAGGATCCAAAATCAGATTCAGATCACTACCAATTTCGTTGCAGTACTTCCTTGTGCCATGGGCAACATTCCCAGAAAATATCATCCAAATCCGTTGGGAACTTATTGGGTTATTGTCAAAAATGTGGAAATCTACAAGATCTTGCGTAGTTACTAAAACTTAAAAATTTCCAGGATCCAAAATCAGATTCAGATCACCACCAAATTCGTTGCAGTACTTCCTTGTGCCATGGGTAACATTCCCTGAAAATGTCATAAACATCCAAGGATAACTCATTGGGTAATTGTCAAAAATGGGGAAATCTACAAGATCTTGCGCAGTGACTAGACTTAAAAATTTCCATGATCATCCAAATCCATTGAGAACTCCTTGGGTTATTGTCAAAAATGTGGAAATCTACAAGATCTTGCGCAGTGACTAAAACTTAAAAATTTCCAGGATACAAAATCAGATTCAGATCAACACCAAATTTGTAGCAGTACTTCCTTGTGACATAAGTGACATTCCCTAAAAATGTCATAAACATCCGAGGATAACTTCTTGGGTTATTGTCAAAAATGTGGAAATCTACAAGATCTTGTGTAGTTACTAAAACTTAAAAATTTCCAGGATCCAAGACCAGATTCAGATCACCACCAAATTCGTAGCAGTACTTCCTTGTGCCATGGGCAACATTCCCTGAAAATGTCATAAACATCCGAGGATAACTTATTGGGTTATTGTCAAAAATGTGGAAATCTACAAGATCTTGCGCAGTGACTAGACTTAAAAAATTCCAGGATCCAAAATCAGATTCAGGTCACCACCAAATTCGTAGCAGTACTTCCCTGTGCCATGGGCAAAATTCCCTGAAAATGTCATAACATTCGAGGATAACTTCTTGGGTTATCATTAAACATGTGGAAATCTACAAGATCTTGCGCAGTTACTAAAACTTAAAAATTCCCAGGACCCAAAATCAGACTCAGATCACCACCAAATTCGTAGCAGTACTTCCTTGTGCCATTGGCAACATTCCCTGAAAATATCATCCAAATCCGTTAGGAACTTATTGGGTTATTGTCAAAAATGGGGAAATCTACAAGATCTTGCGCAGTGACTAAAACTTAAAAATTCCCAGGATCCAAAATCAGATTCAGATCACTACCAAAATCTTAGCAGTACTTCCTTGTGACATAAGTGACACTCCCTGAAAATATCTTCCAAGTCCGTTGCGAACTTCTTGGGTTATTGTCAAAAATGTGGAAATCTACAAGATCTTGCGCAGTGACTAAAACCTAAAAATTTCCAGGATCCAAAATCAGATTCAGATTACCACCAAATTCGTAGCAGTACTTCCTTGTGCCATGAGCAACATTCCCTGAAAAATTCATGAACATCCGAGGATAACTTCTTGGGTTATTGTCAACAATGTGGAAATCTACAAGATCTTGCACAGTGACTAAAACTTAAAAAATTTCCAGGATCAAAAATCAGATTCAGATCACTACCAAAATCTTAGCAGTACTTCCTTGTGACATAAGTGACACTCCCTGAAAATATCTTCCAAATCCATTGAGAACTCATTGGGTTATTGTCAGAAATGTGGAAATCTACAAGATCTTGCGCAGTGACTAAAACTTAAAAATTTCCAGGATCCAAAATCAGATTCACATCACCACCAAATTCGTAGCAGCACTTCCTTGTGCCATGGGCAACATTCCCTGAAAATATCATAAACATCCGGGGATAACTTATTGGGTTATTGTCAAAAATGTGGAAATCTACAAGATCTTGCGCAGCGACTAAAACTGAAAAAATTCCAGGATCCAAAATCAGATTCAGATCACTACCAAATTCGTTGCAGTACTTCCTTGTGACATAAGTGACATTCCCTGAAAATATCATCCAAATCCGTTGAGAACTTATTGGATTATTGTCAAAAATGTGGAAATCTACAAGATCTTGCACAATGACTAAAACTTAAAAATTTCCAGGATCCAAAATCAGATTCAGATCACCACCAAATTCGTAGCAGTACTTCCTTGTGCCATGGGCAACATTCCCTGAAAATGTCATAAACATCTGAGGATAACTTATTGGGTTATTGTCAAAAATTTGGAAATCTACAAGATCTTGCAAAGTGACTAAGACTTAAAAATTCCAGGATCCAAAATCAGATTCAGATCACCACCAAATTCGTAGCAGTACTTCCTTGTGCCATGGGCAACATTCCCTGAAAATATCATCCAAATCTGTTGGGAACTTATTGGGTTATTGTCAAAAATGTGGAAATCTACAAGATCTTGCGTAGTGACTACAACTTAAAAATTTCCAGGATCCAAAATCAGATTCAGATCACTACCAAATTCGTTGCAGTACTTCCTTGTGACATAAGTGACATTCCCTGAAAATATCATCCAAATCCGTTGAGAACTTATTGGATTATTGTCAAAAATGTGGAAATCTAAAAGATCTTGCACAATGACTAAAACTTAAAAATTTCCAGGATCCAAAATCAGATTCAGATCACCACCAAATTCGTAGCAGTAATTCCTTGTGCCATGGGCAACATTCCCTGAAAATGTCATAAACATCTGAGGATAACTTATTGGGTTATTGTCAAAAATTTGGAAATCTACAAGATCTTGCAAAGTGACTAAGACTTAAAAATTCCAGGATCCAAAATCAGATTCAGATCACCACCAAATTCGTAGCAGTACTTCCTTGTGCCATGGGCAACATTCCCTGAAAATATCATCCAAATCCATTGAGAACTTATTGGGTTATTGTCAAAAATGGGGAAATCTACAAGATCTTGCGCAGTGACTAAAACTTAAAAATTCCCAGGATCCAAAATCAGCTTCAGATCACCACCAAATTTGTAGCAGTACTTCCTTGTGCCATGGGCAACTTTCCCTGAAAATATCATAAACATCCGAGGATAACTTCTTGGGTTATTGTCAAAAATGTGGAAATCTACAAGATCTTGCGTAGTTACTAAAACTTAAAAATTTCCAGGACCCAAAATCAGATTCAGATCGCTACCAACATCTTATCAGTACTTCCTTGTGCCATGGGCAACATTCCCTGAAAATATCATCCAAATCCATTGAGAACTCCTTGGGTTATTGTCAAAAATGTGGAAAAACTTCAGCTTCAGATCACCACCAAATTTGTAGCAGTACTTCCTTGTGCCATGGGCAACTTTCCCTGAAAATATCATAAACATCCGAGGATAACTTCTTGGGTTATTGTCAAAAATGTGGAAATCTACAAGATCTTGCGCAGTTACTAAATCTTAAAAATTTCCAGGATCCAAATCAGATTCAGATCACCACCAAAATGGTAGCAGCACTTCCTTGTGACATAAGTGACATTCCCTGAAAATATCATCCAAATCCGTTAAGAACTTATTGGGTTATTGTCAAAAATGTGGAAATCTACAAGATCTTGCGTAGTTACTAAAACTTAAAAATTTCCAGGACCCAAAATCAGATTCAGATCGCTACCAACATCTTATCAGTACTTCCTTGTGCCATGGGCAACATTCCCTGAAAATATCATCCAAATCCATTGAGAACTCCTTGGGTTATTGTCAAAAATGTGGAAATCTACAAGATCTTGCGCAGTGACTAAAACTTAAAAATTTCCAGGATACAAAATCAGATTCAGATCAACACCAAATTTGTAGCAGTACTTCCTTGTGACATAAGTGACATTCCCTAAAAATGTCATAAACATCCGAGGATAACTTCTTGGGTTATTGTCAAAAATGTGGAAATCTACAAGATCTTGTGTAGTTACTAAAACTTAAAAATTTCCAGGATCCAAGACCAGATTCAGATCACCACCAAATTCGTAGCAGTACTTCCTTGTGCCATGGGCAACATTCCCTGAAAATGTCATAAACATCCGAGGATAACTTATTGGGTTATTGTCAAAAATGTGGAAATCTACAAGATCTTGCGCAGTGACTAGACTTAAAAAATTCCAGGATCCAAAATCAGATTCAGGTCACCACCAAATTCGTAGCAGTACTTCCCTGTGCCATGGGCAAAATTCCCTGAAAATGTCATAACATTCGAGGATAACTTCTTGGGTTATCATTAAACATGTGGAAATCTACAAGATCTTGCGCAGTTACTAAAACTTAAAAATTCCCAGGACCCAAAATCAGACTCAGATCACCACCAAATTCGTAGCAGTACTTCCTTGTGCCATTGGCAACATTCCCTGAAAATATCATCCAAATCCGTTAGGAACTTATTGGGTTATTGTCAAAAATGGGGAAATCTACAAGATCTTGCGCAGTGACTAAAACTTAAAAATTCCCAGGATCCAAAATCAGCTTCAGATCACCACCAACTTTGTAGCAGTACTTCCTTGTGCCATGGGCAACTTTCCCTAAAAATGTCATAAACATCCGAGGATAACTTCTTGGGTTATTGTCAAAAATGTGGAAATCTACAAGATCTTGCGCAGTTACTAAATCTTAAAAATTTCCAGGATCCAAATCAGATTCAGATCACCACCAAAATGGTAGCAGCACTTCCTTGTGACATAAGTGACATTCCCTGAAAATATCATCCAAATCCGTTCGGAACTTATTGGGTTATTGTCAAAAATGTGGAAATCTACAAGATCTTGCGTAGTTACTAAAACTTAAAAATTTCCAGGACCCAAAATCAGATTCAGATCGCTACCAACATCTTATCAGTACTTCCTTGTGCCATGGGCAACATTCCCTGAAAATATCATCCAAATCCATTGAGAACTCATTGGGTTATTGTCAAAAATGTGGAAATCTACAAAATCTTGCACAGTGACTAAAACTTAAATATTTCCATGATCCAAAATCAGATTCAGATCACCACCAAATTCGTTGCAGTACTTCCTTGTGCCATGGGTAACATTCCCTGAAAATGTCATAAACATCCGAGGATAACTCATTGGGTAATTGTCAAAAATGGGGAAATCTACAAGATCTTGCGCAGTGACTAGACTTAAAAATTTCCATGATCCAAAATCAGATTCAAATCACCACCAAATTCGTAGCAGTACTTCCTTGTGCCATGGGCAACATTCCCTGAAAATATCATCCAAATCCATTGAGAACTTAGTGGGTTATTGTCAAAAATGGGGAAATCTACAAGATCTTGCGCAGTGACTAAAACTTAAAAAATTCCAGGATCCAAAATCAGATTCAGATCACCACCAAATTCGTAGCAGTACTTCCTTGTGCCATGGGCAACATTCCCTGAAAATGTCATAAACATCCGAGGATAACTTCTTGGGTTATTGTCAAAAATGTGGAAATCTACAAGATCTTGCGCAGTGACTAAGACTTAAAAAATTCCAGGATCCAAAATCAGATTCAGATCACCACCAAATTCGTTGCAGTACTTCCTTGTGCCATGGGCAAAATTCCCTGAAAATGTCATAAACATCCGAGGAATACTTCTTGGGTTATCGTTAAAAATGTGGAAATCTACAAGATCTTGCGCAGTAACTAAAACTTAAAAATTCCCAGGATCCAAAATCAGATTCAGATCACCACCAAATTCGTAGCAGTACTTCCTTGTGCCATTGGCAACATTCCCTGAAAATATCATCCAAATCTGTTGGGAACTTATTGGGTTATTGTCAAAAATGTGGAAATCTACAAGATCTTGCGCAGCGACTAAAACTGACAATATTCCAGGATCCAAAATCAGATTCAGATCACCACCAAATTCGTAGCAGTACTTTCTTGTGCCATGGGCAACATTCCCTGAAAAATTCATAAACATCCGAGGATAACTTATTGGGTTATTGTCAAAAATGTGGAAATCTACAAGATCTTGCACAGTGACTAAAACTTAAAAATTTCCAGGATCCAAAATCAGATTCAGATCACCACCAAATTCGTAGCAGTACTTCCTTGTGCCATGGGCAACATTCCCTGAAAATGTCATAAACATCCGAGGATAACTTCTTGGGTTATTGTCAAAAATGTGGAAATCTACAAGATCTTGCACAGTGACTAAAACTTAAAAATTCCCAGGATCCAAAATCAGATTCAGATCACTACCAACATCTTATCAGTACTTCCTTGTGCCATGGGCAACATTCCCAGAAAATATCATCCAAATCCGTTGGGAACTTATTGGATTATTGTCAAAAATGTGGAAATCTAAAAGATCTTGCACAATGACTAAAACTTAAAAATTTCCAGGATCCAAAATCAGATTCAGATCACCACCAAATTCGTAGCAGTAATTCCTTGTGCCATGGGCAACATTCCCTGAAAATGTCATAAACATCTGAGGATAACTTATTGGGTTATTGTCAAAAATTTGGAAATCTACAAGATCTTGCAAAGTGACTAAGACTTAAAAATTCCAGGATCCAAAATCAGATTCAGATCACCACCAAATTCGTAGCAGTACTTCCTTGTGCCATGGGCAACATTCCCTTAAAATATCATCCAAATCTGTTGGGAACTTATTGGGTTATTGTCAAAAATGTGGAAATCTACAAGATCTTGCGTAGTGACTACAACTTAAAAATTTCCAGGATCCAAAATCAGATTCAGATCACCACCAAATTCGTAGCAGTACTTCCTTGTGCCATGGGCAACATTCCCTGAAAATATCATAAACATCCGAGGATAACTTATTGGGTTATTTTCAAAAATGTGGAAATCTACAAGATCTTGCACAGTGACTAAAAATTAAAAAATTTCCAGGATCCAAAATCAGATTCAGATCACTACCAAATTTGTTGCAGTACTTCCTTGTGACATAAGTGACATTCCCTGAAAATATCATCAACATCCGTTGCGAACTTCTTGGGTTATTGTCAAAAATGGGGAAATCTACAAGATCTTGCGCAGTGACTAAAACTTAAAAATTTCCAGGATCCAAAATCAGACTCACATCACCACCAAATTCGTAGCAGTACTTCCTTGTGCCATGGGCAACATTCCCTGAAAATATCATAAACATCCGGGATAACTTATTGGGTTATTGTCAAAAATGTGGAAATCTACAAGATCTTGCACAGCGACTAAAACTGAAAAAATTCCAGGATCCAAAATCAGATTCAGATCACCACCAAATTCGTAGCAGTACTTCCTTGTGCCATGGGCAACATTCCCTGAAAATATCATAAACATCCGAGGATAACTTTTTGGGTTATTTTCAAAAATGTGGAAATCTACAAGATCTTGCGCAGCGACTAAAACTGAAAATATTCCAGGATCCAAAATAAGATTCAGATTACCACCAAATTCGTAGCAGTACTTCCTTGTGCCATGGGCAACATTCCCTGAAAAATTCATAAACATCCGAGGATAACGTATTGGGTTATTGTCAAAAATGTGGAAATCTACAAGATCTTGCACAGTGACTATAACTTAACAATTTCCAGGATCCAAAATCAGATTCAGATCACCACCAAATTCGTAGCAGTACTTCCTTGTGCCATGGGTAACATTCCCTGAAAATGTCATAAACATCCGAGGATAACTTATTGGGTTATTGTCAAAAATGTGGAAACCTACAAGATCTTGCATAGTTACTAAAACTTAAAAAATTCCAGGATCCAAGATCAGATTCAGATCACCACCAAATTTGTAGCAGTACTTCCTTGTGTCATGGGCAACTTTCCCTAAAAATATCATCCAATTCCTAGGATAACTTCTTGGGTTATTGTCAAAAATGTGGAAATCTACAAGATCTTCCACAGTGACTAAAATTTAAAAAATTTCCAGGATCCAAATTCAGATTCAGATCACTACCAATTTCGTTGCAGTACTTCCTTGTGCCATGTGCAACATTCCCTGAAAATGTCATAAACATCCGAGGATAACTTCTTGGGTTATTGTCAAAAATGTGGAAATCTACAAGATCTTGCGATGTGACTAAGACTTAAAAATTTCCAGGATCCAAAATCAGATTCAGATCACCACCAAATTCGTAGCAGTACTTCCTTGTGCCATGGGCAACATTCCCTGAAAATGTCATAAACATCCGAGGATAACTTCTTGGGTTATCGTTAAAAATGTGGAAATCTACAAGATCTTGCGCAGTTACGAAAACTTAAAAATTCCCAGGATCTAAAATCAGATTCACATCACCACCAAAATCATATCACTCCTTCCTTGTGCCATGGGCAACATTCCCAGAAAATGTCATAAACATCCGAGGATAACATTTTTGGGTTATCGTTAAAAATGTGGAAATCTACAAGATCTTCCACAGTTACTAAAACTTAAAAAATTTCCAGGATCCAAAATCAGATTCAGATCACTACCAATTTCGTTGCAGTACTTCCTTGTGCCATGGGCAACATTCCCAGAAAATATCATCCAAATCCGTTGGGAACTTATTGGGTTATTGTCAAAAATGTGGAAATCTACAAGATCTTGCGTAGTTACTAAAACTTAAAAATTTCCAGGATCCAAAATCAGATTCAGATCACCACCAAATTCGTTGCAGTACTTCCTTGTGCCATGGGCAACATTCCCTGAAAATGTCATAAACATCCGAGGATAACTTCTTGGGTTATTGTCAAAAATGTGGAAATCTACAAGATCTTGCACAGTGACTAAATCTTAAAAATTCCCAGGATCCAAAATCAGATTCAGATCACTACCAACATCTTATCAGTACTTCCTTGTGCCATGGGCAACATTCCCAGAAAATATCATCCAAATCCGTTGGGAACTTATTGGGTTGTTGTCAAAAATGTGGAAATCTACAAGATCTTGCACAGTGACTAAAACTTAAAAATTTCCAGGATCCAAAATCAGATTCAGATCACCACCAAATTTGTTGCTGTACTTCCTTGTGCCATGGGTAACATTCCCTGAAAATGTCATAAACATCCGAGGATAACTCATTGGGTTATTGTCAAAAATGTGGAAATCTACAAGATCTTGCGAAGTGACTAAGACTTAAAAAATTCCAGGATCCAAAATCAGATTCAGATCACCACCGAAATGGTAGCAGTACTTCCTTGTGCCATGGGCAACATTCCCTGAAAATGTCATAAACATCCGAGGATAACTTCTTGGGTTATTGTCAAAAATGTGGAAATCTACAAGATCTTGTGCAGTTACTAAAACTTAAAAATTTCCAGGACCCAAAATCAGATTCAGATCACTACCAAATTCGTAGCAGTACTTCCTTGTGCCATGGGCAACATTCCCTGAAAATGTCATAAACATCCGAGGATAACTTATTGGGTTATTGTCAAAAATGTGGAAATCTACAAGATCTTGCGCAGCGACTAAAACTGAAAATATTCCAGGATCCAAAATCAGATTCAGATCACCACCAACATCTTATCAGTACTTCCTTGTGCCATGGGCAACATTCCCTGAAAATGTCATAAACATCCGAGGATAACTTATTGGGTTATTGTCAAAAATGGGGAAATCTACAAGATCTTGTGTAGTTACTAAAACTTAAAAATTTCCAGGATCCAAAATCAGATTCAGATCACCACCAACATCTTATCAGTACTTCCTTGTGCCATGGGCAACATTCCCTGAAAATGTCATAAACATCCGAGGATAACTTATTGGGTTATTGTCAAAAATGTGGAAATCTACAAGATCTTGCGCAGCGACTAAAACTGACAATATTCCAGGATCCAAAATCAGATTCAGATCACCACCAAATTCGTAGCAGTACTTCCTTGTGCCATGGGCAACATTCCCTGAAAATGTCATAAACATCCGAGGATAACTTCTTGGGTTATCGTTAAAACATAGGGAAATCTACAAGATCTTGCGTAGTTACTAAAACTTAAAAATTCCCAGGATCCAAAATCAGATTCAGATCACCACCAAATTCGTAGCAGTACTTCCTTGTGCCATGGGCAACATTCCCTGAAAATGTCATAAACATCCGAGGATAACTTCTTGGGTTATTGTCAAAAATGTGGAAATCTACAAGATCTTGCGCAGCGACTAAAACTGACAATATTCCAGGATCCAAAATCAGATTCAGATTACCACCAAATTCGTAGCAGTACTTCCTTGTGCCATGGGCAACATTCCCTGAAAAATTCATAAACATCCGCGGATAACTTATTGGGTTATTGTCAAAAATGTGGAAATCTACAAGATCTTGCACAGTGACTAAAACTTAAAAATTTCCAGGATCCAAAATCAGATTCAGATCACCACCAAATTCGTAGCAGTACTTCCTTGTGCCATGGGCAACATTCCCTGAAAATGTCATAAACATCCGAGGATAACTTCTTGGGTTATTGTCAAAAATGTGGAAATCTACAAGATCTTGCACATTGACTAAAACTTAAAAAATTCCAGGATCCAAAATCAGATTCAGATCACCACCAAATTCGTAGCAGTACTTCCTTGTGCCATGGGCAACATTCCCTGAAAATATCATCCAAATCTGTTGAGAACTCATTGGGTTATTGTCAAAAATGTGGAAATCTACAAGATCTTGCGCAGTGACTAGACTTAAAAAATTCCAGGATCCAAAATCAGATTCAGATCACCACCAAATTCGTAGCAGTACTTCCTTGTGCCATGGGCAACATTCCCTGAAAATATCATAAACATCCGAGGATAACTTATTGGGTTATTGTCAAAAATGTGGAAATCTACAAGATCTTGCGCAGTGACTAGACTTAAAAAATTCCAGGATCCAAAATCAGATTCAGATCACCACCAAATTCGTAGCAGTACTTCCTTGTGCCATGTGCAACATTCCCTGAAAATGTCATAAACATCTGAGGATAACTTCTTGGGTTATTGTCAAAAATGTGGAAATCTACAAGATCTTGCACAGTGACTAAAACTTAAAAATTTCCAGGATCCAAAATCAGATTCAGATCACCACCAAAATCATATCACTCCTTCCTTGTGCCATGACTAATATGCTTTGAAAATCTCATCAAACTCCGTGGAGAACATATTACGTTTTTGGTGAATACATGAAATACTGCCTGTCTCGCAACATCAGTAAGTCCTTAAAATTTCCAGGATCCACACTGAGATTCTGATCACCACCAAAATCGTGTCACATTTTCCTTGTGTCATGACCAACATTACCTGAAAATGTCACCATAATCTGTTTAAAACTTATCGAGTTGTTGGTGAAATTGTGCAAATTGCCTGTCTTGCAATGTAGGCAAATCCTTTATAAAATTCCTGGATCTTCATCTGTATACGACCAACACATCCTGAAAGTGTCATCAGATTCTGTTGAGAACTAACCCAGTGATTGCCAACAATGTGGAAAACTGACAGATCTCGCAATGTGTATAAAACGATTTTAAAAATTCCTGGATTTCCTTCACAATCTGGGATGTAATCAGATGGACTAGAAATCTATCCCATGGAAATGCGAAACAGTCGTCTCCTGTGTGTTTGTTTTTATAACAGTCCAAGTCTTTGCTGATTTCATCTCATGAACTCTTCCTGTGTTTCCAGAGCCTTTTGCATCATCATCATCCTGGCAGAGTGTCGTGTGTGTCCTTTGTGCCGACGCGCCTCAGCCCCCTCTCCATGCTCTACTACGAGAGCGACGATCTGGCCCTGCGGCATCACGAGGAGATGATCGTAGAAGAGTGTGGCTGCCACTGAAGGATGGATGGAGAAAATCCTGGACTGACACTTACCTGATTCTGTACTGGCCAACTATTGATGCTGGTCAAATCTAAAGTTTACCGTGTTCGTCGAGGACTTTTACTACAAAAGACTCCATAACATTTGTGCTTACATGTACTTATTTCATCCATACTGGGTGGTTCACTATAATATATCTGATGTTTTAAACCAAATCTATTTATACATTATAATGTAAATGTTGTAAATAAATATGAAAATATATATTAAAGCATTTTATTTTTACTTTAATGTGCTGGTTGTGTTTTTATGTCTGTGTCTTTAATGGTTTTATAAATGTCACCAAATCTTACATACAGCCCAGTTTTAAAAAAAGATGAAAAAAATCTGTATTTGCAATCAAAATGCAGAAATCTTGCACTTCGGTCAGCAAACATATGCTAGTAATGTTTAACTGCATTATTACAAAGAACGTAAAAATCCATGTCAAACATTTACAGAAAAGTAATTCTAAATTCAATAACTTTCCCATACTGAGAAGTCAAGTCTTCAAAATCACAGCAAACATAAAGGACCGCATGTTATTCATACTACAGGTCATACTTTTTAAGAGTTAAGAATTAAAATATTTTACAGGACTTTTTGATTGTAAATAAAGCAAATGCCATCAAAGTTTTGAGATCTACAAACAAAATGATGATACAACATGAATGGTGATCTCCTCTACTTTGAACTACAGCTTTAACTTTAACAAAAAAGGTTTTCATTTGATTTAAATGATGTTTTTTGTATTGAATTTTGTAAATTAATATGTAAGGACAATAATAGCTGTAATAATGAAACTGTTGTTTACTGTATTGACACCATCTTAGCCTGATGATCAAACATCTCTTCTAGTTTATACTACAGCTCTGACTGTAGATAAATTGGTTTCAGTGTAATTTATATGATTTTATTGTTTTAACGTATATTAATTTACAGGTTATGACGATAAAAACTTTAATAAGTGTACTCTATTTGAGTGTATTGACACCAAAGTTAGCCTGATGATCACACATCCCCTCTGGTTTGTACATCATCTCTGACTTTAGAGAAATAGATTTCAGTGTATTTTTTATGTTTTTTTTTTTTTAATATTGAGGTATATTTATTATCAGGTTATGACTATAAAAACTTTAATCACTTAGTTGTTGTTAGCTGTATTGACACCAAACTTAGCCTGATGATCGAACATGTCTTCTTGTTCATTCCACAGCTCTGACTTTAGAGAAAAAGGTTTGAGTGTATTTTATGATTTTTTTTTTTTATTGGCGTATATTCATTAAAAGTTAATGATTGTAAAAACTTTAATAACTAAACTGTTGTCCACTGGATTTAAACCAAACTTAGCCTGATGATCAAACATCCCCTCTGGTTTGTACTACAGCTCTGAGTTTAGAGAAATAGGTTTCAGTGTATTTTATATGATTTTTTTTTTTAATATTGATGTATTGATAAATAGGTAATGACTATAAAAACTGGAATAACTTAACTTTTGTTTACTGTATTGACACCAAACTTAGCCTGGTGATCACACATCTCCTATAGTTTTTACAACAGCTCTGACTTTAGAGAAATAGGTTTCAGTGTATTTGACATGATTTTATTAATATTGACTTATAGTCATCAATAGGTAATGGTTATAAAAACTGTAATAACTTAAATGTTGTTTACTGTATTGACACCATCTTAGCCTGATGATCAAACATCTCTTCTAGTTTATACTACAGCTCTGACTGTAGATAAATTGGTTTCAGTGTAATTTATATGATTTTATTGTTTTAACGTATATTAATTTACAGGTTATGACGATAAAAACTTTAATAAGTGTACTCTATTTGAGTGTATTGACACCAAAGTTAGCCTGATGATCACACATCCCCTCTGGTTTGTACATCATCTCTGACTTTAGAGAAATAGATTTCAGTGTATTTTATATGATTTTTTTTATATTGGCATATATTATAAAAGAGGTAATGACTATAAAAACTTTAATAACTTAACTGTTGTCCACTGTATTGACACCAAACTTAGCCTGATGTTCAAACATCTGTTCTTGTTCATATGACAGCTCTGACTTTAGAGAAATAGGTTTCAGTGTATTTGACATGATTTTATTAATATTGACTTATAGTCATCAATAGGTAATGGTTATAAAAACTGTAATAACTTAAATGTTGTTTTCTGTATTGACTCCAAACTTAGCCTGATGATCAAACATGTCATCTTGTTCATACTACAGCTCTGACTTTAGAGAAATAGGTTTCAGTGTATTTTATATGATTTTATTATATTAATGTATATTAATTTACAAGTTATGACGATAAAAACTTTAATAAGTGTACTCTATTTGAGTGTATTGACACCAAAGTTAGCCTGATGATCACACATCTCCCCCTGGTTTGTACTACAGCTCTGACTTTAAAGACATAGGTTTAATGTATTTTTTTTAATGATTTTTTTCAAAATTGACGTATATTCTCTAAAGTCATCATTCCTGACTTTAGAGAAATAGGTTTGAGTGTATTTTATATGATTTTTTTTTATATTGACGATATTTATTAACAGGTACTGACTATAAAAACTGTAATAACTTAACTGTTGTTTACTGTATTGACACCAAACTTAGTCTGATGATCAAACATCTCCTCTGGTTTGTCCTACAGCTTGAACAAACTTCAGATAAATAGGTTTGAACTTAATTTATATGATTTGTTGTATGGGTCTCTTGTATGGCAGGTGTGACTCAGCTTAATTGATGGCTGCTTATGATTGACTCCAGCATTTATCACACCTGCATCCTTTATTTGATTGGATACATGGCAGAGTCAGAGAAGTGATATTTGAAAAAGGCACTTCTTAAATCCTCAAACTCCTCTGAATTTTAAGCTATAAATAGTAATCCCCTAAAGTAGGAGAAATCAAATATTTAAGACAAAATGATAACAAAACACACAAACCAAAGAAAAAAAAAACAAAATAGTATTGCCATAAAAGAGACTTGTCAAAATTGTAGCAGATCTTTCTGGTGCTATGACCAACATTCTCTGAAAATATCATCAGAATCCACAGAGAACTAATCCAGTTCTTGTAAGAAATGTGGAAACGAGATGATCTTGCTCTGTTACCAAATCATTAAAAATTTCCAGTATCAGCACTGAGATATGGATCACTACCAAAATCGTATCACATCTTCCATGTGCCATGACCGACCTTCCCTGAAAATGTCATCAAAACCTGGTTACTTTTCGAGTTTTTGTCAAAAAGGTGGAAAACTACATAATCTTGCACTGTTAACAAATACTTTAAAAAAAATCCTGGATCTACATTTGTATTTGGATCACCATCAAAATCATATCACATCTTGCGTGTGCCATGTCCAACAATTTCCCTGAAATGTGACCAAAGTTTGCTGAGGACTCATCGCATAATTGTCAAAGTTTGGAAAACTATACAATCTTGCACTGTTAGAATATAATTAAAATTCTCTGGATCTGCATTTGTATTTAATCACCACCAAAATCACATCACTACTTCCTTGAATCATGACCAACATTCTCTGAAAATGTCACCAAAAGCTGCTGAGAGCCTATTTGGTTATTGTCAAAAATGTGAAAACTACATGATCTACATGATCTTGCACTGTTACCAAACCTTAAAAATTTTCAGGATCAAAATTCAGATTTAGATCACCACCAAAATCATATTGCATCTTTCTTGTGCCATGTCCAACATTCTCTGAAAATGTTGTTAAAACCCATCGAGAACTTATCAATTTATTTTTAAACAAGGTAAATGAAACACAAAATGAAGAGTGTCCTGCAGTCTGGTAATGAGAATGGAAATAAAATAGTCATCCTAGAAGCCAAAGAAACCCATCCTGGTATGTAATGGATTGAAATACACCAATCAAAGGCTGAACCTGCTCACAGAAACTCACCTTCATCTTAATCCCTCTTATCTGGTGTGACTTGTGACCTGTTCTCATCTTTAGCGTATTAGTCGTCTTCACCTCCAATCCACACCAGAGCCCACTCCATCACAGATCGTTAGAGCTCGGGCTGCTTTGTGGATTGTGATCAAACAGGCACGGCGAGGAGAACCATGGAGAAGAAATGACAGAGCTTCAGGAGAGAGAGGCCAGTAGCATTTGTTTATTTAGGGGAGGGGGTGAGGAGGGTGGGGGGGCGTCAGGAAGCAGAGGTGACAAGGACAGAAACAAACAGAGCGAGGTGAAGAAGTGCAGAGGGCGGACGTCTGGATGCTGGAGCTACTGTGGAGGATGGACAGGACGGACGGGATCTGATCACATCAAACTGCTCAATCCACACTGAAGACACAGACCAGACACAAGTCCTGGTTCTAGTCTGAGCCAGGGTTTTACAGTCTGCTGAAACTCCATCTCAGTCTACCCTCCTGGATCAGGTTTAGTTCATTTACCAACAGAAGCCAAGTGAAGACTCTGCAAACTGAGCCAACCAGAGAAGAGGCTCCCAATCACATCAGGAGGCTACAGCTGAAGACATATCCCCTCCTGATGGTTTTTGACTGAAGCTGACCCTGATTCTGACAGTATTTTCTATTTACACACCCCATTTCCAATTAAGTTAGGAGGCCACATAAAATGTAAATACAAACAGAAAACTAGAAAGCACTCAGAGAGCACAAACCTCCGCCAAGGTAGCTCACATATTGCTGTTATATCTATAAACAAAAGTTCCATGATAAAGTTGGCAAATCATTCTTTCCTCTGCCAAAGTTTTTGCCAGCGTATGTTTGTTTGTTTGTTTGTCTGTTAGCAAGGTTACGACATGTTGGTGATGGCACAACTTAGAAATGATTAGATTTTGGTGGTGATCCAGATAACATCCATTAGCAAATGATCGTTTTTGCTCAAAAACTGTCTAACTAACAATGATATCAACATGATTCTGAGTGCTAGGTGTGGGTTTTTATGGTCATAAATCATATTATGATGGTGACTTTATCATGATCTATTGATTATAGATGTAACAGCAATATGTGAGCTACCTTGGTGGAGGCTTGTGCTCTCTGAGTGCTTTCTAGTTATTAGTTTGGCAGTTATGGTGCCAAAACAATTGTTTGCTAATAGCAGTTATCTGGATCACCACCAAAATCTAACAATTTTTAAGTTGGGACATTACCAACATCTCCTGAAACTTTCAGCAAAATCCATCCAGTAGTTTTTGCGTAATCTTGCTAACAAACAAACAAACAAACACAGGCAAAAACATAACCTCCTTGGCGGAGGTAGCAATGATTTGCAGATCTTTTTCAACCTCTATTCATTTGAATACACTGTAAAGACAAGATATGTAATGATCAAACTGATCAATTGTATTGTTTTCTGCAAATATTCACTTATTTCGAATTTGGTGCCTGCAAGACGTTCAGAAAAGCTGGGACAGGGTCAAAAAAAGACTGAGAGGGGTGAGGAATGCTAAAAAAAACCCCACCTGTTCTGTGAACGGGATAACTGGAAACAGGTGAGTACCATGATTGGGTGTAAAAGGAGCATCCCTGAAAGGCTCAGTTGTTTACAAAAAAGGATGGGGCGAGGTTCACCACTTCGTGAACAACTGTGTAAATTAACATTCGACAGTTGAAGAAAAACCTTTCCTTATGTACGATTGCAATGAATTTAGGGATTTCATCATCTGCAGTCCACAGATTCAGAAAATCCAGAGAAATCTTTGCACATAAGTGGCAAGGCTGAAAACCAACACTGAATGCCTGTGACTTTCAATCCCTCTAGTGGCACCTCATTAAACAACGACTTCATTTTGTAAAGGACAGAAGAATAGAGCCAGGATCCAGACCAAACTCAGCACATACATGGAGGTTGTTATACTGTATGAATACAACAAATTTTGGGAACATCACTTGATATTTTGATTTTATATGAATTTTTGAATGTCCTCAATGGGATTTCCCATTATAAAGTTCAATGTCTTTTTTGTGACGTCAATCTGGATCGGATCCAGATTAAATTTACCTTGACAATAGAGACATGGACCCCATATTATCCTGTGAAATTGGAAATGAATCCATTAAAAAATGGCAGAGATATGATTTTTTTTTTAAAATTCTGCCCAATGTTAACTTATGGGATTTTTGGGAATTTTAGGAATTTTTTACATTCAGACAAATATATGTATCACCACCAAAATCTAATCATTTTTACATGGGGCCATTACCAACATCTCCTGAAAATTTCAGCAAAGTCTGTCCAGTAGTTTTTGTGTAATCTTGCTAACAAACAAACAAACATAAAAATAACCTCCTTGGCGAAGGTAATAAACCCTGCAAAACCAGCTGCAATCAGTTTGTGACAGTGATTTCATTAGTGTTTGGTCAGAGCTCTGATGAACCCATTAAAAGGGAAAAGTGTGCGCTCTCAGACTAAATCCTGGGAAGTGTTGGCGCAGAGACGGAGCTGGGAGAGAAGTTTGATGACGTGACCCTGTCCAGCTCTGAGGGGGGCGGGGGTCGCCGCCTGCTGTGGTCAGTCGTATATTGACCTCTCTTTATACAGTCCACCGACTGAGGTTATCAGCTGACCGTGAGCTCTGACAGGAATTCCTCTGATACTCCTCGAGCTGAATCAGAGGAGTTTAGGAAGTGCTCGGGAGGTTAATCAACATGTTTGGATGTTTAGTGTCAAAATGTTTACTAGCTTTTCACTGACTTTAGAGCTCCTGTGAGGATCTGGCTTTGAGACAGACTGAAGTTTAATCTGATGAAACCAAACAGCTTTTAAAAATATGAAGATCCACAACCTTTTCTTTTTTAAAGATTATTTTTTGGGCATTTTGTGCCTTTCTTGACAAGAGAGAGAGAGACAGTAGATGGGTGTGTGAAGGGGGGGCGAGAGCATCTTGTACACTGGTCACAGGCTGGATTCGAACCCAGGCTGGCAGAAGCATGCATATGGGACATGCATGGCTGCTTACCACTCCACCAAACCAGCACCCTGAAGCTCCACTACTTCAAGACTCTTGTGTGGGTGCTGTGGACGTGAAAGAGCCTCTGTTCTACTTTTCTAGCTTTATTTGCTTATTAATGTGTTTTTTGTCTCCTCTGCATGATAAAGCACTTCTACACAGCCTGGCACCAGATCACCTCTCAGAGATGGTTTTGGTTTATAAACTGGGACGGTCCCTCAGATCCTGTGATTCTCCTCTTTTATTCGTTCCACAGAGCAGAACCAGAACCTTTGGTGATGCTGCGTCTACCTGTTACCCTCCAAAACTGTGGAACAAACTTCAGATGATCTGAGACGGGCTGCAAATGTAGAAACCTTTAAATGCAAACTAAAAACTCGTTAATTCAGCCTGGCTTTAATGTAAAACTTTATCATTTTAATGACTATCATAACTATTGTTTCATTTTTGTGAATCACTTTTTACTTTACGTTATTATTTAAGTTTGAAATGTTATTGTCTGATGTTTTCTTATAAATTTAGTCTTGGCTTATATATCTTATCATGTTGATAATCTGTTAACATGTTTTTTATTTAATCTTTTGAAAATGTATTTATCTTACACTTATTTTCAGCTTTTAATTTATCTCTGATGATTCTTCGTTTTGCTTTGCATTTTCTCTGGTTTCTTTTAAATATTTCTTATATGCTAGCTTTCCTGGTGTAAATTAGTCTCCAAATCTTCTTGCCATCCTACCTACTATCGTTACAATTACAGTGGAATATAACTTAGTAGATGGACTGCTGTTCAGAGTTTATTTGCAGGGTGGGTGTAAGGAAAATCCATGATTACTACCATTCATATATATATACATATATATATATATATATATATATATCTTCTGCCATTCATTTTCCGTCTCAATGTAAGCACTCTGAACTGCAATTGAATTTGTATCAACCGTGCTATATAAATAAAGTTTGATTTATTGATTGATTGAGAAAGGTGTTTGCTTTTAGGGTGTTTATTTGAATAATCTCCTCACAATGTCAATTTCCTTTTAAAAATCATGTTATACGTTGTCTTTGTAACTATCAAGTTGAGGACTCTGTTACTATCTTCTATCTAACTATCTTAAATGTTTGAGGGCAGTTTGCTGAATATTAATTTAATACCTGTCACCTTTTTTTATTGCTGTTTCTTGCATTGTGGGAAAAAATGACCCTAATTTAGTCAGATTTACATGAGGCTGATTATCTTTGCACAACAGTCTTTGCTGCTTGGATCTATCCTATAAGCTCTCACGATGACATGAAGCTAGGGCTGAACAACAGAGCGCAATGTTATGGTTACAGCAATATTCAAACGTAAAAAGATGAATAAAATCTAAAGACACATGATTGCTTTCAGGGTGTTTGTTTTAATGATCTGTTTCTTTACAAATCAAGTGAAAATGTGTTTCAAAATGTCATCAAAATTCAGGTTGTACATTCTCTGTGAGACACTTCAGGTGAGGAAATCTTTCACAAGAGCATGTTCGACAAATTATTCACAATCTTATGGGTTTGAAGGCAGTATTTGACAAGAGGTGTAAAAGCACATCAGGTGACAAATCTGTCTGAACGTGTTTTTAGTTCAGCAGATCTGGTTTGTTCTTCTCCCTTTTTGATCTTCGTTTGGATTTATCTCTCAGTATTAGAGATCAGGCTCAGCGGGCGTAAATATTTGTCTCAGTGTGAACTTTAGCCGCTACAGGAAGGCACATATGTCACAATACATCAGGTTCAAGCCTTCAGGCAGAAAAAAAATTTCTTTACAGATTTGTTCTGGGTGAAAAAAAAAAAAAAAAAAGCGAACAAGATCGGTACAGACTTAAGGACACTGTGGTCAAACCTCCATCCTCCTGGAATGGATGTTAGGAAACCAGAGCTGCTCCTGTGCGTCTCTTCACATGAACGCATGAACCAGGACCGCCTAGATGTCCATCTCGAACTGTGCGTCATCACCTTCAAAAACAAAAACAGCACAACTAATAAATCATCACTTAAATCAGCAAAGGGCCACGTTACTGTTGTTTTAACCTTCAGAGGACTGAAGTGAAGCAGCAGAAGTGAAGATGTTCTTTCTTTCTTTCTTTTTTAAATCAGTGCTCTTGATCGCCTTTCACTGCTATGATAGGTTTTTAATACATTTTAAACCAATTAAAAAAATGAAATCCAATCCCGAGTTATATCAATGCACTGTTTCATTATTTAAAAACTGCAGTCATTTGTTCTTCCTGAAAAGAAAGGAAATTTGGAGATGTGTGGTTACTACCCAACAGCAAAATATATTTTCTTTTATCAGAATTTATGATCCATCTATCCATCCATCTATTATCAATACTGCTTGGATGATCATTCTGTCAATCACATTCACTACAAGTCAATCAGATAATGTAGCAGGCGGGCACGACTGCAGCGGGGTAAAGTCCAGAATGTGAGACACTTCATAGAACAAAATCTCAACAAAACATGTTAGAAGAGGAGCAAATGTAACCTTTCTATGGAGAAATGCTTTCAGTGTTGTTTGTTTTTTATTTAATCAGGAAATGCAATAATGTCAGCAACCTCTGCTGGAGAAAGTGTGGACAAATCGGTGATTTTTCACACATGTTGGGAATGTCCAGTAGTGAAACAATATTGGGATGAAGTGACAGTGAAAATAGGGTTAGGGTTAATTGCTCACAAATCAACTGGCTTAAGTGATATTCACCAACACTTGAACAATGGACTCAAAGATTAAAATCAGTGAACTGTGTGGAGGACATTACATCAATACTGAGACTGAGGAGAGATGACTCTTTGAAGAAATGGTCATCTGTAATCTCTTATTTAGAGAAGATTTAAGTGTATCTCTGAAAATGTGATGTTATTGCTCTTTCAATGTAGATATATATTTTTTTTGTATATTCAAGACAATGATGTCATATCTATAAGTGTGTGACTATAGATAAGGACTTGTTTTAATAAAAGTTTAAAAAAATCAAATAAACGGAAATGCCTTCCAGATCTGATAAACCTGCTGTTAGCATCAGTGCTAATCTCTGTAAAAGCAGCCACTCTGTCCTGCTCTAAAGGACTCTGATTCGACTGCTTTTGGCTGCGCAAAACCGTTGTAGTTTAGAGCTTGGCAAGACGGATCTGTCTGATTACAGACATCGAATCAGAGGATCCAGCTGTTCTGTCATTTTCTGCTACCCATCGAAAATTGCTATTTTGTGGTTCTGCTCATGCGCCCTACATCAACACCAGCTGCACTGCAAGGTCAGGACATTTATTTGTATATATATATATATATATATATATATATATATATATATATATATATATATGTTAAACAAGCGTGAAAAATACATTAAAAATCTAAAATAAATAAAAGATAGGGAAAGGACCATTCATGCATTTACTCATACCTAAGAGCAATCTGAAGTCACCAAGAGAGCCCAGTGACAACCCAGGCATGCACACAGAGAACATGCAAACTCCCTGACCGACCTGAGATTTGAACCAGCAACCTTCTTGCTGGGAAGTATTCACCTTACCTGTTGCACCACCGTGCCACTCAAGATTGATGATGCCAACAGTCATATTTAAAGCTGAAAAGCAGGAAGTAAAGCTCCATTTAAAGAGCTACACATGGAACTAAAGCCAATTTCAGGTTTTTTTTAATGCTGGTTACTCAAGTGTTTTGACTATTTTTCATTTCAGCATTTAGTAATGCTTCATGAAGACTTCACAGAAACCATTACAGAGAATCAAATGCTAATTTCCAGTAAATAAGTGAGTTATAAGAGATCATTATAAAAATGCCATTTATATGTTGTAATGCAGTTTGCCTTTTACAAGGCGCTGCAGATGCAAATGAAACACACAGAGGACTGTCATCATCCTCATGTTTATAGTTTTGGGAAATTTGGAGGTGACTGAAAAAGGAACACATGTGGCCACATAGCTTTCAGTGGCCCATTATCACATAATTGTGGGGGATCTCATAAAAACCATTAGGGTGGGCAGGTCGGAGCACTTTCCTGTCATGGACCAAGACTCTGCTGAGGAAATCAGGGAAAATTTAAGCGGCTCCATCTGTACACATCAAATACAGCTTTGATGCTGTTAGCACGACAACCACAGGCTCATTATGGATTAAATATTCAGCTACAGTAAACTGCTGTCACCAGTTAGCATGATTGCTCTTTTTTAAGTTATATATTTGGGTTTTTCTGCCTTTATTGTGGAGTTAAAGTGTATGAAGTCAAAAAGGAAAAGAAAGGACATCAGTAAACATAAATTCATACTTTAAGACCAGTTAAACCAATTTTAAGGACAGTTCAGCTAGATGCTGCTAAATTAATCAACATCAGTCCTCTCCAGATCATATTCACTATAGATATTAATGTTAATATTAAACTGATCTCTCTATCCATGGTTGTATGATTAAACATCCATAGTAACTTTCTTTACAACCACATAGACATGAGGAACCCCTTGAAAATGAGATGCCACAAGGGCTTACATTTAATAAACTTATATTCAACAAAGGCAGATACGGTGCTATACAGATAAAGATTGACTGATTAAATCTATATTCAGCAGAGAGAAATGTGATGAGGACAGATTTATGGTCTGGGCGTCCATGGGTTTGTCACTATCATTAGTTCTTATTTTCAGTCCCGTTGTCTCCGCCTGGATGTATGTGTAAGTATATATGCATATATGTGTGTCTATAAAATGAAGAGTAAGGCTTCAGCCTGCTTTATTGTAAAGTGTCTTGAGATAACACTTGTTATGAACTGGCGCTATACAAATAAAGACTGACTGATTGATTGAAAAAGGGGGCATGAGAGAAAAGGAAGGAAAAGAGCCATAGATTGGAATCAAACCCGGGCCACCTACACGAGATGAGAGCTTCAATGTCTGGTTAGTGCTTGGACATCAACCAATCAGCCACCAGCTGTCTGATAAATATGACCACACAAGTAGAAAGTTTATTTAAAGATAAGCAATTCTAATATACTATATATTTATAGTTTTTTTAAAGCTCAGCTGTTGATGTGGTGCAGTTACTTATAAACTCACAAACTACTACATATATATACAGTGCTCAGCGTAAATGAGTACACCCCTTCAGATTTGTCAGAAAACCTTTGCTTTACTTTCAAAATCAACATTTTCTATGGCATACTATAACACAAAATACTCCCCCAAATGTGGGCCATTGACTGCAAACAAGATTTTTTAAGTTGAACACATAAAAGTATTTTTCTCAATTTAAGATCAGGATGCAGAAATGAGTACGCCCCAATCAAAGGAGTAGGAGCACAGCTAAATTTTAGTTATATTACCCTTATTTTCATCTTATGGTAAAAAAAAATGTTATGTTGAACTCAGCTTTGTCAAAACTTTGGAAATTGTTCTTTTGTTCGTTTAGAAATTGATTAATATATTACTTTTAATATCATGTACTCATTTATGCTGGACACTGTATCTATAAATGATAAACTGCATTCTGAAAGCATCTGTGAGACCTTGACAGGCGCTGAGGACCGGGATAAATCTGACAGAGGCAACACCTTTTCTAAAAGACCTGACTGATCATTCTGGGTTGTCCTGAATAGGAAAGTTGAGGAGAATCAAACATGAACCGTGACTTTGCTGCAGCATTTTTTGGTAATTCACAAAAGACACAGATTGCATACCATTAATGAGATAATGAAAAGTGATTAACCGCACATCCTGTCCCAATATATTTGTTAAAACAGTAACATCATACCGGTGGTGCTGCTCTCAGGGGCACTGTTGTTGTTGTTCAGAAGTTCTCCGTTGAGGGTCTTCTGGTCCATGTCTTTGGAGGAGGGGCAAGTCACACCGGGAATGTTGGGCAGACCATGTGGAGGAGTCCTGGCCAGAGGAGAGCTGCGACAGTCCAGCAGGAACTTCCGCTCGTAGATGATCCTCGTACCTTAAGTGTGAGGGGGCGGGATCACAGACAGGTGAGCGTGTTGGTTAATCCTCACCGTGTTGTTGCAGGTTCACAGAGCTTCAACTTAACTGAGGAACTGTCACCTGGCACAGATGGAGATTCATGTAGCGTAGCAGGGTTTGCCCTTTTAAGTAAAGTTTTTATTGACCAAAGATTAAAAAACAGGATTTACAGGTCATTTAACTGGAGTATGCTCAGGCCTTTTCACCCATATTCACGCTGCTGTTTCATGCCGTAACATGTCCACCCCTGAGATGCTTTGCCTCCTCCCTGAATGAGCTAACCTACTTTTAGGTTTTAGCAGTTTTACAGTAAACTGACTGAATACAAATTTGACTGCTATAACTTGCAAATTTTGATAATTTATCAAAAATGTTGATTTTTCCATTTTTTTGGTTCATTAGTTGTGAACTGAGACATAAACAATGTGTGAGAGAGGTAATGAAAGTGTCCATGTGATTAACAACATTTAATTTGGACATGTTAAACTCAGAGGCCACTTAATTTGAAATGTAAGTTTAAAGGTTCAATAACACAGAGAACTAATCAGCCAATCAAAGGGCAGTGACTCAATGCATTTAGACATATAGACATGGTCTACCTGCTGAGGTTCAACCTGAGCATCACAATGAAAAAAGAAAGGCAATCTTAAGAGTACCACACTGAATGCCACTCCTGTCAGCTAAGAACAGGAAACTGAGGCTGCAGCTCACACTGGCTGAGCAAAACTGGACAATAGAAGATTGTAACGATACCCCCTGGTCTGGTAAGTCTGGATTTCTGCTGCCACATTCAGATGGTGTAGTCAGATTTCAGAAAATCTTCAGTTATTAGCCGCTCTCTCATTAAAGAGGCTTGAAAGCTGGTCAAACTTAATTTTGGAGGATATTGTCCCTAATGCACTTACTGATCTTTTTGGAGTATCTCCCATCTCTCTGAAACTTTCTCCTGAAGGCAAAGATGTGTTAGCATTAACTACTCTACCGGCAAGGAGACTGAAATAGTTAACATGCAACTCTTCAACTCCACTCACTTATACAAGCTGGATTAAAGAGGTTATTTATTTTATCAAATTGGAAAAGATTAGACTGACTCTGTCTTGGGGGTCTTTTTAGTTGTTTGTGAACAGAAGAAAATGCTGTATGTCTCTTTGCTGATCCTCACAAATATATGTCTGTTTAGACTGTTTGATATGATGTCTGTCATTTTTTTTTCTAATTTTATATTCATTTATTTGTCTACTTACATGTATATATTTATATTAATATATGTCTATGCTGACTTTCTTTCGTATTTTGTTGTAATCTACTAATTTATCTTATTTTAAGTAATTTAACTTCAGCAGTCATTATTTATTATTTTCAGTTATTTATTTAAATTGATTTACTGTGTGTATTTGTATGTGTGTATATGTGGGTCTGTATCCTCTTTTTATAATTGTTTATTATTTTAGAAAGCACGATATCTATATTTGTTTTCTCAAGGTGCTTTGCATGGCCCTGGAGATGGTGTGTGTGTTGAGAGTTTGGGGTTGAGGGGATTGTTTGTTGATATACCAACTTTTACTGTTCTGTTCTAATTTTTGGTTCTTTGTTTCATCTAAAAAATAATAATAAAAAAACTTTAAAAAATGATTTTGGGGAAAAGGGACAGCCTTAGCTCAAATCATCTCAAACTGGTTTCTTGAACATGACGATGAGTTTACTTTACTCCAGTAGCCTCCACAGTCACCACATCTCAATCCAATAGAGCACCTTTGGTATGCAGTGGAAAGAGATTCAAATCATTGATGTGCAGCTGACAAATCTGCAGCAACAGTGTGATGCTATCAAGGAGATATGGACCAACATCTGTGAGGTATGGTTCCAGCTTCTTGTTAAATCTACGCTGAAGTTAAAAGTGGGTCCAACCTAGTACTAGTAAGATGTGCCTACTAAAGTGGCCGATGCATGTTATACTCATTTATTTAGGACACAACAGGCTTCTCTCTCTCTCTCTCTGAAGATCTCCCATGATAGAAGAATAAAACAACTCTGCTGCAGGAGGTGTCACAAAGTGCAGACAATTTCTAAATATGTCTGTAAATGCAGTCATAAATGTTGACAGCAGCTCTGACTTGAAGCTGGTTGACGTTTGCAACAGCCAATCATGGATTACGTTGTCAGTGACGTCAGCGTAAAGCGAGCGTCATTAACGGCTGTAGGGGTCGCTAATGTTCACAAATCAGCTGTTTAAACTCGTAATAAAACCTAAAATACGTCTCAGTTCATGACAAAATTAATAATGTGTATTCACTATTCTAATCTCTAATACCAGATGTGGTTTGTTTGCTCAGAGGGTGGATGTTTTGCTGACTTTAGAGCCAAACGGTTACTGGTTAGCATTAGCAGTTAGCTCAGCAGAGCTAGCAGCTGTCCTCAGTGTTTGACAGCAGCAGACCTCATGGAGTTAGCTTGGGACCACACAGCTGTCCGGAGGAGATACCTGCACACTCCATGTTAATGTTAAGAGTACCTGAACACCTGTCCCTCACATATACTTCAACATGAAGCCTTAGAGAGCTCCTACCGCCCGGGGTGGTGCTGAACAGGGTTCCTCCCGGGGTCGTGGAGTAGTCATGGGGCATGTTCGCTGCGTCGTTGATGGTCACCCTCCTGGTGGTCGGGATGGCCTTGGCAGTGGTCTTCTTGCAGTCAGTGGACATCTTCTCTCAGGTGTTTAAAAGCAGAACTATCAGACTAAATGACTCAGGCGGGAGGCGTCGGTGTGGAGACAAAGGCTGCCTGTTTCAGAGCTGCTTTGGCTCCACGGTGTCAGATAAATAAAATAAATATGTCTGTTTCTTTAGTGCAAATGTTAGAGGCAGTATGTCCGCTGTCACATCACTCACACACTCACACAGCGTCCAGGTTCTTTGTTGAAGGACCTGAGCTCCACTCTGCTCCACTCACTCCTCATGCACACAAACAACAGACAGACAGACAGACAGAGAGCAGGAGGCTGCAGAGGAGATCACTGCTTCACTGCATGGACCTGCACTGCCTCCTGCTGGACGATGATGAGTGGAGGGCTGTGCAGAGGTCAGTTTTCCTCTTCTGTACCCCGAGGTGCACCAAAGATCAAGCCAAAATGTCAACGCCATATTCATGAAGCAGTGGCGGATACAGAATGTTTTTAACCCTCTGTCTATCCTTTATAAAAAAAAATCACTATTTCCTTTCAAAGCCCTTTTAGGATATTGGGAATATTTAGAAATGTTAAACAGGAAAATAAAACTTTTTTTTGGCCATTTACTCCAGAATCCACCTTATATATACACTACTTTATTAAACATAAAATTACAGATGGAGCCGCTTCTCCTCAGACTCCACTGTCCTCCGAATACTTCTCCCTTCAGGAAGAAGATTTGTATACCAAAGTGCAAAACAAATTGTCTCAAATTATCATTCATTCCAGCTTCTATTAAGCTGTTGAACAATGCAAAAAACTAGTGCAATGAACACAAGCGCTTTAGCACTTTTCCTAGCACTTTAAATTGTCTAATGTCTCTGCATGTCCCTGTGTTGTCATGGTAATGTATTTCCTGTTTTTAGTCCTGTTTTAGTAGTCAGTTCCTTTATTTTTAGGTGATTGTTAGTTTATTTTATTTTTAAGTATCTTTTATGTCCTATGAAGCAGTAATGTAGCGCAACGCCCAAGACAAATTTCCCTTAAGGGACAATAAAATTTACCTTGACCTTGGCTTCAATTTCCCCCACTTTCCTTGACTAGTCAGATCCCCAGTGATGATGTAACAAACACAAAAGAGAGAGCAAACCTCCGCCAAGGCAGCTCACATATTGCTGTTACATCTACAAGCAATCATTACAAGATAAAGTTGCCATCATAATGTGATTCCTTGACCCTGAAAACCCACAGCTAGCACTCAGGATCATGTTGATATCATAATTAGTTAGACAGTTATTGAGCAAAAACAATTTTTCACTAATGGAGGTTATCTGGATCACCACCAATATCTAATCATTTTTAAGTTGGGCCATTAACAACATCTGAAAATTTCAGCAAAATCAGTCCAGTAGTTTTTGTGCTATCTTGCTAACAAACAAACAAACAAACAAACATACACTGGCAAAAACATAACCTCCTTGGCGGAGGTAAAAAGCATATTTATGGTGCAATTTAGGCACATTCCCACAGAGATGCGGGAGACTTCCAATGGCCGGTACTTGGCTGGAATTTCAGCAGGAATTTGGTTGGATGGGGGAAAATTGAAGCAGCTACATCTGCAATTATTTTCTATTTGATGACAGCAAAGTGATTTTTGTGCTGGAATATCAGTCTGAGATATGTCAGTGATTAGCAAACAACACTGACATAGATAGATTATAACCTAACGATAAAAACAGTTGAATTAAACAGCTTACGCACTTTAACTCTGAGGATCTTTTTGTTATGGTTTCTCTTTAGTATACCTTCTATATTGTTGTGTGTGTGTCCTGTAAATTAATGTGGAGCTCATGTTTGTGTATTTGTTACTGATGTTTTATGTACAAATGTATTACATCAACCTGCCAAGGACTACAGATGGAAATTAACCTGTGGCCAAAACCTGGCGCATTTACATGTCAATGTTCATTAATGAGTTAGTTTTTTACTTCCTCCCACTCCTTTCTAATATGTTGACTAGACATTAGACAGTCATCTTGTTTTGTTTTTTCTTCTGTCTTTGAAAATGATTTTATTTTAACTCCATACTCGAAATAAATGAAAAAAAAATGAAATGAATGACATGAAAAAATCATTAATGTGCACTGTCCTCTATTTGAATAAATAAAAAAAAGTTATGGCCACTTTATTAGGCACAGCAGTTTTGTATCAGGTTGGACTCCCTTTTGCCTTCAGAACTACCTTTATTAATTCATGGCAGTAAGTCAGCAAGCCGTACCTAATAAAGTTATTGCACAACATTCCCATGGAAATATTTCAGCTGAGCAAATAAATGGGCTCAAGTCTTAAAATCAGGTTTTTCCAAAGACAGATTAGGTAATTTACTTTAATGGTTTGAATCAAAAAACTGACCAAAAACATGCTCATTAGGTTAATTGGTGACTCCAAATTGCCCTCATGAAATCGTGAAAATGATACAAATTTCGGTGAAAGTCAATTTCAAAGCAGGTCAGAAAATCTAAAGCAGAGAAAAATGTTTCGCCGGTGGAGTCTGACGTCCCGACAGCCCTCTGACAATCTGCAGCCTGATTTTAAATGCTCAGCTTCAACTGAGCATAGTGAAGGTAAATTTACAAGCACGTTGGATCAAATATTGGAAATTTCTAAGCAAGCTTAAAATTTGCTGAGGCACCATCAAATATCAGCGTTTGCAATGTGAACTTAGTTCTCTGTGGCCTGACTTAGCTTGATGTGGCTCCACATTCCAGTATGTCAGCAAAAGTTGTCAAAAACTTTAGTGTGTGAATGCGCCTTTAGGTGTGAGAGTGTGGGGATGGTTGTCCATCTCTTTATGTCAGCCCTGTCCTTGCTTGGAAGTTGGTTTGGTAGCTGGAGAGGAGTCAGCTGACTTCCTGGGCACTGCCAAAGTGCCCTTGAGCAAGAGCCTTAACCCCAAAAGTGCTTGGAAGCGCTTGGAAGCGCTTCTTCAGGAGCGGCGAGCCATCACTCTGACATCTCTCCACTGATTCATGATCGTAGGACCTGTTTGTGTAGTTCAGCCGATGTGTGTGTAGCATGTTTCAACAACAGTGTAAAGAATTGAATTTCCTGTGAAAGATTAATAAGTTTGTCTTCTTCTTCTTCAAAGGGACGAGCGGTACAGGTGATGGATGGGTGCTTGTGTTTGTCACAAAAGTCCACACGTTATACACAAAGACATTTCATTTCTTTATTAATTTTGTAAATGTTGAGCTGGTGTACAGAGAATATTGTCAATAGATGTCCTTCCGATTCGATTGGATTAAAAGGCTTTTACATTTATATTTTAAATTCATGTTTGACTCTCCATAACAATAAAAAAAGCAAACAAAACAGGTTAAAATACCCACAAGACCCCTATTTTATCCCCAGGTTGCAGGCATTACCCAGAACTCAACAGTCTCTTGGTAGCTACAGCTTTATGATGCTAAAAGTACATCCATAACATAACTAGAATCCCAGTTGACAAGTAAGGGTGCATAGCATTCTAAGTAAATATATATATATTTTTATATATATTTCATATATATATAGCCTTTTATGTTAAAAACATTTTCTGTGCATGTGCGCAGTTGCATTCCTTAGTATTGAGTAATATGCTATTGCGTTAATAATGTCTTCAATCCATTCTAAAGGAATATACATGTGTTCTCTAGTTTTTGCAACAGTTAATATTTTTGCATGAACTTGGTGCATGGCGTCGTCTCATCGTCCCTCAGTGCAGAGCTGAACTCTCGGGTGAAAACACGTCTCTCTCTGCGAGCGCTCGGCTGGACTCATCCTCTAAACCGCTCGAACCGTCACCATGTGGAAGCCTTAGAACCGGCTCACTCTTATTTTTGGTAAAAAGGGGGAGGGGTCAGAAATCAGGGGTTGGTTGTGTTGAGGAAAAATGCTTGTCATCTTGAAAGACTAGCCATCAGAGCCACCAAGCCTACCCATAATCCCCTCTGAGTCCTCTCGTCAGACCCCCCCTCGCTCGAACCCTGACATCAGCAGAGGACATCCTCTGCTTCAGAGAACTAGGCGAGCACGCGGAGCTCAGAGAGCTGCTGCGTGCTCTAACATAAGGGAAATATAACATTACACTGCTGTGTAATCTCTATTGACATCCTACTGTTAGATTCATAAAAATATAATAAAATAGAAATAAAATCTGATGAAGGGATATTTGTTAAAGTGTCCACAAACCTTTTGAGGCTTCTCTCTTAAATCTCTCCCCTCAGATGATTTCATGAATGATTGTAATGACAGATGATGCTCAACAGCGGATATTGAGTTGAGTGAATCTCCTAAAATCTACTAAAGTACAAATCCAACACAGATGACTACTTTAGAACAAGACTTAGAGAATACCACGACCGTACATTCATCATCTCTGGCTCGGAGGCCGGACTAATAAACACTTATTAATGAGTGATTATTGCAACGTTTTCGTGACTTACGTATTTTTCTATAAGAAACCATTCAATGTCGTACATAAAGTCTGAAATAAACACGTCTGTATTTGATATTGGGTGATGATGGCACACTTATTGAGGTAAATCAACTTGAAGAAGTATGCGAGTGAGATTTACATGTGTAATCTGAGCGTGTGGGCTCTATGTCCATTTTCTACATTACTTCATGTGATAAGTTTGACACACCCACGTATCAGGACTGACTGTGACATTCAGACCACACAGACACACAGCAGGATTCTTTAAGGTGCATGAATGGAGATAAAACTATGACTGAACACTCCTACATTCCCCCACGAGGACCAAAAACAGACCGGGCACTTGGAAAACAGGATAGCAGGTGAAAGCTCAATCAGATATCTGCCCAGTCTTCAGCCGAGGTCAGACTACGTGTTTTAATCGGAGGGTCAGAGGGTCTTAGATTGTTTCATCCCCTGGACTGAGTCATCGTGGATGACAATCAAGGCCACATCTGAGACACTTCCCCAACCTCCTGACAGAAAGTCTAACATGTTGGTTTTTACTCTTCATTCTATTATTTGTTCTGTCGTATCAGTGATCCTGACCAATGGGAGCACAAAGCACCCTGTCCACAACTTTTTACCTTGTTTTATCATACAAGTCGCATTTTATTGTTCGATGTTTAACTGATCATTTTTAGTTTTTACTTGTTTTTCTCAACATGGCTATATAGATTTTATCTTTTTACTCTTAATTGTCCTTGATTTTCTTTTAATTAATCTTAATTTTGTACGTATTTTATAAAGTCTTGTTAGCTAATTTGTTTTTTTGTTTTGCCTTTTCTCTTTAACCTGACACCAGATGGACTGTTTAATATATTTCTCTAGTCTATCTGGAAAAGAGCCCATAGAAAGTGTTTGGGGAGGGCAGAACCTTTCAAAAGCACATACAGCAGGTGATTGGATGATCGTTCTGTTAATCACATTCATTACAGGCCAATCAGATAATGCAGAAGGTGGGGTAAAATAAAACATAAGCTGTTTCTTCTTATTTTGACCTCTGCCAAGCTATTGTGTTTTGCCAACGTTTGTCCTTCTGTTTTCACTGTTAGCAATGTAACTCGAAAATTTACGAATAGATTTTGATGAGATTTTTAGGGATGTTGGTCATGGCACACGGAAGAAGTGTTAAGATTTTTGATCCTGGAATTTTTTTAATGATCTGTTAACATCCCGAGATAGGACAAATAGTGTTGAAAATGCCTTCTTTGCTTTAATTTCTTTGTTTTTACAGATGTTTTTTTGATGTGTTTTTATTTTCACTTTGTCATTGTTGTCTGATGCATTATGTAAAGCACTTTGAATTCCCTATGGTGCAATACAAATAAATTTACCTTGCTTTTTTTATATAAATATGGGCGACATTCAAGTATTTTTCATGTACAGCAAATCTTTTAATTGATGCCATTCAGCATATTGCATACTACATGAAAAACTGCTTCTCTTTTACTGTTGTAATGTAATTGTACGCTGCATTTTATTCTCTTTCTTTTCTAATTTCTCTTATTGTTATCATTTCAAAAGCCTTCTGTGGACAAGTGTTGAGCAACTTGGAGACAGACACATCTGGCTGCAGATGTTTTGACTGATGCAATTTATCTTTCTCATCTGGACAACCTGAGCAAATTTGGCTGTCTGAAATTCTGACTTTCTTCTGTCTTAATGTATTGAATTCTTGTTTTTACGTGTTTGATGACTGCATGTGGTTGTGTAAAACTGTTGAATGTGCTGCTGTCTTGGTCAGGACACTCTTGCAAAAGAGATTTTTAATCTCAGTGAGGTTTTCCTGGTTAAATAAAGGTTAAATAAAAAATAAATAAAAGTGTTGCAAAGTATCACATGCTAAAAAACTCAATCTATCTGGTTTGTCCAATGTAATGGTGATGTCCATATCAAATAAACAGTAAATAAGAATATGCCCAAATCCGTACATACTCCAGTCATAGGGGTTGCCATACTCTGTCATTCCTGTATGATACTACCCTGTTTGTCATTTCTGTCACTTAAGTCCTAAGTAAAAAAAAAATCACGTAGTCTGACCTTGGCATTAGCATAAACACACAACCTACTATTTTTAATTCTCAAGAGGCAAAGCAACAAAGTAAGTTTTACTAATGTACTGACATCATTTCTGAGTGAAGTGAGGAGTCGCCTAAAGCTGCGAGTTTAGTAAAAACATTAACCTAACATCCTCTCGCTGTTAAATCACACTGAAACACACTCACACAAACAATCCTTTCCTTTAGTAAGCAGTTATTGCTTCTTCTGAAGAACATTTAAGACGCAAAAACAAAAGAAAAAAACGTCAAACAAAAAGTGAATCACGCTTCTGGAAGGGTCAGGCTCACAGTTGCGGGTCAGTATTACAGTTTCTCTTCACAGTGATTGGTGACTGACTGTCTTTGCTACACTCCTAATGGATACCAAGGAGACAAACATCCAAGCTCAACACGTCACACTCTTTCACCCAATCGAACCAGAGCTACATTTTTGACCTGCTACTTCGCCCGCTTCAAGTGACATCGTCTGGCGGTGGTGAGATGGCGGATAAGTGCACCTCATGTGTGGCGGTGTCTTAAAACTGCATGATGAGGTCAATCAGACGCTGCTGAAGGTGAGATCCCGCCCCCTGCTGGAGGGAGCCGGGACTGCTACATCTACTCTGAGAGGCCGAGGGGGTGAGAGGTGGAGGTAGGGCCGTACGGGCGAAGGTTTTGTTTCAGACGGATACACGCTGGGGACAAGAAAAGGCAGAGGAGTGGGATGGTAGAGTAGGTTCATCTCCTGTCGTCTCTCACTGTCACCATCCTCACAAGGCAAATTACTCTCAGGGAAGGTCGGGGAGCAGAAAACCCACCTCCCAAAGCTCAAAACCCAACAACAGCATGTCCTTCTCTAAGAAAGCAAAAAGGTGGAAGCACATGAAAAGCACAAAGAAACAAACAACCTGACGCACAAAGATCGGACATTAAAAACAGGCAGAGCGACACAACATTTGTATGTTCTTGTACCCACAAAGATCTCAAGATATATAGAAGAATATATACTGCAGGTTCAGACCAAACAAACCGAAGGAGAAAAACAGGGAGGGGGGTTCTTATGTAACCTGAAACAGCAGCATCAGTGGCATCATCGCATAGGGATCCGAACATAAAACAACACGTAACACACAGTCACGTAGAGCATTGTAGTGCATACGATATTATGTACAACACCGATACCGTTGGGTGATAGTTGTAGCTTTACCGACGGGTTTCAAAGGAGTCTGTGAAGCTCTTATTGGACGAGTTGGACGGGGACGAGGAGGGTAGTCTGTTGCCTAGAGATGATGAAATTCTCAGTTTATGTCTCCCTTTTTTTTTAGACCGATACTTCCCCGGTTGGTTAAGAAAACAGGGCGAGTGGTTGACAACGCCCCATATTGCATGCCTGTCCCACGCAGCAGTGCCCACCCCCGGCCCTCCCCTCCCTCCCCCCTCTTATTCCCTCAGTATTTGTAGTTAAAGACAGGCCATGCGGCAGCAGTCACTCATGCTGATACAGATAACAGGAAGCACGTTTTGGTTGCTAGTTTTTTTTTTTTTTTGTTTGTGTTTGGTTTTTCTTTTATACGAAATCATGCTTCTAGCCTAGTAGTAGATGTTTTTTTTTCCACGGTTTCTTTAAAAAAAAAAAAAGGTAATAAAAACTACAGGTTAATCTGTGTCCTTTTTCTCCCGGTGCGTGCTGATAGTCGGCAGAGTCGCCGTGGTTGTCGTTGGTGCCTCTCGCCCGTTATTCCTGTCTGTCTGTCTGTCTGCCTCTTTGTGTGTGTTTGTCCTCCCGTCAGCTGCTGCTGGTCATGTGTCCATGTACGATGGTTTTGGTGAGGGGGTTGAATCCTGTGGAGAACTCTGTGGAGAGAGGAGACGACACGCAGTTAGAGCGGGAACAGGCTCATTGTTAAAAATAAGACAAGAATAAAAAAGTCTTTAAAAAGACGGGACATCTGCCATGCAAGCAGCAGGTCGAATGTGTCTGAGGTTAATCTGGACATTTGTGAGCAGCAGGTTAAGAATACAAACATGAGGAATGAGCTCTTCATTTTTGAGGGAAAATTTAAAAAGTTCAGACTGTAAAGTTGCACATGAACAAGAAGCTTAATTTAGACCTTATGACTCTAAAAGGCTGTAAATTTACAAGAAAAGAGAAGCTTCACTTTTCCAGAGGTCAAATCATGCTTTTCTGAGTTTTAAAATCCTTTCAGTGTGTTTTATCTCCTTCATGTGGCTTTTATGTAGAACTTTATAATTTTAATTTATTTCTGAGTATCACTTTTTACCTTTCTTTATTATTAAATGTAATATTTTATTGTCTGATGTCTTATTCCATTTTTAGTCTTTACTTTAATACTTGATATAGTTTTTATCTTTTTACACTTAATCATTTTAGATTTAATTTTAATATCTTAACATGTTTTTTATTTATTTATTTGTTTTAAATGTATTTTTTAGCATTTTATTTATTTCTGTCTGATGTTTCTTGGTTCTATTGCTTTGCATTTTCACTTGTATCTTCTATTTCAATTTTTTTCAGTCATCTTAGTTTTATAATTTCTTTTACTTTAACCTCTCTGGTGTGCATTAGCCTCTAAATCCTCTTGACATCCTACCTCCTATCATTACAACTACAGTTCAATACTACTTAGTAAATGGACCTCTGCTGAGCGTTTATTTGCTGGGTGGTTGTAGGAAAATGATTATCATTTTTTTATGGATGTGTAGGTATGCAGTTAGGATGCAGAGCTGTTGGAAACATGTCTCTAAATGCACTAAAATGAGCAGTTACCACATAGTAGATGGTCAACAAATAAGAGAGCACAGGTGGGTCAGGGGCACTCGGTGTAAAAAATAAAAACTGAGTTTATAAACCAGTGTTAAGGCAAAAAATGACCACTTTAAGTTAGACTTCATTAATTAAAAAATGTGGCCCCCTCTCTGTCGAGTGTGTCTTCATTTAGTATTTTCTTATTACTCAGTCCAAGTGAAAAGTGTAACTTCATCAAACTCTTGCAGGCAGGATACGAGGCAAACACGACATCCGTCAAGATTTTCTCCCACAAAAGAGCCTGTATCATTTTAAAATTAAAAGCTGAGTTTTATTTGTTGTAAATTACAACTTTATAATCTCAAAAAATCTCAGAAAGTGTTGTGTTCTTCCTAAAAAATGGGGGAAATTTTTGAGAGTGGCCCTGAATGCATCAAAGCTTTAAACCTGGTTGGTTTAAATCTAAAACAAAAGGCCCAAAAGTAGGGATGCACCGACGCTACAGCTGAACATCACTATCAGCTGATTTTTGCCCCTTCGTAGGTGTTTCATGTGTCTGCAGGGTGGATGTCAGACACTGTGTCCTTACTAGGGCTGCAACAGAGAGACATTTCACAAATCAATCTGTCTGTTGATTAATAAATGTAGCTTAAATGTCCCTAAACTGTTAAAACATACACGATTATAAATAAGAATATAATCTAACATTGTATATCACTGCAATGGTCTCAGGCAGATTATCTTGTTTTTATGATCTTGGGGGGGTGAAACTGAAAATCACTTAGTTTTCCAGCCCTAGATTACTTATCATCACTTTTTAAATTATTACTAAATTATTACCATATTAAAGAGTTAAAGTCCATTTTTTCATACAGTACAAATACTGCTGACCAACGGCACGGCAGCACCCAACTGTGTGCATGTGATGCATCAGCTTTGCACCTTGGGGATGTACAATGTCCTAATTTAAAGATTCAATGGATTAATAATCAAAATCATAAGCAAAACTTTGAGTTTAATCCTAATCAGAGGTTCGCAATTTATTATATGAAAGATTGTGCAGTTTGGACCTGAGATAGTCCAGAATATCACAGTGTGCCAACACAAGAAATATATCTAATGATAAACCAAAATGACCTGCATGTGGTGATGCTAGAGAGGGAAATTTACGCTTTTTAACTCAATTAGCTGCATTTCAATTACAACCAAAAAGTGCACCTTTGGACGCAAGGTTTTGAGAATGTAAATGTAACTGTAGCTATGATAATCCTGCATCAGAGGATACATACTGAACTGTTACACAGAACACTTCAGTGACTTAAACCTTTTTTAACAGACTCAGCAGAGCAAACATGTAGCTTAAGCTGAGTGCCCACTTATTGAAACACCTTTCTATTAAAACATGTCAATTAGCTTAGAGGTTATCATCACCACCTGTTGGTAAGGAGTGTGAATAGATGACACTCCACCATGTAAAAAAATCCTATTAAAAATAAAAACACAGAAATTTTTCTTAACATTTATTTGGCCAGGGCAAAGGCTCATGAACCACTAGAAAAGGGTCCAAGGCCCACTATTGGGCATGACCCACCAGATGAAAATCTCTGATCTTAAAGGGATACACCAACATTTTTTTTGTTTTCATGTCTTGCCTCACTCACAAGTCCATGAAAAGCAGATAGACTTCATTCTTTCGACTGTTCGTGTAGTAACAAGGAAGAGACGGGCAGAGCGTCCATCGCAGACGTGCTTTGTTTTGTTGACCTGCTTACATGCGCAAAATAAGTCACAACAAGCACACAGGACTGTTTAGAGTTGCTTAGAGTTTATCTGATGACTGTAGACAGTGGCAGGCGAACACTACCCATTGACTCCCAGTGTTTGAGCTAAGCTAATTAGCGGTGGGCGAGCTCTGTCCGTCTCTTCCTTGTTACTGCACGCACAGTCGAAAGAATGGTGTCTATGTGCTTGACTCAGGAGGGAGGCAAGACATGAAAACAAAAAAATGTTGGCATATCCCTTTAAGGAGTGTGAACAGATGGCACTCCACTGCATAAAAAATTCACTGATCTTTATCATTCTTCCTCGCTCCTTGTTGCAGCCCTAGTCCTACCAGTGTGTGACAAAAGCCTGAACTGATATAATGACAAAGTCAGCTTTATTCCAGTTATTTTCATAGAAGAGGAGTAAAAACGCAACAGCACTGGAATCAGGATCGGCTAAACTGTGATTCTAATTACTGGCATGATTGTCATTCCTGATGTTCACAATCGGTGCATCCTTAACCCCGATTTATTCATCACTCTGATCAGCCATCACAGCCCTCAGAAAACACCTCAGATTAGTTCTGCAGAAGCTTTCAAGCCAAAACAGTTTGCAGACGTGGTTCAGCATTCAGTGGTGAGTCGCATGAAATATCAGTAATCTTAGGAATGTCGTGGCCTTTACGTTAGAAAGGGCAAGTGGCTCATAAACACACACACACACACACTCACAAACGCACACAAACACACACACACACTGCAGTGGCTCAAGAAAGCAATTCACAGAACAACTGGCCCTACAGCTTTGACCTTGAGAGCTGTCACATTACAAGATCATTTTCAGAGGCTGGTGTCGCCAAGTGCACAGTGTGCCAACTCCTCTCCAGCTTGTCGAACATGCACGGAGGAGCAAACGGGCTTAATGAATTAGAGTCATGGTGTTGACTCGTTCTGCATTTAACTTTCAGTATACTAGCAAGTACAAATATGAATAAAAAGATTGATTAAATGTTGTAAAGACTTTAAATCATGACGTGAGAGTTTTTGATATGAAAAGTAAACTTGGACACAGCTCTGGTATAACTGAAACAACATTCATGATGGTTATACAACCAGCCAAAGCACCAGTATCAGCATTTCATTTGTTAGACAGCACTCAAATCAGCTTTTTTTCATAACTTTGATCTGTACAGCTTTTTTAAAAAGCTTTAATAATTTCATACCTATCATTAAAATAATTGAGATCGTACAATTCATACACGTAGATCAAAAAGGGCTGAAGAACTGATTTTTATGACCCTAAAGCAAAAAAATGGCTTCACTTAAACTATTAAAATACACCTTAAACATTTAGAAACGCAGCTCCAAAGAGCATACTTCAGGAAACATTTCCTGTCGTGTAATTATCACCTATATTCTGGATTTAGAAAGTAAAAATGGTGACAATCCGAAAATCTCTGACTGAACTTCTTACACAAAATGAGCTGATAATGTAAGCACCTACGAATGCCCTGAGTGGACATGCATCTGTGTATTTTTGGGCCATACTGCCCATTTTTAATGCAATACCAGCATAGTCGCTGCACTCAGATTGCTCTTAGGTTTAACAGTTCAACTTTTTTAGCAGCGTCCTAAACATTAATGATACTTCCTGTCAAAATTAGGAGGGAGAGGAACTTCTGATATACCGTATTTTCCGGACTATAAGTCGCATTTTTTCTCACAGTTTGGCTGGTCCTGAGACTTACAGTCAGGCACGACTTATACATCAAAATAAATATAGCTTAACATGTTTTTAAATGTTAATTCATAGACCGACATGAAGCAAGGACTAAACATTATTGTCTACAGCCGCAAGAGGGCGCTCTAGGCTTGCGACAAACATGCTGCTCCTGTACCACTGAAAAAAATTACCTGAAACATTAACTTAAAAACAACTGAGAAAGACTGAACACGAACAAAATGTCCCCCAAAGGAAAATCCTATTCTACAGATTACAAACTGCAGGTAGTAAAATGTGCAGCCAAAAATGAAGAAAGCTAAAGGAAGGGAAGATGGCCAGATCTGGAGGAACGAGTCCACAGACAGGTGCTTAAACAACGTGGTGCCGTGAGAGGCTTGTTAACGGTGCAGTTACGTCTCCACACCTTGGTGGTTGCGATGGAGATGACTGCAGGGGGACCTTCTTGGTGGTACTGCTTCATGCAACGCAACCGCCTCACATAAATGCGACTTGTATATGTTTTTTTTCCTCTTCATGACACATTTTTTGACTGATGCAACTTTACACTCCAGTGCAATTTATAGTCCGGAAAATACGGTGAGCTTTACCCTGGAACACACATAAAATTATAAAACTAGGAGAGGTCTCGCACAAAAGGACACATGATAACAGAGTTAGCAATTTTGTTTTTAAGGTGTGGTGAGTCCGACAGAATGATTGACACATCATTCACTATAAGACTCCAGGCCTTTACACAACAAGGTCGACGTAAAAAAAAGGTGCAAAATAACAAATATTTTAGCATCAAGGGGATGAATCGGTTTAATTTAACAGAAATAAAATGTGTCTGTGTGATTCTCTTGGTGAGTTCCAGCATTTAATTCAAGAGCTAAAACTGTTGCATGGCAATTTCAGGACCACCTGTTCACAACACTGCAAGCTTCAGTATCAACTCAGTTTTGTCAGACTGCTTGCTGTCACGGGTGTGTAAGCTTTCATTGATTGACTGAAGGTTTAAAAAAATCACACGCAAATTATTTGCACAAAAAAATCACATCTAGTGTTCAAAGGCCCTCGGTCTCCAGCTCTTCTAGCACAGCTTGTGATCTGTTCAGTCGAACAAGTTTTAGTGTAAAATAAAAATGTGGACAAGCAGAGGGAATTAAAGCCTATGTGGCTAACTGTTAGCTTCCTGTGATACCCATAGTGGTAGCAGTTTACTTTGAGCTCCTCCCCTAATGAGTTTGGAGATGTTATGTTCTCCAGGACACGTTTTATAAACACTTCAGTAAGTTGTCCTCGAAGTCTTCGATCAAAGTTCCTGCATCACATTTAATTTGTTGAACAACCTGTTTTTGTACTTCTTCTTATTTTTAAAATATACATATGCTACACCTTTGGGTGAAGAGCAACAATTTTGCGATTTTATCTGTATGTCTTGTGAATAAAGGTAGAAATTAACAATAAAAGAGACATTGACATTTACCATCTTTGCCATGGCTATATTTGTTGTGCTTCCTGCTTGAGACTGCTTGCTTTCTGATTGGCTATTGTTCTGTTCCTTGTGAGAAAAAACAATGCTAAATGCTAAACTCTCCTCATTGCTCCCCCCACGAATCAGGACATCTTCAACATTTCTATTTTTCGATTTGAGCGACCATGATCCTCCTCTGAGCTGTTCAGGGAGGACAAAATCACTCGGAGCACACCTCACACCACAGGACAATCAGGTAAGATCATCTTTAGGACCACTACATAATCAGGCCTTTGCTGACTTTGGTCCGAAGAGGGGATTTGAGCCAAAAATCTGTCTGATTATCTTGTAGTGTGTGCCCAGCTCAAGTCAAGAGTAGAAAGTGATGTGACTTGACCTTTAAGGGAACAATCTTTAGGTCCAAACCTGCTGCTAATGGCAGAATGTATTCTCTGACAGAGTTTTTTATCTTTCCTCGGTGATATAATCTTAAAACAGGAGGATGGTGAGCTCAGCTCATGGAGCCTTTAAACCAACCCTACTTAACGTAGAAGCCAACCTCTGTAACCTAAAAACAAGCACCGGTGCACTACCCATTGGTTATCTATACTGTTTATCCCTGTCTGGATCATGAGGGGCTGGAGCCTGATATTAGGCTAGAGGTGTGGAACACCCTTGACTGTTAACAGGCCAATCACAGGGCTCACATCTAGAGACAGAAGACCATTCACATATACACAATCACACGCAAGGGCAATTTAGAGTCACCAGTTAACCTAATAAGCACGTTTTTGGTCTGTGGGGGGGGAACAGGAGTGTCCAAAGAGGACCCACGATGCACAAGTTGAATAAGCGCTGTGAGGCATCGGCACTACTTGCTGCACCACCGTGCCGCCCACAGACAGAAACCCTCATATTAATCGATTTCCCTGAGTTTAGACACATTTTGGATGTTTTCTTGAGATCTTGCTTTCTTAATTTTAACTCTTTTCTCCCCATGACATAAATTTCAATTGTTTATAATCATCATAATCACCAAATTAAGCAGTCTCATCTCTAGATGGTGAACATAAGTAAGTCAAGATTAGGAGAAAACATCCAGAAGTTCCTCATTAACACAAGAAAATGAAGTAAAATTAAATGTAAGGATGCATGTCCACGTAGGCCAGGGATGGGCAACTTTGTTAACCAATAGGGCCCCATTAAATTGTTGGAATTGAAACTATACACTTTATACTTCAGGGGTAATTACAAGTTATGCTCATGGTACAAGGAAGAAGTGACAAGATTTTAGTGGTGATCCGAATCCAGATGTGGATCCTGGACGCTTTTTAAAGGAATCGGTAACATTGTGAGATAGGACAGTTTTCCACATTTTCGCTAATAACTCACTAAGCTCTTCATGGATTAGCATGAGATGTAAATGTTGTTAATGGCACACGGGAGAAGTGATTAGATTTTGGTGGTGATCTGAAACTGGACACAGATCCAGTGTTTTTTTTCTTTCATAGTGCAAGATAGGACAGTTTCCCACATTTTTGACAACAACTTGCTAAACAAAGTTGGAAATGCCTACCTTTAAGCTTATTTTTCATAATAAAAAATTAGGGACTCTGTGATAAATACCTTTACAACCATATGGACACGAGGACCCTCTTGAAAAAAGATGCCACATCCCAAGGGGCTTACCTTTAATAAATCTATGATGAGGACGGATTTATGATCTGGGCGTCCAAGGGTTTGATGCTATCATAAATTCTTAATTTTAGTCCTTTTGTCTCTGCCTGCATAGATACATCTCTGGATGTATGTATGTGTACATATGTGTATATGTGTTTTTTAAATATGCATATATGTGTATCTATAGAATGAAGAGTATGGCTCCAGCCTTGAGATAACGCCTGTTATGAACTGGCTCTATACTAATAAAGATTGATGGATTGATTGATTACCTCTGTCAAGGATGTTATGTTTTTGCCAGGGTATGTTTGTTTGTTTGTTTGTTAGCAATCACACAAAAACCACTGGACAGATTTTCTTGAAATTTTCAGGAGATGTTGGTAATGGCCTGACATAAAAATGATTCGATTTTGGTGGTGATCCAGATAACCACCATAAACAAACAATCTTTTTTGCTCAATAACTGTCTAATCATATCATGATGGTAACTTTATCATGGAACTATTGCTGATAGATGTAACAGCAACATGTGAGCTACCTTGGCGAGGTTTGTGCTCTCCGAGTGCTTTCTAGTTGTTTTTTCTTTCAGTGTTATTTTTATTTTGACAGTAATTTAATTAATGCACAAAAGGGAGTTTTACAGAGGCAAAAAAATCCAATGAAAGCTGTATTTTCTTTAAAATATTGCTATTTTAATGTTTTGTTCACTGAAATGCATTTTCTGATATTCTAAATTGCCTGGCAGGCCGCACTGAGAGAGTATAAGGGCCGCATGTGCCCCCCAGGCCACCAGTTGCTTACCCCTGATCTACGGCTTTTTAGAGTTTCATGGTCTACACATACAAACATGTTTTTACTCCAGAGCAGCTGCTTCACTGCCGTCACAAACTGTCTACATCAGACCATACATCACATCAGTCCATTCCTTTGACTTATTTTTGCCTCAGGTCTCACACTGCTGTGCCAGCGACACATAACATGTCATTAGTATTGAATTAAAGGAACATTCAGATGCATTTAATCCAGAGGGACCAGATTAAATGTTTTAGCCCACAGGTCAGACTGCGGCTCAGTCCCGTACCTGCGGGGTCTGCCTCATTGCTTAACTCTCCGCAGAGTGGCACATTTCACTATCTGAGCACCTTTCTTCACATCCACAGAATCGGGCTACAGCGGGGAGGGAGGGAAGGGTGGCGGCAGACGAGGTGCGAGGGTCGAGAAGAGGTGGGATGAAGGGGCGGGACAAAAGGTCGAGGGGATGTTAGTCAGGGAGGGAGGGGAAAAAAGATTGAAGAGAAAGAACAGAACAGAGGAAGGAAATGGTGCCACAATGGGAAACAAATCAAAAATAAGAGACAAATATGTGAGAGGAGAGGAAAGAGGGGAGAAAAGAAAGAAAGGAATTATGTAAAAACAATCAAGCAAGGACAGAAGTGATGGGTGGAAAGACAGTTGAAGGTCAGAGGGCATCAGAAACATCTACAATCTCAGCGTAATTCTGGGTCAAATAGTATTTTCAAACACATTTTCTGAATCATCAGGACGACAGATTTGACCACATCAGACTGAAATGTCTTGACGTGAAGAACAACAATCCTCTTCATCGTCTAAAAGGTTTAAAAAAACGAGTTAAAGGTCTGAAAATAATATCTGACACAGCTCCAGTTCAGTCTTTGCATATTTGAGTGATTCAGAACACAGTCACAGTTGAAGGGCTAAAAACTTTAATGAAGGCAAAACAAAGACAGAGTCGTGAGGGGACAGAGTGGAAAGTAACGCCACTAAAAAGGAGCCACAATCATTCAGTCGTCGAGGCGTGGGAAACAAACACAGGAAGTGGAGGTGAAGCAAAGTGATGGCTAAAAATGATGAACGAGCTACAAGCAGAAACATGACAAAGTGTGGACCTGTTTGTTCCTCTTTCATGCAGGGGATGAACATGAGGTGATGATATTTAGGTGGATATTAAAGGTACAGAACATCAGCAGTCAAACAATGAACTAACTACACAACAGGCTGTATAAAGAAGATGGACGACACCGGGGCTACGCAAAAGTGAAGCCAAAACATCACAGCTCCCCCCTGCTGGATGGCTGAAGTTTTGGCCATAAGAGCTCCCGCCTTCATTTTAACAGATGACATAGATAGATAGATAGATAGATAGATAGATAGATAGATAGATAGATAGATAGATAGATAGATACTTTATGGTAGGGTGTTGCTCAGTTTGATGGCTGTGGGAACAAAGGATCTCCTGAACTCAGTCTCAGTCCTGCAGGTTTAAGACCCTTTTCACAAATTTTATGACCTGACTGCATCTTCTAATTATTCCACATTATTCTTAACCTTGCAAAGCAGGTGGATTCACCAGATTACAGGTCTGCCATCAGGCATCTTGCAAAACTTCCCCATGAAACGATTGTTCCTGGTTAGAAAATGTTCAGAATTTCAGACCGTAATGAATATGACAGACCAATCATTTATTCAATCACCGTCTACTTTTTCTTAACAAGCTAAGCCCTTTCAAGTCACTTTCTTTGAGCGATTGACTTGATGGACTTGTGATATATCCCGTTGATTTGTGAAACAGTCCATCTGGCATGTCAGCTTGTATTACTGTGGTGCAACTTGGATTTTAGTCAAGATTAATTTCAGAAACTTCGCAGGCTAGACCTGAATCCAAGGTCAAGGTCGGGTTTGTACATAATTCATGTCCCTGTAAATCATGTACAATATTAAAAAACAAAAATCACACTGACTGGAGGGCCTCCGTCCTTGAGACCTTTGTTTTCTTTTTGAGCTAATCTATGTTCTGTTGGCTGTAATACATTTCTATATTTTTATATTCATAATATTTATCATTTTTATCTTATACTTGCCTATACGTTGAGTTAATTGCACTGTCCTGTCCTATTTCGTATTTATACTTTACTAATAACGTTTTATACTTTACTTATAACTATCATTTTACACTGATGAAGAAGAAGCTCTCCAATCTTGTTGTAAATTCAGTATAATGACAATAAAGGGCGATCTTTTTTATTCTTTTCTCTCTCAACTAATTCTTTGGCTGCAAATGATGCCATTACCTCAGCATGCAGTTTCCTTTGCAGGGGAGAACTTTGGCTTCATTTTTGTTCAGCCGGAGGGGCTGAGGATGAGTCGTCCATCTTTATACACAGTCAATGCATTAAACTCTCATTCTTAGTTTGTAATATAAGACCAGCTTATGATAAAACAAGCATCTTAAGACTAAAGGACACACGATTAATGCTCTCAGCCTGTCAAACTGAGGCTCATGCAGGTTAATGATCTGAAACATTTCTAAGATTTCACTTAAAGCTCAGAGTCGTCTGTTCACCGTAAACTGACTCAAACATGGGTTAACATCAAACAAACTCATCAGTTGCTGTTCAGCTGCTTCATCTGATCTCATTCAGTCCGTTCGGGCTCTACTTCTCCCTGCACCCTCTGGTAATATTACAATGACCCTCGGGTGCAGCATTGCCCCTCAGGGAGCTGCCTGCAGATCAGAAGCCCACCTTGCTGCTGTCCCGGCCCAGGATGGCGTAGTTAATGAACTGTTCAGCATCAAGCTCCAGCTCGTTGGCGTCCTGCAGAGAACCCTCCGCGCTCACCTCCTGAACCCCATCCTCACCTGAACCCTTCCCTCTGCGCACAACCTTACGCACAATCTATCACAGACGCACACAGGAGGGTGGGAGAGAGTGATGGGTGGAAGCAGAGAGCGGAAATGAGGCAGTGGAGAGACAAGAGATGGTGAAATATAAAGAAACAGTTACGGAGCAAAACATACATCGTCTTTTGAGAAAAATCAAATTAAATCTGTGAATGTTTGGGGCACATGCTGTGTAACCTTTTATAAAATGAACACTGAAGAGTTTCAAATGATTATACTGACATATAATCATTCCTTTGAGATGCTGAGAGAGTTTTGTGACACTTAATAAAACAGTCAGTACAAAATGAAGTTAAAGATATTAAAATGTCTGACCTTTTTTGTGACAATGTTTCCATGTTCATCCGTGAATTGTTCCTCGCTTACTTGCTCCCCTGGAAGATCTTCAACCTCGTCGCCCTGTGGATAGAAATGAAATTTGTTCCACTTAATAAACGGGAGTCAAAATCAGCCTGAAAAAGTAATTGAAGGATTTTATTCCCTCAGAAAACCCAGCGCTGAAATATTAAGCCAAATGCCAAATGCTTAAAGCACATTTTAGCCTAAACTCAGGTCCATATATTCGATCTTAGTGAGTGTGGAGGGGCACTGTGGCGTGCCCTGGGACATGTCTCGGTGTGCCGCTGGAAGTTGTACAACCGTGTGTTACTGCTATGATCATACAGCAGCTGGTGCATTAGCAAAACTGCAAAATGAAACCAAAACCAACCGGATCGAAAGTATAAAAACAACAAAAATGCAAATCGTTGTGCAAAAACCTGGTCCAAACTTTTAGGTGTGAACACAGGCAATCATACCAACAGGGTTAGGTTTCGATGAAATAATTTACTAAGGGCTTCAAAAATATCTTTCCCAAATATTCTTAATTTTTCACGTCCAAAATATGTGAGTATGAGGCCACATTCTCTCCAGCTACTCTGTATGCTTTCATTTCTATATAAAAAAAATGGAAATACAGTAACTTAGAAAAATCACTTTGTAATGTTATAAGTCTTTTTCAGATTACAGAATAAGCAGTTGACAAAATGGATTGAAAAAGACCTCCTTTAGCTTTTCATCAAAACCCATAAATCAAAAATGTTTGCTCTTATTGATAATCAAATCATCACATTTTCAAGCTTCAAGCGCATCAGCATTAGCATCAAACTAAACAAAATCACCAAACCTTTTGCCTGTCTACTTGAAAAAAAAAAACTCTGATAACTCTGAGTCATTTTTGTTAAAAAATTATCAATACAAAGTTGAAAAATGAGTTAAAAGTCTCAGAGAAAATGTAGATATTCAAACTTAAGAAGCTGACATGTGGTTCGACAAAATGTGTTCAAGGTCAGCTCAGAAAAAAGACTCTTTAGCTAAATTGTACAAAATATCCTTATAATGTCTTTAAATGCAACCAACCCACCCATTTCCTAAACCCAGGCAATCACAGGGCCACACAGAGACACACCTCCCACTCATGGCTCTTCTCATACTGACAGCCAATTTCAGAGTTAATCAACTTAATGAGCATGTTGTTGTCTGTGAGAGGGAGCCGGAGAGCCAGGAGAGAACCCACGCATACACGGGGAGAACATGCAAACTCCACACAGAAAGGTTCTGACCGACACAGGGATCAAACCAGCAACCTTCTTGCTCTGAGGCTCATGCACTACCTGCTGCTGCCCTGAGAAACCTTAATAATTTAATATTAAATACTTCAATAGCCAGTTTTTCTAATGGAAGTAGAAAAAAATATTTTTAAAAGAAAAATCTAATTCTACGGAGCCCCTAAGGTGCCACGGAGAAAAAAAAAAAAAAAATTAGTGCGCACGATATATTAAATCGAGCGCACGTTTAAGATAAAACTAGCGCTCGATTTAATTATACAGGCAAGCGGCAACAGACAGCCGGGCTCATCAGTAGATGGCGGTAATGCCCCATAATATTGTGGTCACCTGCCGTTAAAAACTAAGAAGAAGAAGACAGCCGGACTCGGTTGAAGCATCCCAGTAACCAGCCAACGTTAGCTGTGTCTGTGGATGTAGGAGTGCAGGGTATGTACAGTCCCTTAGGCTATTTATCAGTACCTTAAATAAAAGCTGCACAACTTTCAAGACTCAAGCAAAGCTCGTGTCTTGCTGCCACCCGCTGAATAAGGTGGAGGGAGTTAGCCCTGAAGTTAGCTACAACTTCGCCTCTGTGGCAGCAAACAAGTCCCCCCTGTGCATCCCAGGTCAGGACGCTGACTGAATCTGAGTACTCCTTCCGCCGGCTGAGCCTGTTGTCTTTTAGTATGCGCAGCAAAGTTTTCCAACTTAGGATTATTCCATCTCTCATGGCAAGAGCAGCAAGAATGGAAGTAAAAGTTAACTAGCTCACTTCTTCTCTCCATTGTGTGTGTCTGTAAACATCTGACGTCAAAGTTTAAACATGGTAAATAACTTTATTTCGTGCGCACGTTTTACTATCTCGTGCGCACGATTTATATTTTTTTTTCTCCGTGGCACCTTAGGGGCTCCGTATAATTCTGTAGCCCATTTAAAGATTTTTTTGTAAGGGTATGGAAATGTTGTCAGAATCAGAATCAGAAATGCTTAATTAATTCCCAAGGGGAAATTCTGTTGTTTCAGTTACTCTTATACACAGTATAGCATTTGATATTAAAAGACAATAAAATATATAAAATAGATTAGCGACATTAAAATGGATAAGAGCATAAAATTAGGTAAAAATAAGAAAGAAGGTTGCAACATGCAGAATCTTTACATTATACTTCAACTTCCTTCTGAAGGAAATAAATAAAATAAGTAAAGTGAGACGAAATAAAGTAGATCTTTGGTTGGGCTTGGAATGCTGTAAACCAGCGGTGCCCGTGAGCACCTGGTAGCCCTCAGAGAGACTCTAAAAACAGAAAGTTACCACCATAGAGCTCAAAGTAAATAGTCATTTTTAATTTCAATATTTCTGATTTGTAAATTGCTCATATTTACATAATTCCCTTTCTTTCTTTGACCTGTGAAGGGTCAAAGTTTACTTTGATGCACTGATGTCACACCTCTATCACCACTGGGGCCAGTGAGAGCCCTGACAGTGTCACTTGTACAAAAAAAAAATCCATAAAGGGTGTCTGTTGTACATCAGTTGAGTTTAACTGAATAATTAAAGGTGCTTTTAAGTATAATGCTCTCATAGTATTCATTAATTGTTAGTAATAACTATTGTGAGGAATCATTAGAAGTAAAAAGTAAACACACAGTGCCATATGTAGACTATTGCATGGATAATATTAATTGTTTAAGGTACACTGTACAAATTTATATTACTCAGAAACATTCAATCAAACAGGTAGCCCTCCTTAATACTCCTCATCTTTTGTGCTCTTGGGCTCAAAAAGGTTGTGACCCCTGCTGTAAACAATCTTACTGTTGCTACTCTAGTTGAGAAAATTATGTTTTTTTGGTAGTTTTACTCTAAAAGTAAATAACGAGGCTTTCAGTGGCTCCACTGACTGCACAGATGTGCACCTCTTAACATTCTCTTTGCATCAAACTTATTTCTTATTTGTAAAAAGTCATTTTTCAGTCTCCTAAAGAAACAAGACATCAACATTTGACCTTTAAAAAACCCTCTGGACTCAAACGTGTTGGCAGTCCGTCACTTACAGACCTAAAGCATGCTGAAACATCCGTCACTGCTGTGTTATTACGAGCATGCTGCTAACACCTTTAATAGGAGAACAGCAGAGAGGTGAATGGGCGACAGGCGGGTGAGGGGGTTTGGGGTACGTCAGTCTGGATCCATGGACTTCACTAATGTTTCTTAGCAACTCATAATTACAGCTCATGAGATCAGGACGGTACTGTTAAAGCCCTTTAATTTACAGTGAGTCTGCAGGACTATTTATAAACTCAAAGAGATTCCTGACGCTGCAGACGCCAGAACAAACGCCAGCAGAGCCCTAAAATAATCAAGTGTTAATGAGGTCAAAGGTCACTGTGGGTGGCTGTAGAGTACAAAAGGGTTTTAACAGACCTTTAGCACAAACTTATTGATTCATTCACATTCACTTATATCAGTAATTAAAGATTAATTTAACTGCATTTTCTCTGTTATGAACAGAGTTGCACAAATGCATTTAACTCATTAAACAATACTTGACACAAGACTGGACTCAAGCTAAGAGTTTATAAAAATGTCCATTTTGTGATAAGTAAGTTTCTAAATATCATAGATTCCTCTGGACTGATTAGCTAAAAATAATAAATCATGGATCATCCCTTTACTTACATTTAATCATATGTGTAAACTTAATTCTTGATTTCAAACAATGCATATCTTTTCAATCATAAAAGTGACGCTAAAAATACCTCACAGATCCGTTTACCTTTTATTAAAGATAAAGCATATTTTTAAACACATGGAAACTTAAATCACACATGCACATCACAAACTGTGAGAATCTCTTACAATAAACTGAGTTATTTCAGCACAAAAAGCCTCCAAAACACTTCAAATTTGTAAGTCTTGTGTCTCTTATTCCTGACTTCATAATATATGATTTTAACCCCAAATTTTCGCCCAATCCTCCCCAACAGTCACCTGATACGACATTTAATGCAATAAACTATCATTTCAACAAATCTCCACAGCTTTATCCCTTTCAGATGTGTGGGGAGGCTGCAGCCTATCACACCTGACATTATACTAGAGGCAGTGTAATCCCTGGACTGGTCCCCAATCAATCACAGGGCTGAGATGTAGAGACAAACCGCCAGACATGCTTACACTCATAACTGATTGGAATTTAGGATTAGCAATAATTAGGAGCCAATCAAACCTTACTTTGAGGCCACAGCACTCGCTGTCCTACCACCATGCAGTCCAAATAACTATCTGTAACATACGAAACAAAACCGCAGGGCGCATGCACTGACATGCTTGTAAGTAGGTCAACAAAACATGTATTTCTTTCTAAAATTACATAAAGTGTGATATTAGTCCAAAAATAGATAACATAACATAAAGTGGTATAAAAAGAGAGTTACAACAAGCACACAGGACTGTGTAGCGTTGCTGAAGAGTTTATCTGATGACTATAGGCAGAGGCAGGCTAGCACTACCCACAGACTCCCAGTGTTTGAGCTAAGCTAATTAGCAGTGGTTGAGCTCTGCCCGTTTCTTCCTTGTTACTGCACGCCCAGTCAAATGAATGGTGTCTATCTGCTTGTCATGGACTTGGAAGAGAGCAAGAAATGAAAAAGGAAAAAAATGACACATTTACACATTTGTAAAAGAAAAGATCTTTGGAAGAGGCTCTGACTTGTTAATCATCAGCCCAAATGCTTACATAACTCCTCTGCGTGATGTCGACTCTTTGACTCTTGCACACGTTTTGGTGGAGCCTCTTATCTTACATGAGCGAAAAGGAGTAGAAGTATAAACTTATCTAATCCTACCCCGTTGTTTTTGAGGAGATGACAGTAAAAAGTCCGTACAGCAGCTTCACACAGTGGCCAATACTGTCTGACACTGTTTTTGCCCTTCAGTCCTCCTCAGAGACACAAATATCACAACTGGCCTGTAAAATATGATTGATGCATTCAGGGACTTTTAAAATGAAATCTCTATATTTTGAGTGTTTGGCAGTTACTAGTTACTTGTGATTTGTTGCTGTTGTAATTCTAATTTTTTTATTTAACAGTAGATGTGCCATAATTATATGAAGTAATGAATATGCCCCTTTTAAACAGCAGCTAAAATCTGAAGGTTTTGGCTGAGGGGCATCTACCCTGACATTTCAATTAAGTAGTTAAGTAGTTTTTTGTCCCCATAGAAAAATTGGGTGTGCCAGGCAATGTTAATTTTGTTGACTGATTATGTTCGTCATAATTTTTATCAACAACCTTTTTCCCCTGACGAAAACTAGACAGTAACTAATAAAAACAAGTGCACATGGACAAAAACTAAATTAACTGACATTTTCATCAACAAATAAATACTAGATGAAAATGTTTGACAGAGACTTAATCCAATCAGACCTAATGTGGTCATGTAGAAAGTAGGGACAAGTTAGGAATATATCCAATCACAGCTACTTTGGTTGTGTGGAAAGGTTGGATGAGCTAAGAGGGACATCCAATCACAGCTGCCTTAGCTTGGTGGTGGTGGGATAAGTTGTGGAGCGATCCAATCACCTCTGCCAGGTAGCCTAAATAAAGGTGACTGCATTTTACACAAAAGTTCAATTTGTTTCTGTTCATTTATACATTCAAACTTTACTTAATAAAGGGTTATTAGATGATTCATTTATCCAAGTGTGAAACATGACTTCAGAAATTCAAGGAAACATCAAAAATGCCTTACTCTTTACACTTCATATTTTAGTCGACTAAATTTACAGAAGATTTTGTCGACTAAAATGTTGTGAAATTTCATCAACTAAAACTAGACTAAAATTAAAACAAGATGACTAAATTATGACTAAAACTAAATGATATTTCAGGCAAAAGACTAAATTAAAAAGTGCTGTCAAAATTCACACTGCAGTTAACACGGTAACTCATTACACCATAACACAGAGGCTGTTTCAACGGTGCACAGAGGAAAATCATGTAGAAACTGAGTGTAGATAACATCATCATAAGTCAAAAATGTTTGGTGTTAGTTTTGTTACTTTTACTCCCAGAATTACCGCCATGTTTGCAGTTTACTTCGAACACAACAGGTAGTTTTATACAGCCTGAGATCTCTTTCGCCCTCTAGTGGTGTCCTCCATTGTTTTGTACACAACACAACACAAGGACAAACTGCAGGTATATCTCCAGCCTTAGTGTCATGAGGTCAGCTTTCCCGCTACTTCTGACCTCTCCTCTTACTACGATCACCACAAACCTCTCCTAAATAACTCCTGTACTTTATTTCAAACCCTGCATCCTTCAGCCTTCCACCGTTTTCTCCTCCTCTCCTGAAGCTGTCGTAGTCTTGCCTGTAACTCTTCCCTCCCTGCTTCTCCCTCTCTCTGTACCTTGAGGATGACTCTGCGGCGAACCACTCTCGTGGTGACGTTCTCCTCTTCGTCGGCCACTCCCTCCACCTCCCCGAGCTCGCGGTCCAGCTGGGCGTGGATGTAGGTGAGCACGGAGCGCACCGAGCCGCTGGCTATGTGGAGGACGTTCTGACAGCTGATGACCAGGAAGGCCAGCAGCACGAAGCTGAAGAGGAGCTCGGTCACCAGGGCCCACATCGCCCCGCTGTGATCTCCAACAGCTCGACAGATGACTTCCTCACACTCCCTCTGTTACTCCTCTTTCCCCCGGCTGAGAGAGGTGACAGCTGCAGCCCCCGGCCCTCTTTCACTTCAGTTGCTTTGGTTGGTTGTCTTTCAGTTCATACCCGTCCTCCATTAGCCGGGGCGGTGGGCCCTTTCCTCTATTCTCTCTCCCTCCCTCGGTCAGCTCAGGAGCCCTCTCTCAATGACATCAAATCTAAGGAAAGACAACCTTGGGAAGCTTCTATCCCCACCTCTCTCTCTGACCATGTGATCTGTGGGCTTTAAATACCTCTGGCTGCTCTGCTGAGGCTCTGAGCGCACACAGAAACCTTCACCTCGACTCCATTCAGGTACTTAAACCATAAACTGCCTCTCATTCACCAAACAGCGAAGGAAAATCCTCAAAAATCAGGATTCAGCACTGCAGCAGGGCACATCCAGGTCAATCCAGGTTTATTTAATCCCCTGATTGATGAGCAAAAAACAAAAATCACCACCGTCCTAAAAGCGTTGATCTATTTCTGCCTTCACACAGTTTCATGTTGAGATCGTCCTTTACAGTGGGACGTGGTCGTGTGCCAAAGACTTAACACGTGGAGATGATTGGGGTGGGGATCATGTAACGTGAGCAGACACAGCAGGAATGTTTGCTATATTTGGAGCAACATGCTGTTTGTGCCCATCTTGGGCCCTTCACTGTGTGTTTGGGTGTGTGTGTATTTCTGTGTATGTGTCTGTTTGTAGTGGATCAACTGGAGCACAGGCCTCCCATTATTCACTAAGCTATGCCAATTACTACCACACATATATCCTTCTTTAAGCGTATGATCACAGCACTCACTCTGAATTACCATAATAACTGTGGCTCATGAAACTAGAACTTGTAAAATTAAACACAGCTGATGGCAGTTTTGCTTCATCAGCAAAACAAACAAGTCTTTGGCACTTTCTTTTAATTATTCTTGTACTCAGATCTCATGTGCACTGAATAAAAGCACAAACAAATTGGCAGCATTAGCTAATTTATTTGTGCAACTGACAAAGTCTCCTCAATTTCCCTAAGAAATAAAAACAGACCCTTTTTTTGAAATTCTGACTCAATTATCACTCATAATGTAGCTGAACCAGCCTGAAGTAACCTTGATAAACTAACTTACTAGATTTTTTGTCCATTTTTGTCCAGGCCAGTTTCATTATTTTGTTTTTTCAAATGATTCTGTTGAACCACAATTCAAAAGCAACGTCTGATTTTCATTAGTTGATTTTTAGTAAATTTCTATGTATTATTACTTTTGTCAGTTTCAAGTTATTTCAGTGGGTTTTTCTTTCTTTAATGAAAGGTTGCAACAATTTTGTCCACATGTGTATATGAGAGTAACAAAGAATCATAAAATACAGCCATGGTTTTTGACAGTTTAGTTTACAAATTATTTATATGTGGCTTCCAACAAAGCTTATCATCAATGAAACTCAAATAAATTTACTTTCATACACTCTTTTAATTTCAATGCAGTTAACCCTGATTGTAGTTGGATTTATAACTTTTTTGGTGCCAAAAGTGATAAACTTTGTTTTGTTTGAATTCAACAATAACTTACTTATGTCAAACTAGTTTTTATGGCATATTTAATTCATTTTCAGCTGCAGTCAGAAGCTGTTATTGGACTGGCTAAAATCCAATAACCATCCAGTGTACGCTAAGTTTAGTCACCATGAGAACCATCAAACTCACCTGCCCCTTCAGGCGCATCTCGTCCCAGCCCCGCAGCTCTGGTACTCGGTGTGGGAAACCCAAACCCTTCTCGAAGGGCTGGGTACCTCTGAAGTGACCTCGTAAGATCTCAGAGTGACCCATGTCCCTCACAGGCTGGAGCAAAGCCTCCTGGGACATGTGGGACTGGTCTCCGTCCACGGCGTTACATACTGATGACATCATGGAGTCCATGGCCTGCCGGGTTTTAGGCTGGTTGCCCACCCAGGCCTGTGTGGGGTCGGTGACGGGGATCCAGCCCGGGCCCGTCTGCTCCTGCAGGTAGGACAGGAAAGAGCCTCCGCCGCCCCCGTTCCCACCGTTACCTGACCTGAAAGCAGAGAATGGACTGATGAGGAGGAGGAGACGCATGATTCAGATGTTTACTCCAAGAAAGAGCTGAACAGCTCATCCTGGACTTTCTTAAACTATGAGATCACCTCAGATGAGAGAAGATGAGATGAGGTATATGGATTAGGGCTGGGTGATCAGACTTAAAAACCTTTAATATTTCCAGTGAAAGACAAAAATATTACTGATACCTGTTTGATACCTAAAAAATAGACGTCCTCATCACCTAATACTGGACAATATTTTGTTTTTAATCATTAAAAATGCAGATAAACTTCTACAAACTGTCTTAGTTGTTCAAAAACACTTGAAATTTTCTCTAAATTGTCAAAATTCTCACACAAAAATTATTGCAGAATGAAAACTGATTAAATCTCCTTTACTGAATTGATCAGTGGTGTTATAGCTCAGTGATCTTCATTTTAATATCAGATTAGTTTTTTGTTTTTTCAGTAAAGAGACCTGAATACACTAAATAAACATGTGCACTGAATTGATTCATATATGTTTTTGAACTTCTTTTTAGTCAATTACATGTAATAATATACAGAAGAGTCAAATGTTAGATATAAAATTGTCAATATGCACTCAGAACTTAAAATGGGTGTTAATGATCAATTGTTTTGAACTTGTATGGGTTATTTTTTTTTTAATTTTGTATTTGTTTTGATTGCTTTTGTTGTTAAAATAAAAGTGTTGGTGGTATAGGCTATTGAAAATACACTGTCAGACCATCTTTTCTTTCCTGAATTGTTCAAGTAGGGGGCAGACAAATATAAGAAACGTTTACTTCTTGCTGCTCCTTTCCAATCATGGAGGTGTGACAGTTGATGTTTTTATTTACAGCAGGAGTTTCGAGCTGCTGTATGAATCTGCTTCCCCTGTTCAGATGAAATATTTGAATAGAAGCTGTTTCCATCATGGTTGTACTAGCTGTGTTTTCACATGAGGCTTTTATTCTGAAAGGCTTTTACTTCCTGGACAGTCAACCACTGTTTTGATCAATATCCTCATTAAAATGTATTTAAAAACACAGAAAGAAAAGCCAACAAGCTGTTTGTACTCACAGTTCATTATTATAAGATGTGAAGTTACAGGTAATTTATCTATATGCAATTTCTGTCTTGTTGTCTGCTTCCCTCGTTGACAGTTCTCTGATTAAACCTATATTACACCTATTTGTTTGAAAAGCAAGACTCTGATGTAAAGAATATGCATTTTTTTTATTTAAAACCAATCAATTACTAAACACATAGATGTTCAGGACTTCTACTGATGTTGCAGTGATGTCAAACAGGTATCAGCATTGCTTAATATTTGGAAAATCATAACAAGGACCAAGATGAGATCCAAATATCTAAAAGGTTAACTTCTGGTCATTAAGAATAAAACTGCCATGGACAGTGAGTGACAGTACTCTTTCTCTGTTTTGCACAATACTCTCATTAAAATCTATTTAAACACACAAAAGAAAAAGCCCACAAGCTGTTTGTACATACAGTTAATTATTATTATTATTATTATTATAAAAAGGCAAGTTACAGGTAATTCATCTAAATGTGATTTTTGACTTGTTTTCTACTTCTCTTACTGATATTACAGTTATATTTACACCTGTTAATTTGAAAAGCAAGACTATTTAATGTAAAGACTATACAATTTTTTTGTATTAAAGACCTATCAAATACCAAACACATATAGGTTCAGGACTTCTACTGATGTTGCTGTGATGTCGAACAGGTATAATTTGGAAAATCATATAAAAGATTCTAAAATACATAAAAACAATGGTAGTTCCCATTTGGACCTGGCATTTCTAAAAGATTATCTTGTGGTCATTAAGAATAAAACTTTTACACAGAGGTATTATAATCACCAAAGGTCAGATGAAATGAAATGTTGTTCCTTAAAGCAGAATGTTTTATCAGTGAAAATGATTTGCTCACACCCAAAGTGTCATTTGAAAATCTAACAGCATGTCAAACGAACTGAACCACCCCCGCCCTGCACAGACCAATCTCTGGCTGACCTGTAAGGCGGGCTGAGGACGCACTCACCTGTCTCCATTTCGATCAGCCACACAGCTCAGACCAGGTGACTCACTCAGCCGAGCGTACACCCTTTGCTGTCCTGAAACAAGAGAAAGCCCTTCCACTGAGCCCGGCGTCCCTCCTCCTCCTCCTGCCCCGTCTCCACCAGTCGTGCTGGTGAGCGCAGACACCTCCGAACTCGCCTCTGACCCCTGACCATTGTTCAGCCCGTTAAGATTCATCCCGGCGATGGTGCCGCCGAGCGAGGCGGGCGTGGCAGTGCTGAGCGAGTCAACGCCCATCTCTGAATCGTCTTCAGGAAGCTCAATGGAGCCGCTCAGCACGCCGCCCCCCGGGCTCGCCGCACTGGCCTGACTCGCCGGCCGCCCCAGACTTCCGTATGGCAGCCCGAGGAGACCCTCCGAGTCGTCGGCATTGCTGCACTCCAGTGAGGAGTCCTCCACTGGAACCAGGGAGGGGCTGTTCCCCGAGGGCCACACCTGCACGTCAGACATCTCCATGAGGGTGTCTTCTTCTGTGGTGGCGATGGGCGCACAGTCCAGGCTGGAGACCTCCTGCCAGTACGGCTCGGCGCCGAGCGGGGAGGGCAGGCTGTACTGCATGGAGGCCGGGGAGAGAAGCTCATCCTGCGCGAGCCCATAACCTGGAGCGAGACAGAGAGAGGCACACTGACACCCGGCCCCCCGCCTCGCTCCCTACCTCGCCCCCTCAGCACCGGGAGGGGGTCGGCGCCCCTGCCCAGCAGCGGGGCATCTAGGGGGGGAGTAGAGGAGGCTGAAGGGACAAATGTGAAGGGAGAGGGGAGGGAGAAAGGGGAGGGCCAAGACAACAGAAACTGGAATAAAGGTGCAAGGAGCTTAGGACGAGAGAGCAAGGGCAGCTTTGAGTGGAGGGTTCAAGCTCGATCAGCCAGCGCTGACGGTGAGAGCAGCAGCGGCAGCAGCAGCAGGCACAGCCAGCGCACTGAGACACTCTCACTGAGGTTTGGACCCGGCAGTGACTGATGCTGCTCTGCTGGCTGCTACCTGCAGGGAGACGGACAGGAATTACTGCCTCGGACCCCCGAACACACACCTGTGCGGCAGAGACACACATGCCCTGAACACACACGCTCTCTCAGTCGTCACACTCTCTCAGGTATGCATGCATTCAAACCCACTCAGAATCAGGCAGGTTAATACTGTTGTCAGGCTGGATAGCATGCACACAGGCAATCTCAGTCTCTCCTCACACACATGTACACACACTTCAGCTCAGTCAACACGATTTCTGTCTTAGAAATGGCACACATTACATATTCAGAACAGTAAACTCAAAATAGAAACACAATACCTAAAATGATGCAGATATTTCTGCAAACACATCCTCAGTGGAGTTGAATTATTCTTTTTCACATCAAAAATCTGAATTGTAATTTATTTGCAATCATACGAGGTATGGCTATTAAATAATGCTGTTGATTTAACAGCATGTGTGTTTGCTATTTTTGGCGAAATTGAACAAAACAGCAGCTTCATCTTTTGGTTCATTAACTAAAGTGTTTAAGCCCTGGGTGCCCATGCACATCAAAAATGTCTGAAAACATTCAGCTAATTTAACAAATTGTTCAAAATGATTTGATGATCAGTTTAAGAAAGAGAGCAGAAATGATCTCCAGGAGACAGTTTGGCTAAATTTGCATGAAAATTTGAACGGGACAAAAGTTTGACAAACTCGTCCCAAAACTTCTGACTCTGAATCAAAAGGAAAAACAAACTTGAGGAGATGTTTTGGAGGAAACCCAAATTTTTCAGGAGTGAATACATGTGAGGAAACTTGGATCTTCAAAACAATCCTGAGACAAAACATCAGTCAGTGCTTTGGAAAGCATCATCGTCACCAAGGATGAAGAAAGCACGACAAAGTAAGTCCAAACTCAACACCATGTTGATGTTTTCTTTGACATTAAGGGGATCGTTTTGGAGGAGTGGGCTGTTACAAACAGGATCTGGAAAAACTGAGAGAAAGTCTGAAGACAGAGACCCCAGCTGTGGAGAAATGGTTTCATTCTTCATCAGGACAACGCTCTAGCTCACACTGCACACAGACCTGATCACCCTCTCTGTTCACCTGATCGAGCGCCCTGTGACTTTTTCGTTTTGCTTGGGATCAAATCTGTGCTCAGAGGAACATGATTGGAGTCCGTGTCAGAAGTTAAGAGAAGAACGAAGAGGGTTTTGAGACAACTGTCTGAAGAAGACCTGCTGTACTGCTCTGATCAGCGCAGCACTGTGTTGATGCAGAAGGAGAAAGACACTGAAGGATGTTTATGTTCAATGAAATCGAATCACAGCTTTGGTCTCATGTTTAACAGCCATACCTCGTCTTCTGTTATTATTATTTTATATGATATCAATGTGCTGTGGACTCAGGTCACTCCTACAACTGTCTTGAGTGCCCTTTGCAACAACATTTCGTCTTTTTGTCGACAATGTTTGGACATACTGTCACAGCTGCAGGAATGTTTTGTTTTTTATTTATAAAATAACTTCTTAATCCACAAAAGAGAGAGGAGGAATACATGTATCTAGCATCTGGCTCATGTCCTTCCCCTTTAAATGCCATATTTTTGTGGCTACCATAGAAGTTGGTCGGATAGTTCAATTACAATGAAGAGAAAAGAAGTTGACTTTATTTCATTTGCCATTGCAGTGAGTCAAATGAATGATATGAACCTCTACGGATGAAAATGCAGCTCCAGTGTGAGTGTGGTGATGAATTAAACCAGGATCTGGATGCGGGTTGTGGTGCAGAATGGGGCACACGGTCTGTAGGTAAGTGTAGGCAGGAGTTGACCCAGAGAGGCAGAGAGCGAGGACGACTGTGTGTGCGTGCTGTATCATGACGGGGAGGCTGTGCAGAGCGCAGAGTGTAACTTGATTCATGGTCGGAGGAGCTGCTGTTCATAATTCTGCTGAGAGTGCAGGAGATATTTGTGACACCGAGCAGCCACACAAACCTCTTGTCCTACTTTCTGTTTCACACTCTGCTGCTGTCTGCATGGACAAAGATAACACTGCATATGTTACAAAAACGTTGATTATGCAGCACCTCACTACTCTGAATGATGTCCAACAGTAAATAAATCACTGGGCAAAATCCTGATATTGTATTTTTAAAAAATGCAGAAACTGTTTACGACACTAACAAGGTTAAAGTGGATTGGAGTTAACTGGTCATTGAAGAAGTGGACTGTATAAGAAGATGGGGACAGTAGGATAGGGCTGGGTGATATGACCAAAACATCAAATCAAGTTTCATGAAATTTTCTTGTTTGACTGTTCAGAATCAGAGGTATTTCAGTATTTTTAAAGTTGGGTGGATTGAGGTAGTCAGTGAAGTGGCTTAAAGGGCTCCCAGCAGCATTGTGCCTTTAAGTGGGGTACACAAAACCTGACAATCGAGTCGACTTTTGGCTCGGATCTCTGCCTCTGATCAAACTCTGATTATCTTGAGCTCCTAAAGATTGAGGACGCAATTTACGACCAGAAGTCCTGATGTGTTTGGAGCACCGAGGACAGCCGAGGACGTCCTTTGAGTTTGGTCACATGGACCAGCGCAAAGCCAATCAGGGAGCAACCTGGCTAAAGCAGGAAGCAGACGTAGCCATGGCAACAAGAGTAAAGGTGAAGCATAAAGTTAACGGACGTCAACATGGAGGTCCAACTCATTGATGTGTTTAACAAACACAAGCATCTAAAAAGCATAACAAGTATATTATACAATAAACTGATGAGGAGAGGAGCTGAAATCACAACCACTAAGGATGTTAATTATTTTTGAGCTGCTATCTAAGATTTTTCTAAAATATCAGACCCCTGACTCTCACACAGCCATCTTGAGTGACACCAGGATGATAAAAAACTGTGATGGCTATAAAAATAAACTTATCAGCCTGGCTATGACTGCAGATATATGGTTGTATTATTATGTCACTGGAAACCTGAAACGTCCTCCAACCAAACAGATGGACAGAAATATCCTCCTACTGCACGCCTGAGAAAATCAAGTATTAAGTAAAAGGTTTGGGGTCACATTGTAGATTATATCCCCACTACAGGGAGTGAATTAGATCCTAAAATACCTCTGCTGACTTACTTATTTAACCATTTATTGATATTTCCCTCTCTCTTTCATTTTCATTTTAGTATAATTGTTCTGTTTCTTCCATTTTTTAATAATTATTTTTATTATTACTTTTTTTCTTATTCATTCTACCTGAATAAAATGGATTTAAATATTGCTGCGTACTGTGTTGCACAGGGCGTGGGATGAAACTGTGAATGTTGGGATTGTTGTGTAAAAATATATGTTTATTATTGTTGTTGCTGGGGGATTGAACTGAAATACAGTAGTTGAAACAAAAGAATTGAAGATGACCGTCTGGTATTATGGCAAAAAACATCTGTTTCAACCACCTATGACACCAACTTCTTGATTTCCTTTGACCCTACAACACCTGACCACATAGCCTCCCTAATAACCTTGTGTGACCGACTATCCCCACCAAGTGCACCACTTAATCCCAAATTAACGTTTGGCCTTTACAGGACTGTACTGGCGGTCTGGGCTCATCCATTTTCTTTGTTTTTGTGTCTTGACTCACTCCTAAGTCCATAGTTTTTTTATGTATTTCTTTTGAAATGTACATAAAGTGCTAATCTTAGTCTAAAAAAAGATAACGTAACATAACCCGGTAAATAAAAAAGAGTCACAACAAGCACACAGGATTGTTTATTTGTTGCTGAAGAGTTTATCTGACGATTGTAGGCAGAGGCAGGCTAACGCTATCCATTGACTCCCAGTGTTTAAGCTAAGCTAATTAGCGATGGGTGAGCTCTGCCTGTCTCTTCTTTGTTTCTGCACGCACAATCGAAAGAATGGTGTCTATCTGCTTGTCATGGACTCTGGAGTGAAGCAAGACACAAAAACAAAAAAAATGCTTGCGTATCCCTTTAAAGGTGAAGCTCTGCTGGGAGACTTTTCAGTCACTTCACAGATTGGTCAAGAACCTGATACAACCAATCTTAAAAAATACTGAAATATCCCTTTAAAGTGCTTGGCCACAATTGCAGTTGAGGACTTTTATTGTGAGTTTATGTTTTGGGAAACTGACGGCCATATGCTAATTTACTTTCATGCTGAATTGGCTTTTGTCTGTGTTGGAGAGGAAGTATCAGCACAGTTTTTCTTTTCAGTGTTGAAAAGAAGGTCAGGTCCAGGTCTGTTTAGAAACAGGGTCTTGTGTTAGTTGATGACCAGAATGGAAACTCTTATTAATCTGTTAATGAGTGAGTTTGTCAGTCCTGGGAAAGAGTCCAGTATGAAATATGATGAGTTTGTCAGTGACTTGCTGACCCCTGAAATGAAAAACAAAACCACAGGAACACAAAGCATTGAAGCTCATGTAAAAATATTTAAGTACAAATATTTCACTGTATATTTAAACACTGATACACATGTACATGGAGGACACACAACACTTAGATTAAACACAGAAAAAGCTCACATAAAAACAGTGAGACAGACAATAACAGAGTGACTCCTGTACAACACTCACAAATATAAAACATATAAGTCACACAAAAGAACCCATCAGATGGACGAAGAACCAGTGACAGACAAAACAACCACAACATTCATACATGAACAGAGCAAACACGAGTCAAAGTTCACAAAAAAAGGTGTTAGGCCTTTTTTTACCCCCCAGAGACGGACAGATCAGTGGAGGGGCAGAGTCTGCAGAGTCGTGCTCAGTCACCATGCCGTGCAGAGACACAGTTATGTCGTCAGGCAGAGTTAAGAGCTGATGCAGTGTTCGTGTCGTCATCTCCAACAAGCCAGTGCAACTCCAGCCCTGCATCCCTCTGTGTTCATGCAAACTAGGGTTGTCAAGGTAACAGAAGGTCAAACTTATGAATGGAAAAATCAAAATTCAGCCTTTACTTGATCTTACCCTCCATCTAAAAATGTGCAGTTTTTGCTAACAGTGATGTAAAATGTTCGAGGCAGAAATCCAGCTAAATGCTCTAAGCTCTGTGTGCAGAAGGAGCTCCACTGGAGCCGGCTCTACGTGTCCATACATCCTGGGTCTGAACTTAAAGCTCTGTGGAAGTTCTTGGTGACATTTCAGATTAAAAGCCTGGTTTGTTTAATTCAATGGTGAGACAAACCGTGTTTTCACGTAGTGCTTTAATTCCGAATATGATCCTGGGACAGTAATTAAGTGGGTGATGTGACTTACAAAGTTGTTGCTGCGTTTCCTTTGTTCAAAACTTTTCTTACACAAAAAAACTTTTCATATTAAATCAGAGGCATTTATTGGGGTGTATAAATGGTTAAAATCATTTGGTGGGTGATGCTAATTATTTTCAGACCTTTTTTTGGTCTTTCTGCATGCTGGTTTCTTTTTACCTCAAAATCCTTTTTACAAATTAAACCTTCTCCAGCCTGTACAATAAAGTGATTAAAGATGTTTTTTTCTTTTATCACCTATAACTTAGCTGAGCACTGGAGCTCTACAATCTTCCTCTAGTCCTATGATCTTTATAATATAATTTTTTAAAGCAAAATCTGGGTCGATTTGCATAAGTGGAGGTTTTGTACACAGCTGTTGCTGCCTCAGAGGGCAACACGATTCATTTATGACTAAAATATATTCGCTGATGTAGTTAAAGATCAAGGAGTAACTGTGTTTATAATCATGATGTCATTATAAATGCACATAATCGAGATTATATTTTTCTTTTCTTCCAAACTACTGAAAACTACGAGAACAAGTAATTACTGAGTAATTACTTCTTTTAATGTTGAAGCATTGTACCAAAACGTATGCTCATGTTTATCTGCACATATTTTATAATAAGAATGTTCACTTGAAGTAAAATTATTCTTCAAAGATACTGAAAATACTTCACAGAAAATGTAAGAATATTGAGAGACATAATATAAGTTTTTTTTTTTAGCTTGATGCTAATACAGAAGGAAAGTTACTATTAACTGGCTAATAGAATTAGCATTGCTTTGTGCTTACTTGTCCATACTAAGTTCAATAGCTTGTTTTATTGATTGGAAACAAAAAATGTTGATAGGCTCATGGTTAGTTGTGTCACCTGATGTTCTTTTATCTTCTTCCGTTATTTAATGACAGTTAACAAACAGCATTTGAAAGTGAGGAGCCACCGTGTGGCAGAAGTCCCACATTACAGATGGAGGACAATAAACTATATCTTAAAATTGAGACAATAGCCACATGAATATATATATATTTTTCAAGATTTCTGACGGTCCAAATATTAGAAATTCGTTGCTCACTTCAAATCTGCCACATTGCCAATAATTTGTGCAGCTAAGACAGCGCTCTCACTTCTTCTTCTTGGGTTTTGGATGAAATCAGGACGGAGGAACTGCAGGTTTTCTGCTCTGGTACGTATCAGTACTCATAACAAAAACAAAGGTGTGTGTTTTTTAGAAGTACTGACATGATTAAAATGTTGACAACCTTAATGCAAACACCTGGGAGATGACGTGAGATCAGCCTCATGCACATGCAGACAGGCAGGAGGGCAGGGGAAGAGAGGATGGGAAAAGAGGGAGAGACAGTCAGAGAAGAAGAGAAGAAGGTCAGAGAGAGAGATAGAAGAAGGTGATGGTTAGAGACAGAAACAGAGAGAGAGAGAGAGAGCAGGGGTCACCTCCCCCCTCCCAGTGGGTGCTGAGTACACAGTCTGTGTGAGGGGAATCGGTCACAGAGCGGACACTTAAAAAAGGTGGGGTATTCAAGAGCACAAAAATAAAGAAGAATGCACGACCAGTCGCAAAAAGAAAGAAAAAAGAAAGATAAAGATGTGGGTCTGAGGTCAACATGAGGTCTGCATGAGGTCAGAGTTCGGAGAGGAGTGAGAAGGAGGAAGAGGAGGACGGCGAGGCTGCAGATGACATGTCCAGAGAAACACAGAGAGAGGGACAGATTCACAGGGAATGAAAACAGGGCTCCCAAAAGGACATTCAGTGCACCAACATTACCCTAAAGAGACTCAGACTACTCCCCATGCAACCACAGGCAGAGAGGATTAGGTCTAAGAGGAGGTCCTGATCCTTCAGGACTGAGTTTTCACTCTTCTAATCAAAGAGAAGCTGAGAGAGACTTTCTTACCTACAGTAAAGGTGCACCAAAACTAAAGAGGGAAACTGAGGAGCAGAAGCCTAAAGACAGAGCTACTGAAGCCAGGAGGAGACGGGCAGAGCCAGCAAGACAGAAAAAGGACATCTCTGGCCGAGGAGGGTTTGGTTTTGGTTTGAAGGAGAGTCTAAGTTGATCTAAAGTTAAGTTAAAGAAACAGTTTTATTTTATGTGGAGGACTGAACCTGACCTGGAGGAGAAAACTGAGCTTTAACCCTTTCATGCATGGTGTCACTACAGTGACAGATATTTGGAAGACATTTTACACCACTTACATTACAGCACTGTTTCCCAACTACCAGGTGGTGACCTCCCAAACTATTATCTCAAGTTTCATACAAATACGATCATTGTATATATTTTTCATTTTGAGATATTGTGTCATAAATCTAAAATGGCCGAAGAAGGGAAAATGTCAACGCCCTTCAGGAATAAGAGTTAAATCCTTCTATTGTCAAAGGATCAGATCGGTAATTAAATATATTCTAATTTAAAACTTTTGTTATACATTTTTTTCTGTGACCAAAAATTCATTTGTCCACTCCAGTGGACATCATGCTTGTTAAATCAAGTTATTTGATTATTATTTTTTATTTTATTTACTTACTATTTATTATCTACTTATTACATTTATTAAACATTATTTTTTTTTGCTTAATTTGACTTTGTCTGTCCTTATTATTGTTATTTAAGTTTGTTTTGCACACACAGTTCTGTTAAATCAAGTTATTTTATTCTTTATTTATGTTTTATTTATTTTTTAATATTTTTTACTATCTGTTTATAAATATTTTTTTGCTTAGTTTGGGTTTGTTTGTATGAAGTTTGATTACTTGATTGATTGAAATGATTTGTAAATAAATAGACAAAGTTATCAATAGATCTGACACATGGAGAAACTAAAAATAAGGATGAGGCTTGCTGATATTCTATTTCTCCGAGCAGCTCGACCCTTTTCCCATTTATTTCCATGTTGCGTTCACTAACTCCATGATTTTTGGACTGATTTAATCACCTAAAAAAGTCAGGTTTTTCCTCCACTTGCTCACTTTGCCAACAGGATGTGTTTGATCCATCCTTAACCCCCCGTCCCATCGCTGTGACATCAACTGAAGACAAAATACCCAGGATTTAAAAACCACCAGCTCACTCTGAAAAAGCAGGAACGGCCTTTGGGAGGCAGATAGCCAGACAGAGAGACAGACGAGACTGAAACACAGTAATCAGATTCACTGCAGCTGTGATCTGAACGCCTCCCTTTTCGCCCTTTGACCCCCATGGTCGAGTCTGTATGCATCCTTACATCTCTGAGTATTGCTCCAGTTTTCACAGAGGGGACCTTTTACCTCTGAAGACACTCACCGGAGGTGAAAATGGAGTCAATACGATGTAGAAGATGCATGTGTGAAGGAGACCATGAGGAAAAGGAGCAAAAGACTGAGGACTGACATTTGGAGAAGACGTCAGTAAAGCTAGGCTATACTTACAGTATGATCTATGTGGACTAAACATGTATGACAAGGTGTTGTTTCATAGACAGAATATCACACAAATATGTTAATAACTGGAAAAAAACATGTTTCTTAACACCCAGAGAGGCTGATTAAAAAACAACTGGAACAATAATCGGGTTAGCACTGCTGTCAAACTTTACGGTCACTCCTCGGGATGTTTTTCTGCTACCTCTTCAAACTGTTACTTTAAGTCAGCCTTCATTTTGGGCCATTTTTATCCTCAAGTGTCGCCCAATAACTTCTGCATTATTTAAGAGAATTATTGCCACTAAAGGGTGAAATCAAGACAATGCCATGAGGTGACATCAGTGTGAGAGCTCCCCTAAAGATAAGGAGTATTATGGAGGGCTACTTGCTTGATGTTCTTAAGTTACATAACTTTTGTAGTTTAACTTAAAATAATGAATATGAAAATAATAAATGTGAAAATGTAAGGGCTCTGGCCGGTGATCGAGGTGTGGCATCAGCATCAGTATAACCTTTGACCTCATGCAGGTCAAAGTTTAGGAAATAAAAGGTGGTTTTAAAATGTAATGCACATGTTACAGTTGTTATTTTTGCTTTTATTTAGTGTGGTTTATTAGCAAAACATGACACTGAGAATAAAAAATAACTCTTCATGTCAAGTCCTGTGGTGTTTTAAAATGTCCCTGAGGGCTCACTGTGGGTCAACAGGTGCTCGTGGGCACCTTTATGGGTTTTCCTGTGCTGAGGTTTAGTTACTGCACCCAGAGTGCACTCTGCCTGTCAGTATGATTCTGGTCTGGGGTTGTGTGTCTTTGGGGTTTTATTAAAATTATGCTGTTAAGTTTATGTAACTTCTTAAACAAACACAACACAGGCAAAGTCTTTACTAAATAATGTTGATATTTCTACATAATTCCCCTTTAACTTTCACATACAAGTAAAGACTAGACCTGCGTTCAAAAAATCCATTCAGCAAAATACAGATGCAGCAACTAAGACTTCACCAGTCTCCCTGACTGGTCCCTGACTGGTCCTGTCCACACTGACGGTCATAGATTGTAAACTCGAGGCCATTTTTGGGTGAATTTGTGGAGTCAAGTTTGCTCTCAGTTGATCTGGAAGCTGATTTACTAACTAAGGGAAAGACTGAGGCTATGTCATCTTGTGAGGGAAGCACCATCTCACTGAGACAACCTGAAAATGCATGAATGTTTTCAATGGATTTTAGGCACAACCTCAGAGAAGTGAAGGGCTTCCAGGGGCTGGAAGTCGGCTGGTAACTAGCAGGGAGGAGAAAATTAAAGCGTCTGGATCTGTATCACCAGTCGGTTAAATATATCTGTAATCAACGGGCCAGGTCGAAAGCTGGCAGTAGAAACCAAACTTCATGATGCAGCACAGGTCCTAAATTATAATTACCTCTAAAATCTTTGAGGACCTCTTCTCACACATTAAGAAACAGCACGGGAATTCTTTTGAACGTGTAGTCATTGTATTTTTATTTTCAGATATAGAGGTAACAAATTAGGGAATGGTTTTTCTCACCTGCTAAAGAAATGTCTCAACAAATTGTTATAAAAGCTATTTAAAGGATCATTTAATTACTGTTTTGAAACAGTTTCTTTCTTTACTTATTTTATTGTTTTTGTTTTTGTCATTATCTCTGGAGTCATTGGCAATACCATCCCTCATATATCTCACACACGATCATATACACCACACTCACATTTTCTATTTAATCTTTTCTTTTTTCTTCTTTTTTGTAATTGTTGTTGTATGTATATTGTTACTAGTTTGTCATAACTTCTGAGTAACTTGTTCCTTTTTCTTCTTTGCATGTTATATGTACATATAATATTGTGTAACTTTAATATACTTTAGATGAAGGCTGCAGGCTCTCCCTGCACTACATATAATTTGTCATCTTTGTCTTTTGTGTATTTCATAATTGTGAAAATATAAATAAATAAATAAATAAATACTGGGATACAAATCATGAGATCGCCGGAAATACCCAGCCCCAGTACAGATTAATATTTGTTGTAGTGATTCTGCAGATGCTTTTTGTTTTAAGGAAATCAATGACATGTTCATTCTGATAAATAAAGTAGAATGACATTTTTAACCAGCTGCATTATTTTCATCTCTTTGTGAAGAACCTTGTACTTCATATACGAGCTTGAGCAGAGGCCTCGTCAAACTGTAACAGCTCAAGATGAGGGCAAACCGAATACAAAAGTTATAAAAGGTAGCAGAAATTTCTCTGTTACTTTACTAACTTAAATGTGGAGTATTGTCCTCATATGACATTAAGCTGGGAGCTCACAGACGTGAAGATTCAGTAGCGTGGTCTTTTATTTATTTTGTATTTCACTTCACCATAAATGTGTGAACACTAAGGAGGCCGTGGTGGAGTAGGAGTGTCCTGAGTCCCTCTGCATGTTGCTGTGGTAAAGTCCTGCAGAAGTTTGTGGCAGCTCTCAGACACAACAACATCACAGGGAGTAAAAGTGAGAACAGCATGAGGAAACAGATCTGAGGAAACAAACCTCACTTTGCTGCCGGTGGATTTAGGGGAAAATGGGGGGTGGGTTATTGGAGAGGTGGCTCAGGATCAAGGCAAGAGGAACGAGGGGAAGGGGCTGCATGGTGGGACTGTTTGGGGTGGGGGGGGACTCACCATTGGTCATACCAGGGGACAGGTGCTCTCTCTCGTTGTGTCGACGTCTGCTGAGGTCACGCGAGCCTTGTCTGGCGGGCTGAGGGGGCTGACCCTCCAGCATGTTGACGATGTCCATGCGGTCGATGCTCTTCAGGGCGACGTACAGGCTCTCCACTGCGGAGACAGAGAGGATTAAAGTGGCAGAAACAGGGCTGAGACGGGTGCCTGGGATGGGTTGTACTCACTCTTAGCCCTCTTGCCTTCACGGGTGGCCCAAAGGTTGAGCAGCGCAGAGCTCTGCTCCAGCAGAGAGTTTGGGTTTTCCACACGGATCTTATTGATGTCGTCCACGCTGAGCTGCAGCTCTCGGGCCAACTCTGCAAAGAAACCAGCCGGACATGTTTATTTATCTTATTTTATTAACCCTTTAATGCCTGTTATATCATATTTCATACAGACTTCTATGACACCTCTATCTAATCAATATGATAAACAAGTTACTAAAAAAACATCTGAATACAATCAGATAAATGATAAAAATGTCCTCAAGTGGATTATCAGCTGCCAAAAACACCTAATGTATCAAATGAGATGCAAAATATATAAATGTTGAATTTTATGGAAATTTTTATTTTTTAGGATTTTAGTATAAAGTGAAATAAACACTTATTCCTTCTTATTTTTTGAGGTTAAAAAAAAAAACATAAATAAAATGTAAATTTAATGGTGTTCATCAGTTAAAGTCTGTAGCAGCCATTCGGCTTTGTCAACTCCAAAACAACTTTAAATCTCAAACCTTAAAACTGTTTCTGTGGCACAGGGAGGGTGGTTAAAAAATGTCAAAGTCTAAGCCACAAGATACAGTTTCCTTTATTGCTCATTAAGGATTGCAAAGAAATTGGTTCCTCGTGCACTCTTGGCTTTTTTTTTTTTTTTTTTTTTTTTAAATCTTAACCCTTCAATTCCTGAAAACACCAATTATAGCCAGAAAATTCTATTTTTTTGGAGCTGAAATGTTTATTTCACTTTCTACTGACATCCTAAAAAATCCAAACTTCCATAAAATTTAACATTTATATTTTTTGTATCTCATTTGATACATTAGGTGTTTTGGCAGTTGAAAATCCATTTGAGGACATTTTTATCCTTTATCTGATTGTATTCAGATGTTGTTTTTTAGTAATTTGTTGATCATATTGATTAGATAGAGATATCATAGAAGTCTGTATGAAATATGATATAACAGCCGTTAAAGGGTTAATTTAACCAGATAAGTCCCATTGAGATCAGGATCTCATTCACAAGGGCGACCTGGCCAAGAAGTCAGCAGCACACATCATAACAAATACAAATTCAAGAAAAGGCAATAAATCATAAACAATAAATATGGTTAACAATTCAACAGTTTGACAGTGGAAGTGAAACAGTTCTGAGGACTAACAATTAAAAACAAGAGCATTGCTCAAAGGATTCTAGCTGCCTAGCAGCGTTAATTTTGACATCACTTTTTAATTTAGGTTTAGTTACAGTCCTTTGACTAAAATATCTTTAGTTTAGGTAACATAAAGTCATCAAAACTGTTTTAATTTTAGTCTAGTTTTAGTTGGTGAAATTTCACAACATTTTAGTCGATGAAATCTACTGTAAATTTAGTCGACTAAAATATGAAGTGTAAAGTGTAAGGCATGTTTTATGTTTCCTTGAATTTCTGAAGTCATGTTTTACACTTGGATAAAATGAAACTAATAACCCTTTACTGAATGCTAGTAAAGTCTGAATGTATAAATGAACAGAAACAAATTGAACTTTTGTGTGAAATGCAGTCACCTTTATTTAGGCTACCTGGCAGAGCATCTCAGTTACAATACCAGAACTGACAACAAACAGTGAACCTGCTCTACATGAATATATCAATTCATAAAGAGAGGAGCTCTGATTGGATCGCTCCACAACTTATCCCACCACCACCAAGCTAAGGCAGCTGTGATTGGATGTCCCTCTTAACTCATCCAACCTTTCCACACAACCAAAGTAGCTGTGATTGGATATATTCCTAACTTGTCCCTACTTCCTACATGACCAAATTAGGTCTGATTGGATTAAGTCTCTGTCAAACATCTTAGTCTAGTTTTTATTTGTTGATGAAAATGTCAGTTAATTTAGTTTTTGTCCATGTGCACTTGTTTTTATTAGTTACTGTCTAGTTTTCGTCAGGGGAAAAATGTTGTTGATAAAAATTATGACGAACATAATCAGTCAACAAAATTAACACTGCCTGGCACACCCAATTTTTCTATGGGGACAAAAAACAAGCTAACTACTTAATTTAAATGTCAGGGTAGATGCCCCTCAGCCAAAACCTTCAGATTTAGCTGCTGTTTAAAAGGCTACATGGGCATATTCATTATTTCATATAATTATGGCACATCTACTGTTAAATAAAAAAATTAGAATTACAACAGCAACAAATCACAAGTAACTAGTAACTGCCAAACACTCAAAATATAGAGATTTCATTTTAAAAGTCCCTGAATGCATCAATCATATTTTACAGGCCAGTTGTGATATTTGTGTCTCTGAGGAGGACTGAAGGGCAAAAACAGTGTCGGACAGCATTGGCCACTGTGTGGAGCTGCCGTACGGACTTTTTACTGTCATCTCCTCAAAAACAACGGGGTAGGATTAGATAAGTTTATACTTCTACTCCTTTTCGCTCATGTAAGATAAGAGGCTTGAGAAATTGCAGATTCAAGTTACCGTCTTATTTTTTTTCATTTTTGTTGTTGCCTTTGTTTGTTCATGTTGTGTCTCTAAATACTAAAACTGACTAAGTGAATATTAATAATAATGAAAAATAAATGAGTCAGGGAAGAGCCAAAGTGGTGGAGGTAAATATCTGTATAATTTCCCGTCGTGTCCTCCACAGTTTTATTTCTGAAAAGGAGCTTCACTGGAGCTCGATCCACAAGAGGCTGAAAAGTCCATCAAACAGCTTTGGTGTTTGGCAGAGAATCAGCCGGATAATTAGTCTGCTTGGCCCGTAGCCATGTTCTAACTTTGTGTAATCGCGGCGAGCTCAGCAAGCTTGTCGGACATAAGGTAAACACGGACGGTTTACAGCACATGAGAGCAGACTGGGAGTATTTCTGTTCGCCTACCGGCCCAGCTCAGCCCCAACTGCTCTGCGATCACAGCCATCTTCAGCTCCGTCCTCTCCATGGCACTCATGGAAGCTGCAAAACACAAACTGATTCAACGTCTCATTCACTCTGAAAACGGAAAAACAAACCAGTGAAGAATCAGAGAGTCGTACCCATGGCAGGCTCATTTAGAGCACTGTATCTCTCCCTCAGAGCCAGCGGGGTCAGAGTTCGCCTCCTGTCCTCACTTCCAACAATCTGCCCAAAACAAAAGACGTCAGTGATCCTGGACTCTCTGTTTGTGTTTTGGAAAAGTCTCTCAGCCTGAGCAGCTTTACCTTGATACATGGAGGCATGGTGATGTTGAGGTTACAGAGCACATGCTGGCTGTCCTCGTACTTCGTGGACTTTCGCAGGAAAGACAGAAATCCTGTGGGTTCTTTACTGCTGTCTCTCACCTGAAACAGACAGAAATGGAGGCTAACTTTCATTTTTTTTGTGGTTCTGTGTTTGATTAAAAAAGACCAAATACAGATTCTGATCCAAGATGGTGGCTCGCTCAGACGCAGTGGCTCACGGCTCTCCCTTCTTCAGTAATATTCAACTATCCATATCTATATACATAGAAATGTTTATTTTTAGTCTTATATCTCATATTTGTATCTAGAGTTTTTCAGTTGCACTGTCCTGTAGGATTTTATCTTGTATATATTTTGCTCCTATACTTTTTACAACTCTTTTATACTTATAACTATTTTACACTTTACTTCTGTTTTTTTTTTATGCAACTATCTATTGCACTGAAAAAGGAGAAGCTCTCCAATCTCGTTGTACATTTTGTATGATGACAGTAAAGGGCATTCTGATTCTGAGACAAATATCTAGTTCTTAGTGGGGGAGACTTGTTCTAACTCAGATAATCTGAGATAAAGCTGTCATCTTTCCATTTGAGAAACACAGATATGAACACTAACGAATCAAACTGTGTCAGTATGTTGAATTTTATCAGAAAATACTTTTCAGTCAGTTTCATGAAATGAGTTGATAAGTTGGGATGGGCAACTTTGATTACCATGACGGCCACATTTATGTTATTCTTAGTTTCAGAGGGCCAAACTGACACAAATTAAAGAGCGTAATCAAAATACTTTTAATTTAACAAAACAACAAAATTCTTGAATAAGTCACAAATAAAGCTTCATTTTAAAATGTATTTTTAGTGTTTTTTTTTCTTCTGTCTGATGATTCTTGATTTTGTTGCTTTGCATTTTTCTTGTTTCTTTTCTTTTATATTTTAACAGCCATCTTGATTTATCATTTCTTTTACTTTAGCTATCCTGGTGTGCATTAGTCTCCAAATCCTCTTGACAGCCAACCTATGATCATTACGACAACAGGGGAGTTATACTTGGTAGATGAAAAATCCATATATATACATATTTATAAATCTTTTGTCAATGATTTTTCTCTCTCAATGTAAAGCACTTTGAACTGCAGTTGGATTTGTATAAAATGGACTATATACAGCTCAAAATCAAACAGTAAAGCCAAACTTAATGGGCTGAATATGGAAGTAAGATTATTAAAGATACTTTTTCCAATACAGAAAACAAGTACAAACATCTAAATAAGTGTGAGACTGGACAGACACAAACATGACTGATCATCTGGCTGATGATGATTAATTCTCCTTTTAGAAGTCGGGAAAGTAGGAAATAAGTTTGGTGTATTAATTCAACAGGTGACCGTGTACATTAGTGATTTGGAGTTGACGCCATAGTTGACTTTGTCCATACATATGTTTGTGTTTCTTTGGCTGTATTTTCTCACATATAAACTAATTAAGTTTTCTTTGATTCAATGAGCAATAAAAGTGAAGAACTGAAGGGTTCACCCTCCGCATCAGCACAAAGTCATCAGTTAACACGGTAACTCATGACACCATAACACCAAGACAGTTCCAACGGTACAGGGGGGAAATATCACAGAAATGGAGCTCAGACGATTCTTATAGTGAGGTCTGACCACTGGTCATCAGCTGTCGACAAACATTAAATCATGATATTGATTATTGATGTTTATTTTGTTACCTTACTCTCAGAATTATCGCCATGTTTGCAGTTCAGCTCTAACACAAGAGGTAATTACATGGATACATTTCACGTGCATTACCTGCAGTGTTTGATGAGGAGTATTTGTTAAAGAATACCTTAACAGAGACAGGAAGTCTGTTATCTCTGAAGGCCTGGAAGCTGAAGCAGCGAGGCTGCTGGGTAGCTTTCCTGACTGGCACCAAATTTCCTGAACACTCCAGGTGCAGCGGCATTCCCTCCATCACCTGCGGGATAAAACAGCGGCGTTAGCTAACACAGGACGAACTGCCATGACCTTGAGTCGTGCTGTTGTGGTCTCTGACCTCTATGTCTCTGCTGCGGGCCACCTCGGTGAAGTTCTCGTGCTGCTCCAGGGTTTTATCCATCTTGTCGTCGGTCATGCAGTAGCAGCGCAGGCGGCCTTCGCGCAGCTCGTTCATCTTTGCAAACACCACAAACTTGGCCATGTAGGGGACGGCCGAGAGCTCTCTGTAGAGCAGGTTGGCGAAGGAGACGGCCTCGGCTGTCCGAGGACAGTCTGCCAGCCAGAATCTGTGGAGACATTGACGTGTAATCACAGCACTGGACATAAATCCCTCTATTCTTTGTCTGATGTTAACACTGCTGAGCTGCTCACAGACTGTTTCAGACTTCAATTTCTGGAATTATCAACGAGGATCAAATGAGCAGATGGGACGAGTCCACACCGCTGAGGCTCTGTGGGACACTCACTGAAAAGCTCTTTCTCCCTCTCAACAATGCAGCGAGAACATCTTCATCATTTAGGGGAATATCTGGGTTTTACACATTTTATTTGTTGAGCTGAGTAATATGTGATTCATGTTAAAATAAGGAATTCCAGTACATGTTTTCTTGTTAATCCTGTTTTCTATGCGGTCATCTTAACAGTTAAGGATGTAAAATACTTCACCAAATGTTGGATATCTTCAATTTTCTGTGTTAGATTTGAGGATAAAGGAGAATTTAATTATTTTATACTATGTTTTAACCCTGTCATACATTGTGTCCACTACAGAGGACAGATGTTTGTTACACATTTTATACCATTTAGGTTGCAGCACTGTGTCCCAAATACCAGGTGGTGACCTCCCAAACCATCATCTCAAGTTTCTTAAAAGTATTATCTTTGTATTTTTTTGTCATATTGAGAAATTGCATCAAAATCCAAAATGGCTGCCCTTCAGGAATAAGTGTTAAATCCTTCTATTCTCAAAGTCAGACAGTTAAAAAATATATTCTAATTAAAAAACATGTTAGGAACACTTTCATGGAGATTTTAAAAATAGTTTTCTTGTATATATATATTTTTTTTATCTATGATCAAAAATTCATCTCTTCACTCCAGTGGACGTTCTGCACTAAATGGTATATTCTGGTATTATGTCTGTATTCAGAGTTCTCCTAACTTTTATTTTTTATTTAAAATTTTGGTGTAATTCCAGGTAAATAGTTTCTTTAATAAGGAATAATGAATATGATTCAGATTTTGGATTTTATTTAAATACTAACACATCATTCATTTATTGGGTCATATAAAAGCAGAGGCCCATGTGAGGACAGGAAAGCCTGTGTGCAGAGAGACGGTGCATGTTTGTGTATTTGTTATAATAATAATAACAATAATTTATTCCTCTAGAATGTCACGTTTTCTCTCAGAGAGACTTTAGGCCAGCAAGGGCGACTGAGAAAATTCCAGAAGAGAGTGGCAGCGTCACATGATAATTTTCATATAATTTACTCTTAATGAAGTTTGTAACAGAGATGTGTTTGTGGCATTGTATCAAATTCAATTAAAATACTGTTTATAACGTTAATGTGTGGTGTCCGCTGTAGTGGACAGATGCAAAACTCCCTCAAAATATAAGATATTGAAAAAATATTTGATTTCTAACATGTCTTAAAGTAAAAATCCTTAAATCAAATCCTTGTTTAATGGACACCCAAGACATTTTCTAAACATAAATGTATATTGAAAAAAGGAAAGGGTAACGCTAACAGGATCTGAAACTCCATTAATTTTAGTGGACAGTATTTCAGATGCTATTTTTTTGGCTTTTTCAGCAAAAATTCATAAAATCATGTGGAGCTGCTCGCTGCTATAGTGTCTCTGTCCTCACAGGAGAAGAGCTGATCGGCATCACTGTGGCTAATTAATTCACTACTGATAAAAACCTCATACAAGCCCAATCAAAAAGATTTCTCTTTAAGGTCAAAGAAAAATGTTTAGAAACCTAACCAAAGCCTTGCACTCTAAATATTAAGATTCTAACGCCTTGGACATTCTTCAGCGTCTTCTGAACTCACCGTGCTGAAACGTTGGTCGTGAAGCTGGCACAGTCGTTGGCGTAGATGAGCTTGGTGGTGCCAGTGATGTCTTCCCACTGGGCCGGAGCTGTGCCTCCTGTGAATCAGAGAAGAGGAGAGAAACAGGTTAAAATCTGCTTTAGTACAGATTTGAATTAAGTCCTCTCATAGCAACACTAAGTACAGAATAATAAGAAACTTAAAGTAAGAATGCAGTGAAAACATTAAACATTAAAATACCACCTGAGACCAGTGTGCATATTTACTCCAATACTTTTTCAGTGAAACTCTCCAGCAATTCTAACCTTTACTAAATCAAGTAACTTATTCTGCTACAATAAAGCTTCCTCTTTAAAAGAACAGTTTCATGTTCATTATTTATTTACTATATTTGTTTTTATTTATATTTGTTTATATTATTTTTTAGATCTATCTTTTTTATATATCTTTTTATCTGTAATACTTAACTGCTACTGGAATCCCAATTTCCCTGATGGAGTTTTTCAAAGGAGATTAATAAAGATCTATCTAATCTAATCTAAAAGGAAAGTGTTCAGTCATGAGCTGCACACATGCAACCAGGCAGAGACAATGCTGATACTGCTTACTCTGGACCATCATTTATACCACTGAACAGAAACTACAGATGCCCATTAATAGCCATTAAACATTAAGATAAACAAATATACAGCGCATAGCAGGGAAAAAAATATACTGAAATATTTCTTTCAAACTGCCCATTGTGTATATATAGTAGTGGTTTATTTCAACTATATAAGAAGAATAAAAATTCTATGTATACTGTACATACAAAAAAAATAAGATCACTTTATTTGAATGCCCAAAAAGGAGAGGGAAGAAGTACAAACTTGTTGAATCCACTCCTTCTTCATTAAGTATCAAAAGTCAGTTTTTCTGATTGATATGTAAGTATACAATTGTTGAATCCTACTAAAAAAAACAGTCAACAATTATCTTTGCCTAATAAAGATAAATAACTTTTTCCAAAAAAAAAAAAAACATTTTTAATAAATCATCACCTTCTATATCCAAACCTATTTCAAAATATACAAATAGATCCTGAAATATAAGTTTGTATCAAAGTACAAACTAGTATTTCATCCTTATGAAATCATTACAAACAGAAAAATAAAAAAACAAACAAATGACAAACTAGAAAAGCACTCAGAGAGCGCAGACCTCCGCCAAGGTGATCCGGATCAGTCCCAAAATTTAATCAGTTCTTCCATATCCCATTTCCAACAATTCCTGAAAATTTCATCCAAATCCGTTCAGAACTTCTCAAGTTATTTTGAACACAAACAAACAAACAGACAAACAGACAGATAAACGCCGGCAAAAACATAACCTCCTTGGCGGAGGTAACAAATTCACCTGCGATAATAAGACGCCTTTTTGTTAATATTCCTTGTGAAAACACTTTCTTTGTACCTTGGTTTGATGTCTGGACATTCCTTCAGCTTTTCTACTTATAGAGAAAGTCAAGGATCACACTGCATCCCCTGTGATATGACTACTGAGCACACACACACTGCAGTTATGATGTTAAAATGGTATACGCTCAGTAGTCCAAGCAGGTAGATCTTAGGAGGTGGACTGGGAAGGTGGAACAAATACTCAACCTCTACCAGACTTTGCTTTGTGCTCTTCCTCCTCTTCCTCTCACATTGCTTCTCCTAATCAAAATCCACTGATTCCTTTACTTACTCTTCTTTAATCTTTTACTGCTTTTCACAAACTCCGTCCATGTTCGCCCTCTGAGTAATGAGAGTGCTGATCAGACAACAAACCCTCTCTGCCCACATCACTGCTCCAGCCATAACTTTCCATCCTTGTTCCCAGATCTGCATTTCGAAGCTTTTTCTTTTCATAAGCTTCCTGGACTGAGTCTCCCCTGGGGAACCATCATTTCTGTGAAATAAACTCTCGCTGACTTGCAGACCATGACTTCATGTCTGGCCTCAGGTTTGTAAAACTATGTCTTGTGGAGTGACAGTTTTCCTCTTACATCTTCCTGCATCCCCGTCTGCGGTCATCCTCTCGACAGCCTTATTGGAAATGTACCCCCTGTGTACTTCGATCCCTCAAAACCAAACTGAGAGGCTACACTCTTTTCTGATTGTTTTTGCGACATTCTTGCAGAAAATGGTAAAACGTGTAAAATTTGCAGCATGCTTTGAATCAGAAAAAAATAGCTCCACCTGATGGACAAATACAAATAAAAATTGAAAGATTGTTCTCCAAATTGAAATCTTAAAATAAAGGGGCACACAGGTTTATGATAGGATAAATGTGGGATTAAAAATGTCATTTATAATGGTTTTCAATGGGACATTTTTTGTCGTTAGGAACACGTGTGTCGGTTTTTGTGTAGCTTAGCCATTTTAGGATAATTTCAGGATCTTACCCTGAGTTCACCTGTCTTGATCTACCTTCAGTTTCTGCACTCCCCATGGGCCCTGCAAACCCAGTCTTCAAGGTTCTGGGGTGATGGTAACACACCATCGGCAGCCCCAGAGCAGAAACTGGCACCATACTTCACAGGTCCCACTTTCCCTGTTCATCCTCTGGTCCTGCTTGGCCTGAGGCTCAGCTCTTGTACACCTTACTACGTCCTTAATCCGGATCTTCTACGAGTGTGTTCCTGTCTTTCAGGCGCCTTTGTCCAACAACTAACAAACATTTCGTTTATGTAACACAGCAGCTAAACACCGACACTGGTTCACTTCACACTGATGTCTGTCAAAGAGGAGGATGTCCCTAATACCCGATGATGAACTGATCCATCAGTGCATCTCTTAAAATTGTTCTTTAAAAACCTGCATCACATTTTAACATCAACCCTCAACAGATCCTTTAAATAACAAACTCCTTTGTCCCAACGATTTTAGGAGGCTGACAAAAATGTCGGCATCCTAAAATCTGCTATAAAAATAATATATATGTGTTTTTTACTACTTTAACTGTCTTTTAAAATGACTTCAGCCTGAATATAAAATCAAATATTGATTATATTTTTGGGGTTTAACCCTTCAAAGGCCAGTATATTTACACAACTCCATTTCTTTAAATAAAAAAATCTTTAAAAAGAAAATACATTCCTAAGACTATTTTATTATTACTGTTATTAAGCCCAGAGATGGGTCAGTGATTGACATCGAAATTGATTTTTATGCTTTATTCATTTTTTTGAAGTGTTAGATTAAGAAAATCACTCTTATGGTCCTTGGGACAAAAAATGCCACAATTCCACTGTTTTTCCACTGTTAAAAGAGCACCCCCCCCACCCCACAATAATTTTCATAAAATACATTTCAATGAGTATTTGATCATTATTGTTAGTATTTTTGGGTCCTGAGATGGGTCAATAATTGGCAGCATCACTGATTTTGATGCATTGTTATTATTTTTGCAGGCATTCTTGCAGAAAATGTTAAAAAAGTGTAACATTTGCAACATGCTTTGAATCAGAAAAAAATAGCTCCATCTGATGGACAAATACAAATAAGAAAAATTGAAAGCTTGTATTTCAAAATGAAATCTTAAAATAAAGGGGCACACAGGTTTATGATAAGATAAATGTGGGATTATAAATGTCATTTCAATGGTTTTCAATGGGGCATTTTTTGTCGTTAGGAACAAATGTGTCGGTTTTTGTGTAGCTTAGCCATTTTAGGATAATTTCAGGATCTTACCCCAAGCTAATTTTATTTAAATAAATATCCCCTGGAAAATTTTGGTTATACTTCTTGAACAGCCAAAACGGCTCAAAAAACAGAAAAACTGAACTCTCACTCTCACGCCCTCCTACCTATGACGGAGCAGAGCAGGCGCAGACTGGTGGTGTCGCCCTCCCCGGAGTCTCGGGGGCTCTCCTTCCAGGACGGGGGCAGCGGGATTCGCAGGCCGATGGGTCTGTGGAACTTGCGTCTTCGGGGCTCCACGGTGACCACGGGGCTGAAGTTGGCCTGGTTACCCAGCAGCTTTGCAACCAGCTCGTCTGGGACCGGCTGAGCCTGGAGATTAAAGTACAGGACGGAGAGAGGGGGTAACAGGCACAGGTTTCATGGTGTGGTCGAAAAATTAGACAGAAGAGGGAAAATGAACATGCAGGGGAGATTGGCATCATGGCAGGTAAAATGAAATCACAGGAGGAGGAGGATGACAAAGATGGTGACCAAAGAGGGACAAATGGAGAGAGAGAAAGAGTACACAGTGAATAAAATACTTAAACACAAGGTTGAAGACTTAAATGCTCTTTTATTTTAAAATATAACAATGTGTGTTAACATGAAGCTTTTACAATCATTAGTACAACACTGCATTATAAAGGCACTGTGGCTTTACACAACACTACGGCACACTTTAGTTAAATATGTTTCTACGGTTATAAAACAGCTTGTATGAAGAAATTCTGGAAATGTCTAATAACCATACATTCAGATATATTCAGGGCTATGGCTACATGTTAGTATATATTACACAGCTCATCACAGAAAACTGCAAAATCTAAACACTTCAGTTGGAAAAGGCACAAAGCAGAAGGTCCATTTTGGTTTATTCTGACAGGAATTTCAAGTTTCTATGTGATAAAATTTCCAAGACTTTTGTTTAGAACTGTTGAAAATTTGCTAAAATAAAACAAATTCAATCACAGTCTTGCACTAAAGTCTCGGTAGAAGAAAAGAAAAACAGTAAACAAAGGGTACATATTCGGGATGCTCGATATTGGATTTTTGCCTGTATTTCAGAAGACATATTTGCCGATATTGATATTTATTTTGTCAAGAGCACAAGCTCTTTACTTTAAGATTTACTACAAAAATGTTTATTTTAAAGTGACAGCATATTTGTGTACAGAACTGATGTAAAACAAGAGAAACAACTTTAAACTCTTGATTTCTAAAGGCACCCATGCAGTGAAAGTAAGGTGAAGCAATATGTAGCATTTGTGCCTTTTTTCGATATTCCAGCCAATATGTATGGCTGATATATCTGCTGAAAATATCGGCAAAAATGTCAATATCGGCTAATACTGATATCGCACTGATAATATTGTGCATTCCTAGTACATAAACATGCTCAAAAATCACAAGCAAAGGTGCATACATACACATATAAAACAAAAGCATCAGGTACAAAGAATATGAAAAAGGGAAAAATGATATTTAATGTAAATTATTTTAAAGGAATAGGCTCTGGGGTTGTTTGGTCAAATAAAACTGTACAGTACCATTTATTCTAAAATGTTATACTCCAGAAAAATATGCTATGATAGATCTTTAGAGAGTGATTTAGGAAGCAGATTGGTGAGACTTTTACTGAACGTTATTTTAATTTGTTGATATGTTGTTTATGCTGAAGCCCTGAAGAGTATGGATGTATGAAAAATACCTACAGCATCGACCACTGATGATTTTGAAGGTTTTATAGACACAGACTCTGGGTGGGGCAGTCAGAAAGGAGTAGAGTCCCGATCAAAAGGGTCCCTTCCTCACAGGAATAATCAGTCTTTTTCTAATTGAGTTTGTTTTGTTGCTTTTAAATATCCATCCGTGTTGATATCTGCCAGTGTCATAAATGAGTAAAACCTACTGGAGTAAGTTTTAGATCATTTTTTCAGTTATGATATCCAAACAGCTACAGAATAAAATATAATCTCAACAGTATTTTTACTAAGATAAACAATTCAGAATGTTTCCACTTCAGCTGATGCACTATACTCAGATTACCTCTTAAAATATATAACTCAATACAGGTTTGAGCAGGGGATATAAATGCAAAATAAGACGAAAATAAACCAAGACAATCATATCAGCGCTACAAAAGCAGTCCACAGGAATATGAAGGTGCAACGTGCATGCACTTTATGAAATTAAATGCAGAAAGGTCCTCAAAATTAAAATAAAAACAACAAGCAAATAAACGCTAAAACTGGCACAAGTGCTGATATGATCAGGTCATCCACGATCAATCAAAGAACATCCAACATGCTTTTCTTTCAGGCAACAGGCATTAACGATTCTGCCTTTCTTCTCCTTCCTTCTCCTCATCGTCCCAGCTCACCTGCAGCCCCAGGCGCACTCGTTTGGTGACCGCCGTCTCAGGGAATGTGGCCTGCACCATGGGCACCAGTTTACTTGTGAGAGAGCCTCCTTCTGGTCCGATCAGGTCGCTCTCCTGCTGGACCCGCGACACGACGGCGAAGTAGAGGGGGAAGTCGGTGGAGATGATTCGGCGGATTCTCTTCTTTCCGAGCTCCTCTTGACTTTCCAGCTCTGAGGAGAGGAGGAGAAGGTTGAGAGGTGAAGACACTCACATACATGTCCCGCCATCTGCCAGAGATGAAGCATTTGATTCTCACCCTCGTCCATCCCGTTGAGGATTGTTTCTAGCACCTCGTCGCCGTAGCGATTGCGATGTTCTTTCCACACTGAGCCATTATCGCTCCTCAGCACCACGAGCTCCCGGTCCCCTCGACCCAGAGCAGCAAAGTGAGGGATCTCCACTATAACGGGCCTGCAACACAGACCAACTTCAGTTTAGTTGATCTACGTGAGACAAAGAGGTGGATGATGTTACCTCTGCCAATGAGGTTAATCTTTCTGTCAGCGTATGTTTGTTTGTTAGCAAGATGAAGCAAAAACTACTGGACAGATTTTGCTGAAATTTTCAGGAGATGTTGGTAATGGCCCAACTTAACCGTGATTACATTTTGGTGGTGATAAGTATATTTGTCTGGATGCAAAAAATCCCCAAAATAAAAAAAAATCCCATAAGTTAACATTGGGTGGAATTTGAAAAAATCATATCTCTGCCATTTTTCAACGGATGCACTTCCAATATCACAGGATAATACGGGGTCCATGTCTCTATCATCAAGGTGAATTTCATCTGGATCTGATCCAGAATGACGTCATCAAAAATACATTAAACTTTATAATGGGAAATCCCATTGACGACATTCAATAATTCATATAAAATCAAAATATTGTGGAAAAAGCCACTGCAGGAACTGAGCTGCTTGGAGGAGGTCTGAGCTCTCTAAATGCTTTTCTAGTTATACAGTTTGGTTTAATCAATCAATGAATCAAACTTCGTTATAAAGCACTTTTCATACAAAAAATCTAGCACAAAGGGCTGTACATTCAAGAACACAAGCAGATATGTGTCAAGGAATACAAAATAAAATACAAAATCCCACCCAACCTACCAAACCACATGCAACACACACAGACTTTACGTGAGGGCTCTTCAAACAGCCACAGATGACTGAGGACACAATATCTTGAATTAAAAATGAGGAAACACAGGAGCTAAGACTAAACCGATAAAACCATGACAAGATATAATAAAGGTAATAAAGTGTTGAAAGTTAAATTAAATAAAACAGTCTTGAAACCAAACAATAAAAGAAAATAAATAAAAAGAGGTAATAAAAACAAAAAAGAAACACTGAAAATAAAATAGAGTAAAAAACACATAACGCAGATTAAGAGAATAAAACAAAAATCAGCCAAAAGCCAGACTAAAAACTCAGGTTATGAGTTTGCCTTTAAAAATATGAACAGTAGGTGGCGCACTCAGGTCCTCAGGCAGACTATTCCACAGACTCATAATATTGAAACGATACTTCACCGTATGTTTTGGTTTTTACTTTGGGCCCAATTAAAAGACTTGAAGACCTGAGGGCTCTGCTGGGCTCATATGGTAGACCATTAAGAGATTTAAAAAACAATAAAAGAACCTTAAAATCTTTTCTGAAAGACACAGATAGCCAATGCAGAGACTTCAAAATCGGTGTTGTCTTTCTGGTCTTCGTCAGCATGCGTGCAGCTGAATTTTGTCGGAGCTGAAGCTGTGAAATGTTCTTTATAGGAGGACCAGAAAGGAAAAAAAAAAGGTTGACCCTCGTATCGACAGTTTCAGATTCTCACCCCAGAAACTGCATCCCTGCTGGACCCAGAGAGATGATCCTGCTGGCCAGCCCCTCGCCCTCCACCAGCGGAGGGGGGCTGGTCAGCTTCTGAGGCTTCACCAGGCGGCAGGTGATTCTGGTGGGTGCCGCGCATGTCCGTGGAGGAATGATGACACGCAGGCCGTTGTGCCTGCTGCCACGCATCGAGCCGCCTCGAGCATCCACCATAAAACTGACCAGGAACCTGTTACAGGGTGAAGATGGTCTTATTTAGCTAGCAGATCAGATTTATAACAATAATAAAGCACAAAAAAAAAGTACCGTAATTTCTCGTACATTACCGCCAAACTTGCATAATCCGTATTAAACTGACTGTTAAACTGTTCTAATCCAATATTTTGGGTCTTAATTACTTTACCTTTGTGGAATGATCGTGTAATTCTCAAGCGTTACGGTACCACTTGTGAGCAAGGGGACCGAAATAGCTGTGATTGATCGAAGACATCGGCATGCTGATAGCTGCTCTCTTATCGGTCGGTACACTACGACTGAGCATGCTCGGGCAGAAATCGAGTAACTCTGCATGCGTGAAGCAAAAGGTGTTTCCGCATCCAGTTGAGAGAGATAATCGTGTACGGTATTTGTTGGGAAAATACTGAAATTTCATTAATTAAAACTTCTACTAGAGGTCATTTTTGAGTTGTCTGAGAGAGCAAGGTTTGGGAAAAATGTGGGTGCCTGTTATAAACAAGGGTGTGTTGTATTCGAGAAATTACGGTAAATTGATATCACTGATGAGCTGACCCTGTGTGTATGGGGCTGGCGACCGGGCTGACATTGTCGGAGGTCTCTGTTGCGGGGCTGCTGGGTATCAGCGAGTCTTCGTCGTACTCTTTGGGCAGTGGAAGAGGAGTGTGTTGCTGCAACAGACAAAAAACAAACCTCAAACATCAGGCGTCATCCACTACATTTGTTATATATGTTATATATGTTTTAGCTTCCCTCCATTGGCTTCAGGGCTTCAGACATTTTAGAATTGACTTTAAGATTTTGTTGTTAACTTTTAAAGCACTCTCGGGTCTCGCACCCAAGTACATCTCCGATCTCCTCACTCCATATGTGCCTGCTCGTAACCTGAGGTCCTCAGCCAAGGCTCCTCTGACCATTTCACAGTCAAGACAGAGGACCAAAGGTGACCGGGCCTTTTCTGTCCGTGCCCCACCCTTTGGAACAACCTCCCCGAGGAGATCAGATTAGCGACCTCTTTGTCCTCTTTTAAAAACACATTTTTATTGCTGTGCTTTTCCAAGAAAGTGTGCTTTTAATCATCCGATGCTGCTTTTATTTCCAGTTTTAGTTTCACAGGCAGCTTCTTTTATTCTTTCATTTTTTATCTTTTCAGTTTGTTGGTTTATTTGTCCCCATAGGGAAATTTGGGAGTGGCACTAATCACAGATATCTGGCAACTAAACACAATGTCAACACAGATACAGTGTTGAAAATAGACAAATAGACAAATAAAAAAAAAAGCATCAGCATCACTGGAAACTCAAACAATGCTCTCACACAGAGGAGAAAAAGGAAACCTTGCAGTGATGGACAGGCAGGTGGGTCTGGACCAGGTGGCCCTCTTCAACATGACTGTTTCTCATTGTAAATACCCTCTACTCCTGTCAGTCTCATCAAAACCAACTCATGAATGATTGGACAGAACTTTAAAGGCTTTCAACTAGTCCTGGGCAATGAATCGATTAATTAAAATCATTTTCTGCAGAAGATTTAAAAATGAAAAATTGACATTTTTTTCTCAACTTGCTTTTACCCCAATCATAAGTTGTTGCAATGTTTGAAAATATAAATACTGAAAATGTACAGTTTTCATGGAGGTAGGCCTTCTTATTTGTTCTTTAAATGAGATTATATTTTGATCAGAGAGCTCCATTTTAACATAATGTGAAAATAGACAACCCTGCCTAAGTTTGAACTTCATCATCAACATTTTCTGACAAAATTACAGCATGCAGTAAACTGTAAGAGGGAAAGTCTGTTTAGTTTTGGGATATATTTTGATAACAAAGGCAAAACTTGATTGGTATAATTTTTTTGTCACTTGGAGGGTGTTATTTTTCTTGAGGGGGAAAATATAATTTAAGATCGTAAATCGAAATTTGTGGAAAAACAATTGGGGATTTTATTTTTAGCTCATATCGCCCAGCCCTACTTTCAACACCAGCCCTGGGGTTAAAAGTCAGATGATCTTTGCTTTAACCCTTGGGTCTCTATGTGGCTTTTTTCTTCCACTAAGGGGTGATATTTAGAACAAACTGACCATAACTGTCACTCAGTTAGAGTGAAAACATTTTTGGTGAGGAAACTTAATTCTACAGAAATTTGGAAAATATGATTTCAGAATTTTAAAGGTTAAAAATGCACTGTGGGCAAATTTACTACCCTTTCATCCTGTTTTGGCCGTTTAAAAGACACACACTTTAGCTGATGTAAAAAAATATCAGATTTTTCGTTTTTAAATTACAGATTTTAACCCTTTAAATGCCAATTTCATAGATGATTTCACAACAGTGTCATGGCTGCATTCAAGAAATGTGGTTATAATGGGAGTCAATGGGGAGTAAAACTTAAAATCTGATGCTGTGCAAAAAATAATAATGCACCAAAGCTGATGTTTTTACTAATCTTTGACATATCCAAGAGTGTGATAGAACGTAAAAAATGTCCAGCCTGTGATCTTTTTTTTTTATTGAAAATCACCAAATCAGTGACATCTCCTATGAAATTGGCATTTAAAGGGTTAAAATCCATAATTTTTATAAAAAAATTTAAATTGTTTTGATCAGGACCGAGTTTGATGAAGAGATCTGAGTGAAAAAATGAAGGAAAATATTCATGTGTTCTGTTTTTACAGCAGCTAAAGTTGTGTTTTTCAACAGCCGAAACAGGACTGAGGGATGTGTTTTAATACAGCACCCAAGGCTTAACGATACTCTGTTAGGTGTCAGCGAAGTCCCTCAGGCTCTCTTCTCTGCAGCACAGTACCTGATCTATCTCATGCTCTTTCAGGATGACCGTCTCCGGAGAAACTCTGGGGATTCTGGGAATGGCTGGTGAGTAATTCCTGATGTGAGAAAGAACAAGAAACAATCAGACAGAAGAAGTTTTCCTCACATCTCCTCCCAAGTGTTATCCCTGGTGTGTACTGCAGTGAGTGTCTATGGTGCGCCCCCGTCTACCCCTCCACCTACTAGAGTGTGGCTACCAGCTGGCTCTCTCCCCACCCAGCCCCCCTTACGCTGTGCCCAGCCCTCTCTCGTACTCCAGTGATTTCTTGGGGGAGAGGAAATCGTCATCATGGTCTTTCATGTCATCCATCTTCATGTACCTGGCCCCTTCTGTCCCCAAGAGCTCCTCTCCTTCAGAGAACAACATGCCAAAGAGAGCGAACAGACCGTGGTCAGGTTGGTCAAACAGCACAAGAGGAGAAGAAGAGAGAAAGAAGAGAACGAGAGTGTTAACCAGAGGGGTTAGAGATACCATGAGAGAGGGGGAGTAAGGAGATGGCTCTGGGGTTAAAGGGTTAGACTGGTGGGATGAGACATTAGTGACAATGGACGTCCCTGCTGCTAAAAGCTTGATCCAGATACTTCTACGCAAAAACACTTAAAAAGACTCTACAATCACGACAACAGCAGAAAAAAACGATACCTGATAATTTACAAAAGATGTTCAATTCCAGAGAGGGGGGCTATAATTTAAGGGGTGAACATAATTTCATTTGTCCGATGGTCCATACGACTCTGAAAAGCATTTCTGTTTGTGGTGTCAAACTCTGAAACAGCCTGGATGTCACTTTAAAAATGTGCAATAATAGGCAAATATTTAAATTACATTACAGACAAGTATTATTAGAGTCATACGAGTAATTAAACGATAACTTGGTTTTACACAAAAATAATTTGTTACCATATAATTAATTTTTAGTATATATAATAACACTGATCATTATTACCAAATGTAATTAATTATAGTAAATAACATAAAATTTAGTTTAGAACAGATATTTTGGGAGAAGCTTGTTGTTTGTATATACTTAATTATGAGATATATGATTATTTAGTGTGCATTTAAATAAATATTTATGTACAAACATTACAGATGATATGTAAATATATGTATATATTATACATAATATGTGTATGATGTGTAGATCTTTATAGATAAATATTTAATATATACATTAATATTTTTCTGAGGTGCTTGCGAAATTATTAATTAATAATAATAATTATTTTTATTATTATGTTTTTGTTTCCATAATGGATCTCATTTGTAAGGAAGGGGCAGGACTAGCTAAGCTCTTAGCTTCATCCTGTCCCTTCTCAAACAGGGTATTGTCTGACATATATGTGTAATTTTTTTTTTTTTTTTTTTCATTTTTAAGTTTGAGATTAATAATAATAATAATAATAATAATAATAATAATAATAATAATAATAATAATAGTAAAAAGATCAGAATGAGCTGAAGTGTCAATAAATGGGCCAAATAACTAGGGGTGTGATATCGAGTCACATCATGGAGTAGGTGTTAAGAAACCGGATTAACCATACTGGACTGTCAACTATTTTCCATTATCATGATCACGATGAGCTGCTTATACTTTCACTGCAGTGTGAGAAGTTCACCATCAGCCTGTTTTTTCTCACTGCAAAAGAACTACTGAAGGATTAGACTGAAAGCGAGCTGAGACCTCTTGTTAGTGATGCTGGCCCAGCTGTTTTATTCTAAAATGTTGTTTAATTGATGTGTTCACATATCTCCTGAGAACGATGCCAAATGGAGAAGGCCATCTTGTTATGAAACAACTCTCCCCAATGACACTGGTGAACCCTCCTGACCTGAAGTAGTTAAAGACTGAGTCCAAAAACAGCAAAGAGAGTTTCAGCACTCCAGGTCTCAAAGCTGAGAGAATACTGGATTTTACAAATACTGGAAATACTGTCGATGATGAACACATGACAACGGCATTTGTACATTTTGCAACATAACTTTTCAACCAGCACTGCTCCCAGTCACCATAAACTGAGCAATTATTGAACAATGTGCAATTACAATGTACAATTACTGTGCTAACTCTATTGACAATGTGCAATTCATCCATGTGCAATCACTTACATTCATGTGCAATTACTTGGTGAATGTGTAAATAATCCTTATAGGATTTGCTTTTTATTTTCTGTATTCAAGCCCTTTTTTATATTTATATTGGTAGAATAATGTAAATACTACTATTTTTCATGCTATTTTTATACAATTTTTTATACATTCTTTATCAACGCTGTCCCATTTGCTGCTGTAAGATTGCAAATTTCCCCGTGTGGGACGAATAAAGGTTTATTCTATTCTATTCTATAAAATTCATCTGATATCGACCGTCTTTTGATTTAGAAGCATTATTGTGTTTTTAAAAGAATGTTTGCAAATTAACTACTAACAGGGATGACAAAACTTTCGCAGTCATTACAGATTGTTCTTGATGGATGACAATAATTTCACCACAGGGCACCACCTTGATCAGGTCATTTGATTGAGAGGTAATACTCAAACAAGAGGTCACAGAGTGGTGTTATACTTTGGAAGTGTGGGAGCTGCTTTTATGTCCAACTGCCATGTTGTAGTAACCTGACACCAGATGGACTACTCGGTATATTTCACTAGTCCATCTGGGAAAGAGCCCAAAGAAAGTGTTTGGAGAGGGCAGAACTTTTCAAGGTAAATCCTGCAGGTGATTGGCATAAAACACCAAAGTAAGCCACTACGTAGAACAAATTACTGTCCAAACATGTCGGAAGTGGAGCAAAAATAACCTTTCGACTGAGATATGCTTTAACTGTTGTTTATTTCTCATCTAATTGTGGTTTAGATCTGATAAAACTGCTGCTGAAGCTGTTAGCATCTATGCTAATCTCTTCTTGCTCTAAAGGACTCTGATTGGGCTATCCAGCTTTGGGACACTCACAATGGTTGTAGATTGGAGCTTGGCAAGATGGATCTGCCTAATTACCAACGATTACCGACACTCAGACGGATCCAGCTGCTGTGCAAGATTGATGTTGTGCTTCCATAATAGCTTTTAACTCCTGCTGATTACAATGAAGCTTAAAAAATCATGAAAGCTGGGATCGTTTGAGGAGATCATCACGCTATTGGTTCACCAGCAGTGTTAATTTTGACAGCACTTTTTAATTTAGTTTTAGTCTTTTGCCTAAATTATCTTTTAGTTTTAATCATAATATAGTCATCTAAGTTGTTTTAATTTTAGTCTAGTTTTAGTTGATATAATATCACAACATTTTAGTCGATGAAATCTACTGTAAATTTAGTCGACTAAAATATGAAGTGTAAAGGGTAAGGCATGTTTTATGTTTCCTTGAATTTCTGAAGTCATGTTTTACACTTGGATAAAATCAAACATCTAATAACCCTTTATTGAATGCTAGTAAAGTCTGACTGTATAAATGAACAGAAACAAATTGAACTTTTGTGTGAAATGCAGTCACCTTTATTTAGGCTACCTGGCAGAGCATCTCAGTTACAATACCAGAACTGACAACAAACAGTGAACCTGCTCTACATGAATATATCAATTCATAAAGAGAGGAGCTCTGATTGGATCGCTCCACAACTTATCCCACCACCACCAAGCTAAGGCAGCTGTGATTGGATGTCCCTCTTAACTCATCCAACCTTTCCACACAACCAAAGTAGCTGTGATTGGATATATTCCTAACTTGTCCTCACTTTCTACATGACCAAATTAGCTCTGATTGGATTAAGTCTCTGTCAAACATTTTAGTCTAGTTTTTATTTGTTGGGGAAAATGTCAGTTAATTTGTGTAGTTTTCATCAGGGGAAAAAAGGTTGTTGACGAAAACTATGACAAAAATAATTAGTCAACACAATTAACACTGTTCACAAGAGATCTTGTTATCAGCAATTATGCAAGAACATAGTAAAAATTCCCACATACTTCAAGCCCAGTGAACCAGGGCGATGTTAAATTCTGGGTTGGTCCTCAAAAAAATGTCATCCTGTACCACACTATAGTATTACGAGGGGAGTGGCTTGACAAAGGACTTCTAAATTACCCTTAATTTACTGTAAAGTACTATCATATGCTACTTTATATCCATCTCTCTGATATCTCTACTTCATAAGCTCTGATTTGGGAAAGCTAACTAAACAAAAGCCGTTGTACACTTCCTCCAGGGACAGCGTGATCTTAAATGTGTTTCTGGTAAATAAACCATCCCTGAGCTTTGGATATGAACAGAGAAAAACACAAACACAAACACACACCGACACAAAAACGAGCTGTCCTCCCTCCTGTAAACACAGCAGGACATCCTGACGTGAGCTGAAGTGGGTTTTCCTTACTTACCCCCAAAAACAATCTGCAGGTTTCTAGAATTCCCCAGCGACGGACAGCGGTCTTCCCCGTGTGTGTTAAGTGGTGAGTGTATCAGTGCAGCCTGTGAGTGGGTGTGTGTATTCAGTCCAGAGCTGCAGTGATGTGGTAGGTGTCATTACACCATGTTTGACTGAGAGAGCACACTTCCCCAAGGTTCACATGAGGCAGTGCATGTCGTATATGATCTCTGTTATGTACTGCTCGGTGCGAGTGTGAGCGTGTGCATCAGATAACCTGCTCGTATCACTTTACTGCTCCGGATACGAGATGTGTCTTTAAGACGGGGGCTCACTGACTTCCTATATTTAGAGCAACAGTGACAATCTGTCAGTTGAATTATCAGGGGGCTAAAAATAAAGACATAAAGTCCTCGAGCATCACTGTTAGTGATGTTGTGAAGTGCAGCTATTAGAAGTTAAACCTGCCTTCACCCTTTCATGCATGGTTTCCGCTACAGTGGCAGATATTTGATATTTGATATTTAGACCATTTAGGTTGAAACTACCAGGTGGTGACCTCACAAACTATCGTCTCAAGCTTTATAAAAATATCATCTTTGTGTCTTTTTGTCATATTGAGATATTGTGCCATAAATCCAACATGGCTGCCCTTCAGGAATAAGTGTTAAATCCTTCTATTCTCAAAGAAGCAGACAGTTTAAAAATATATATTCTCATTTAGTAAGATGTTGGAAACACTTCATGCAGATTTAAAAATAACTTTTCTTGTATATTAATCAATATTTCATCTGTCTTCTCCTTGCCTGTATTCAGATTTCAGCTGATTTTTCATACAAAAATTTTAGTCCTTTCCGGTTTATAATCACTATAGATATTAATGTTAATATTAAAATGACCTCTTTATCCATGGTTGTATTGATTATACCTCCATAATAAATACCTTTACAACCATATGGACATGAGGACGCCACATCTCAAGGGTCTTACCTTTAAAAAATGCATTCAACAAATATGGTGCTACACAAATAAAGATTGATTGATTGAATCTATATTCAGCAGAGACAAATGTGATGAGGACAGGTTTATGATCTGGGCGTCCATGGGTTTGTCTCCATCATAAATTCTTATTTTTAGTCCCTTTGTCTCTGCCTGGATGGATACATCTCTGAATGAATATATGTGTATATACAAATATATATATATATATAAAAAATATATGTATGTGTATCTATAAATGAAGAGGTTGTCTTCAGTCTGCTCCATTGTAAAGCGTCTTGAGATAACACTTGTTATGAACTGGTGCTACACATGAAGATTGATTGATTGATCTTGAAGAATACTGACGTCCTTTAGTTCGACTTGTTACCTTCACAGGTATTGTATCACCAGATTTTTGCCAGTACACATCCCTAATAAACGTGTTGAGTGATGGCCATGATGAGATGCCAGTGCAAATTCCATTTCATTTCAGTCAGATGAGAGCTTTTACTGAACAGAAACTTTAAACCATCCAATCACTGAACTCTTGAGAAACCGTCCTCTAAACCAGAGCTCATCAACTGAATTTAAATTCAGGGTATTTTTCTCGACAAACGCTGTGATAACTAGAAATATTTGAATATAAATAATGAATTATTGTTTTAATATTTCAATTCTTATCCAGATTGTACGTGTTTCATTGCCTTTAAAAGAGAGATCAGGCCATATCACCCAAACTTCTGATGGCCATCGGGTAAAATTAAATGTTTCGGCCTCTTATTTCTGTGGCTGTCACAGGGTTTGATGTATAATAATAATATAGTTACTCAAACTCCAAGCTGATATTCACCACAAGTGGCTGACAGCTGGACTTGTGTTAAATGGATCAAACATGAAATAATTTCTGATTAAACCTTGAAGGTCTCCATTGTTTTTTTGTTGGGTTGTGTTAATAACTTGAGGATTTAATGTGAAAAATTATACTCTTAAAAACACTATAGTTTCACTCCCTGAATTTTTCAAATCTAAAAATATTCTGGGGTCAGATGGGAGGACTTGGGGGCTGTTATGGCCCCCAGTTGATGACCACTTCTCTAAGCCGACAAAAGACACAAAACACAAGACAGCTACAAATGACACTCCACGTAGATGATAGAAATGGAAAGACATTTAAATGCAGAAAAATCTAAACTTACATTTAAATAAAATGATCTAAAACAGGGTTTCTCAAAATGTTTTTAGATCGGGACCCAAATGAGAAGTTTGCACTGAAAAAAATTCAGATCTAAGTGAGTATTTGTCCGATTTCAAGACAAAAAAATCTCACTAGACTTTTTCTAATCCACAATTTCCTTACATGTCTGGATCAAGATCTTATTTGAAGATATAAAAACTAACAATAAGGCCTGAGTTACTTGTAATAATAAGTAAAATAATCTGCCAATCAGATGAGACAATTGAGCAGATATTAAACCTTAATTTAAGATCCTCTCTGAGTCAAACTTTCCTTGTTTCATTGGCAGATTTTTCTCTTCATTACAAGCAATTCAGTGCCTTATTTTTGCCTTTCGTTCCTTGAAGTAAGATATTTATCCCGACTGGTTAAGTGAATGTGGATTAGAATAAGTTTTCTGGACATTTTTGACTTGAAAGTAGACAAACACACTTGCCTAGATCTGAGTTTTTGCCATGTGCTCTCTCCCAAACTTACAAAACCACATTATATTATCTAAACTGTAAGACACAATCATAACTGATTTCATAAATCATTTTTGTCTTGAACAAAATATCAAAGACTTTGCAATGAAGGGTGGCGTATTTCATCATGGGTCACACAAACATACGGAGAAGAGGGCATGACCTCCTCCCAGTCATCTCAGGGGTTTTAGTCCGACAGTCCGCCCTCATCTTGGGTCGGGATCCAAACTTTAGGAAAGGCTGATCTAAAAAGACAGATCTACTTCACTGCTGACACCTTTGGGGCAGGTTCCCTAAACAAAGACCTACAGATATATTTAATCTAAAGTGCTGTTAGTGATGATGAAAGTATTAACTGTTATTCCAAAGGCTGCAGTTACAACATGGAGGAGAAGAGACACCTGGAGTTAGAGATTGTGAGTGTTACTGAGGGGACATATAAAGGTCACAGACATGGGTGCTATGGGTGCATGCCGATGATAAACCAGAGCCACCGTCACAGTGAGCACCACCACAGAGGGAACGAGAGAGAGAGATAAAGACTGAGAGGGTGAGCTTGAAATGAAGCCAGACAATATTTAACACTGACCTATGAATGCCGCACAAAGAAAGAAAGAGACATTCATACCTAATGTTAGCTGTGCAATTCCTAAAAAAGGGCAAAAAGCAAAAAAATGATTTTTATGTGACCAGCTCAGACAGCATTAAACCAGCCTTTTACATGATTTCACTGTGTTTAACTTCCCCTTAAACCATTTTAGAGTCATGGTGCTTTACCTTCATCCTCAGACACATCCAGAATCTCATCCACTGTTTCAGGAAAACTCATACGGTGCTTCTCTGTGGTCGTCTGCAAGAACAAGAGAGAAACAGTTAAGACGCTGAACAATGAGGATGAGAAGTGAGGATTTGTCCAGTGAAGTGGGAAGTAGAGAGTTCATAAGACCAGCAGTTTTGTTACTTAAAGAGCTGGGTGTGTGAGGGACAGAGTTTAATAAGGATAGAGATGGAGATGTCACATGAAGCACCTAAAACCAGTGTGAGGGGGAAGAGCTAAAGCCCTTTTCTTACAAAGCTTAGTGTTGGTCCTTGTCTGGACACTTTCCTCAGGCTCTACCTCCTCTGTTCTTTGTCTAAACTCTCCTCAGACTTTTCTCTGTCTTTCTGTTTGTCCTAGTGTCTTCTTTACAGTCTTGTTTTGTTCATACCTGTAGCTGGCATGTATGGAGCCTGGAGGTGATGATGCTTTTGGGCTGCGATGACAATGTGGTAGAAAAGGTAAGATAAAAATAAGAGTCTGTATTTGCAGGATGGCTGGGATGCCAGAGCTCACTGTCTACATGGTTGGGGGGTAGGTATCAGTGCTGTCACTAACTGGAGCTTGCATGTACAGAGCCTGGGTCTGATGAAGGTGGCAATGCTGTGAGAACTAAAGACCATTTGGTATAATTTGAGGATTATCAGCCATTCAGTTGGCACAGGTGAGGTTTGGGGTGCTCTTCGGTGTGTGCTTATCCTTCTGTTGGGGCACAAGTACCCATGGTTTTATCAGATTTAGACAGAAACTGTAAGATTAAACTTTACAACGAGAAAATATGCCGTTACAGCAGCAAATATTGATAAACAAGTGAATGAAATCTTCACTAATTAAGAAATAAGCTTGCCAAAATCTTCTCTACCACAGATACCAGTCGTGTTTTCAGCACGTTGCACGAAACACTAAAGTTATGCAAAACACCGCTCACTGTAGAGAGAGATGTTGAACTGAGAGAGAACAAAGCAAGCATCTCTCCTCCCTGCGAGATGCAAAGCCACGTGATACACAACAGCCAATCAGCGGCCGAGAAAAAAAATACTGACACTCTGATTGGCTGAATCGGTACGTACGGGCATTATATTGTGACGCGCAAGATTTAAACTCATATAAAATGCTGCAGAATGCCGCGAAATGGTGAAAATGTCCGCCATATCAAAATTGACAGGTCTAACAGAAAAAAATGTGAAATACCGGGACCGTGAAAACTGAACCATAATATCATGGGGGTTTACTGTACTCCTGTACTTGCACAGATTTGTGTACATGACCACAATACTTTAATGGACAATCAAAACTTAACTATAACACCATGGCTCTGCTTCTCTTTCTTTTATTATTTCCAGAGCCTTGGGGAGGGGGGCACTATTCTTGTTCTATGACACTTGTTTGTCTTGTTTAAATAGTGTGAAAACTGAAAAATAAACATATAATTTAAAATCAAAATGTAAAAACTGTTATAGTGTTTTTTTTGTGATAATTGTAACCAAACACTGCCATATAAGAGTGTTTAACTAAACTTACCATGGAAACCGTCTCCTCAGTGACGAGCTTTAGGACGTCAATCACAGAGATGTAGCCCAACCTCTTAGCAATGGCCAGGGCTGAGGTACCATTCTGTCAGACAGGGAGAGGAAAACTGATCAGAAGTCGGATGATAACTCCATGTTAGGATGGCTAAGCTGGTGGACTAACAAAGATCAAGAGATGTGGACTCAAACAAGAAGAGCAGAGACAGTCGGAGAGAGTCTTAGCAATATCTTAGTTATTTTCAATCATGCACAAAAATCCTGAAAGTTCTTGAAATTTCTGCTTTTGTGACGGCATTAAACCAGATTTTTTGCTCAAATTTATCTGGCAGCTACTTACATACGTAACGCTTTATATCTGAGGTTTGATATTTATTTTCGGTGTTCAGTATTTTACCTTCCTCTGTCTCTTGGGCGTGGTTTGCTTTATTAAATATGTTCTTATGTGCATTGTGTTTCTATACCTGTGTAAAATAAATAAATAAAATGAAAGCACTCTAGGACTGTGAGCTGAAGGTAATATTCAGAAACTGTTTTACTGGCAGGGAGCAGGCAGGGCAGATGATGCTCTCATCAGGGGTCTGTAAGTGACTAATAGGTCAGTGTTTGCTTTGGTTATGGGATTTGCAGCTCTGAAACAGAATGGGACGATGATTTAAAACTGAATTTTTTTCAGACAGAGTAAAAAAAATTTTATTGACTCGTTCTGCTGTTGTTTTCTGATATCGTCTTTTGCAATATGTAATAAAAAGACAAAAACATTACTCGAATCCTGCTCATCTGTTTGACTATAAAAGAGAAATTACCAAGTTTTTCAATTTTGAACAAAAAAATAACTTATGTGTTTTTCACTATCTATTGTCTGTTTTATGACCATAAATCTAATTACCAGCAGATGAACAGATCATCTTTTTTTACATAATCAAGCTGCTTTAAACTCTTTCATCTTACTACTACGTTTTTTTTAACACTTTATTTCTATTGTTTTATTCAGAAGACGTCAGTCTCTACGTTGTCTTTGCAATGTAAATATTGTCCATTTGTTTAATTTCTCTTGAAACTGATCCTCCTGAATCCTCACGTAGTAGGTTAAATGATCCATAACATATATTTCTTTTACAATTTTAAACCACTTCTCTTATGTTGGTGGATCAGTCTTATACTATATCATTGTGATGGCTATTTTAGAGGCTGTTAACAAGATTTTCAATAAATATCTGCCTCTCTTCTAACAATATCTCCAGTCATCACACCAAAGTACATCACTTAACACGTCAGAGGCAGATCATAGCCAAGTATTTGCTTTATAATCAAATAAATGTTTTCCCAAAACTGTTCGATTCTTATACAGAGTCAAAATATACGTGAATGATCAACACTCATGGCCCCACAATTTCTCCAACATAGTACAGACAAGTGTTTGCTCTTAATCTTAGGTGTAACAAAAAAATCTGATGACAATTTCCAGCAGTGTTTCCTCCAGGCACATGAAGATGTAGGGGATTGTTGTGTTCTCCATATGTTTAGCCAATTCAACCTCTAAGATGAAAACTTTAAGTTCTTTTTCCCATTTCCTGAGTCTTTTGAACAGCTCTAAGTAAACGATGAGAATCGAATCGGTTCTCATTGTTTACTTAAAAGAGCAGTTCAAAAAACTCGACATCACATCTGTAGCGCAAACAAACAAAGCCTCTGTTTAGGAGTAGAAGAAGATAATACGATGATAATGTAACATAAAGTGGCAAAAAACAAGTCACAACAAGCACACAGGACCATTTAAAGTTGCTGAAGAGTTTATCTGATGACTGTAGGCAGAGGCAGGCTAACAATACCCACTGACTCACATTATTTGAGCTAAGCTAACTAGCGGTAGGTAAGCTTTGTCCGTCTCTTCCTTGTTACTGAATGCACAGACTAAAGAATGGTGTCTATCTGCTTGTCATCGACTCAGAAGTAAGGCAAGACACGAAAACATAAATTAGGTTGGGTAACTTCTTAAGTTATTTACTTATTTATCCTGATAGTTTTAAAATGTTTATTGTTGTCTTGTCATCTGGTTGTTGTTCACTGCGTGCTGCAGAACCATTTGCCCCATTTGGGATAATAAAGTTAACCTTGAACCTTGAAAATAAAAAAGCAGTGATATAAAGGCAGAGGATGAAGGAAAGGACACGTCAGAGTGAGGCTGTCTGCAAACATTCAGGCTGAATGTGTGAAAACAGCTTAACGATGATTTCAGGGGTTAAAAAGTGTCCATGCTCACTGTTGTGGTCTCGTTGGGCTGAGCTCCGTGCTTCAGCAGCAGTGTCACAATGTCCGTGTGTCCCTGCTGAGCCGCCTGGTGCAGAGGAGTGTAACCGAGCTGGAAGACAAAAACACTCCTCTCATTTCATGCATTAAACATCAACATCAACCTTTATTGGAGGCTTGAAAGTCGAGGAGTTCTTCCAAGTTTACAAGAGAAAACACTTGCACTAAGATGCTCTCCAGTCCTTGAACTAAAGTTTTAACCTCTCCATCATTACACATGTGGTTATATAATCAGAGCTGTTTCTGGGGAAGCCCTGATACAGACATAACCGCTGTTCTAAAGGTGTAACGCACTGTAATGGTATTCCCTGATGAATGAGTCAGCGACAGCAGACACACGGTTTCTGTGTGACTCACACAGGGAGGGATTTTGCTGTAGTTTGATCTAAAACCAGAGGGAGGCACTCACCCTTGTTTTGCTGTTGACATTGGCCTGTTGCTGCAGGAGGAACTTCACCATCTTGATGTTGCCATAGTGACACGCCACATGGAGGGGGGTGTATCCCATCTGATGGTGAGAGACAAAAAGGAGCAAATATTAAACTGAGGAACTCCTGCAGTTTCACAACTCCACTGTCTTAATGGGTTTTTAGTTTTCTTCCAGTTGCACACACACACTAAAATGACATGCATAACACAATTATTTAAACTGACAGAAAGCAAAACCTCTTCTCAAGTCTCCAAAACTCTAAACACATTTTCAATTTAACACTGAACACTGTTTTTCTGCATAAGTCACAACAATCTGACACAAAGTCACGACTGCCATTTTGAAACACCGCTACCCAATTATTTTTCTTGCCTCTTTCTTTTTTTTTGCTATATATAAGGGCTGAAAGATTTATTGTTTTCAGATTGAAATGGCAATTTCAGGCAACGCATTCAAAGCTGCAATTTTTTGCAGCGCTCCTGACGGACCCAGAATCTGCTGTGTCAACTATTTACACATACTATTAAACAAATTTGCAGGCAATTTGCATTCATGGATGTTCTGGTAAGCAGGCCAACAACACAAAGCCTCTGTTTAGGAGCAGAAGTTGGTGTATCCCTTAAAGAATGAAAACAAATTATTTATCATCAATATTAGATGATGAATGTGTTATGTGCTTTTGATAATTGATTTCCTTACTGTTGTCTATACTGTAAACATATATTGCACTTAAACTTGATTTGAAGAAAATTGGAAAAAAATCACAATTAGATCTTTTCTTGAAATCATTAAGCCCTACTATATATTTTTTCTGCAGTTTTCTTTTTCAGTTGACTGTTTTTTTGAGCATATTTTTGTTCACTCCAGTGTAAATATATCTGCTGTGTATATACACTGACTTGGGTGAAAAATAAAATGTTTCAACAGTATGTATGGTCAAATATTTCTGTGCATGTGAACAACCTTAAGAATTTTCTACAGCTTGAACTTTTTTAGTATTATTGCAAAGAGTACAAAAGATAAGAGAGCTTTTCATTCTGCCCAACAGCGTGTAGTTGGTTGGAAAAATATCTGGTGATATGAATGAAGTGTGTACCATTTGGTACCAAAGTTTGATTTTGATAATGCTACATTTAGTTTTGGTTGCAGTGCTTCATTTTGCAGGATATATGAGGTACTTTTGCAGTTTGATTGAATTGTGTTAAGTATTTTGATAAAACCAGCATAGTTTAAAAAAAATGTGTTTTAGCAATTGGAAAAAAATGTATTTTGAGTACATTATGTGGACACAGCCCTCTTTGGAGAGGCGAGGTTCATGAATATTAAATAACATGATGGTTCAAATCCACACAGAAGAATAATTTTTGAGGAATGACTACTGAGAGGAACATTCAGGCTGTTTTTTATGAGGCAGTCAATCAATCAATCAAACAATCAAACTTTATTTGTGTAGCACTTTTCATACAAAACTTGTTGCGCTTGGTGCTTTACATAAAAATAAAAATAAAAGGAAAAAATAAATAAAAAGTTGGAAGTTGAATACACTGAAAATACAAGAACCCATCCACCCTGCAAAACACATCCAGCACACACACACAAAGACATTAAGAGGAGATTCTAACAGAAAACAGAATCAGAGGACTGAGGAAACGCTGCCTTCAATTAAAAATGAAGAAAACACAGGAGCTAAGACTAAAATGACAATAAAAAATCATGATAAGGAATAGATAAATACTATAGGAAAAAAAAATTAAACAAGTAAAAGAATAATATGTTAAAATTAGATAGGCAAACACCAAATGTGTAATAAAATCTGCTAAAGTGGGATAATGAAAAGAAAATCAACAGAGAATAAATTTCTGAACAATAAATCTGAACTGAAATGGAGAAATAAAACAGATTAAGAGGATTAAAATAAATAAATAAGATTAAATAATAATAATAATAAATATAATCAGCTAAAAGCCAGACTAAAAAGGTAGGTCTTGAGTTTGCTTTTAAAAGGTGAAACAAGCGAGCAGTGAACTTGAATCTAAAACACAGAAGAACAGTGGACCTACAGCCACCTACAGAGAGCATCTTGACCAGCTGAATCTCTGTGGTGTGAAAGGATGTGAGGAGAGAGGTGAGGAAAGCCGAGAGGATCATTAGACTTCTATCCTCTTCATCCAGGACATTGCAAAGACCCGCTGTGTGTCTCGGGCCAGGAGGATCTGCAGTAACTCCTCTCTCCCCATCATGGACTCGGTGTAGGACCACCAGGGTCTACAACAGCTCTGAGCCCAAGCCATCAGACTTTTGAACACCTAAATCTCACTGCTGTAGTTCAGACTCACTGCTACTGGACTTTAACCTTTCTGCTTCACATATTTAATATTTGACATATATAGATATACTCGGATTCCTCTTGCAGTTCTTGCACATTATTTACGATAACTTGCACCTTATTTTATCCTTCTTATATTTGCACTATATTTGAATCTGTAAACCGAAGCCTATGCAAATGAAATCTTGTTCTGTACACACCTGCTGCATACTGAACGACAATAAGTCTGTCTAAGTCTTGATTCTCGAACCATAATCACCGGTGAGCTTCTTCAACCCTACACTGACTTTAGGTTTTCTGTAGCATTGACCTTACCTACTATGATCCATAATAATCCTGCAGAACTCCAGCTCAGTAGCTGCTCTACAGTCAGTCCAAGCAATCGAAGTCTTAAGGATCTTGATCCCTTAAAGCTCGGCCATGTTTTGATGGTAACATAAGCCTGCGCTGTGAGATCATGAAGCTATTTATGCTTCAGTACTTAGATTCTATCTGCTGTGGCTCAACATGGATGTCACAGGAGTTTCTACACTCTCACAGGATCTTTATTCACCTCAGCTCAGCATTTCATTCTCTGCACATTCATTAGAAATGAAGCAAGCGAAGTCTTACCCTTGTGGCTGCGTAAACTGAGGCTCCTTGCTTCACCAAAATATCTGCGATGCCAACGTGTCCCTCCTGAGCCACCAGATGCAGCGGGGTTAATCCGCTCTGGGGGACACATTCATAAGAGGACATCAGTGGCAGAAAATAAAGACAAAGACATGGATTTTGCAAATGTGCACGGATGAGATGGACAAAAGTGGATCATTAGTGAGCTCATCAGCTGATAAATCCCATTAAAGATGTTGGTGCCGTGTTAATAAACTCAGTTTATCAGATATCATAACACAAACAGCGTAAAGACGTACGTTTCATGTTTTTTTGTTTCTTATTCTGTGAGTAATGCAGAGTGTCGATCGCCCCATTGCTCTCTCACTCTTTCTCCCCTTTATACATTATTTAATGCTTGTACAGGCAAAATCAACTAAAACCCTTTGTTTTAGGAATACAAGGGTAGCATTTTTTTAATAATCATCTCTATATATCAACCTCTGACTATGTTCTGACCCCTGCTTTAAAGTGTAAATCTATTCGCTAACAGCCCGAGTCTGATTCTGATTTGTTTCTCACCTTGTTTCCGAGGTTGACGTTGGCCTGTTTGGAGATGAGGAGCGAGACCATGTCGGGCCGCCCTTCCTGTGAGGCCAGGTGTAGAGGTGTGACCCCCTGCAGTGACTCAGCGTTGGCTGAAGCTCCGTACTGCAGCAGGCTGTTTGCCACCTCCACCTGGTTCTGCTTGGATGCTATGTGGAGGGCAGTGTAGCCATTCTGAAACACAAACCGGGGTTATTGTTTAGAGAAATATGTTTATGTGCTTCATATCGATGGCAGGCAGTCATTGTTCTTGTATATTGTTTTCTCTGGTTACCCTGGCTGCACTGTGTGGAGACCCTCCTTTGCTAACAAGCAAGTTGACAACATCCAGGTTGTTGTGATGCACAGCAACATGAAGTGGGGTCAAACCATTCTGAAAGAAAACACATCAACAGGTCATTCAGCTTCTGTGGATCATATACATCAGGCATCACCAGATGGTGGACCTCGGTCTGGATCCAGACCGAGTGAAGGTTCTGGACCTGTGACCAATCTCTGATAAATTCACAAGAGTAGATTTTAATGGAGCTTTTTTCCCTGACGCAACAGACAGCAGATGCTGCTCCTCCAGTTAACACTAGAACTGATCACAAGCCCGTCATGCCATGAGTTTTCCTAAATATAAGTTCTGTATGTTTTCTACAGCTTATACGGTTGTTTAATGTAGTGATTCTCAACTGGTGGGTTGTGCCCCAAAAGTGGGTTGCGGACACTTTTCAATGGGTCGCAAGTCTTTATCTGGGCAAAATAATATTAGGAAAAAAGTCCTGCGCTTTTATTTTGAAGGGTATTATTTATGCAAGGGAGTGCCCCATATTTACACTCCATAACAATGTGGGGCAATAATACCCTGTAATGCTAACTGACACATATTTCAATTGAAGGATGTTTGTTATATATTTAATACATAGGCACTCAGCTTAAGCTACATATTTTCATTAGTTTTTTAATGGCTTCACAATTGGTTGGACTTTTTATTTCATGTTTGTACATGAAAGCATTTGTGGAGTCTGTTAAAAAAGTCACTGCAAGTTACTGAAGTGTTTTGTGTGTTGTGACAGCCTCGTATCAATGGCTTATTTAATGCTACTGAATATTATTAATACTTCAAACCTTGTGTCTCTAAGATGCACTTTTTTGTTTTAATTAATATTCAGCTAATTGAGTGTCAAAGGGAATATTTCCCTCTCCAGCATCGCCACGTGCAGGTCATTTTGATTTCTCACTAAACTTTTTTGTGTTGGCATAAAGTGATATTCTGTGCTATCTGCGGTGCTGGTCCTGTTCATTTGTCAAGTTCATTTTCTAATTGTTTACTAATTGATTTGATCATTTGTTCGTGTCATTTTTTCACAGTGACTGTGTCACAGTTTTTCACACTAGTTTGTTTTTAAATATTTCACGTTTTGCCAGTTCTAGCAACATTGTTTTGTTTATCTATTTATTGTGTGATTGTGAGTTCAAGCAATACGTGTAGTGCTGTTCGTGTGTGAGAAAGAGAAAGGAGACAGAAAGCGTTAGAGAGAGTTAAGGACAGACAGAGAGAGAGCGAGAGTGAGATCTGGAAGCTGCAAAAATAAAATATTTATCTCTTCTATTGTGACATTATATGCAACAATACAGTGGAAAAGCAGTTACAGATGACAGATGATTGTACTTAAGTGTATTTATTGTTTTCTGAAGATGTAGGCTTTTTTACTTGAAGTGTAGCCTTCATTTCTTCAGGCTGGGACCTCTTTAATTTAAGAGAAAAAGTGGGTTATTTGGCTCTGTTTGCACTTTTTTATGAATTTTATTCTGAGGAAATTTTAATAATGGACCTCAGTGGCTTTTAATTGAATACCCCTGATATAAACCTTCACAATCTAGATGTTGTGTTTTCTTACCTTGCCTGAAGCATTAGGGTTGGCCCCTCTCTCTAACAACAGCTCTGCTACGTCCACTTTGCCGTACTTTGAGGCCACGTGTAGCGGAGTGAAGCCTTTCTGCAGGAGTAACATGAGAAGGTGCACATCTCATCAGCATCAGAAGCAGAAACTACAGGCTTATCACCTTAAACATAACAGGAGAATGCAGAGCAGGGCACAGAAGAAGGTTTTACTTTGGTCATCTTGGTCTGCTGGGCCTCCATGTCCAGCAGGATGCGTACAGTTTGGACGTGGCCTTCCCGGGCAGCGATGTGTAGGGGGGTGTGTCCTGCTGTGGTGGTGGAGTTAGGGTTGGCTTTCTGCTCCAGCAGCAGCTTCACCAGCTCCTTATGGCCCATACGAGCAGCACAATGCAGAGGTGTTTGGTCATCCTGGGCAGAGATGGTTACAAATGTGGAGGGGCAGAATTTTAATATCATATCTAGGTTGTCATTTTTTTTAAAGATCATTTTTTGGACATTTTGTGTCTTTATTGATAGTAGTTAGGGGGATAGGCTTGTGAAGGGCAGAGTAGGGGAGGACAAACTGGCCACAGGCTGGATCTGAACCTGGACCAACAGAAGCATGTATATGGGTCGTGTCTGATTGCTTACCACTTCGTCAAACCAACACCCCAGGTTGTCATTTTAAAGAGGAAATTACACCCCAGTGTCTGGGGGACATATTTCTGTCAGATCATGAATTTAATGATTTGCATGGTCATGAAAAATCTTAATAACTTTTCTACTTTTGAGCTACTCATGACTTTATCAGCACAACAATTCGCTCTTTATCTCCATTTTTTTGGTATTGATATCTAAGGGTGTCAAATAGCCACATCTTAAATCATTAGCGTTTAACTGATCACAGTTTAATGAACATGTCTATAACTAGACTACTTTGCATTTATTATTATTTATCATTTAATGGTTATTTCTTTAGGGACAGTATGAAGCAAGACAATGTTGCCGCACACTACAGCATTTATAGCCTGAGATAATTTGCATTGCCTGTCCCTAGTTTAGAACACAAACTTTTAAGTTCATAAATTAATGCAAATGTTTTTCAACAACGATTTGATTTGGGGATCATAAATAGCTAAGAGAAGTATTTAGCGGCTCTGCTACTCCAGTGTTGTCCAACCACGACTTAGAGGAAAAGAATGTACAACTTCTGGACACTAGTGTGTTCACTGCTCCAAGAAACTGTAAGAAAGATATATAAAAAAGCAGAATATGTCCCTGTATTTGTTTGATACTAAGTAGTCATAAACATTCTGCTTAGTGCTTGAAAGTCCTTGTAAAACCCCCTGTGACCGATCCAACTAGAAGTGCTCCAAAACACCAACCTCCTCCAAGGTATTTCCAACATTGTTGGGCGAGTTACTTTGGAAATCCTTTAAAACATTCCTGGCTCAGCATCTAGATTTGGATTACCACCAAAATCCAATCACCTTTTCCTTGTGCCATGATAAACATTCTCTAAAAAACTTCATCAAAATCAGTTTGGAGCTTTCTGAGTTATTATTATATCTCTCATATGTTAACAAGTCCATCAAAAAATTCTACGATCCAAAACTGTCTTCAGATCACAACCCAAATCTAATCACTTCTTCCTCGTGCAATGACCAACATTCCCTTTGAAGTTTATCCAGATCCATTGAGACCTTTTTTTATTATCTTGCTCACAGTAAGATTAAAAAACAAATTAACAAACCAACAAATGGACAAAGGTCAGCAAAAACATCACGTCCTTGGTGGAGAGAAAGAGATTGTTTTCATATCCATACAGCAGGTCCTCATGTTTAACCTGACGCACCAGATGGACAACAGCCCATAGAGAGTGTTTGGGAATGGGCAGAACCTTTCAGATGCATACTCAGCAGCTGATTCGATGATCGTAGCATCAATCATGGTCATAAGGGGCATATTAGATAATGCACTTGGTGGGTGCTACTGCCACAATGTAAAGTAGAAAAAACTCTTGCCAAAACATGGCGGGAGTGGAGTACAAATATCCTTCCCATTGAGAGGTTTGTAGAGTTAATATTTGTTTTTCATTTAATAAAGAAATATGGTCATGATCTGATATAACTGCAGCTGAAGCTGCTAGCATCTATGCTAATCTCTGTACGAAACTTCCTGCTGTCGACTTCCTAGGGCCGTCCTGCTTTGGGCCGAGGACAACTGTTGTAGATTGGAGTTTGGCAAGACAGATCTTCCATGGATCTACGAGGTGTGTCAGAAAAGTTCCAAGACTGGTGTCACAAAAGATTTATTTAGAATCCAAACTACAAGTTTTCCTCTTCAAAGTAATCCCCCTGGAGTCTAATGCACTTTCCCATCCTTCTCTGCCACGCTTTCATGCACTCCTGGAAGGATTCTTCCGGGATCCTCCGCAGCTCCGTCGTCACGGCCTTTTTGATGTCGTCCACGTCTTCAAAACAGGTCCCCTTGATGACCCCCTTGAGCTTGGGGAAGAGGAAAAAAATCACACGGAGCCAGGTCGGGGTGAGTAGGGAGGCTGCTCCAGCATGGCGATGTTCTTCTTGGCCAGGAATTGTTGGATGCTCGGGGGATTGTGAACAGGCGCGTTGTCATGGTGAAGCAGCCACGACTTGTCCTGCCACAGCTCTCGCCTCTTCTCACTCACTGAACAAAGCAAACGTGCAGTATCTCTTTGTAGACATGCCGGGATTACTTTGAAGGGGAAAACTCTTAGTTCGAAGTTTGGGTTTGAAATAAATCTTTTGTGACACCAGTCCTGGAACTTTTCTGACACACCTTGTATGACTGATAGTATGAGATGAGATCTTATTATACACTTTCTTACATGTATTTTGTATTTGATCTGCTTTTATTGTTTATGTTGTTACAATGAGTGAATGAATTGAAATGAATTGAATGCACAGCTGCTGTAACAATTGTAATTTCCTGTGAAGGATTATTTAAGTATCTATCTATCTATCTATGTTTCATCAAAAGCTGGAAATAAAGTATTTGGGAACATGACTGGGGATTATCTTGATATTTACTGTTACGGCAGTGGCACAGTCCTGGTGGACTGACACACCTGGACTAATGTTTTCACTTTTGCTTTTATGTGTTCACAGACATGGTTCAGGTTCTGTATATGGTCAGAGTAACTGCACACAACATGTTCAGTGGTCATGCTGTTCTTGGTACAGCGCTAGACTCCTAGTCTGTGTGAGACACATGTGGAAGCATGGATACATATAAGACTAATACATAGATAACTAGAGTGATCATCTATTGAAAAAAAAAGGCAATAAAGACCAGGTGGCCATTTATACTCATAGTTGTAAAAGGGTTGATATTTATAATAAAGTGCTGCACTGGACCACTGGTATTATTCTGATGTACCTACCTGTCAAGATGTTGAGCATGCATGCCACATGCTATTGTCCCAATACTGAATACAATGATACACCTTAAGTGTATTATTAGTAATAGTTTAACAGGAGTGCAGTGTGTACCTTGGCCTTGGCGTCCACAGGTGCTGCATTCTGCAGTAAAAACTCTGCCACTTCCAAGTGTCCCGCTCGAGAGGCCATATGAAGAGGAGTCTCAACTTTCTGCTCAGACAGAGAGAAAAACATTGTTTAGACTGACCATGGCTACAACAACATTATTTATGAGTTCATTAATAGGTGTCTTATTTCTTTTAGATTTCACTGACCACATTGGAGGCGCTGGGAGAAGCTCCTTTTTGTAGGAGGATCTTTACAATGTTGAGATGACCCATGAACGACGCCACATGCAAAGGGGTCAGGCCAGACTGTTCAGAGGAGAAGATTAGTATGAATATATTATCTAATCACTTAGATAATTAACAATCAGTTTAACCCCTGACCTCAGTCACAGCCTCTAAAGATGCAGAGTGCTTCAGCAGTAGATCCATCACACGCATGTGATTCTTTTTACAGGCGATGTGCAGAGGAGTGAAGCCGTTCTGTCAAAACAAAGCACAGGTCATCATGGATATAAAGACTGACACCACTTCAGTTATTTAGCCTCTGAGTGAGTGTGACTGTCACTGACCAGCGCTCGAGAGTTGGGTTTGCCTCCTTTGTCCAGCAGCACCTTGGCCATGCGGTGGTGTCCGCAGTGTGCTGCCACATGCAGAGGGGTAAGATGGTCCAGTGTGATATCATCAATCTCTGCGTTGTACTGCAGGAGCTGCTTGACGCAGTCCATGTGGTCGCCCTGTGCTGCCATGTGGATTGGAGACAGGCCGTTCTGTGACAAATACAGACGAGGAAATGAGTTTATTTTCTCCTTCTTTACTACACAGAAAGAAACATGTTATTAAGTGAAACCAGGCACAAGAAAGGAGAACACAGGAGCAATGTGTGGTTATGTTTTAGTTGGAAATCAGAAGTGTCATGACTAATTACTTGAAACAAATAACTGGTAAGTAATAAATGTTCAAAAGTAAAGGTTTTCAAAATTTCCACAGTCAAGATTTTTCATCAGATGACATCATTGAACATAAATTCAAACTTTAGATGCTGCTTTATTAATAAACATCATTCCTCTCCATATTATATTCATTATAGATGTTCATGTTGATATTACATTAATCTCTTTATCCATGGTTTTATTGATTATACATCCATAGTTAATATCTTTACAACCATATAGACCTGAGGTTCCTCTTGAAAATGAGATGCCACATCTGAAGGGGCTTAACTTTAATAAAATTAAACTCAACAGAGACGCTATACAGATAAAAACTGATTGATTGACTCTATATTCAGTTTGTTTGCAAGCCATTAAAAAATACAAAATGCCTGCAAATTTAAGAAAAGAACAGCTCACTCACAACTGTGAATCGGTTCTCATCATTCACTTAAAAGAGCTGTTCAAAAGACTCGACTCGTTCACAAATGCCACATCTCTAGCGAAAACCACCGCAGAAGTAGGTCAACAAAACAAAGCCTCTGTTTAGAAGTAGAAGAAGAAAATATGAAGCTAGAGGAAGATAACTTAACATAACGTGGTAAAAAAAGTGTCACAACAAGAACACAAGACCATTTAGAGTGGCTGAAGAGTTTATCTGATGACTGTAGGCAGGGACAGGCTAACGCTACCCACTGACTCCCAGTGTTTGAGCTAAATTAATTAGCAATGGGCATCTCTTTCTTGTTACTGCAGTCTAAAGAATGGTGTCTACCTGCTTGTCATGGACTCAGGAGTGAGGCAAGACACAAAAGCCACAGCAAGAGTTCCTTTAATCTCATCAGAACTGATGGGTAATGTTGAAATAGTGCAAACTTTTCTATTTTTATAACATATTTTACCCAGAATTTTTCCCCTTTACTTGTATCTGCCTGACTTTTTTGTCTTCTCTATTTTTGTTCACATCTTGGCCCCCAGGGACCGCGTGTTCCTCCTTAACTGTTTTTCAGAGAATCTGAATAATTGAATCAGGAGTTCAGCCCTGTTTTCAGATTAAAGAGACACAAAGAGGTGTGGAGTGGCTTTTCCGTTTCTTTGACCTCGATGAGCTACCTTGGTCTTTGCCTGGATGGGGGCTCCATGGTCCAGCAGGATCTCTATAATCCTGACGTGCCCGTTTCTGGCTGCACAGTGCAGAGGAGTCAGCTCATCCTGGAAAGAGAGGACGGTTACTGATTCGGCTAATGATGCATCAAATCGGAAACAAGGAAACAAAGGGATAGATGTCTGCTGCACCTTGGTCTTGGCATCTATCTGAGCCCCTCTGTCCAGAAGGAGACGGACCATGATGACGTTGCCCCGCCTGGATGCGATGTGCAGAGGGGTGATACCGTTCTGTGGGGAGAAGGTTTGACTTAGACGTCAAGAACACATGACACTGACCTTCAACAGCGTTTATTACTGCCTACCTTTGGGGTGAAGTTGACATTGGCTCCTCTGTTGAGCAGCAGCTGAGCAACGTTCAAGTTTTCATAGTGTGCAGCAATGTGGAGGGGGGTGAATCCAGTCTGCAGGGTCACAGCCAGAGGAGAATGGACACTTCTGAACACACTTAAAATTCACAGCCATACAGGACTGTCTCTTATTGTTACAGAAGGAGTTCAGCTGTGTGAAGAGCACTTTCAGCTTGATAATTCAGGTTTGTGAGCTGCTGGTATTTAGTTTTAGAAGATGAGGCAGTTCCCTTCTTTCAACAGCTGAAGCCCAGAGAGGAAATGCATTGAGATACGTCGCACAAAGGTGGATTCTTAACTGCCATAGGCCGTCTATTTAACGTATATATGATCATTCTCTGAATTCCAGCCTGTCCCTATGCACATATCATCCTCCAACCATACATGCACCTGTGCACTTTGTTTTTTATCTTGTACATATTCTAGATATTCTATTCCTATTCCCTACTTTTATTTTAATTTTTATTTAAAGGTTTAGTTCCTGCTTTTTGTTTTTCCGCTTCTGTCCTGTTTGTATATGTATAAACACTCTGTGTGTATCTACTCTGCACTTAGAGAGTGAAGTAAACCGGCGTCAAATTCCTTATATGTCTAACATACCCGGCCAATAAAGCTGATTCTGATTCTGAATATGTTTGTTGAGGGTTACGAATCTTCTGTTGAAATAAAAGTTGAATACTGAGCAGAAGTTGCTTACACGCAACTACTGATGAAAATAAAGGAGAGGAAACATAAGATGAGATGAATTTACAGGTGCTGGATCAGTCAAGGAAGAGAGGTGGGTTTTCTTAGATCACTGAATAAGAGGGAAACAAACTTTGAACAGCTCAGCCATTTTTGTTTATTTAATTTAATTTTTTTAATTCATTTATTTATTTGTTTTTATTTCTATTTCCTATTGTTATTTTTACAATATTTATATATGGTCATATTTTAATTTTAACCCCCCTCCCCATCCCCAGTACTAACTGGACACCAATCCAGTGAGAATAAGTGATTAAATGAAAAATATACATATACTGTTAATAATAACAGTAATAAAATAACAATAATTATTAACAAACAAATGTATAAATAAATGAGTAAATACATACTTACATATAAACACATGAGACGAAAACAAAAAACAAACAAGGCAAAAAAACAAACATAAAACAAAACACTAAATCTGTGCACTACAGAAGACATGGTTCACATGGATTTAAGCACAAACCCAGATGTACAGTGGATGCTAAGTTACAATGAAGTGGGCACAGTTTTAAGTTTATCGAGACACAAAAACACTGGGCTCCAGACAGAGATTATTATTTTTTTTCTTTCTTTCTCACTATTATGACTAATGTTACTTATTTTTCATGAAGAGTCATTAAGAGTCCTATGAAAGGAATGTAATACATATTTTTTTATGATTCCTTGAATTTCTGAAGTCATGTTTTACACTTGGATAAAATGGCGCTTGGCGCACATATTGTGGCACCAATGCGTACCCTCTACAGGAAGCATAGAGGAAACTGAGGCACAGAATGTTGCTGCTATGTCTTTTGTCTTTCCCAGTTGCAGGAGTGTGAACAAAAAGGCGTAAACAGTTTAAGGCGTAGCCCATCATAAGCAGTTGCAAGTTTCAGCTCTTTACGTTGCAAATCCATGGTCTGAACTGAGCTTTAGAAACTCCTCAACTACTGAAAAATGGAAATTTAACCCAGCAGCTAAGTCATTTTCAATCTGCAGGATGCTTAAAACTCTGGAGTACCTTGCTGAGTACATCAGGATTTGGGTCGTTCTGCAGGAGCACTGCTGCTGTGCGTGTGTCGTCGTTGCGTGCTGCGATGTGCAGAGCGGGGAGGCGGACCTTCCCCTTGGTGCCGTAGTTGATGAGCAGGGCTACGACGTTCTCGTGTCCCTGCTGGAGAGCCACTGCGAGGGGAGTAAATCCATCCTGGAACACACAGGAGAGGGTTAGAAAACTGCCAACTCATGGAGAGAAAATGAGAGAGGAAGGAGAGGAAGGCTTATGAGAACAAACAGAATGGAAACATGGAGTCTGGATCAGCAGGGAGGGGGTTTAGGAGTTTGGGAGATTCGTCTTTGAAAAGGTCTCTCAGTCCTTTAGTACCTCTGTTGGAATGCTTTGATTGGCTCCGTTCTCCAGAAGAAACTTCACAACCTCTAGATGGTTTTCTTGTGCAGCCATGTAGAGTGGAGTGAAACCTTTCTGTCTCAGAAAGACGTCCGGCAGACACACACGAACACACACAGCAGCAGCAGAGGAGACACAAGCACAACAACAGAAAGATAGGGAGACAGTCACAGAAGCACGCACCAGGATGTACACGGAGAGGAAACAGCAGCACACAGAAATATAGGAACAAATACACATGTTAACAGATGGAACTGCAATAGCTGCTACAATGGCTTCACAGTTTCACAGTAAAGGTCACGAAGCGTTTTGTGTGATCAGCGCGGAGGGAGCAGCTCGGACACTCACCTGAGACTGAGCGTTGACGTTGGCCCCGTAGTTAACCAGCTCTGTGACCACCTGCTCCTGCCCCGCCAGGGCTGCGATGTGCAGGGCCGTGTTCCCTTTCTGTTGAAACACAGATGCACGTTAGGACATCAGTGACGCGAGGACGGCCAGCTCGTGGTGACGATAACAGATGGCACAGGATGAGCGGAAAAAGGCACCGGCAGACATCAGTAAGCAGTCGAAAACTCTCATTTAGGGATGACCGATATTAGATTTCTGCAGATATTTCAAAACTAATTTTGGCCAATATCAGTACTGATGTATAAAAATTACTGAAAATAGTTTTTGGGGGGGATTGCAGCTGTTAAATGCAAATATATTTCAACAGCAACAGTAAATTAATGCTTTTAAGGGCTACAAACACTGATTTACTCATCTGTTGACTTAAATCCACAACGTCTTGGCAGCTTTTTCTCATCATTTAAAATACAGTAAACATGCACAAATTTGCTAAAGTTAATGCTAATATATTTTTGCTAAAATATCAGCAAAAATTTTCACATCTACCGATACTGATATTTAGCTTTTGAAGCAATTATTCAATACTGATATTTAGCTTTTAAAGCAATTGTCGATAATCACTAGTCATCACTAGTTTGATTTTATGTTATAATATTTTGATTATGTTCATCTCCATGTAGTATAGATCCTCAGTGGTTATGAAAACATTCAGAGCTGAAATGTCAAGTTTACAAGAAGACAAACTGTGATGTTACAGCAACTGTTAAATCACTGAGCCAAGACACATTCAGTTAATAATAATATGAACTCCACCTTTTTTGCCGCCCTTGAACTTTTATTTTCCAAAAATATCAAGACATTAGATACTGCACATCAGTCATAAAATTAGAAGTGCTTCATCCTATGACTTTGACATATTAATGCTGCGTTATAAAAGTAATATGGCTCCAAAAGTTTTTTTTACTCATTTTTAAGGAAAAATTAGACAAGAATATCCATTTTCTGTAATGAACATCATTAAAACATCATTTACATGTCTCTTTTCAGGTGAATTGAAGTGTTTTACTGTTTCTTACCACTAATATCAGGTACTACACTGCAAAAATTCAGATCTTGGCAAGTGTATTTGTCTATTTTCAAGTCAAAAATATCCAGAACACTTATTCTAATCCACATTCACTTAACCAGTCGAGATAAATATCTTACTTTAAGGAATGAAAGGCAAAAATAAGGCACTGAATTGCTCGTAATAGAGAGAAAATATCTGCTGATAAAATAAGGAAAGTTTGACTCAGTAAGGGTCATAAATTAAGGTTTAATATCTGCTCAAGTTAAATTTGTCTTGTCCTATTGGTGGATTATTTTACTTATTATTACAACCACCTCAGGCCTTATTTTTAGTTTCATATCTTCAAACAATATCATAATCCAGACATGTAAAGAAATGGTGGATTAGAATCAATCTAGTGAGATTTTTTTGTCTTGAAACTGGACAAATACTCTCACTTAAATCTGAGTTTTTTCAGTGTAAAGATTGCTCTCTGCCATGTAGCAGATGGACCTGTCAGTCTGACGCACAAATTGAGAGGTCAGTGTACATCCTCGATAGATTATTTGCCTTAAACATCGATAAAAGACTAAGTAATTTTGATTTTACCAGCTTCTCAGAGTAAGCTGGTAAAATCAAAGATGCCTGGTTAATAATCGTCTAACCTGAACTTACTTCTGGGTGCAGTTGTTTGAGGAGATGGACTGAGTTTGAGGTGTTTACCTTTGTGGTGGTCTCCAGCACGATCCCATTGTGGAGCAGCTCCAGCACCATTTTAACGTGGCCTTCTTTGGAGGCCAGATGTAACCCGTTGAGCCCATTCTGAGTGAGAGAGCAGAGCAGACCTCATACTGAAGGGTCCTCAACACTTCATGAACATGAATCAACTTCAGTAAAAATAACCACAGAAACACACAATCATAGATCATGCAAACTGCAACAATCTTGTTTTCTTCACAGTGAATTAGAGACTCACGAACCAAAGCAGGCAGATACTTACACTGGACACCACGCATGCAGAACTCTGAGTGTTCATTAGCAAAAACAACGTCTACAGGGATGAAAAATCAGGGTGAAACATTTTGCGTGATTAATGATGGTGAGGGGAGGAGGAGGAGGAAGAGGAGGGGGATGGCAGGCCGCTGGTCTCGTGGCTGGGAAGAATACGAGCCTGTGTGGGATAGGTCTGACCTCACACAGCCTTCCTTCAGCCGCACAGGACATGTGAGGTTGGACCTTTCCCACACCACTGATATTATTCCTCTGAGTGAGGAGACCACAGCACACCATCACTCTACTGCAGACACAGGAGCGAGGACGGAAACATAAAAATAAAGAATAAAGGGGGAGGGGGGGTGTATAAGAAACTATACACGCATGGGAGAGGAGAGTAGAGAGTGGGGTTGGGGTAGTCGTTAGATTGAGAGGGACAGAGGAGGAAAAACAACAATAAAAACAAGAAGTGGAGGGCAGGCATCGTCACAAACTCCCATCACTGTTCACTAAACATGAGGAACAACATTCACAACCAGAGCAACTCAGCACCGAGCGACAGAGCACGAGTGAAAATCCACGACTGGTATGTGGCTCTGTTATGGATTTAATATTAATGAATGGTTTTGAATTCATTCATTGGTATGTTTTCTTTCAGGTAACATCACACCCACTGTGTGTACAAACTCTGCTGCCATCAAGTGGTGGCATTAATAAAAGAAAGAAACACACACTGCACCAGTTTGAGCACAAAAGAGCTCATCAGAGAGATGCTTCAGCCACATAGAAGTCGATAATAATACATGCAATGATTACAAAACAATGTGTGTATCCATATCACCTGTCGTGGATTATCACTTTCACTCAGACATGAATAACACCTTACAGTGTAGGCAACACAATATCAACTCATGGAAACCCCTGTTAGTAATTTAATGAGATTGTGATGATAATAAAAGAGGAAAATTCAAATGCAGGAAAGAAAAATCAAAAACTAAAAGGTTCACAACAGTGTTAATTTTGACAGCACTTTTTTATTTAGTTTTAGTTATCGTCTTTCACCTAACGTATCTTTCAGTTTTACTCATAATTTAGTCATCTAAATTGTTGTAATTTTACTCTCTAACATTTAGTCGATGAAATCTGATATAAATTTAGTCAACTAAAACATGAAGTGTAAAGGGTAAGGTATTTTTATGTTTCCTTGAATTTCTGAAGTCATGTTTTGTACTTGGATGAAATGAAACATCTAATAACCCTTTATTGAATGCTAGTAAAGTCTGAATGTATAAATGAACAGAAACAAATTGAACTTTTGTGTGAAATGCAGTCACCTTTATTTAGGCTACCTGGCAGAGCATCTCAGTTACAATACCAGAACTGACAACAAACAGTGAACCTGCTCTACATGAGGTCTGATTGGATTAAGTCTCTGTAAATAATTTAATTAATTACATTTAATTTAATTTGGTTTTAGTTTTTGTCCATGTGCACTTGTTTTTATTAGTTACTGTCTAGTTTTTGTGGGGGGGAAAAAGGTTGCTGACGAAGACTATGACGAAAATAATTATTCAACAAAATCAACAGTGGTTCACAACTTTATCACAGTTTTTCTGATTGTCTAAAGTTGTTTACAAAGACAGCAGACTGGCGCCAATTTATGGATAATCATAACTTTACGGTAGTTTTTAGCAATTTTAAGACGCAAATGATCAACTTTCCTCGTTCTTTTCTTTACAAATATAAAAACATGGGGTGCCTGCATGGCCAACCCAAGTTCAATTCATGAGCCGATCCACTTTCTCTCTACACGGTCAAATGAAGGCTAAAAGGGGCCCAAGAAACTTAAATAAACATATAGAAGAATGTTTAAATTATGAGGTTGTATCAAGGTTGTACTGAACAGTTTTTCGTTGCCCCTGGCATACCTGAGATCAAGCAAAGCCTCACAGCACGGCGTATTTACATCCATGCAAAGACGCTGCCATATTAAGCTACAGTGGCTTTTCAGTCTGCACATGCTCCTTAATAGAGATGCACAAGCAAATGAATAACTCATTAAACATTTTAAATGCTCTCACCAAAAACTGTTTTTAATTTTAGATTTGAAGACATCTAAATTTAGGGTGGCACGGTCATTGCTCATGCCTGTGTGGGTTTTCCATGTGCACTCTGTTTCCCCCCACAGACCACAAACAGGCTCATGAGGATAATTGGTGACTTTAAATTGCCCTTAGGTATGAGTGTGAGCTTGAACGCTTGTCTGTCTCTCTATGGGGCCCTGTGATTGGCTGGCGACAGGTTAAGGGTGTACCCTGCCTTTCGCCCAGTGTCAGCTGGGATAGGCTCGAGCCTCCTGCGACTCCCAAAGGGATGAAGGATATAGATGGTGGATGTAAATTTACTTCAGTTTACCTGATACTCAATTTTCTAATCTGACCATCTGTCAGCATGCCAAACTAGAAAACTGACTTTTACTCTGCAGATATCAACACAGGGTTCAACGCTGGATTGATATTTTGACCACTGGGTCTCACAGTTATTGTCATTTTTTCTCAAGCTAACAGCCAAAAGGTTTGACATTTTGGTTGAATATGATTTGGTTGAACTGATGTTTGTTAGGGCACCAACTGTTTGGTAAAACATACCTTTAATAATATTTTACACGACCAATGAGACATGAGCAGTACTGATAAACTAAAGATTTCAAGTATTAGCATGTATGTTGGCAAACCATTCTGAATTTAACAAGATGAATAAGATGAATCCACATTTTAAGACTTTCTCAGTCCTTGTGCACTCTTAAACTCCTGAACTCTTGTTTATTTACCCAAACATAAATATTTTCATTACAGGTAAAGCAAGTATGAGCTCCATTGGTCCTTTCAATGTCTTTCAAATTGTGACAATAAAGTAAGATTTATGTCACATTGACGACAAATGGATGTGTGTTGTGGGTTTTTTGTAAATCGATTTAAATTGTCCATATTTGGCTGCACAATAACATTCCTACTTATAACTCTTTAAACCTTGTTTCCCTCTGTCTCTGTATGAATCCTCAGTTTTCTTTGTGTTGAGTGTTGTAAGAGCATTCGCCTGCACCGGCCTAAAAGTGGCCTCATAGAAGCCCTGACAGAAGCATAACCAACAATAATTACAAAATGTTGAGGGCAGCAGAAGTGAATAGAGGGGAAACCATGACTAAGTTAGATTAATGAGGCGAAGGAATCTCTTTCAAACACACACAGACAGGCACACATATCGGCCAGCTCTTAGCGGGCCGCGGGCAGCCGTCCGAGCACACTAATGCTGCCTCTTCCTGGACACTTTGGGGACAAACGTCAGGGTAAAGGAGGCAGGATGGAGGAGACAGGGCGAAGGAGAAGCCCCCTGCCTCATTTATCGTCCTCCCTGGAGACCCTGCACACTCCACCTGCCACCTTCAGCTGCTGATTTACAGTCTACCCGAGCATGCACGTACACTTTGATGCATCACTTGAGTGCACAGACAGAAAAAGAGGCACAAACAGCACAGTGATTAAGTCAGGCACAACATGCACACAGACACCTGAGGCACAGGAATGATCAAATCAGATCTGTAAATATGAATATTCCTTTACTCTTTGTGTGCAGGATAACCTTGGAGTTTCAGCTGTTTCAACATTTCATTCTAACTTGAAGCTTTGATGCAGTTTTTACTTTTCTTCCTTTAAACACTTCAGGTGGGGAGACACCAACTAGGAGTGGGACTAAATATCAATATTGCAGTACATTGTTGTCCTTGCACAGAGGTGGGCAACTGGTGTCCCAGGGGCCACATGAGGGCATTAACCTGACTAAATTTGGCCCCCCAAGTCAATTCTAAATTATAAGAGAGGTGAGAGAAAACTGAAATCCCAAAATGGGCATAAATAATCCAGGTCCAGGCAGTCATTATGATTGAAAAAATATAAAAGACTTTCAATTCATAAGGCTAGAAACATTAAAAATGACACTAATGCATAAAGGTTTGTACTTTCTGCAGGGTATAAAGAAAATTTAGGACAAAAAAAATAAATGCTCCACTCAATGTATAATATTTGTTTGTTAATCACACTTTCCTTGACACAGCAATATTTTTTTATGATTTAATTTTTTATTGATTTTTCAGAAAAAACAACCTCACCCATATTCCTGCCCTACACCCTCAACAATAACACAGGTCAGCATATCTTCATCAAAACTAAAAGTCTGTCTTCAGCCTGCTCTATTGTAAAGTACCTTGATATAACGCTTGTTACGAACTGGTGCTATATAAATAAAAAAGGATTGATTGATTGTTGCTTTATAATGAACACATAGTTTACAGATTAAGTGCAAGTTTACAAAAGAGTGAAGAGTATTTTTTTCCAACATTTTTTTCCAATTGAATATTAACCAGAGTTATCAATATAGTCCAAAAACAGGCTCCATTTATGGAGATATTTGTCCATTATTCTCTCATATGGCGCTATTAGTCACAGTTCAGCTGCCTGGTATGAAAAAGGAGGCTCTCCAGGTTTTTGAAAAAGCAGATAAGACTTTACAGTCTCCCAAAATATACAACTTAGAACAGAACATAACAAGTCTGAATAGCCAACCTGGAGTGTAAATTGCATCAACCTCACTGATATAGCAATGTTGAAAACGGCGTTGCCTATCAGATTTTCTGCTCATTAACTCAAATAAAAAGGATAAAGTCCAAAATTGGTCAAATAACGACTGTTACATTAACTTATAAACTGTCTATACTGAAGCCTTTATAAACTTGAAGCATGTGTTTTGAATTATAGACACAAATGTGACACAAAAATGACTCTTTCTGTGTTTCAGATTTCAGTTTATGTTGTGGAAGCAAACTACGCCTCACCCTTAAAAACAACCATATCCTGATTCAGGGATTCCTCAGACATTGACAGTCTTGTAGGATGGTACAATAATAAAATGTTACATCATCTGATAAATTAAATGATATAAAAGCGGCCCTAAAATGCTACAGGCATATACAATGTGATTGTTTAGTCCAATATTGTCAGGCTTAATCCTTTAGCTTCTTATCACTGTCTGACAATGTTGTGCCATCAGCTTCTTTAGCCCAGCTTTTGCTCCTTTTCCCCAAAATTAGTTCAGTTTTCTTTTCCTTATTCATGTCAGAGGTATCACTTCAAGGAGTTATGAAGTAGTGAAACAGTGATTCAAATTGGCAGGCATTATTGTAGATTTTGGTAAAATATCGACATATGTCACTCTTGGTTTGACTGCTGTAGCAAACGAGTCAGGACAACAACCTTTTTGTGATATTGATTTTCATCCCATGCCTGTTTTCCTAACACTAAAATATCTGTACTCTCACAAAATGCTACAGCTCAGTACAGCTGAAGACCAGTGTTGCAAACACACAGCACTGTCTGATGTGAATAAAAAGCCTATTCTATGTAAATCACGCTCTTGTTCAGACGAAATGCCAAACAGAAGCTACAACATTCACCGGGGACTGTGGAGAGCTCTCCCACCTGATTGGCCGTATTTATATCGATGCCATTTTTGATATGTTCCAGGGCCTTGTCCAGGTTGCCAGACCGGGCCGCTCGGAGAAAACTGTTGCCAGCATCTGCCTGCAAGTGGAGAGATAGAGGGAGAGAGGAGGGGGATAAAGGGATGAAAGATAGAGGGAGAGACACATAAAGCAGGAGTGGAGAGGGAAATGGAGAGGGGGGAGATTGGTTAGTATTTTTATATTTAACAGGAAATGATTGGTAGTATCCACTCAGCTTTACTCTCATGTCATCAGCCAGTAAGATTTGGGTGGTGCAGCTTTTATATCAGCACCTTGATATATCTGCGTGGCAGGTGAGAGAGGAACACACACACTCAAGGGAAATATGAGGCTCTTCTCGTTATGGCTAAAACAATCACAGCATGTGAACAACACATTTTTTGACTTGTGGAGTACAGAACCTACATCCTGACTTATCTGTGGTTGTTTTGTTTACTTGCCAACATGTGGACAAAGCCAAAAACACTGCAGGAATTCGCCTGCAGTGTCTTCAACCAAATGAGAGATAGGCTTGAGTAAATTTCACGAAGAGATGTTGTCAACTTTCAACTAAACAAGAAGAAATAACCCTGACATGCTTTAAATTGCACAGAAGAGTCAGCAATGTTTGGATTAAAGTGGTCTTTTCTGGTTCATTAGCTTGACAAAATACTGCCTGAGATTGCTTACACATTTGTGAGGTGTGCTTAAAATGCTTGTCTTATTCATTGGAGTCAGTTTGGGTGTATGACTCATATTCAACGCTTGTGGACAATACCCTGAGGCCTCTTGCCAATTGCCTCTGCACAATGGTGAGACCATCCACGCACACTCCTCTCTGAATGTAGACAGACTCCTGGCTCAATTAAACCCCTGAAAACAAGTCCATGAGTCTACCCACTGCTCTGTTCTCAGGCGATAAGGTGAGTGCGATAATGCGGACAGCTCCTGGAGTGTTTGTTGTGGCCAGCAGACTGTTGGCTCTTTGTCCAGACATGGAGTTTGTTTGTGTCAATGAACGAGAGAGAGGAAGAGACAAGGTGAATGGAGACAGGAGAGAGAGAGGGTTTGGTGCGTCCTGGCTCACGGGCCGGCAGCACATGGCACGTCGAGTGTTTTTGTCTGTGTTTTGTTTGTGTCTGAGGGCTCCGTGCCTCTCCCAGGCAGCCAGAGAGCGAGCGAGCGGTGCTGCTGAAACAGGATCACTCATGCGGCACAGTGGGGGGAGCGAGGAGGAGAAGCAGGAGCGACCGAGGGAGGACCACAGGGAGAAACTCGACTGCGGCAAACCCCTGCACTTTTTCATTACATTTACATAATCTCCTCTCTCTCCCTCTCCCCCTCCTCCTGCTATCTCAACATGCTGCTCATGTTTTCACAAGAATGCTCCTGATAAACCCAACGTTAGCAGTTCTGATTCACAGGGAAACACAAATTGTTTACATCAAATGCACACTTTTAAACATGCCGCGTTCAGCTGTGTTGTCTTTTGTTGTGACAGGGTACTTGGTCTTCTTTTGACAGAGAGCGAGAGAGCTAAGAGGAGAAAGGATCCACATGCCTGAAGAGGAGGCATGGCAACAAATGACACCACACACCCTCAGCATGACACCAGCGGCACAGCGCTGTGCAAAGACAGAGGTCATTTAAAAAAGAGAGGCTGGGGGGAGACAGAGGGAAAACAGAAAACTCCAGCTGATTTAAGCAGGAGTACAGGATATGACGGTCTGATTTTTCCCTCCGGAGATGAAGTCTGTACAGCAGAGAGGCTGGCACAATCAGAAACATTCGTGAACAGCATCCACGAGCTGAGGAATGTGGTCAAAGACTGTACCTCAGTATCAGTAGAACAGGGATCATATTTTTTTGTAGTCCAAGTAAGCATCGCACCGGTTTCCTCGACTTAAAACCTACAGGATAATGGCTACAACAGGGCTGATCAAATGTCAGATCAAATTCGCAATCATGTGATCGTACCCCTGTACTGCTGCAACACCTGAATTCCCCCTCTGGGGATCAACAAAGGATTATCTTATCTTATTTAATAAAACAATCACCATCATTTCACCGATGACATATGAAAAATACAAATCTTCATGGTCTTAGGTCAGAGGTGTCCAAACTTTTTTCAACAATAGCCTGATACAAAACAATCCAAGAATGACTGAGCCACTTTTAACACATACCTTTATATATTTAAGTTAGTATAACTGATCCTGTGTCGTAAACATATCCTTAATGACTGAAAGATAAACAAGAAAAATCAGCCTCCATCACAGCTTTCACTGGTGGCTCCAAGAGGCATCAAGTCACTCATTGTAAAAGATTTTGGGGATACCAGACAGATTTCAGGGCCCCCTGGTCAAGCTGTTAATGACCCCTAATGCATCAGGAAGACGTTGATGGCTCATCTCCATTTTCACCCTCAAAACAAGAGCAAACTGAACAAAACTAATCAACTTTCCCAGAGTCTGGTGGGTGCTGGAAAGTGATCTACACAAGTGAATCAGACCTTGAGATGGAGAAGAAAGGGCCACGAGTGCTGCCCCGAAATGCTGCTCTGTTTGTAATTTTTGATAAATCAAGCACAAGCATTATTTTCACATGTGGGACAAATTTCTATGATTTTTTAAGCTTGCTGAAGGTTAAATTTAAGATGGGCTAACAGCAAGAGAGCAAGCACCTGATCGATCACCTGAAGCACAAACCATGACGCCTGCAGAGTGAGGAGAGAATCAGGGGATGATAGTTTGCAACCAGGTGATGAAGTTCATCCATCAAGCAGCAGTTGGACACCCCTGTCTGAAGTAGTATTTTTAACCATAGAGGAGGGCTGTCTCTCACCCTGTTACAAATGTTATCTGCTGAAGTATTTATGCAATTTAGTCAGTGTAAAAGTGTTTGCCTGAAGTATCTGATGATTAAAACAATTAATCACCCAATATTTGGCGGTAATGACTTCTGTTTTGTTGCCATGGTATCACACAGAAATCAATACTGTTTGACTTGTAAGAAAAAATGAAAATGCCCCTATATATGAGTAACTCAACAATTCTAATGCATGACCTTGGAGCCAAAACTAGATCCATATAAATAACATCTAACCGTAAATCCCATTAGGAAATATATCACTGTACCATTAAAACTTGATTTATTTCCCGGCCCTACAGCCTCCTGAGAGTTAAGTCATACATCCTGGGGGCTTGAGCTGCTTGCCTCTGAGTCATTCTTGCTCTCTCTCCTTTTTTTAAGCTTTGTTCGTGAACACTGAGGGGCATATTACTCTTCAGTATGAAGCCCACTTATGCAAACATGCAGTCAGGCAACATGTGAGGCATCCCTCAGCAAACAGGTAAACGTGCACACAAATCACTGGAGAAATTAAACACAAAAAACTTCATTTTACTTTCAAAATAAAGAATGTAAGAATAGGGCTTCAGTGTGAATGTTACGTATTTCATTTGCTAAGTTGCTGAGCTTCTTCATGAGCCATGTTCACCTTCTCACACAAACTCTCTTCACTTTGAAGAAAACAAACTTCCTAACTCTTAACTCCTCCAGGACAACATACTGACCAGACTGACTTTAAGCTTTTTTTAAGTCTGATGATAGAAAATCCAATTAAAAACAAAAGGTTTATGCCTGGTTCTTCACACAGTGCAAGAGAGGGCACACAGCCACCGCAGACATACTGTTTTTAAAGTATAAAACAGAAACAAAATCAGAATTCTTGTACATTTTCAAATACAGACAGAAAAACATGAATTAGTAGAGCAACAATAAATCTTTTTAAACAAGTGTCTCCTCCCTGTTGCATTAAATATTTGCGGACTGTGTCATGGTGACAGAAGAACAATCCTTTCATCGGAGTGGGAGCAAACATAGCTGAAGCACAAGCTGACACAATATAAAAGCTCCCTGAGCAAATGGAGGCATGGAAACACCATGGTGACCCTGAGTGCTGGCTTCCAACCCCCCTGGATCCAGTTCACTGACCCCCCAAAAAACAGCCAGTTTAAGATCACAGAGACATACAGAAAGGAAAATAGTGCCGGTGCTGAAAGAATTGAAAATGTATGTAATCAGTGTTAATTTTGTTGACTAACTATTTTCGTCAAAGTTTTTGTCAGAGGAAAAAGTTTGTTGACTAGTCTAAAATGTTTGACAGACTTAATCCAATCAGACTACTTTGGTCATGTAGAAAGTAGGGACAAGTTAGGAATATATCCAATCACAGCTACTTTGGTTGTGTGGAAAGGTTGGATGAATCTAGAGGGACATCCAATCACAGCTGCCTTAGCTTGGTGGTGGTGGGATAAGTTGTGGAGCGATCCAATCAGAGCTCCTCTCTTTATGAATTGATATATTCATGTAGAGCAGGTTCACTGTTTGTTGTCAGTTCTGGTATTGTAACTGAGATGCTCTGCCAGGTAGCCTAAATAAAGGTGACTGCATTTCACACAAAAGTTCAATTTGTTTCTGTTCATTTATACATTCAGACTTTACTAGCATTCAATAAAGGGTTATTAGATGTTTCATTTTATCCAAGTGTAAAACACGACTTCAGAAATTCAAGGAAACATAAAAAATGCCTTACCCTTTGCACTTCATGTTTTAGTCGACTAAATTCACAGTAGATTTCATCGACTAAAATGTTGTGAAATTTCATCAACTAAAACTAGACTAAAATTAAAAGATATTTTAGGCTAAACACTATAACTAATCTAAATGAACACTGCATACAATATTGGATTTTTCTCGTTTTCTCTATGCTAATCCTTTGACCTTTTCATACTATATTCAGTTATTTGATTTTATCAGTGATGTTTGAAGTCATACATGACTTTTGTTTGACCTTAAACTCAAGGTGAATATGTTGTGGTTTTTGTTAAGTGGAAAAAGTGCAGACAGCTTGACCTGCCAGTTGACCTTGTAAAATACAGGTGTTGTGGTTTTTCTAGGTATCAAGGATGTTTACAAAAGCGTGGACAGACTTTAAAAGCTCTTGCAAAGGTTTCTGGAGAGGGAGAGGCACCATCTTTAACTTCTGAACCTGGTTATGTACAACAGCAAATACAACCTGAGAGGCCTCACGTCACTTTGACATCTAGACACTTCGACATTTGGGTCTGACCCTCACTCTCCTGAAACTTCTGAAAGATCTGTGAGACTTAGGGGCTGCCCACACGGAGATGAATTCAGGTATACGCACAAGTTTTTATTCATATTGGCGTTTCGTCCACATGGAAACAGCGTCTCAGGTGCCTGAAAATGCACATTTTTGAAAACGTCCCAGATTGGATAAACCTAAAAAAGCCCGGTTGGACAACAAATACGGATAGCTTCAGAAAAAGTGACGTCACCGCCCAATCTCCCCCTTAAACCGCGTGCACAAACCCTGACAACAACAGAAACAATGGCAGAATACGACGTCATGTTCGTGCTGCAGAAGCTCCTGAGCTTGTTTTGGCTAAACAACACAATCTTCTGCTCCTCTATGACCACCGTGAGCAACAAGAGGACACGGAGAACAGCAGACGCCAGAGTTTGTTCACATTTCTCATGATTTATGCTCCTCAATGATGTCTTCTTCTCTGGTTTTGGTGAATGTCTGCAGCAGTATACAGCACCACTTACAGGCCAGGCATATGCACTACAGTGTTTTCATGTGGATGGACACATTTCGAGAAACATTTTCATCTCTGTGCGGACAGGGCTTGAGCCTCACATAGATGTTTCTGTTTTTTTTTTATATAGTTTTTATTCTTATTTTTGTCCCAGATGTTTTTATTATCATTTTGATCTGATTTTTAATTTAAAGTAAATAACCAAAATTTGTGAATTTTTTGGCTTTTCCAATAAATGTTTTCATCTTATGGAGAGAGTTTTGAGTGAATTTAATCTTTAAACTTTTAGATACTTTTTTAATTAGTTAGTTAATTTTTTCTCTGAAAGACATCATTAGGGTGCATTTCACATCTCACCAATTAGTAGCATCTAAGTGAGGAAGGTTTGCAGTTCGCAAGTTTCCTTACATTGTGAACTCTGAGGTGATAAAGCTAATTAAACTAATCAAAATCGAACAGTATTGTAAAATATATCATGATGATATTAGCTGCTTTATCGCCAAGCCCAATGAGGAGTTTGTTACCTTCACCAAGGAGGTAATGTTTTTACTTGTGTTTGTTTGTTTGTCAGCAAGATTACACAAAAACTACTGGACAGGTTTTGCTGAAATTTCAGGAGATGTTGGTAATGGCAAAACTTATAAATGAATAGATTTTGTTGGTGATCCAGATAACTGCCATTAGTGAACGATCATTTATGTTCAACAACTGTCTAACTAACAATGATATCAGCATGATTCTGAGTGCTAGGTGTAGGTTTTCAGGGTCATGAATCACAGTATGATGGTAAATTTAAAATGAAACTATTGCTTATAGATCAAACAGCAATATGTGAGCTACCTTGGTGGAGGTTTGCGCTCTCTAGTTTTGATTATGTTGTAAAACCATAAAAACTGTTTTTAATGATGTTGGCCTCAATGCAGACCGAATAATCCTGATAGGATTTTTTCATCATGAAGGCTTAAAAAGGAAAGTAAGATAACCGGATGGTCTTCACTGCAGATGAACTTTCCTGATCAGTTCGGCTCTTACAAACTCGTGTCTGCTTGCGTCATGAAGTGAGAGTGTTGCCTTGAGATAAGGGTTCAGGGGAACCACACCCAGCCCTACCTCTGACACAAACACATAAAAACACACAACCCCACACACGCATCAGTCTATAAATGGTCCGTGGTAATTCCTCTGCTCCGTCTAGCAGTCGGATTAGATGAATGTGTGCCTCTGATTATTCCCAGAGAGAGTGGACGAGCGTTGGGCTCTGGGGCCGCGCGAAAATGAGCGAACCCATTAATCAAAGTGTTTGGAGCAAAACAGACCAGACAATGACCTGCTCAGCAGCTCCATGGTTAACATGACTAATATCAACACACGCTGTTGTGCAACGTGCTCGCAACTATCCTCAGGCTGAGGCGGTGCGAGGTTCTCATAATGATGCTTGAAATTACCAAGTAAAATTATTCTCCAATCTCATCAGAGAAAATCCTGGGCCCTCAGCTCCTCTCATCCTCTTTATCTAAGCTTTCTTCTTCCTCTGGCTCCATGCTTTGCCTCTGACGTTTCCCTCTTCCCCCTCTTTTTCCTCCTCTGCTGGCGCTGCAGCAGACAGAATGACATCACCCCCTCGCCGATGGACTGCGGTGTTCACAAACTCAACGTATGGCTCTATATGGGAGAGTGTGCACGTATGCACACACGGAGGAATACCCAGGATCGACGTCCCAGCCCCGAGGAGGACCCTCCGCAACAGACGACTACACCTGAAGAATCGCTCTTTTCAAGACGGATCGATTTTTACGTGTGTGTGCTCGTGCGTGACGATCCTGAAAGGCATCAGAATGAAGGAGTGTGTGTGATCTAATTGTAAAGACCAGGATTGGAGAGCACACTGTAATGTGTTATGGGCTTGAGGAAGGCTGATACAACATGTGTTTGTTATCTCAGAGTCTGAACTCAATCTCTGTGCAAACTGCTCCCCTTCTGTCTCTGCTGTGTGCACACAGTTGCAGGATTACAGCACCCACTGTGAGGCTGATACATTCACAGCAACTCCAGTCGCATCTACTTTGTGGACCTCCAAACAAAGAGGGAACCACGTGCTCATTTGAATAACTGTTTCTCAGCATGTGAGGAAGATGATTGGAGAAAACAAAGTGACAGGGACTATTGAGAACTGTTCCCTAATGTCAGAAAAGCACCTTCCGTAGGCCTAAACATCTCAACATCTATCAGGACTTATTATTAAACTTCAGCAGACCTGGTGTTTCGATGTTTTCTCCGCATTTAATCTGTTTCTTGACTTTGTAAAGGGTATCATGGTTGTTTTAATTTACTAAAATGTTAACAGCGATCATGTCAAGCTACCTTACATTGCATACACAAGTGCAGATAAATACAGTCATACATCAACACATGTAAAAACTAAAAATAAGTAAATAATCTGCCAATAAGACAAGACAGATTTAACTTGAGCAGATATTAAACCTTAATTTAAGACCCTCACTGAGTCAAACTGTGCTTGTTTCATTGGCAGATATTTTCTCTTCATTACAAGCAATTCAATGCCTTATTTTTGCCTTTCATTCCTTAAAGTAAGATATTTACCTCAACTGGTTAAGTGAATGTGGATTAGAATAAGTGTTCTGGATATGTTTGACTTGAAAATAGACAAACACACTTGCCTAGATCTGAGTTTTGCAGTGTGGGCTTGTTCTCTGCTTCCATACATGTACAGATATCGCCTCATACAAAGAGGGGAATAGTAACAAGATATAAAAAGAAAATAATATAAAGAATTAGTCATACTTCTACATACATACTATTTTCTGCTTTTGTTGTCTCTTTTTTCCTGTACTCTCCAGTGACAAGAACACCTGTGTAAGGATATATCTTCAATCATTTGATTGTACTTTATGATATATGATATGATAATGCTTCAATAACCTGAAATGTGAGTTTTTACTGAATATCTCACTAAGCAGAGAAGGCAGTGAGGGTTCAGCACATTTGGCTCTCTTATAGAGTAAAAGATGCATCAAAATGAGGCAATAGATTTGATATGATTCAGTTTGGTAGGCATCAGACGTGTTTTTATCACATTGGTTTCTGATTTAATCACAGAGTTGTGTTCCTCTTTAAATGGATGGCTGATTAAAAGTAGCTCTACACCTTGCAGCACAACGGTTTACAAGGATCACAACAAACTTTATTTAAATCTGTATCTGAGTTTATTTAATGACATAAAAGGTATAGAAGATATTCTTTGTGACAGATATTTCATCTTTCTTTGTTCTCATCTCTTTTGCCTTTATGTGATCCATCAGATTTACCTTCTGACGGCTGCTTTAAGTGCGTAATGTCCTTCCAAATAGTCTAGACAGGTTTTTCTGCATCTGAGCAGGTCTCAGTGCTACTGAAGAGAGAGACGAGAGCATTTTACTGATGTTATCCAAAAGAGACATCCTGGAGCTCTTCCACTGAATGTCAATCTGTCTGCCAAAGATTGAGGTTGATTTTTCTACACACATAGAATTCTAATCTAATCCTGAGTGTCTCTCTGTTCTGATTTTTTCTGATTTTTTTAGATTTAGTCTTCACAAAAACATTTGCCGATATCTGACACACTGATATTTCCTAACGTATTTCTGCGAATATCAGAGTCTGATGTCTGAAGTTTTATACACCTTCAATTGTTTTCCTGTCGCCTCTATGTGATGGAGTACATCTGGCCAAGACAACTTCTCCTTCTGCCCTCCCAAAACCTAACAGCTGCCAATATCAGTAAATACATTTGACACAAACACACTTTTTAAAACTCTTGCCTTGGTGGGTGATTACAAAGTTAATTTATGACCCTGGCTGACACTACAGCAATATATAGAAATAAATGAAGGCATTTTTAAAAACATGTACATTAAATGGAAAATGTTTTTAACAGCACACTAAAAGCCTCATCTGCCCTTCAAGAGCTTCAAATAGCGGCGCAACAACCTGCTGACAGACACTTGACCTTGTGTTTATTTAGGATGTGTATTTGCCACAATCTGACTATACAACACATATCACGACACAGACAATATATCACTTTCTTTAGAAACTAACTAGAATATAATTTTAAAAATTAACTACAAAGAACCTGCAATGTCTTGTGTGTTAAAGGGATGAACCAGCTTTTGTTTCTTTTTGTGTCTTATCTCACTCCCAAGTCCATGACAAGCAGATAGACACCATTCTTTCAACTGTGCGTGCAGCAACAACGAAGAGACGGACAGAGCTCACCCATCGCTAATTAGCTTAGCTCTAACACTGGGAGTCAATGGGTAGTGTTAGCCTGCCTCTGCCTCCAGTCATCAGATAAACTCTTCAGCAACTCTAAACAGTCCTGTGTGCTTGTTTTGACTCATTTTTCACCGAGTTATGTGACATTATCTTTTACTATCATCATATTATCTTCTTCTACTCGTAAACAGAGGCTTTGTTTTGTTGACCTTCTTTCGCGATGGTTTGCGCTAGAGATGTGACGTTAATGAACAAGCTGAGTATTTTAAGTGAACGGCTCTTTTACATGAATGATGAGAACTGATTCACACAAATGTAGATGTATCCCTTTAAAAGATACAGTCTCTAATCAGTCTTGATTATATAAATCATGGCCCTTGCAAAATTGATTACCTTTATTGTCTGCTCTATTGATGGGATAATCCCAAACTGGAGTGCATGCTGCCAACTAATGGCCAGCAGCGGAACTACAACACAAAACAAACACCCCAAATTTCTCCAAATCATTAACTAATAAATAGATTAATAATGCAATACAAAAAATGATCCAGCTTTGCGCTACAAAGGGTAGGGATGTATTTTTGTATGGATATTTTTTTACATCCCTTTATCTTCTATCTTAAAGCTGATTCTCCAAAATTAACAACTGGTTTACAAAAAATCAACCAGATGTATAAGACAATTATATCAGTAAAAACTGATAGAAATGTTTCCAACCTCCAATGCAGGTGTTTAATTTTTAAAAGAATGATCTGCCAATACAAATATTATACCGCTAAATTAAAACAAACAAAGGATCCACATCCACACAGCCCTCCTCTCTTACTCTCACAAACACACAGGAAACAACATGAATTTGCAGACACAGCACCAGGTGCAAATCATAAATTCTTCAAGAGCCAGCACAGCTATTTGAGCTCCGAGGTGAAAATAAGGCCTAACGTATGTTCAGCATGTCAGAGGTCCTGCTTTACTCTGCGATATTGTCCTGATCTTTAAGTATTAACCGTGTAAGCTCTGGATCTTGATAATGTCGGCTTTTTTCTTTGCTTAACTCGACATGTTGATGTACTTAAACCAGCTCTGCACTGGGCTGTATCTATACAATTTTCTATACCCCGAGAGGCGGATGTGGAAAATACTGCAGAGTGCTTAAACAGCCATTTCATCGGCCTTTTCTGCTGACTTGCATTTGTTCTAGAAATTGATTTTTTTGCTCTCTGTCCCTTTTTCCCCTCATGCCTCCATCTCTGCCTCCATCTCTCAGGCTGCTTGAAGAGGTGGAGCAGGAAGCAGGGCCGTTTCCGGATACAGAGATGTAGTAAGTGAAGAGTCAGTCAGACTCGGACCCTTGGGAGCGTTCAGCTATGGACACATTTACAGGAAGCGAGCGAGCGAGTGAGTGAAGATGGAGCTGTTACATCTCCCTCCCCGGTCACGCTGTCAGCCTGTCTGCATGTAAATCTGAAAGTCTGCTCCTGAATGTGCCGAAGCGTCCTGTCCTATTTTTACTATTTACTTTCTCACACTCCCAGCCCCCCCTCTGCATCCCTGTGTTTGTCCCAGCCGCTCTCATCGATTGTCTCTTTCTGTCGTGCCCTGCTGCAGCCCCTGCGCCCGAAGATGAGATTGTCATGGTTATTGTGATCTTTTGTAGGGGTGACAAAGAGGGTGAAAGGCATAAGGAGGAGATAGGCTTGGAACCTATGAAGGAGAGGATCAAATATGGTAAACATCCTGTGTTTTACTGCACAGTAGTGCATCAGTTATTATGCAGATTAGAGCAGAGAGCAGACGGAGAGCCCAGATTTTATGAAACTTCAGATAAATCAGTGAGGCCGTGTTTTAGTCATTTTACTCCTACATTTAAACTTTGATGGCACACTTCTTACGTAAAATACATTTTTCTTCAGTATTGCATTTGCCCTAACAGCTGCAGAAATCAGAAAACAACATTTAAAACGTTTGATTGTCTGTGGTTGGTTTTCTACACTTTTCTGTTGAAAGAGAGTACAGCACTGCAGCCTTTATATTATTAAATCCATTTGACAGTAACTACAGCCAGGGATTGGCACCAAGTAGGGCTGGGCGATATGGTCTAAAAATAAAATCCCCAGTTTTTTTCCACAACCCTCAATTTACAATTTTAATCATTTTTTTTTTTCCTCTCAAAAAAAAAAAAGTTTTGCCTTGATGTTATCAAAATGTATTTCCAAACCAAACAGAATTTCCCTCTTTAAGTTAAAGTATTTGCCATAAAATGTTGATAATGTAGTTCAAATGTAGGCAGCTTTGTCCACATAAACACCGAAGGCTGAGGTATTTATTACAACATATTAACATGAAACTCTCTGATCAATATTCAATCTCATTTTAAAAACAAAAAGTCTCTCAAAGTGCTTGTACAAAACCTGACAGTGCCTACCATCATGAAAACTGTAACTTTTCAGTATATTTTCAAACAATGCAACAAACTACAATTCAAGTAAATCTAGAAAAAAAATCTATTTTTAAGTTTTAAATCTTCCGCAGAAAATAATTCGAATTTATCAATTTAATCGATATATTGCTTATCCCTAATGCCAAGTTTAAGTACTCAAAAGCAAAAGTAGTTATAATAAAAATAAATACAATTTAAAAATAAATAAGTAAAAGTGGAAACCCTGACATCCTTAGATCCAATCGAAAACATTCACTTCTCTCAAATGACCAGTGTATCCAGTTATCTTTAACGTTGACATTGTCCATAAGAGCACAACTGCACTACACTAAATACATACCCTTAAACAGCAGTATCTCTTGATGAATGTAAATAATACACTAATATAGTGTTATAGTTCATTCATCAAAGCACAGACATATTAAACAAAAAAATACGCTGAAATGACAAAAATAAAAAGTTAAAAAAGGACTTCTAGGTTATTCTGTTTGGCTATTTTATAGTTCTTTGACCTCTCAGCACCAACTCTGACAGATCCTGAGGCAAATAATTAAACAGAGGAGACCACAGTTCTGTAAAACACCTCTCATTACCCTTCAATACAGCACTTGCAGCATAATTTAAATCTGTCATTATTTTTCAGAATTCTGTTTGTTTTCACAGACTTATAAAAAAGTTCAACCTTTAATTTTCTTTCTTTCTTTCTTTCTTTTGGCCCTAATGGTCTTCTGTGTTGAAAAGAGTAAAAATGCAGGTTGTTTCAGGACAGCTTTTTAACGATTAACACTTACAACTATCAGTAAAACTCCATGTGGCTTCAGGATTGGTGATAGAGACTGATAACAAGTAATAGTTTCACTTTCGTTATTATTGCTTTTTTAATTCTTAGTCATGTTTTCTTGAATCAGCTCCCCATAGCATATGTCACAAAAAAAAAAACGTCCCTTTCACAAATGTAGTTGATGATCCCTGGGATAAGGGCTCAGAGGTCTTGTTAGCTGAGCTCAGTGCTGGAAAAACCAACATCAGTGGTTTGCAGTGATGTGGAAAAAGTACAACTCATTTTAGCATGTCTTCAACTAATTCTCAGTAAGTAGAACAGGTCTGATATGAGTGCTCAAACCAACAATGAGAGGTGTGTTTTTGCTGTGTGCCTTTGCGTTGGCTTGTTCTGTGTCAGTTTGTCCTCACAGATATCAGCCTCATGGGTCTGATCTGGACGTGTGGGGACGCAGGAAGATAGTCTCAGTTTGGAGTTCAGTATTCAGATGATATTATTACAAGAACGAAATGTGTAAGAGCTGTTTTAATATTAAACTTCTCTGTTAGACCTTATTATAAAACTCTGACCTACCATGAATCATCTCTCTCTACAGGAGGTCTGAAAGCAGATAGGAGTGCAGGATACTGTCAGGGTCCCCACTCTTTTCTAGAAATCATTTTCCAGGACTTTGTCTGCTAGCTATCATTTAAGTCTGGCTTTTATATAGTGTCTCACTATTATAAATTTATGGTTTGTACTTATTTTTTTATCTTTATTTACTCTGCTTTTTTAAAAATATATTTTGTTGATGTACCGTTGAAGTATTCTAAATTTTATTTTGACATTTTTTTTGTCGCCATTGTTCTGAGTTTTTATTTTTTATTCCTTAACTTTATTTAATCCAGTCATATTTTATGGCTAAGTGTGCATTAGTTACCAAGTACATTGTTACTTTATTTCCTATGTCTGATTTTTGTTCACTAACAAGGTAGAAGGAAGATAAATTATTTCCCAGGACAATTCAAGCTTCTCCAGGCCATTTTACTTTTTTCCTCATTTTCCATGTTTTCCATGACTGGAAAATTGGTCAATCGTTTTCCAGGTTTTTCAAGGCACGCGGGAACTCTGTACTGTGGTGACAAATCCCATCAAGAGAGGAAACAAAGTCATCAGGAGCTCAGGCTTTTGCATTTGACCCTATTTTAAGGGTTAAGTTAATAATTTATTTGTTTAAAAGGATCCTCATTAGTTGCTACTACGGCAGCAATTAGTCTTCCTGTGGTCCATAAATAACAGGATGTTAAAAAGACAGTAAACACTTTACCATCATACAATCTTAACAGAAATTTCAGTGACTATCAGTCAAATATGTCAAAGACACATGAACAGCTGCACAGATTTTAATGAAAGAAAAGAAGCCAAGCTTCACCCTAAACATATGATGCTCATTTTTCTTTTTGACATCATAATAATTGTGTCCCAATAGAGTTTTGTTTGCAGCACTGACAGTTGCAATGAAAGCAAAGAAAAATGATGACAGAAGAGCACTTGAAAAAATTTCCAATTCATAAATGTGTTGTCAGTCTAAGTATACAAACATATTTTTTAGTTTCTTTTTGAAGTTAATTTGATAATGGTGTGAATCATCCCAATCAGGGATGAGAACTGAACAGATTGTTTTGATATGATGCAATTATTAATTCTTTTTCTCAATTTAAGTGTCTGTTGATTCCTGTGGATGAACTGTGAAGCTTACACTCGGCATACGCAGGTATCTTTCATTCAGGAGTCAACAATGTCAAACAACCTGCAGAAATGCTTCTGCAGGTTAACTTTTCCACCATTGCTTGAAATCACACACAAACACTGAATGCTGTGCAGTTATTGTCATTTTTTTGTCAAATTAAACGTTGACCACTTCTGTCTCCTGCCTGCTGATCATGTCCTTGACCTCCTTGTCGTTGCTCCTGCTGAATGCTTCAGATGGAGGCATGAAGTCAAGCAGAACAAAGTGGGAGAAACTGATAAGAGACTCGTCAAGCATGAAGACAAATGACATTGATTGCTTGAGCTAGTTACTCTTGATTGTTAACTGGAATTGTTTTTTGATACAAGCCCGTCACCACAATTAACTCAATTAAGGACTAGACTTGGGTACTGAAAATCCAAGTTTTCCAGATTCGAGAAATTGAGATGGGCAAGTTTTTTGGCTTCACATATCAGTTCCTAAAATGTGACTTTTGTTTGGTTATGAAACCTCAGTGAAGATACTACAGTCTGTAAAAGTTTGATGCATCTTTAAGGACATTCAGTCAAGGTTCAAGAGAAGGATCATGGCAGACTGCAGCAGCAGAGTTTGACTAAACTCCTGTTTTTAAGACCTTTGGTTCAGATAAGGCATTAAGGACAACATGACGAAGCATTTCCTTTAACACAGCGTTCATGTGGGGGATTCCCCTGTGTTCAGTGTGTTATGATCTCCCACTCACAGAAGCAGACATGTTCCCTGCCACAGGTGGCTGTAGCTGCAGAGCAAACTCCTCACCACACACAGGCTGTGCTCACATTCACATTTAAGTGAAGGAAAACCAATAATGTTGATAAATCTTATAAAGATATTCTGTGGAGTCCAGAAGAGGGCCCCATTAATTACTGTACCCCTGTTTACTGTAAAGAGACCCTGCAGAGTTCAGGATGAACAAGTTAAACCTCTACTACAGTCAATAGTATTTATAAATGTAAATCTTAGGGCTGGACAATTAATCAATCTACATTGTTTAATGTAACTGTATATTTTTCACATATATTTTTATTTTTTAACTCTCCTTTACGCTCAGTGATAGTTATAAGAGTGCTTAAGGTCAGTGTAAATGAGTGAGTAATCGTGTTTTATAATCCTCATCTCAACGTCTTTAAAAATAATTGGGATTATCATTTTTTTTCGTAATTAAGCAGCCCTAGTAAATCTCAATTTATTTCTGGATATCCATATTCATAGATTTTATCCTGGTTTCAAATTATTAGGGATGCACAATATCATTGGATCAATATTGGTATTGGCAGGAAATCTTTGCTGTTTTTTGCAGCAGATATTTTGACCATGAAAATTGGCCATAAATACCCCACATATTGGCAAACATACGAGGTACCATGATGGTTTGTTTACCTCGTTTATCCCTACATACTATCATTTTGTCAACATGTTTAATCTGAAATTGCTTAAAGAAAAAAATAACAGAAACAAAATCACCATATGATAAATTTGTAATTGTTGTAGTTTATTGATCATTATTTTACAGTTTTGGTTAATAATTATTTGTGTATGTACTCATATTAAAAGTAATTTTTTAGTGATATAAAGAAAGGATATAAAAGTATTTTTAACATTCAATAGTACATTACTGATATCCTAAATAATCCAAAAATAGTGGAGAGCAGATTTTTATCCTCATATGACCATATTTTACTTTAAAAAAAGGACAGAATCAGGATTCAGAACTGTTAAAACTGGAATCAATAAGCAGAGCCAGAATTGGAATTTATTCAAATTTACAAGTGCTCAAAACAAATATTCTTTATACACACTTCTTTCTACATTTGCCATAAATGATAATTGTTTCTGTTTTGAGTCACTAAAGGTTTATAATAAGGCTGAACAATTTCAGGAAAAGATCTAATTGTGCTTTTTCTGGCAGATATTGTGATTTCAATTCGATTCACGATTTTCTTCAAATCAAGCTTCAGTGCAATATTCACTATGTTTACAGTATAGACAACAGTAAGGAGATCGATGATTATTCATCATCTAATCTTGATGATAAACAATCTGTTTTCATTATTTAAGGGATACTCCAACTTCTTCTCCTAAACAGAGGCTTTGTGTTGTTGACCTGCTTACCAGCACTTCTGTAAATGCAAATTTGTAAAATAGTTGACACAACAGATCCTGGGTCAGTCAGGAGCACTTCAAAAAAATGCAGATTGCGTTGTCTGAAACTGTGATTTTGATCCGAAAACGATAAATGTTTAAGGCCTAGTTTCTAATCGACCTTTAGACAAACCCTCTTATGCCAGTTTGTCTGCTGACTAAGTCTCAAAACTACTTTAATGCCTTCTCTCCAAGCTGCATCATATTTAACAAAAGTCAGATCTCCTCATCTATCAGCTCAGGTAAAGTGAGGTTCAACAGAACCAGCACACGTCACTCAGATCCAGCCTGACCGGCCTCTGGAGCTGCAGCCTGGGTCTTTAAACAGTCTATAGTCTTTAGTGGAGCCACAAGAAAAGAAGCTCATTAATTGACCCTCTAATCAGGTTACTGAACTCCAGTTTACTTACCACTGTTAATCCCGCTTCATATCCTACAATCTGAACACCAAACACAGAAACAAACGAAGGCAAAAAAACAAGATTAAGGCAGAAGAAATGAGAGCGAGAAGCACACCCACACACACGCACTTCACGCTAATCTTGAACCGACATAAACCACGACCCTGGGAGATACTCAAGCTCCCTCCCAAGTTGCTATGGGAGGCTCGGGCCAAGCGGTGACGTCTGTTTCTAACACAATCACTCCTTTTGGAGGAACTGATAACAAGTTTATGATCAGTGCACCGGTGAAACATCAATGCACCAGACCTGCATCACTCTCTAACAAAAAACAAGAGAAGCAAAAGCACAACAGAAGTTTAGATAGGTCTTCAAACAGCTCATGTGGACGGAGAAGAACAAGAACTGTACTTAGAAAGCTGAGAGCAAACTCAGAGGGACATGAGCTGAATGATAAAATGGCTTGGACAGAAAAAACAGAGAGTGAAGGCTGATAACTCAATTAGGAGTGTACAATTCCGGGTTTTTGCTGATTTCAGATATGCCAACATTGTAGCTGATACTTATGAACATATGCAACACATTGCTCTGTAGGTAATGATTATCTTCTGCACTCAAACATGTTTTTCAGTGTGATTCCAACAGTCTATGTGTTTTAAAAGCAAGACATTAATGAAAACAGATGCATTATTTCTCTAATATAGACATCCAGGATTACTTTGAATTACATGCCAAATGTAAGGATGTAAATAAATAATAATAACTTTATTTGTATAGCACCTTTAGAAAACACAGGTTTACAAAGTGCTTTAAGTCAAAGTCAAAAGTTGGTATCAGCAGGTAATCGCTCAAAAGATGGATTATTGAAATGGCATAAAGTTTCTGCTCTTCACCCCCTAACAGACCATATCAATGATGATGATGATATGCTACAACTGGCCTGGGTTCAAATCCTGCCTGTGATCGTCTACATTTTAACTCCAAATTTTAAGTTTGAGCCAAAACTCAAAAAACCTAGTACAGATAGTTATCTTGAAATCTTGAAATTGCTTTAACATTGTCCTGCTGACCTTGAGCCAACACTAAAATACCACCCTTTTAAAGGAGCTTAAACCTTATAATTAACATAAATTCCCCTCATTAACCAGCATATTTGCAGGAAAGACAATCCCAGCAAAGTGCTTAAAACTACACAAAACATTCTTAAGTGCAAATAACAAACCAGCTGTAGTTGACAGTGTTGGACAGTACTTTAGTCACTCTCAAAATATTACAACAATAAATTCAGTTTATTGAGAGAGAATAAAAGTAAGCGACTGTTAACAATATAACAGCTGCTATTTCAAGTCATGCTAAGTTTCTTTTGTCCAAGATCGGCTGCCATGCACAAATAAGAGGGAAAGATTAAGCTGTTCTTCCCACATCTTCATTTTGAGTTTGGAAAACATGCGAAGAACCTTGTCTTATGATCTAAACTTTACTTTAAACCTGTTGTAGATCATCTTTCAAAGAGGAAAATGTAACTCATAAGTTAAGTACCTACTCTTGAGACTAGGCAATACATAAAGTATTTTTACTACTTTTTTAAATAAGTAATATGTAATAAGTATGTCAAGATTCTTAAGTAACTTGTCCAACACTGGTAGTAAAGACCTAAAACGTTATTCCTTTGGACAAACTTAACTATAAGGAGTAAATGTAGCCTCTAAATAAAACTACAAAGACTTAAAGCTTAACGTCATGGGTTAAATTCTTAATGTACATTCTGCCCTCCTACTTTATCAAAATTAAGACTTTTTCAAAACCTCCAGAAAGAAAATATTTACTACATTATTTGCACTGCATGGCTAAAAACTTGTTGGATATTAAGTGGAACAGAATGGTTTTGATTTTAAAGTTTCAGTTTGATTTTGTAGTATTTCTTCCCATAATCCTAATTCACCAACCGTTTCCTGAAATGATATCTTGAAAATACTGGTGAGCTTGTTTTTCTCTTCTCTTCTGTTAAAAGTTATTGAATGCTATCACAAAACCCTCAATTATCACTTGAACAGCTTATCAAAAATAATTTGAAAAGCTCAAAAGACAGGGCAGATGATAGAGTAATCAGCAAAAGCCTTCCTGCCACTCACTGCTTCATTAAAAAGTCTACCAAATACTTATTTTTCACCCCAGCATCTTTATTTTAAGTGAATTATGTTTGGATGCTACCCCTGAAAAAACTGCACTTCCTGGTATGGCTGTGACAAAATAAAAGCACATTACTAATATAAAACTGGGTACTTCATTGTAAGGAGCTTTTCTGGTTTTAATAATCAAAAAGACTTAACCCTCGAGGCATGTTGGTACCCAAAATGGTCCTTTTAACATTTTCTTTTTTTAATATTGAATAGATCCGTCAGTTTAAAGGTTGATGGGCTGAAATTTGGCCACATAGTTTTTAACCAATTTTATTTTTAAATGTCATTATGTCCTCTATTGCAAAATTATTAGATATAGGAGATTCACATCGACTATACTTTCACACCCCAGGACCCTTTTGCGTCCCATTGACTCCCATTATAACACACATTTTTCAAAATACAGTAATCCTAGCATGTTATAATGCTTTTCACATGACTACTGAATGAATCTATGAATGTCCCTTTAAAATACAAGGAAATTAGTTTTAAGAGTATTGAAGCCCCTAAACCACTAGTTTTAGCCAGAGATAAATCACATTAAGTTTTAATACAGATCAATGCTCTAACCATTGCAGCACATACTCTATTTTATAAACAATGACGCATGAAACAGTGAGCAGATCAAGCACAGAACCAGGATTCAGTTTGCTCTTTTTCTGTCACAAATACTGCCGCGGTGGCAAACAGGCTGAGCAAATTCACCAGAGATTGAACAGAAACACCTGAAACTGGCTTGTGGAAGGTGATAACTTCCAGCCCTGGTAATTTCACGTCTCAGATGAAGTACAACCATAAAAAATGTGATATTCACAAATGAAAGTGAGACATTTAAAGTCGAATTATGACCTTAACTCCATAAAGTAATCTAATACTTTATTCATTACTTTTGAGGGATCCACGGGAACCCTACTCTAGGGCTGGAAGGTATATCAGGTTCTTGAGGAATATCTGTATATCCTCAAACAAAATCAAAGCTTAGACAGTATCATTTACATAGATATTGTTGCTTATGTGCTAAAATAGCATTAAACAAGCCATCAATAGGAATGACTGAGCTAAGACTGACAAAACAAGCCTCAAAGAGAGCTTGAGCATTTTTAATATTATCCAATTTTCATATTAATATACAATTTAATGACTATGTAAAAGAATGAGATGCAGCCCCAACCCTCAAGCTTTTGTAGCATCAAAACTAAATTGTCTGGAAAATAAAACATATATATTGAATAATGCCATTCAGCTAAAAAGTATCGAGGTATAAATTTCAATCTTTGTCGCCCTACCCTATAATATTGTGCATCTTGAGCCTTAATATCCGATCTGAGACAGAGCGAGAGACACAAGTACTGACCCGCTCCTGTAAGATGTACAAGTAAAAGACAGGGAGCTTTGGCAGGTGCACAACACCGGAAAAATTTAAAGCGAGGATTTAAACAGAAGAAAACAGCAGCAAAAGTGTGAGAGTGAAGGTGGAGAGACAGAGAGAGTGAGAGGCAGAGAGGGATGAAGAGAGAGGATGAAGAGGAGGACGGAGAGCAGCAGAGATGGTGGTACTCACTCCAAAAGTGACCGTCTTGACTGGCATGCCTGTTGGCCCTCCGCGCTCGCTTTCTTACGTTTTCTGCGTCTCTCAAACTCACAGCTGTCTTTTCTGTTGCCCCCCGCGAGCTCCGCAGCGCAGGGCACGCAGACCCCCGACGAACGTAAACACCAACACACTCACACACACACTTGAGTAGGCATGGTGGGTGGAGAGAGTGTGGAGGGGTGTGGGTTGAGGGGACGGGGGGGCCCGGGGTTTTATCTCTGGAGGAATGCTGCCTGTATCTAAAGACACACATTTCACACCCCGACAAAAACAAACGGGAGCCCCACACTCTGCGCCCTCGCTCGCTTTGGTGCTCTTATTTAAAGAAGTTCTCTGACTTCACCTTCTTCACTTGCTCTTTTCTATTTTTCCTTCCCTCCTTTTTTCTGCTCCCTCCATCAGCCTCTTTACTGTGCTCTCCACCCTTATTAAAAAGTAGTATACTTGAAGTTCATTTTATTACGTATGCTTGAGTACCATGTGCTTGTAGTGTCCAAGAAAGAACACTAATTTAATACTTATTCTAACAAAATTGGAACATTTTTAAGTTTATAAAAGATATTTTAATTTTACTTTAGAAGTTCATTTTTAAGTTCAAAAGAGTACACCTTCAAGTATACAAGTTCACTTATCTACATACTACTAGTGTTCTAGTTATAAACTTCTAGTCCACATTTTAGTTTACTGAAGCATACTTTTATAAACTAAATAATACTACTTTTAGCTATTTTACTAGTTCACTTGTTATACTCTGAGTATACTTGTTAGTTTGCTTAGCATATTACTTGTAGCATACTACTTATAGACTTGAAATATACTTAAAGTATTCTTAAAGATTACTAATACTGAATGTTTATTAGACTGCAATGTATTTACAAAATCACGAGACAGAATGTTGAGAACAAGTTTGATATATTTAACATTTTAACACATACTATACAGTTTATTTACAAATACCTGCTTAAATCAATAAAGATGTTTATTTTATAACGAGGTATTACCTCAAAGCAAATGTGTGTAATGAAAAACATGTTAATTCTGCTAAATTTAATGTAAGCACAACAACTTGACTGGATCAAGATATACTAAGTATTAATACTTTGTGGCAGAAAGAAGCAAAAAGTGCTTAAGTACAATTATAAGTTTTACTGTTAAAGTATAAGTGCAAGTCTTAGTATTAATGTACTTAGTCTTAGACTTTTCTTTATACTTTTCAGTATGAGCCGAGTATACTTCACTATACTATTCTAAAGTTTATAAATTATAGCATATAAAATGTAAACGTCAAGTATACTGCCTCAGTTTTCAAAGTAAAATTTGTATATTCGAAGTGCATTTGACTAAAAGGCTTTTTGCTAAGGGCACCTCGTCTATCGCAGTGGTTTTTAGACATTTTTTGCCCAAAGCACAACCAAAATTACGCCAAAATCTCAGAGCACAGCATATTCACACAGCCTTTTGAACAGCAGTTATAGTATCTTATCAGCCTGCACATTATTTGTATTTACTAATGCAGGATTGGGCAACATTTTATTTTTCAACAGAGGGCCACATTTGAAGAGAACTAAAAGGATGAACACATATATCTGCCCTCAGAAGTTACTTTGACATTTATATATAATTAAACTCAAATGCAATTAAATCCATGAGCTGAATACACTATTTAAGACCCGTCTCAGCTATTTTTGATACAGATAACGGAACATTTACTGCTTATTAAAGTATATCTTACCTACGTTTTTCTCTCCATTTTGACAAATGCATAAAAGTGAGTTTCACAGGAGGAGATAAGTCATAGCTCTGTTTTCATGGAAATATTCTTTTTTTTGCATTTTAATGGCAGATTTTATCATGCTTTATTCACAACAATATATTTTTATGTATTAAAAACTGACTGGAGAGCCAGGCTGTAAGTGGTACAACCCTGTACTAATGACTTTCAACATTGGATCAACAACTAGGGATGTCCTGATCATGCTTTCATTGGCCAATACAGATTACATGATCACAGATCGAACAACATCGATGTCGATCATGGATTTTTTTTTGAGCGACTACTAAAGTGTTTGCTCAAGAAAACAGAGCAAAAAGATCTCAAGGGGGCAATGCAATAAAGCATCCTACAGTTAGGACATCCAAGGTATACAACAAAAAGACTTATCACTTGTTTTTATCAATGTGAATAAATAAAATTGACAAACTGACTAAAATTTAATTCAATCCAACAGACAAAAGAGTAAAAGCATTTGTATAAATATGAACCCAGTCACATAATGTAACCAATGTAATTATTTAATGTCGCCAAGACAACAAATTTTGCCCCACCCAACATTTATTCAAGTTTCAGCCATAATCTTAACCTCCAACATTTAAACACCTCATTTCCTCAGTTTTGTGAAATACTCATTTTGCTGACCCAACCCGAACACATCACAGTTTTACTGACTGAACATTAAATGCATCACTAAACATGGCGTGTATTCAGCCGCCCATGCATAAGTGCCAAAACCTGCAGTACCTCGAGTGTCCACTTGAGGCTGGCGGCAGAAACCTAACACTTTACTGACTGTATGCGGGGAAAACATATTTTTCACAGCCTAAATAAACATCTGTACAGCTTCAGTCTTAAACTATAATACATCCATGTGCTGTCACTGTGAGGGGGGTGAATGTTTTATATCGCACTGGTTTTATTTTTTTGAAGACTGTGAGGAGGTTAAGATGAGGTGTGCAGTGCGCAGCGTCTATTCGAGGGCATCAACAACGTTGCTATAGCCTCTATGTTATTCAAACAGCAGAAGTAACATGGCTTAGTCCAATTCTGTAGCAGATATTTGTTCACTTTCATTGAACAAATATCTGCCTGTACTGATCAGTGGTCGATTGATAGGGGCACCTGTACCAACAATGGTATTACTATTGTACTATTTATTTATCATTCAAGATTTTATTTGAGATGTTCTCACTTTTTATATATCCAGCAAATCACATCTAAACTTGACCTGAAATGATTTTCAATCTGGTGATAAGATTTTATTCATACCGATTCTGCTTATCGATCCAATTAATGATTCCCTAATCAATTCCTTCTAGTTTTCAGTGACAATATCAATCACATGAAACTCCAGATATTCTGTATCGTGCTGCATAGATAAACGATTCTCCAAGTTTTTGTTGTTTTCACCTACCGAAAGCATCTTTTTTCATTAAAAATGAAGACCCAATTTGACCTCTTCTGCCCTGTCTGCCATGGTTTCTTCTTTTTCATCTTTTCTTCTGACTGCCTCAAATAAGAGTGTGACGTCCTGGATTTGCAAGGCAAGCAGAACAAAATGAAAGGAACTGAAAAGAGTATTGACGAAAAAAAACCACTAATGATATTGATTCCTTGAGGGAGTAATCGATTCTCAACTAGAATTGGTTTTCAATTCCCATTCCTACCCATAAATAGGTTTTCTCAGGATGCTTTACAAAAGACTGGGTCAATGCCATACCTTTATTACCTCCGCCTAGGAGGTTATGTTTTTGCCGGCGTTTATCTGTCTGTCTGTCTGTTTGTCTTTCTGTCTGTTTGTCTGTTTGTGTTCAAAATAACTTGAGAAGTTCTGAACGGATTTGGATGAAATTTTCAGGAATTGTCGGAAATGGGATATGGAAGAACTGATTAAATTTTGGGGGTGATCCGGATCACCGTCTGGATCCAGGAGTTTTTTAAAGGATTCTTTAACATTGCCAGATAGGACCATTTTTGCCAAAGTGGACCGAAGCTGCTTGGTGGAGGTTTGCGCTCTCTGAGTGCTTTTCTAGTTTAATTAAAGTTTTGAGAGAGATGAAGTAAGAAAGAGAGCCAGGTCGAGCCAAAGGGACTACAATTAGAATTCAGGATAGTAATGAATTAATGGACGCCCCGACCATAAATTTGTCTTTAATAAATATATATTCAACGAAGAAATATGACAGAGGTTCACCCTTTGAGATGAGGCATCTCATTTTCAAGGAGACCCTCCTTCCTGCGTGGTTAAGGTAGTTATAATCAAAAACAATGTACAGAGAGATTGTTCTAATATTAACATTAACATCTATAATGATTATAAAGTGGAGAGGAATGATGTTGTTAGTCATGGCTACAAGGGCAGGATATTTCCAGCAACCTCACGATACGATTTGTATCCCAATACTGAGGCCACGATACGATATGTACCACATATGATACACGTAAATTGTGAACATTGACTACGCTTTTAACAGAATTCCCGACAAGTTTTGTTTTTATTACAAGAAGAAAAAGAACAAGGATGAGTTTTAGATGATTCTACAACTTAAGAAACTAAAATTCAGGTCCTCAAAGATGGTAGACCAAAGTTCAAATTTGGAGCATGTGCTTCATCACGTAGTTTGGCTTCTACTTTGAACTGTGCCATTGTTGAAATTACCCAAAGAGTATTGACAACAACTTTCCAAACACTGAGGCAGTAACAATTCTGTAGAATCTGTATTGATACACGTATCCCCAAGAAGTGCGTGACGAGATTTTGCTGCATCAATATTTTCAGCACAGGCCTCATGGCTACAGTAACATATGTGTGATAATTGCAGGAACCCTTAGAATCAGGAACTGTGATGATAAAAGAATGTAAAATATTTGCACTTGTAGGAGTAGATGCTGCAGGCTGGATCCAGAGCAGCCTACAAGACAAACCAGAGAACACCAGTATGCCCTGCCGCACCATTTGAGTCCACTGGTCTTTCGTCTCCACCTTTCAGGTCCTGCTGCACCCAAGCACCCAGTGTCACCCAAACTTTATCCCTCCTTTCTCCTGTCCCCTCTTCTCCACACGTCACGCCCATCTCCGTGTCTCCTGTATATTTTCTGACAGCCAGACAATCTTTTTTTTTTTTTTTCTCCACGGACCGGTCGATACCAGAAAGCGTAGAGTTGCTTTGGAGAATGGGTGTGTTTTTTGTTTCGGAGTGGGTTTGTTTCAGTCTGTGAGGTGACTTACAGTGACAAAGCGCATGGCGGGGGGGTTGCTGCCACCGCCCCGTGACAATGGGCCAGACACACGGGGCGGGAGGGGGGGGCATGGAGGGGCCAGCCTCTCAAAGAGCCCTGCCTCTTTTAATAAAGCGTCCGTCATTCCCCGCTTGAAAAGGCCCCCTTTTCTCCCGCTCTCCCCTCCTCTCTCCCCTCTCCTGGCTAAATGCTGGGAAAAGCACATCGCTGCCAAAACCATGCAGAGAGATAAATGCTGGTAGGAGAGGGAAAGGAGGGGGCGATGTAAAAAAGACGGCGACGCACTAGTCAGTACCACTGGACCGTGACCTGGGCGAAAACATCACGTGGGACGTCTCTCCTGTCCACAGTGTTGAGTTTGGACAGTGACGGGGGCTCTTCTGCCAAGGAATGCAGGGCAGGGGACTGAGTATGCTAATGTCCATGAAGACATGACAAATTGTCCTGTGGACCTCTGCGAAAAGGGGACTGCGACTCTTCTCTGACTTTGGCCTTTTTACACTCGGCCTGCTGAGGACACTTCTGAGGAGAGATAGCTTATCCAGAGCTTGGCCATAACTGAATAGTAAAGCACATAGGGGTGCACAATATTATGAGTATGGTATCTGTATCAGCAAATAATAGCTTCAAACCTTAAAGGGACACGTCAACTTTTTTTGTTTTCGTGTCTTGCCTCACTCCTGAGTCCATGGCAAGCAGATAGACAACATTCTTTAGACTGTGTGTGCAGTAACAAGAAAGAGACAGGCAGAACAAGCCCACTGCTTATTAAAACACTGGGAGTCAATGGGAAGCATTAGCCTGTCTCTGCCTACAGTCATCAGATAAACTCTTCAGCAATTCTAAACAGCCCTGTGTGCTTGTTGTGACTGTTTTTTCTTCTTCGTTACACTATCTATCTATAGACTAAGATTAGCACTTTATATAAAGAAATACACACAAAAATAAAACGCAGGGTGCATGGGCAAACCATCAGGTCAACAAAACAAAGCCTCTGTTTGCGAGTAGAAGAAGATTGGTACTAAAGACCATGGCCGACTTTGTAAGAGAGGATGAGGATGATTTCTTCATGACTGATTAAGATTCACAACCTTACCTATTTGAGTCAAAATATACGGAGAAGGAACTACATGTTCTGGAAGCTGAGCGTGCACGAAGAGAGGTTGAGGCAGTGGAACCGTTACTTTCTAACAGTCGGTATGTAACGGTTGGTATGTTTGTAGTGGTTGGTATGTATTTGTTTTGAAAATTACAAAAAGTGCTAATCTTAGTCTAAAAATAGATAACGTAACACAGCGAAAAAAAATGAGTCACAACAAGCACACAGGACCGTTCAGAGTTGCTGAAGAGTTTATCTGATGACTGCAGGCAGAGGCAGGCTAACACTTCCCATTGACTTCCAGTGTTTGAGCTAAGCTAATTAGTCTCTTCCTTGTTACTGTACGCACAGTCGAAAGAATGGTGTCTATGAGCTTGTCATGGACTCAGGAGTGAGGCAACACACACACACAAAAAAAAGTTTGTGTATCCCTTCAAAAATGGCGAGAGTAAAAAGATATTAACTACAGCATCGACTTCTGCTGAGGTCAGACTGCATGGTTTCTTTTCTGGTCAATATGTCAGATTAGGCAACCACAGAGCCATAAAATTGTGCAGTGACTTGCCCAACAAGTATGACAGACTACACTTACCAGCGAACAGACGCAGTGTATTTAGAGCACAGTACTTTTGTTTGTCTTTACAGACGTAAGGATGAATAATGCTACCTTTTTGCCAAATGCAAGCAGTCACCTACCAAGTTGCTACGTTCCTCTGCTGCTTCTCTCCAACATTTCTCCGTTTACAGTCTGGTAGTAGCTCCTCCACAGCACAACATAAAGGCAAAGGTGTTTTCAGAGCTCTACAAAGGTCTTGTGGCTCTCAAGGCAATAACTTTAGTCTGTTTACATACGTGTTGGTAATCTCATTGGCTGATGTCTCTGCCGTGAGGAAGAAATCACAGCAGACAGGACTATCATCAAGCAAGCTAGACTTTCATTCGTTGAGCTGTGAGTCTTCCAAGACTTTTGTTGTCGGACACTATAGCTCCCTACATGTGATGGAACAACAAATTTTTGTGGCAGATGGGTCAGAAACCCCACGACTGTCGGGTCAGGGCATAATTGTTCATAAAGCTTGTAGTCTGACCTTGGCATTAGAAGCAGGCATTTGTTGTGACCTCTTGTTTGAGATTTTCCTTGTAATCGAATGACCTATTAGCCCACGGCTGAGGCTATGGTCTGGCTATGTCTCAATGGTAATTCTAAAATGATCAGAAATTATTGCATTATGGTGCTTTCCATTTACTTCAGAAGTGGGAAGAGGGGAGTGGGAATTACGTCACACCCCAGCTAGACACGTTCCAGTTAGGAGCTGGTAAAGTTGGGCTAGCTGAGGACGTACGAATTCAAAGTGATATATTCTGACCAAAGGGGGCATCCCAGTGACTACGATTAATTTAATTTGCAACTGGGACTATCCCAGTTCTGAGATCAACTGGAACACACCTTTACACCATCAACCATCTTCGATTGTCACCTCCAGGTTGGCGAAGATTCTCCAACTTTCCGACTCGGAATTCCAACTTCAGGGGGAATTCCAGTTGAAATTTCCCACTCAGAACTTGGAAATCCTGGCTTAAGAGTACAACTGGGACACACCATAAGGGTCCCTGGTCATTCTTGTAGTCCTGATTAGCAACTGTCCATTTAAACACCCAACGCTTTAAAATTAAAAAACAGGGCTAAGTAAGATAATCATATGTGTTTATCATAATTATTTATCCGTGAAGCTAGTATAAAATCCCACAGACTTTCGGTCTTAGGAACTGGGAAGTGCTAAATGCTAACTCACTTCTATGTTTTGAGCTCCCTCTTTCACCAGTCTTTTATTAGAGTTTGATTTTTGTACCTAGGCGTCCAAATTAAAGTCTTGGATCACGACATATCAGACTTAACTTTAATAGAGCATTTCTACTCTATGGCACTGGCTCCCAAAAATCAGGAGTGAGACGTGGAACACAGAATATCCCTCCGTAATACTGCTGTGTGACTACCTGAACTTGCCCGTGCCGTTTTGTTTGCAGGCATCTCTTCATCTCCCAATACAAGTTTGATGAACCTGCCTGCACTGAAGGTATTGTCTGACACTGTAATGGAAAATTAAGCTTTTGGTGCCAAAACTGAGAAGAGCTGAGCCAAGCAGAGTTGCTAATATTTAGGAAAAAGCACCATAAGTTTAAAAATCTACGTTAATTAGTCTATGATTGTGATTTCAGATTGATAAAACACATCAGTTAACAGTGACTGGGGCTAAAAATAAGTAAATTAAAAATAAGTAAATTGCCCTCCTTGTCATGAGGGATCTTAAAGTTTGAAATTGTGCAAACATGCATTCAGGTGTAATACACAGTTAACAGGGTCGACAGTATCACCAACAGCCACAGTGTGTGGTTCAGGGAAGCTCATTATAAAGCAATGACCACACTCTGGGTTTGATTTAGGTTTGGGACAGACATGCCCTCTGCACCCCGAGTCGAGCCCCTCTTGCTGGCAGGATAAAGGCCTACAGCTGTCCACGTGTGCTGCTTGTGCTGCTTTATTGCCCGTGTCCTGATGTCTTAGAGAGCAGAGACAGGAGCTGAAAAGGTGGGGGAGGAATCAACATATGCACTGATAGTCTGTCAGCTGTCTTTCTTTAACCTGACACACTCTTGGCCTTTGTCTGGTCCCTGGTCTTGCTGCCTTTCACACTCAACATCCAGAGAACAAATAGGTATGTCATGAGGACTCCAGACTGAAGATGCAGAAACTCTGAGCTGGTCTGGACCCCATCTCAGTGGGTCTGGAGCATTCACACAGGGCTGCAACTAAAGACAATTTCAGCATTCAATTCATCAGCTGATTATTTTTTGACTCATTGATGAATTGGTTAGGATTTTTTTAATATATATTTTTTAAATAATATGCTACAGAAAATGTTTCATGAAAGAGACGGGGGTTATAATTTAAGGGAAAATTCTAATCTAAAGGTCAGAAGTGTGACAATGAAAAGTTTCTGTATCTGTAAGTGGAGTTAAACTATTGAACAGCTTGTACTGTACTCTAAAATCTGTTTGTTGCGGTCTTCAGTGTTGCCCTCTTTCCAACGTCATCACATCAGTTATTTCATGCAGTCAGTTTCAGTCGTGTGGTCTGTCAGGCTCGTCGGACAAATCACCACGCAAATTTATGGCTCTGTGGTCACCTAGTCTGATATACATAGCCTGTCCCACACATATCTCTAATAAAACCTGGTTTTGATTTCCATCCCTACAGACAACCAGAAAGTTCTGACAGACGTAGCTGAGTTCAAATTTTCAGAACAGGGAGAAACATAAACCCTCCAGCTTGCAGGATAGGCTCCACAGTCGCATGAGAAAAGAAGTGGCTGTAGGTGCATGAATAATGGAGAGAACACGGTCATCTACTCACTCTTTAGGCCATCATCGAAGAGATGGCTGAGCAGCATCTTGTCATACTGCTGAAAGACTCTCCTAGGAAAAACAATACTGTTTATTAATATTTATGACTTTTCTGGAGAGCCTGAGAACAGGGACAGATGATGAATAAAAAATAAAATATATTTCAGCTTCTTTGTGAGCTGGTTTCATTTCAGTTGGGCATATCAGCCCTCTGGTGTCAGTCTGATGCTCTGCGGTGTTGGCCTGCAGCAGCTTCAAAGAGTCTGGGCTGGGTCGGGCTGATTACTGCAGACCTGGCACAAAACTCACACACACACACACACACACACACACCCACACACACACACACACACACACACACACTTTCAACGCTTTATCCGAGCCTCAGCTCCTCCTCAGAAGCTACATTAACCTCGCCCGGCCTCTGAACTGACAGTGGAGCGGTTTAGCTCAGCATTAGCAGCATCAGGTGTTAAAACTGTCTTTACTCTGCAGACAGATCACATATCGTATGTCAGATCACACGTCACATCACTCCTGTGTACACATATCACTACATATACGGTGCATATAGATGCCTCAGCAGACGCACGTGGGCCTGAACGTGACAGATAAAGCTTAAACTGTGGAAGACAAAAACAGGGAGTTTGAAAAAAGAGAGGGAAGAGAGAGGAGGGATGAAAAAGATGAAGGCAATAGAAAAGAATGACAGCAGCAATATGTCAGCACGGAGTCGGGCTTTCATTAATCTTCATAAGAGGACAGGTAGTGAAGGGGAAATACAGAGAGAGGATGTGCAGCAGGAGAGAGAGAGAGGGAGAAAGGGAAAGAGAGAGCAAGACAGAGAAAGAGAGAGAGAGAGAAAGAGAGAAATAAAAAGAGAGAGAGAGAGAGGGAGAAAGGGAAAGAGAGAGCGAGACAGAGAAAGAGAGAGAGAGAGAAAGAGAGAAATAAAAAGAGAGAGAGAGGGAGGGAGAAAGGGAAAGAGAGAGCGAGACAGAGAAAGAAAGAGAGAGAGAAAGAGAGAAATAAAAAGAGAGAGAGAGAGGGGGAGCATCACTGCGGAAAGAACAGCCCCTGAATTTATCAATGATATCTGTGCTCATACGTGCAGAGTATCGGAGCACTAAAGGCTTCATCATTCAAAAACAAACTCATTAACCATCAGTCACTACTGGACTCAGGACGGTGATTCAATCAGTCTAGGTAATAGACCTGGAGCTGGAGTGGTCCAGGTTTTAGACTCTGTTAGGACTTCATTCACTGTCCTGATGGCAGAACAAGGTCTGTAAGGGCTGAGGTTTCCTCAGTTCCAGCTGAAGTCGTTGTTTAAGTTAAACTCAGTGGAAATCTCTTTAAAGTCCTTTGAGGAAACATTAGCATGATGCATCAAAACTGTTGTGACGATCCTACAGACCGGTGTTTCTGTGGTGGTGTGCCTTGAGATACTGTACAACCTTGACTTGTCTTAACAATTTTATAACTGCTACTGAATGAGTCTGTAATTAACTTTCTTCAGGTGCATCAATTTCCACATAAAACTGCAAATTTGGTAACTTTAAGGCAGACAATAAGTCAGCTTAAGTCTGAATAATAATAACAATAATACATTTTATTTGTATTGCACTTTATATTTTCACAATCTCAAAGTGCTACAGGATAAAATAAAAACAATTAAGATTAATGCAGTTAATACAATTTACAATAAAAAAAGACACAAGATAAATAGATTCTTATAAAAGGAGAACCTAGAAAAGAAGTTTAGCAAAATGCTTTTTAAAAAGAAAGGTTTTGAGTCTTTTACGGTTCACAGAATCTGTGTGGGAGGAAATTAATACTTTTTTGTCTCTCCTATTTGTTAGTATACCTAATCATATAAATTTTGCAAACCATTATAAAACTGAATAAAATTCAACAAAGGTCAAATGAGCTGATGATTTATTTGGTCGTAGGGCTGGGAAATATGTTGATTAAATCGATTAATTCAATTTTTTGCAGAAGATTTAAAAACTAAAAATCAAGACTTTTTTTCTTGACTTACACTTACTTTTACTGTAAGTTGTTGCAATGTTTGAAAATACAAATACTGAAACTTTTCAGTTTTCATTGTGGTTGGGCTTGTCAGGTTTTGCACAAGCACATGATTAGGCTCGTATTTGATTTTTTGATGAGATTAAATACTGATCAGACAGATTCATGTTAATGTATACTGTGAAAACAGCTCAGAATTCAGTGTTCATGTAGACGAACCTGCCAATGTAGACAACCTACATTACCAACATTTTATGAAAAAATACTAGTAGGCAACTTAACTGTTAGAGGGAAATTCTGTTTAGTTTCAGAATATATTTTTATAATATAAAAGCAAAGCTTGATTTTCATATTTCTGTGTCACTTGAAGGGTTTTTCCTTGAGCCAAAAAACTGATTAAATTCCTAAATTAAGTTTTGTGAAGAAAAAATTTGGGATTTTATTTTTAGGCCATATCACCCAGCCCTATTTTGTTGATGAATATTTCATGAGTAACACACTTGTTTGTCAAAAATAATTTGGCATCAGAAGATGAAAATAAGCTTGCATAAGCTGATGCTACACAATACACAAGTTTAAGGGGCTACCTGGTGTAGTCATGGACTCAGTGTGCCTCGAGAACCTGCGCCTTTATGGAATTAGATTTGAGTCAATATTACCAAACAACACATTTTAAGAATCATCAACACTTCATGAATTAAGAGGAAAAAAATGATATGACATTATAGACAGAGATGATGAAGACAGGTCTATGATTGGACCATGGATCTGTCTCTAGCTTTAGTTCTGACTTTAGTCCACTTGTCTCTGTCCACTTCCCTTCCCTTGCCCTCACATCCAACACATCCAAGATTTCCTGCTGCTAAACAGAGGTTTTTACTTGCCGCCATGATGGATCCATGTTGGGTGTTGGATGTATTTATGTGTATATATGTATTTATATATGTAAATATGAATACATGTGTCTCCATAAATCAAAGAGTTTGTCTTCAGCCTGCTCTATTGTAAAGTGCCTTCAGATAACACCTGTTATGAATTGGTGCTATACAAATAAAGATTGATCGAGATTCTCAACAAAAACAAGACTGAAAAGATTTTAAAGCAGTTAAAGGACGGCCTTTTGATGCCTAACTGTTAGCTTAGCTTAATTTATTGGCCTGCTTAAAGGCCTAATTTGTCATTAGTCCTCGTGCCGACTTGGACGATGACATTTCCAAACATTTGCTCCACTTTCCTTTTCTCATTTATCACCACAGGGATCAGAAATATTGAGGAAACAGGCTGGGAATGATGAGATAAAATAAGAGATGGATGGAGAAAGCAGAGAATACACAGCTGAGCTCCCGGACTCAGTGAAGACTGTGATGATAAATAATCGACCTGAGAGCTTCACTGAACATGAAGCACAGCCGCTGCATCTTCCTCTTCCACGGCCGTGTTGACAGTGTGACGGCATCTTCATCTGCACGGCTTTGCTGAGTCAGACTCTTGTTTCTCTGTTAGCCCCCTCCCTGTTCTTCACGCCCCCCGTCCATCATCGTGTTATCTTCACTGAACCGGCAGAGAGGCGTCCTGACCCCTACAGGCTTCGTTTTATTGACAGCTCTTAATGAACAGATAAATCCATGTTAGATTTATCGATCCAGATGCTTTCTGTTTGAACGGTAAATCTGCTGCCTCAAGGGCCTGGTGCTGCGCTGCCTGTTTTATCTGTGATTGACGTGTTGATAAATATCAAATATCAGCAATTAAGGGAGATGCGCTCATCAGTCAGGACAAGGGCATTCAATAAGAGGACAATAAAGCTGAGACTCCACAGTCCACCTGCTGCACACACACACACACTTCGGTATTCATAGGCTTTGTTTACATGGACACAGATGATCAGAATAAATGCTCGATCAGAGTAAAAACGCTTCAGGTAATGATCTGAGAGAGCTTATTTGGAAAGGAGTTTCACTGCAGATGAGGGGGGGGCCATGCTGATCCGTGAGGCTTTTGCACAGTGACTCAGTTTCAGTGAGAGGAGTCAGAAATACTGGTTCTTAATCGATCCAAAATAAATGTTAAAAAATATATATCTGTGGTCTTATTTCACGTGTTTGTCTGCATGGGCTTCCGTAGTACACAGAAATAATGACGGTAAATATAACAGAGATACAAGGACTTAAATGCCTCAACACCTGCTGAAAAGTACAGTCCACAGGCTGATCTATGACACAGACTTCTTCTTCTGTTTCTAAGTTTAGACAGCAGGGACAGCACCGAGCATGTCTAAATGCTAATAATCTGGTTACATGATGAAAGCATGTACACTCACCCTATGACCAGATTGTGTCCATGTAAACAGTGAATTTGGAATTCCCAGGCATTATGAACTGAATCAGATTGAAGACGTATCACACATGTAAACACACCGACTGACACAAGCTTTCACCCCAGTGCAGAACATGCAGGTGCATTACACACACGCCCTCTCGCATTCAGCAACCGTCCGTATGCAGCAACTGTCCGTATGCAGGCGCACAGTTCAGGCAGCGGTATACTCAAACTGAACACAGCCGTGCAGCTCTTCATCCTACCACAAAGTGAGGCTAATGTATTTAAGACGATAGTGAATGGACACTTTAGTGAGCCTGTAAGGGCTAACGGTATAAAAAGTAGTAAAAACACTATAAATCAGGGTTTTCCAACAGGTGGGATGGGACCCCAAAACAGCCATTTGTTGTGTGTCTGGAAATAAGTGTTGGGGCAAAAAGTGCGGTTAAGTATCTTTTTGCAGATCTTATTGGGGACGGCATTAAAGTCAGCTCATAAACTGCCTCATAAACTTATATTTTATTATATTATCCAGGGATGCAGGATATTGGATTTTTGTGGACATCCAATATCGATTTTTCAACTTATTTTGGCTGATATTGATCCGGATATGTAGAAATAATGGAAATTGCTGAGTTTTTTTTTGGTAACAGCCGTTATATGCCAATGTATATCTTAACAGGGACAGCATAATCATGCTTTTTCAGAGCTACAAACACCGATTTACTAATCTGCAATTAAAAATGAACGTGCATAAATTTGCTAAACTTAAAAAATACAACACAACGTTTTAAAGTTTTATTCAATTGAATATATTACAAAAACAAAAAGAATTTTCTAAACTTAATGCAAATTTATGCATGTGCATTTATGCAAATATATTTGGCTAAACTACTGGCAGTGAATTTCGCAGTAGTTTACATATCTGCTGATACCGATATGACACTTTGCAGAAGTTTCACTTACTCTCCCCGCTCCTCTCCCTGACATCATCCTTGTGTTTTATGATTCTTGAGATTATATTCCTTATAAGCAGCAATGTTTTCCTCCCATATCAGGCAGGTAGTCCCACTTTAGTCCACTTTTTTCTTTCCTGAATCTGTCCTCATTCTTTGTCCACTTTCACTTTTGAGAAGAAACAGCGGAGTAACAAGCACACGTGTGCCACAGCTAATGCTTCCTCCAGCAGTCGACACCTGCTCAAAAACTGGAGGCTGACAGATATTTAGGACAACAATTAAAATTTTATTATAATATCCATGTTTTATTTCAAAATTACACTACAGAATATTGAAAATTATTTTGTAAAAATAGCCAAACAAAAATCAAACGAAGGCAAGACTGTATTACAGACAGGGTGTTGAAGGGGGAGGTCGGTGCCATTGATTTTACCACAAATAGAAAAAAAAAAAATATCATTACATTTGGTCAATTATTGGCATTATTTTTGCAATTTTTTCATGAAATGAAGGTTTCCGACTTGTTCAGGTGTCACTTTAAAAATAAACCTGAGGAAATGACAGTTCAATGGTTGTCAAAGCCTGTCTGCTCGGTGAAAGTCTGTTTACATCGAACTCATTCTGGATAAAATTAAAATCACAGATTCAGAGTTATGGCCACTACAGGGCTTCATCCTGTGGCATATGCAAATTAATGCTGCTTTATAAACAAATCTTTAAGGCTTCAAAGGTTTATTTAGTGATTTTAAGGCATGAATCAGACTACAATCTGCATTTTTCTGTGATGAACATTATTTAAAATGATGAAGCCTTCTGAAAATCACTAAAAACATGTCACTTTTCAGGTGAATTAAAGCATTTTACTGTTTCTTATCACCATCTCTGCTACTCAATTATGACACCACTGCATACCCTCGATTGCATTTTAAAGCATTTTTTATCAGCTTTGACTGTGTTGAGCTCTGTAAATGATTCATCAATGCTTTACGTAGAGTTTCAGATTGTTTGTACAGCAAATTCTGGTTAGAGCTATCATTTAGTAAAAATACAGGTAATCATATTCTTAAATCTGTCAAAAGTAGAAACATGGACCTCTGACAGAGAGAGTTAAGTTTGTGCTCAGTTACAGAAGTTGCACATCCCTCGCCTCATTTATCATACAACACTTAATAAATTTAAATGATTTATAAGTAAAGAAAGCATAAAAAGAGTTTTCCTGTCCTGGTCTGACTGAAGAAAATTCTGTTTTGAAGTTGAGTACATGTAAAGTTTGCCCATTTTTCTAAGTTGTATTTTGACTTCTTTGCAGGAAGCTGCTCAGGTGTTTCCACAGCTGATGCTGACGCGGGGCTCATGGATGACTTACAGCTATGTATATCTGTACACTGACTGTACATACATTAGTTATGTAAGTGTTCATTGCAGGGGCGTATTCGATAGCTTTTTGACTTTTCGAGCAGCGCCTCTTTTGGAGTATACCTCCACTTTTACCATGCACTCAGCGCATTCACCTGGAACACATGCACATGCACGCACGCATGCACATCGACTCTTCTTCAGTTTCTCTCTCTGTCTTGCTTTTTAAAGAGTAAAAATAAACACAAAGACTCAAACTCGTGGTTATTTAAGTGAGTATGACTTCAGAGGGAAACCAAAACCAATCTGCTGTTTAAAAGTTAATCTTAAAAAATTCAGTTAAGAGCCTAAAGCAAGTTTGTCATGAAGACTTTTAGGAAAGTAAGAAGAATTTTACAGACTTTAAATTGGCGTGCCTTGTGTGAGACAAGCTAAATAGTTGAGTGGAAAGACTAAAAAGATGACATTGATTGTGGTCATCTAATAAAAAGAAAAGATATCATTGTTTTAGTGAACATAAAAGGCCTCTGTCCACAGCTGCTTTTTAGCTGTAAGTGCTCAAAACCTCAGTTTAAATTATGCTACGTCACAAAAGTTGACTCTCCTCAGTACTGCCCATAAGGACGTTCAAACATGTTTTATTCTATTAAAATATCACACAGCAGCTTTAGAAACTACATCATTTCCTGCCACTCAAAGCAGCTGAAGATCAGGAAATAGTTCACCCAAAAACGACTCACAACCTTTTAAATTGACATTGCTGTTTACAAAGCAGAGATTAGAAATCATATCTCATCTTGATTTTGATTGGTCAGTGAGGAGAAAGTGACACTGTCGAGTGCAGCGCTGTTTCAAAAGTTGAATTGTTTTTGAGAGCAGTTGGAGTGCAACAACATATGTCAGCGTACAGTCAGGGCATATTTCCTCTCAGGATGTTGGTAGTTACAAAAAACACTGGGCTACATTAGGCCTGTGAAAAAAAAATAAAATAAAGAGATAACATAAAATTGATAATTTGCATCTAAATACTGATTTTAAAGAATTGATTCGGGCCCGAATGCTATTATAGCAGTTGTAAGTGAGGAAATTTGTTTCAAAAGTTGACCTGTTCTTGAGAGCACTTGGTGCGCAAAAACAAATAGCAGTGCTTCATTTTTGCAGATGGCCAATATTTCAGAACTCCCCTTCGTTGAAACTAATATTTTTTGTTATCAGTGTTAAGTCTTAATGAAAACTGGCTTGTTGCTTTCAATGTGACGGTCTATTTGTACTTAGTATAGATGCAAAACAAGAAAAACAACATTTAACTCTGGAAAATCTCTAATTTAAAAATGTATCTGTGCAGTGATGATAGTGTGAAGCACTTTGGTACATTTGTGCATTTTGCTGATATGAGGGATAAATATGTCTGATACATCTGCAAAATTGCTCCACTTCTGACATGTCTTGTGCAATATTTTGTTCTATGAAGTGGCTTAGGTTTTGTATTTTACACCTTAGCAGTAGCACCCGCCTATTTTATTGTCTGATCTGCACGTAATGAATGACAGAATGATCGTCCAATCACCTGTCAGGTATGCTTCTGAGAGGTTCTGCCCATTCCCAAACACTTTCTATGGGCTGTTGTCCAGATGGATTAGTGTCATATTTTGAACAGTCAATCTCACGTGTTAGGTTAGCATGTATATGGATATGGATTTCACAGAATTGATGCAGCTCCAAATGCTTTGATAGCAGTTTTGAAATACATCTTTGGTGAGATCAAACATGGTACAGTTGCCCAAAAAGAATTAAGGGACAGTAATAAACACCAAAATACATGCACTCAAACATTTAAATAACTTCTAAGATCTCTGAAGACCTAGAATTTAGCTTTCTTTATTTGTAGAATCCTTTAAAACTTGCCCTTGTTTTAAAAAGAGAACAAAATTGTTGTAAATTTGGTTAAAAAGTTCAGACAGTGTCTTGATTTACGCATATGGCAATAAGTATTGTATAAAGCGCTCTGCATCAAGATATATTTTGTATTGTGACGTTAACGTTAGTAGTAGCCAGCCTGTAGAAATATATAATATTTTTGTTTATTTCTATCTTTTTTATTTATCTACTCCACAAACTGCTGCTGGAATCTTAATGTCCCTGAGTCTCCCAAAGGGATGAACAAAGTTCTATTTAATCTAATCTTATCTAAAGTAAATCAGCAGCACTTGGTTTGAATTGAAAAATAGCACCTGCACAATAAAAACAATTAAAAGCGTTGGCTGTGGACACAGGCCCTAAATGAGCATAAATGTTTAAATTCAAGCATTGTGATTTTTCTATGTGGAGGAAATTTCTGGATTTAATATCAGAACTGATTCACTTTAAACATGTTATGTTTGTTTTCCATGGTTTGGACCTTCATAGAATGTCCCTTACACCTGTCATGGACCAAAGGTGAAAATTTATTTGCACTTTTAAAGAAGTAGTTTTTCAGGTTTCAGGTGTTCTGATGACTAGAGTGCAGGATGTTTTAAAGAATGGTTTATGTTAAAGTCTTGTTGCCTCACTACAGTCCTGTTTCGTGGATGTGCTCTGCGTTTATGCAGCCATTAAGCTTATCGCTGTTGGGATAGCTCCAGAGAAAGTTCTTTGTGGGCCAGATTTTTCCCATGAGGCATCTCACTGTTGCAAAAAGCCAGAAAAGATTTTTCCTTAATGGGTCAGCAAGACGAGGAGAATCCTGCTCTCCTGCCGTCCTCCTGAAGTTGGTATCTGGCCAACTGAGACATTACTACACGACTTCTGCAGGTCTGCACAATAGCAGCGAAGCCCCCTCTACCTTTAATCTGCATTCTGTGAAGCTGGTATCAATAACCCTGGGACAAAAATGAGAGTTACAATATTTGAATAGGCCACGGCCTTTCACATGTAAATTAACCTCTGCCCCCCGAGCCGAAACAAATTACAGCCAACTGCTGGTGGCTGGACATGAATGGGCTCCGTAATGTAGTCTGCATCTACAGTGGGCCGGGGAGCAGCTGGAAAAGAGAAACTGAGACGGGGAGAATTTATGTGACAGTGCAGAGTGTGACAGTTTGTTTTTTTTCTTCATATTGAGTCTGCCACGCAGCCGTACTGTGACGAATGGGGCTTGGCTCCACGAGCATCTGTCTCCAAGGACTCACTGAGGGGTAATTAGAGCTGTGGGAGGATATGGGATATTCTGCAGGCCCACTGACTATTAGTGGTGGCAAAGGGGACCGGGCATTTACACGGACCTCTGACATCTCACAGTTCTGTCTTAAAAGGAGAGAAGGGCGGGGTAGGGCGTTTGATGAAGCGTTAGATTTTGGATAAATTAAATCTGCCCTCGGGGAAACTGTCATTGTTTGTGAGACCCTGTTTGGAGGCAGGACTCTTCATCACTAGCTGCTCACTGACAGATCAAAAATATTCAGAAAGGTTCAAATCCATTAAAACTGAGTAAACTTCCAGGTGAAATTATGGTTTATCTATTTCTTTGTCACCTATCAAGAAGTTACAATAAGACAGTTTTTTTACATTATCAGTTTAGATCTCAGGCACAGTCACGCCGCCCTAAACGCTAACAAACATGAGCAGTTAAGACAATCAAAATGAGAGGAAATATCCAAATAAGCAGCATTTTTAAGTGTTAAAATGCATTTAGTAAAAAGAATAATTACCAAAACTCAAGTCAATAGATTTTACATCAAAAGGGACATCCAGCATGTCATCCTATGTAATTTTTTATATTCTAATATTCTTCCAAAAAATTTTTCAGAAGTTAAGCAAAAATAAATCTTTAATGGATGCAAAGTTTGTGGTACTAACTTGACAGAGTGTAAAAAAGAAGGTGACAGAGCCCTGAAGACAACACCTGTTCATTTGCTGGCTCTCATTTCGAGCTTCATTTCTCTGATTTTGGTCATTTTGGTTCAAGACTTTCTAGTCTGGCTTTTACCTGAATTACCTTTTAGTGTATTTATTCTTATTACAGCACCCTTTTATTATAACTAACCTCCAGTGTTTACTCATTTTAAACCTTTAAGATGGTGTTTCCTCAGTGCATACTGTGTACGTCTTTTATTTATGGTGCATTTTACTGAAACTGTGTATGGATTGCGGGGTGGGTGGGTTTAGGTCATACTTTCCTTCATCTTATTTTAATGTATCTGTCTGTTTGTACAGCACTTAGTGCTACATTTTTAGTATGAAAAGTGCTATAAAGATAAAGTTTGATTGATTGGTTGAAGTGTGGCTGATGTTTGCAGTGCCATCACCACCATTAAGTCCCACTGAAATTTCAAAACAGACTGTTTATCACATAAATGAAGTTCACTGCCACTGGAATCATCTGTTGGTTTCTACAGCTGACTTCTAAAGTTTATTGTGGTGGTTATTAAAATGTTCTGTTGCAGACTATTTTTGGCCTGAGGTGAGAATGTTTGGACTGAAGAAGTATGCTGCTAACTGAGACAATAATAAAACAAAACCTACACTGCCAACTTGCCCTACATTCCTAATACACTCCTCTAACTGGAACCAAAATCATTTATTTGTAGGACATACAAGAAACTTGTTAGGCAAAACCGCTAGCTCTAGAAAGTGGGTGCTCTCCACTTGCTCTACTGCCTGGATGTAAACCTAAACAGTTGATGGAAAGCATCACAAAATTTGGTTTATCAGTGTTGTGTTCAAGAAAACTGGAAGAATGTGTAACCATTTTTAACACGGGTAAAGAAAGATTGAAGTTGAAGCAAACGCTGTTGCACTTGCACTAAAAGTCCTTGAGCTGGCCGCAGAATACCCTCTAAAAATGTTTATTTATTTATTTATTTATTTATTAAAAGAAATTGGCTCATTTATTGCCTGGTTTGATAAAAAAAAGTTTGGTCTGGTTTGCCAATTTCTGGATTGGCACATTGTACCAGGGGATATAATTCAGTGAAGATTACAGTTGATCATAATAACGGGAACGGCAGACCTACAGGTCTACCTGAGCTTCACCTCTTGTCTGATGTTAAGTTGACCTAGAGTTATTTTAATGTGGCCAACGATGAGCTTAAAAGTCTGCTACAGACACCAACAGATGATTCTCCTGAGACAACATCTGTAATCATGTGCAATCAATGTTTGATCAGCATTTAGGGCCTAAAATTGGTGTTGTTAGCACACCTAACATGAAAAAACCCATCTGACAGTCTACCTGAAGACAGTTTGATTTTCCAGTGTTTGTTTAGTTATATTAAATTAATAAGGGCTTAGTTTTGATGGTGGTTTGTTTTCCTCTATTTCTTTGCTTTAAGTAAAGTCGCCAGAGTTTAAATTTATTTTTATTTACTTTAAAATTAGTTTTAAGAATGCGGTGGTGGGACACCTAAAGCTTCCTATCTGAAGACATCAAAAACAGGGCAATTAAAAATACAAACTTACACTGTAATATAATCATCAATTGTACTTTGAATGGAAAAATATTTTACAAAATGAGCATCATGGTGCACTTGAGAAATGATTTAAAACTAAGGGCCAAAACGGTCATCAACATACATATTCACTGAGGTCATAGCAGGTACAAATGGGCAATGTTTACAATTAAACTGATCATCTGACTTCTCATGTTTGTAACATTATTTAATCTGTTCAGAATTATCTTTTTAATCCTCATCTTTCTGTTATCATAATTCTGCTGTATCAAATGGATCCCCAAAACCTACAACACAAACCTTGAAAGTGCAACACTGGAGTATGAAGCAGATCATTTGGGTTGTGGGTAGAAGACAGACGCTGTATCACTCTTTAATAAACACAGTTTGAGGAAGCAGACGGCCGGTGGCAGGGATTTGGTTTATGTTGTTGCTGTTCTCCACTGCTGTGTTGGCTGTAAGCCAGTGAGGGGAGCAGGGCTCTAACGCTTCATCTATCACTGCAGCGCCCTGGATCTCTGTTCTGTGTGATATACAAGGTGTTGATCTACCTCTGAACCCAACCAGTGTGTTACATACTGTCCCTTTTCTCATTTTGATCCCTCATATTTTGTCAGTACATAAATGAATTTAAAGAGGTCTAACCATTGGATTACTACAACTAAACCTTAACAGACTTGTTGGCCTAACTAAAATCTTATGGAATCAATTTTCTTGAAACCTAACCCAGCACATCTTGGTGAAGAAGTTAAATATTGATTTAGTTTTTAGGTATTTAATCTCAGTTAGACAAGGCAGCCTCTGTGTTTTGTTCATGCTCCATCATCTCTGTGCAGGGCTTTGACCTAAAAACTGAAGAGCATAAATGCATAAAGTTGCATGAATAGCTGAGCATCACACTGTTCTCTGTGGTTAGGTGACATAAGCTAGAGGCACTCATCCCATTTATACAAGGAATAGATTATAAGTTAATTTACAAAACTTAAAAATGGATCCATGATTTTCCCAACCCTACGTATGACCAGTTGGCTGCTTACTATTGTGTTTGCATGATCAACAGGAAGTGAGTAGTATGTTTGTTCTTGTTGAGACCCTTGTAATGATGCTTGTGTTGGCTGTAATGTCCATTTCTAAACATTAAGGGGTAATATTAAAAACATGACTGGACAGCAAAGGCAGAGAAGGCCTAACAACCCTGGCTCTGACATTTAATGAATGACACTGCAATGCAGCACCCTGTTTAAGCCCTGGAGGTGTCAGACATGTTGGTGGTGGTATGTTTTTGGTTACAAATTCTGGTACACATCCTTATTTTGAAAACTGTAAAAAGGTCCACAGCTAACTAGCTAGCCTAACCGAGCTGATCATGATAGATTTCTGTAAATAAACTATCCTCTCTCCGTGCTTGTATACTGTGATTTGTTTACAGGACAACAGCATTCTAGAGGCTTGATAACAGAAAGACCTGAAAAAAGGTTCAAGGGTGCAGATTTTTTTTTAAAAACTGCCCTTTTCTGTTGCTGAATATGAAGACAAATTGATTGCTGTGACAATACTACTCTCGAGGCTTCAGTCAACAGCCATGTGGGATTAGCTTTACTGCACCTGTGCACTGCAGTTTAACATTTGCACATAAACAACAATGGCGAGCTCTAGAGCTCTGATGGCACTGCTCAATCTTTTTAATTACCCTTTAAATTACCTAAGGTACTTTTAAGGACCTCAAAGCAGTCCACATGACAACTTCATATATATAACAACAGCAACATGAAGCGGACAAGACAAAATAGACATGCTGATAGACAGTTATTTATTACTTTTGTGAAATTATAAGTTATTATCATGATAAAATAATTTAGAATATCAGACAGTTTGCACAATGTGACCCGTTTGATTAAGAATTGGACCAAGCCATGTGAATCCAGCCGTTTTTGAGCCTTTGGAACGTTACTGAAGTCAATCCATGGACACGACCACACTATAAACACCCTCTCAACCTAACGTTGGATCATCCAAATGATTGACAGAGAAATCCTCAATAAAACAAAAACCGGTATGATATCAAAAAAGGAAGATCCCCTCCCATACAGTAAGAATTATTAGAAATATTTCATTTTCAGGTAGAAGCTGTTTTTTGAACCAGGCTGTAAATATGTTTATTTTGGCTGTAAATATTATCTGTTCCCCAGCTAATCCAGCCTCAAGTGGAACCTTGAAGAACTGAAGTTTCCGGCACTTCCACACTGGCTTCATTTTTCAGCCCCAGAGGTGGATAAAGCTTACGTGGCTGAAGTTTCCCAACTCAGCTGTAGAGATAAGAGTGTGCGAGCTTGTTTATATTATGTAGTGGCAAAAGTCACATTAACAACTGCTTTCCTATAAAGTAGACTACATCCTATTTGGTTATTTGGTGTTTGTCATCAAGTTGCCATCTGAATGTTATAGAACGTTTTGGTAAACGAAAACTAAAACTGGTTTCGTTCTCAGTATCGGCTTAATCCTGCATGTCAGAATACTGAATTAGTATTTAGTTCTAGCAGAATTGTGTTTTACTGCCCTGACACCTTAACAAAAACAGAAAGATTTTTTTCAGTCATTCACACAGTCAGTAAAATAAAGTTTGAAAAAGGAAAATGCATTTTCCAAGAGCATTCGCATTCAAGAGCATTACCAAGGGAAAGAAAGACAATACTCCATATTGTTGTGCATCGGGCCAGTAAAAAGAAGAAATTGAGATTTAAGACAGTTCCAATACTCATCCACTTGCCTCTATGTGTTACCTCAATTCTTAGTTTGAGTATCCACCTGTATTTTAGGTGATTTTCCATTGTCTTTGTAATGACTCAATAAATCCAAATGGTTAATTGGCTGAAGTTCAGAGGCCAAATTGTGCTCCAGAGAGTTTGGGAGCAATATGGAGATCGGAAGAGTGGGTTTAGGAATCTGACATGAGAGCAAGGGGGATAAGAGCCAGGATAAGAGGGGAAATCATCATAGGCAAGAGTCGTCTGAAACAAGTTTCCCAGCAGCTTTATTGCACTCAGATAATCTCCTCTCTGCATAGTGAGCGCGGATTAAAGATCATCTATTAGATAGGTGCAATAAAACCTTTGGCAAACCTGTCCCAGACTGGTTCAACAGATAAAAACCAGACAGAACACAAGCACAGCACAGCACAGCACAGCACTGACAGGAACGAGAAATACACAACAGCCACAATACACAAGACACAACACCAACACATTAAAGGCTCAGGCAAAGGCAGGCACCACCACAACATCTAGAGCACAAACACCACGGTGGAAATACACAAACACAGACAGAAGCACAAACACCACAAAACTGGCACTCAAACCAAACTGATAGGGTGGTGCAGGAATGAGTCTAAAACGCGGAGGTGAGCACGAATTTAGCACTTCCTGGTTCTCAAGGCTGAAAATACACAGGGCTTATTATAGTTAAAATATTTTTGGGATAAATTCCTGAAATACAATTTGTGATAAACACATGCACATGAGATTTTAATGTTTATTCTGACATAATAAATGCATCTGATAATTGAAATTAAGAGCATTACTGTGTTTTAAAAAGGACAGTTGCTAATGAACTGCTAACAAAGACCACAAAAATGGCCGGGGACCATAATGCATTAGTTTCTTATCATCTTTTATTAAACAATAATTTGTACACAGCCGTAACTTTATCAAGACATTTTATTGAGAGAAAACTCTCAAATAAGAAGTTGAAATGTGGCGTTATACATTAGAAATATTGTAGCCATGTTGTAGTTCCATAACATCCTGACAGTAGCATTTTACTCTTTCTAATGATGCGTTTCAGTTGTACTGGGAAGTCGGAATTTCCGAGTAACGAGAGGGAAATTTTAACTGGCACGCTCCCCGAGGTCGGAATTTCCTACTTGGAAGTTGGGGGATCCTCACCACCCCCGAGCTGACAATTGAGGATGGCTTCCTCCAGTTTAAACAGTTCTTAAGCTCCTGTAAAATTCCATTTATTAGCTCTTCTGACTAGTGTTTGTCGCACTAAATCAGCCGTATACATAGTATTGTTGGACATATGGAAATTCTGCTGTATTGTTATTTACATTTTTCATGTGCTATGTGCGAACTACAACGCAGGGCATGCTAACAATAGCTAGCAATACCCTGGTAGATCGGCAAGTTTTTTCCACCTTTAACTGGAACACTGATAACTCGGATATGACGTCATTCCCACTCCCCTTTTCCCAGTTTTGATGTAAATGGAAGCAGCATAATTAAGCTTACAAGATCATAAAAGTTAGGTTCGTTCATCATGATTATCACAAGGAACAAAACTGAAGAGTTTTATAATTTTTTGTTTGCTAACCTTGATATCACCCAAAGACTTTAGCTGAGTGAACCACCTCCATGCTAAATTCCACATTAACCTCTAAAATACGTCATCCCTGCACCTCTCTATACAAAGACGGATGCCATGCAGAGAATCAAAGCATGCACACAAACATACTGATTTGAATAAAGAGGTCGATCCCAAAATACAAACACACGCTCATTTCCCTTCCCTCTCACACACCCATACACACTCCTATAAACTTATTCCTATACACGAACACAGTGGCACAAAGTACGCAAGCATATTTTATAAACCAAAAGAACCCACAGGAAAAATACTGTTGTCTGTTACCACTACATGGACCTGTGTGGTGTGGAGAACTTTGTGTAGGAGCATATGCAGACGTGCTGAAACTTAAAATGAGTCGTCTATATTTTGCCCGTGGACTCTTGCAATGTAATATGCTCTGCTTGAGGACATTAATTTCAGAGAAATCACAGACACCGATAAAAAGTTAAATAGAGAAACACTTATGTGATAATGTGGAACAAAGAAACGAAAAATCAACTAAATGAAAAAGCAAGTTAGTACAATACGTCAAGCACGGACAGGAACAAAATAAAAGCTCCAGCCCGAACCCACGACACCCGACTGATTTAGCTCACAGCACAACAGCAACACTAGAAAGTTAAAGGAACCAGAACTACAGTACCATAAGCAACAACACACAACGAAAACAAGAGAGATAAAGATAAAAAACAACAACAACAGCAGGGCAACAATAGTGACACACACTCTGAGTGACACATACAAAGATGGTCATAAATACAATATATATACATAGAGATATATAGAAATAGGAAAAGCCAGATATACGTGTTGCAGATATTTACTTCATCATCATAGTGCCATACTCCTTGGCCATCCGGCATCTCAGAGCTCACACTACTGTCCTGATCGATTAGCCAGCGATGCACGGCGTGGGCCTAAAAGAACATACGACATAAAGACAGAGCCCAGTTAATCGCAGGAGTGAGGAGCAAGGAGGTGGAGAGACAGGCAGAAGAAGAGAAAAAGAAGAGCGGACAGAGACAATGGAAATGAGAGAGATTCAAAGAGGAACATTTTATAAAGACACAGGTAGGAAACAAGGTGGGGAAGGGCGGGAGGGGGAGGAGGAAGAGAGCAGGAAGAGGAACCACCCCGCCCCATCCCATCCCGTCCCACCTCGCCCCGCCCGACTCAACCCTCCCCTCCCTGGATAAGAAAAGAAACTCTCCCTGTGGGAAACAGGTCAGGTTAGGATGAGTGGTATGAGTGTGAAAGCACGACACGAGGACATCACACATACAGTGGTAAGCGCCGGGCGACGCCACACTGATGGCGATGGAGGAGGATCTGGTGTTGATGGGTTGTGTCTCACGGATGGATCGGCTGTGGAGAGCTGCGACCTACGCGCTGGAGTTAGTCGAGGGATCCTTTGTGTCACGACTGTGCGAGTGGCATCCAGACACAGAGTTCAGTGTACTTACCCAGAATTCACAGAGAAATGTGCAACCATGACTGTGCAGAACACATCAGCACAAACAGTATTTTTAACACAATAACACAGAGAGTAAAGGCAGAGTGTGGCCTTTGGTAATGATAATAATCACAGACATATTAATTCTACTTATAAAGCACTTTCAGTCAAAGTGCTGTACGTGGCAAAACCGAAAACAATCCAAGAAATACACAAAAAAATAGATTCAAACAAATAAAAGACAGATTAAAATCATACATAACTCTAAATTCCCTCCTAATTCCTTGATCCATATCAGCACACTCATCAACTATCATCATTCTGACCCTGAGAGCACTCAAAAGACCAGTTTTCTGGGAGCTAGGAACAAAATTAGAAAGCACTCAGAGAAACATGCAAAAATCCACCAAGGTAGCTCACATATTGCTGTAACATCTATAAGCAATAGTTCCATGATAAAGTTACCATTACAATATGATTCCTTGAACTTGAAAACCCACACCTTGCACCTGTTGATATCATTATTAGTTAGACAGTTATTGAGCAAAAACAATCGTTCACTAATGGCGGTTATCTGGATCACCACTAAAATATAATCATTTTTAAGTTGCTGCATAACCAACATCTCCTGAAAATTTCAGCAAAATCTGTCCAGTAGTTTTTTCGTAATCTTGCTAACAAACAGACAAACAAACATACACCAGCAAAAACATAACCTGTCAGAAGGACATTGCAATAATCTAGCAAGGAAGTCAAACATACATAAATGAGGACCCAAGCATTCTTAAATGAATCCTAAGATAACTAGAAAAGCTCTCAGAGAGCACAGACGTCCACCAAGCAGCTCAGTTACAGCAGTGGCTTTTACACAAGCCCTGTTTAAAGATACAATTCTGGATCACCAGATCCAGAATTGAGCCAGGATCTGGACCAAAGTTAGCACATACATGGAGGTTGTTATCCTGTATGAACACAACGAGTTTTGGGAACATCTCTTAATATTTAGATTTTATATGAATTATTGAATGTCGTCAATGGGATTCCTATTATAAAATTCAATGTTTTCTTGTGATGTCAATCTGGATCAGATCCAGATGAAATTTACCCTGATAGAGACATGGACCCCATATTATCCTGTAAATTTATAAGCACATCCATTAAGAAATGGCAGAGATTCTGCCCAATGTTTACTTATGAGATTTTTACAAATTCTGGGATTTCTTTTGCATCATGACAAATAAACGTCACCAAAATCGAATCATTTTTAAGTTGGGCCATTACCAGAACATCTCCGGAAAATTTCAACACCCGTCCCGTAGTTTTTGCATAATCTTGCTAGCAAACAAACAGACAGACAGACAGACATATGCCAGCAAAAACGTAACCTCCTTGGCGGAGGTAATAAAAGGCCACTGTTGTTCCCTCCTTAATGTGCAAATTGACAGTCTTGGAGAAAAAAACACATCAGATCAACTTTGCTTTACAAACCCCTCTCTCATTTCATGTATGCACACTCAGTGATGCACTCAACAACAGCGAGTCAGTAAAAATAATCAACAGAGTTTTTAAGGACAAGACAACCAAAGATTTTTATGAAGGTAAACCCAGAGGGAGAAAGAGTTGGCACTGTCCTCCTAGTATGAATGTGTTCAGCAAAATCCACAACATGCAGTTTCTGTGCACCTGTACCTCTTCGGTTACATCTGTTTCACCAAGAATGTACCTCAATATCATTGGATATATTCCTAACTTGTCCCTACTTTCTTCATGACCAAATTAGGTCTGATTGGATTAAGTCTCTGTCAAACATTTTAGTCTAGTTTTACTTTGTTGATGAAAATGTCAGTTAATTTAGTTTTTGTTGTTGTCCATGTGCACTTGTCTTTATTAGTTACTGTCTATCAGAATTTCTCGTATATAACACGCAATTTTTTGCTCTTAAATAAGGTCTAATGTTTGGGTGCGTATTATACACAAGCACAAGCAAAATATGGAAAATATTTCGTCTCCCAACATTGCGATTACAACACATCTGATATAAAAAGCCGAAATATTCTCTTTCTCTGCGAAACATTACCGCCAGACTTTTGTAATTCTTATTAAACTGACTGTTAAACTTTTCTAATCCAATACTTTGGGTCTTAATTACTTTACCTTTGTGTAATGATCGTGTAATTCTCAAGTGTTACGGTACCACTCACATGCAAACACAGGGCGCTGCCATCTTGTGAGCAAGGGGACCAAAATAGCTGCGCTGTGATTGGTTAAAAACATCGGCATGTTGATAGCTGCTCTCTGATTGGTCGATAAACTATGACTGAGCATGCTCGGGCTGAAATTGAGCAATTGCGCATGCGCGAAGCAAAAGGTGCTTCTGCATCCAGTTGAGAGAGAATATTGTGTACGGTATTTGTTGTGAAAATACGGAAATTTCATTAATTAAAACTTTGAATAAAGGTCATTTTTGAGTTGTCTGAGAGAGTAAGGCTTGGGGAAAATGTGGGTGCGTGTTACGTATGAATACCGCGTTGTTCCTGGAAAAAGCATGAAAAAATGGGGTGCAGGTTATAAACAAGGGTGTGTTATATTGAGAAACTGCTGTAGTTTTCATCAGGGGAAAAAAGGTTGTTGATGAAAACTATGACAAAAATAACTAGTCAACAAAATTAACACTGCTGCCGAGTCCTTTAAACATACCAGGACTCCACAGGGTTCATTTATGTAACACCAGACCACTGCTTCGTTATATGCAAGATCATGACCTATGCTGGTCATACTGATATATCAGAGGCAGGCAAGATCAGGTCAAAAATAAAGGTACAGGTGTCTTACTCATTTCACACTAACTTTCTCACAGACTTTCTGCTCCAGACTGTAAACAAAACAGGCAGTCCACCAAACTGAGAGACCGCTACCATTTCTGCTCACACTGTTGAGCCTCAAATCAAATCCACACTGAAGAAAACTCACCCTGAAAACCTCACACACACACACACACACAAGCACGCACATGCAATTACACACATACACACAACAAACCCCATCTGTTACTCCTGACTGTTGTTGTGTCAGCACCAAAAACAACCCAACGCAGCTACTTCTGCGACGCGAGCCGCCCCAGTGTGGCAGAAATACTTGTCAAGATTTGCACAAGTGGAAATGTGGAATCCAGGGATTAATTACCCTGTCATGGCTGCTTCTGCACATTTACTGTTTACTTTACAGCAGCAGTTTTACAGTACATGTGCTGCATTTTTGAGATGCTGTGATGCAGTCTGTCATATCATGACAGCACAAAATAACATTTATTTTAGACTGAAGAGCTTGTTAGTGAGACACTGTTGATTGAAGGTTAAACTGTAGACTGGTTTTAACAAAGAAGTGTGAACCTAAAACCACGTACACACACAGGTGAGTCTCCAGCATGACTAACACTCGGAAGGGGATTTCCTAGAATGAGCCTTTGACAAGTGGTCTTGACTTCTTCCTGGAAGGCATCAATCGCACTGCATTGATTGTTCTCACTAAGACTGTCATGTATAGATGTGTCAGGAGTAAAAAAAGGAAAGAGACAAAATCTTTTCACACATACTCCAACCTTGAACTTAAGATGTCCTTAGATGGGCTGCATTACCATCAATGTTTTAAATCTTTAAATATGACTGAATAGACTTTATACTTCTAATATTAGAATAGGACAGGTGTGCAAGTCAACAACATGCTCAAACCTGTTTCTTGTACTAGATAACTGCCTTCTGTCTTGGCACTAGGGCTGGGCAATATACCAAATAAATCAATTGATTCGAATTACTTTTGCAGAAGATTCAAAAAATAAGAATCAAGATTGTTTTTACTTGACCTTCTCTTATTGTAAGTTGTTGCAATGTTTGAAAATACAAATACTGAAAATTTACAGGTTTCAATGTTGTCGGTCTTGTCAGGTTTTGCACAAGCACATTTAGGCTCGTATTTGATTTTTTGATGAGATTAAATACTGATCAGACAGATTCATGTAATGTATACTGTGAAAACAGCTCAGAATTCAGTGTTCATGTAGACAAACCTGCCTACCGTCATTTTAAACTGTAAAGTGTGTTTTAAATGGAAACTAAATCCTCATGTGTTCTCAAATCCTTCAGTATCCCAATCAAAATTCTACATGTCCTCATCATTCACAGTCAGAGAAATAACCACAGTGCAGACAACACTACTGCTGTTACACTGGTGTTACAGACTAAAAAGTGACCATGCTAAACAGTGACTTTTAGCCAAGGTCCTCCAGTTTTTTCCTCTTCTATTGAGCCCACGTTAGATGCACTCATTAGATATGTCTTTGCAGCAAGTCAAAGGAAGAGGCATTCATTAGGATGCCTTCCATCCTCATACAACCCACAATTTTTACTTCTCTAATCAACTTTTCTGAAGTTCATAAAACATCCACCTCAAACAGGGCTTACAACCAGACTAAGACACAACAGATCCCTCCAAGGAATTAAAACAGTATTTTCCTGTTTGCTGTTTTGTTGAAACTATGTGTAAAAGTTCTGTGAAGTTCATTTAATGTCCAGTTTACAGTACAGCATCTGGGAAGTGTATTTGGCTGGAGGAAAATACAAGTGTCCTGCTTTTGTACTCCTGAATCTTTGAGGGTGTATGTTTGTTTGTTAGCAAGACTACGAAAAAAAACTACTAGATGGATTTACATGGAAATTTTACCAGAGGTGTGGTTTGGTCCAAGAAAGAAGCCATTAAAATTTGGTGGTGATACATATATTTGTCTGGACGCAAAAAATTCCCAAAGGACCTCTTTCACAATACATGTAATTTTGCCCACAGCCCAATTTTTTGTTTATTGTGTGGTATTTGTAGTACACCCAGAGACTCCCAAGAATGTACCTTTAGAAAATCCAAAAGTCATCCAGGGCCTGTACTATGACCTATTTTATGATCATTGCCATAGGAGTGAGCCAGGGTGCACACTTTACCCCAAAACTTACTCAAACACAAATAATAAATCATCAAATTGGGTCAAATCACCTTCACTGAAGTCTGGTGCATCTTTTGAAATCAAATGTAAAGCTAAGTATTACAATTGAAAGAAGTTATTGAATTTTAACAGGAAAAAAAGTAGGTTTTTTTTATTTTTTCAACAAATTCAATTCTTTGGAGATGTGTCTGACCAACTTACAGTTGCTGTACACCTAAAATACTTACAAATTATTTGGCCACATATATATTCTCAAAGTGGGAAAAAAATCATCAAATTCTGAGACCGGTAAAGTTGTTCAATTAACAGGTTGGGTTACTGTGGTAGAATCAGGATACTGTTCCATATCTTGTATATCAGGGAACCTTTAAAGATTTGTTCAGAATTCATCCTTTAAGTATGATTTCTTTTAGAATTTGAATGCTAGATTCAAAACAAACATTTCACATGAAATGTCATTCATTTTAATATTGAACAGCCACAAAGGGCCTGTATATTATGCCTTTGTGATGAGATAATAATGAGCCATTGATGCAAGTAAAAACCGATGCAGTTTTGGATTGTTGTAATCAGATTGTATATATCCACAATGACAGCAATACATAAACATTACTTCTGTCAATTTCTGTTTCTAGTACTTACATATACATGTAATCTGTTTTATGGCCTTCGTGTCTTTTTGCATAGCAACGGCTTGGACAATTTTAATTTGTAGACTGGAACTATAGTGAGGGAAAGGGGATCTGAGAAATCCATAAGATGTATGATTGGCTGGTTATTTCATAGAATGGAGTCTTTGAATTTGCTTGTGTATGGTTGGAGGGGTTTCTGATTTTGAAAATGTTTATAATATCCCAAATAATAGATTACAGATGCAACATGTGCACACATGCCAGAGGTTCTCTTTCCAGCAGGACAGAGACAATAATATGCCTTCACAGGATCATCTGATGCATTCTTGTCAAATTGAATCCAAACATTGTATTTTATATATATATATACCATCTTTTTTTTTTTTCAAAATATCTGCAACTGTATGAAAATATCTTGACAGTGTAGCTTGGGAAAGATTAGTAAGCATGGTCATTTGATTCCATGAAAGGTTTGAAAAATAAAAAACAAATATGTCACGTAGAGCTCGTAGTGAATGGCAGAAGCTTGAAGCATCTGATATCTCGTTCCCTCATGTGGATCTGGAATACCTTGAGACCATAACATGCGGTACATACCAAATCAAACAGTCCCCTGGCTACATTGCTGAGCATCAAAAAAATGATGGTGACTATGAGATTTGGGTTTACCAGCATGATGCTGATCTCATTAGGGGACAGATTCATTCTCGTCACAGATCTCAAATAAAATACAATGTTTGGATTCAATTTGACAAGAATGCATCAGATGATCCTGAGAACCTCTGGCATGTGTGCACATGTTGCATCTGTAATCTATTATTTGGGATATTATAAACATTTTCAAAATCAGAAACCCCTCCAACCATACACAAGCAAATTCAAAGACTCCATTCTATGAAATTACCAGCCAATCATACATCTTATGGATTTCTCAGATCCCCTTTCCCTCACTATAGTTCCAGTCTACAAATTAAAATTGTCCAAGCCGTTGCTATGCAAAAAGACACGAAGGCCATAAAACAGATTACATGTATATATAAGTACTAGAAACAGAAATTGACAGAAGTAATGTTTATGTATTGCTGTCATTGTGGATATATACAATCTGATTACAACAATCCAAAACTGCATCGGTTTTTACTTGTATCAATGGCTCATTATTATCTCATCACAAAGGCATAATATACAGGCCCTTTGTGGCTGTTCAATATTAAAATGAATAACATTTCATGTGAAATGTTTGTTTTGAATCTAGCATTCAAATTCTAAAAGAAATCATACTTAAAGGGTGAATTCTGAACAAATCTTTAAAGGTTCCCTGATATATAAGATATGGAACAGTATCCTGATTCTACCACAGTAACCCAACCTGTTAATTGAACAACTTTACCGGTCTCAGAATTTGATGATTTTTTTCCCACTTTGAGAATATATATGTGGCCAAATAATTTGTAAGTATTTTAGGTGTACAGCAACTGTAAGTTGGTCAGACACATCTCCAAAGAATTGAATTTGTTGAAAAAATAAAAAAAACTACTTTTTTTCCAGTTAAAATTCAATAACTTCTTTCAGTTGTAATACTTAGCTTTACATTTGATTTCAAAAGATGCACCAGACTTCAGTGAAGGTGATTTGACCCAATTTGATGATTTATTATTTGTGTTTGAGTAAGTTTTGGGGTAAAGTGTGCACCCTGGCTCACACCTATGGCAATGATCATAAAATAGGTCATAGTACAGGCCCTGGATGACTTTTGGATTTTCTAAAGGTATATTCTTGGGAGTCTCTGGGTGTACTACAAATACCACACAATAAACAAAAAATTGGGCTGTGGGCAAAATTACATGTATTGTGAAAGAGGTCCTTTCTAAAAATCCCACAAGTTAACATTAGGCAGAATTTATGAAAATCATATCTCTGCCATTTTTTAACGGATTTGCTTTCAGTATCACAGGATAATATGGGGTCCATGTCTAGGGCCCTATAAAATCCGTGTCCCCCCCCCCCCCAAATTGCGCTTTATTTTTTCCCATTTTCTGCTTTTTCCATTTTAATTTTTTAAGAATTCCTTTTTTTTAGTGTTTTAACCCAAAGACACAGTATAAAGTAATGAAATATTGACACTCACTCTTCAGGTGGTTCTCACACGTATCTTTACGGGTCCAGTCAACAGTATGTTGACAAAATCTGCAGAACATTTGATCTCCTTTCACATAATAATCATTGGCAAACTGCTCTGCCCTGTACTTTGGAGTTAGCCGGGAGTTTCATAGCTTCTTTGCTGACTTACATGCCGCTCGATGTCACTCGTGTCGCTCGCATTGCGCCACCCGTCACCCCTCGACCCCAGCACCAACGTTCCTTTATAGTCAGAAAAAAAACGCTTTTATGTAAAATGTCGGCCATTTCCATGATATTCCGTGTTTATATTGAATTCCGCGTTTAATGTCTAATTCCGGGATTCCGTCCGTGATTCCGCCCGCGATTCCGTGATCGTGGATTTTATAGGGCCCTACACATCTCTATCATCAAGGTAAATTTCATCTGGATCTGATCCAGATTGATGTCACAAAGAACATTGAACTTTATAATGGGAAATTCCACTGACAACTTTCAATAATTCATATAAAATCAAAATATTAAGAGATGTTCCCAAAACTTGTTGTGTTCATCCAGGAGAACAACCTCCATGTATGTGCTGAGTTTGGTCTGGATCCTGGCTCTATTCTGGATCTGGTGATGCAGAATTGTATCTTTTACAGGGGTTGTGGAAAAGTATATATATATATATATATATATATATATATATATATATATGTATATATATATATATATATATATATATATATATATATATATATATATATATATATATATATAGATATAGATATAGATATAGATATATATATATAAAAATAACAATATATAGTGGCTGGTTAGCTCAGCGGGTAGAGCGATGGGTTGCTGACCGGGGGGTCCGAATCCCGCCATGGGGGCGAAAGACAGCTACCAGTGTGGGTCCTTTGGCAAGACCCTTAGCGCTATTGCCCTCCTCATTACATGAGTGCGTTAAAACAGAAAGTCACACCGGCTCAGACGTCGCCCGGGTTAACAAGGTCTGCGTCACATGCTGAGGAACCAGGGCATTGTGATGACAAGAGGGCTTCTGGAACAACACAGAGAAGGCAATGGACACGAGATGAGATCAAGGCTCTGTTGGAATGCTACTCCTCCAGTAACCCTAGCCAGCAGGGTTACATGAACAGACTGTGGGAGAAATGGTTACTACGATACCCACAGTCAATGCTAACGCCGAAACAACTAGTAGCTCAGTGTTCCAACATCCACAAACGGCAGCTGCTATCACGACTAGAGATTGAGGAGATACAACACGTTAATGCTACGGCAAGGGGGAGCCAGGACGATAGGTCAGATGGGGGAGTTAACACTGACTCCCCCCCAGAGACTGGGTACCAAGCCCCAGAGTTGAGCGAAGAGTTGACTGACCTGAGTGATAAGATCATGGCCAAAATGAGCGCCTGTCAACCCCGACACCGATTAGCGAAGACTAGTGAAGTACCTCCAGAAATCCTAGCCAATGTAAATGCAGTAATAGAACAAACATCACTGAGACCAATGAGCTGATATACAGTACACAAGATGGGTAACATGAACAAGAACAAAGGGCAGTGTCCACCTTGGAGGAGAAGGTTAGAGGCTAAAATCAAGGCGACACGGAGAGAGGTCAGCCAATTGTCAGAGCTCCAGAATGGTGCAATCAGGAAAGACATACCCAAGAGGTACAGGCAGATGCCCACACCTGAGGCCTTGGAAACTGCCAAACAAAGACTCCAAGCCTTGGCCACCCGACTGAAGAGGTACACAAGAGAGCGAATAAACCGGCTGTTCTCCACTGAACCAGCCAAAGTGTACTCTCAGTGGCAAGGGAATAACTCACGAGCTAACCCACCAAGGATGGAGACTGAACGATACTGGAAAGGTCAAGACTCTAAGAGCCTTCATTGCAAACTCAATGAGTCAGTGGAACACCACCCTTGAGGCCAACTTCGAGCCAATTGCACAAGTCTCCATCAAATGTGGCATATACCAAGGTGATGCTCTGTCCCCACTGCTGTTCTGCATAGGACTGAACCCCATCAGCCAAATAATCAACAACACTGGCTACGGATACAGACTCCGAAATGGGACCACCATCAGTCACCTCCTCTACATGGATGACATCAAGCTGTACGCTAAGAGTGAGCGAGACATCGACTCACTGATCCACACCAGTGACATCGGAATGTCGTTTGGACTGGAGAAGTGTGGCTGAATGGTGACAAAAAGAGGGAAGGTAGTCATACAGAAGGCATTACACTCCCAGAAGGCAGAATAGCAGATGTGGAAGAGAGCTACAAATACCTTGGCATACCACAGGCAAATGGCAACCACGAAGAGGCCACTAGGAAAGCAGCAACGACCAAGTACCTGAAGCGAGTAAGGCAAGTCCTAAAAAGTCAGCTCAATGGTAGAAACAAGGTTCGGGCAATTAACAGCTATGCCCTGCCAGTGATCAGATACCCAGCTGTAATAATAAGCTGGCCAAAGGAGGTAATTCAGGCCACAGACGTTAGAACTCGGAAACTGCTCACCATGCATGGGGGGTTTCACCCCAAGTCCAGTATCCAGAGGCTATACACTAAGCGCAAAGAAGGAGGCAGAGGGTTAGTGAGCATCAGAGCCACTATCCAAGATGAAACATTCAAGCTCCATGACTACGTCAGGAAGATGGCCCCAAGAAATCAAGCGCTTAGTGAGTGTCTCAGACAGTGGAAACTGACAGGGAAGGAGGAACTAGAGGAACCATCATGGGAGGAGAAACCCCTGCATGGGATGTACCACCGACAGATAGCTGAAGTGGCTGATATGAACAAATCCTACCAATGGCTAGAGAGGGCTGGACTGAAGGACAGCACAGAGGCACTAATCATGGCTGCACAGGAACAGGCCTTGAGCACCAGAGCAATAGAGGCCCGGATCTACCACACCAGGCAAGATCCCAGGTGCAGGCTGTGCAAAGAGAGCCCTGAAACAGTCCAGCACCTAACAGCAGGGTGTAAGATGCTGGCAGGAAAAGCATACATGGAACGCCATAACCAAGTAGCCGGTATAGTGTACAGGAACATCTGTGCAGAATATGGACTGGAGCCCCCAAGGTCAAAATGGGAAGCACCTCCCAAGGTGATCGAGAATGGCCGAGCAAAGATCCTGTGGGACTTCCAGATACAGACCGACAAAAAGGTAATGGCCAACCAACCAGACATTGTAATCGTGGATAAGCAGCAGAGGAAAGCCGTTGTGATTGATGTAGCCATCCCAAGTGATAGCAACATCAGGAAAAAGGAACACGAGAAACTAGAGAAATACCAAGGGCTCAAAGAAGAGCTAGAGAAAGCCTGGAAGGTGAAGGCAACAGTAGTGCCTGTGGTCATCGGGGCACTCGGGGCAGTGACCCCCACACTGGAGAAGTGGCTCCAACAGATCCCTGGAGAAACATCAGACATCTCACTCCAGAAGAGTGCAGTCCTAGGAACAGCTAAGATACTGCGCAGGACCCTCAAGCTCCCAGGCCTCTGGTAGAGGACCCGAGCTGAAGAGGATGAACAGCCACCCGCCCCACCGGGGAGAGGGGGGGTGGGTGAGAGAAGAGTTTTTTTTTTTTTTTTTTTTTTAATATATATACACATATATATTCTCTACCGGTATAAAAAATCCAGAACATTCCCTTCACTGAACATTTTCCTCTTCCTTTTAAAACTGTGAGGACACCTGATCTCCAATAAGGACTGAAATACAACACACACCCCTAAGCACACCCACACATAAACACACAACTAAAGCAGGGAGCAGGACCTTTTCTGTCAGGTTGTGTGTGTGATGGGACAGATGCATTATCTGGTAAACACACAGCAGCAGAATCAGACGGAGTCACCTCAAGGGTACAGTGAATCAAAGGGTGACAGCAGAGGCCAAAGTCTCAGTTAGGACACCCAAAAATAGACAAAAGCAGCAGAAGAGGGGGGATGCAATGTACGACCACAGAGGACTGTAGCACACCTGCAACATGTCATCCATTTTTTACCTTTCAAGCCTAAATGGGCACTTTGCGTGACCTTCATCAGTTAAAAATATCTGCAGTAAAAGTGGAGGAGACTGTGTGTTGGGTGTGTACGCGATGCACGGGGCGTCATCCTTGGAGTTTGTGGTGAGTTACAGAGCGTGTCAGCTTAAACGAATAATTGGATTAAGTAGCAGACGGCTAGTGATGACAGGGAGAGAGGAGCGGAGGGGCGGAGGGGGGTGCTGATAAGAGTAACAGGCCGTTTGCTGCAGAGCCTGTGGGAGCCTCGGGGCAGCGAACAGGCGCGCAGAGGGAACTCGGGCTGTTCTGCTGTAGATTAGAAGGATAAAGGGATAACACACTCATATTCTCTGGACATCTAACTAGCAGCCTCGTGGCATTTGGGTATACTTTACATCAAACTTCAAGACAAGCATAAGACAGCCAGTCTGAGTCATGAAGAGTTGGTGAGAGAAAGAAAGCATCAGTTCGTCTCTGTTTGCTTTACGTGCTTTTAAACCTCCCTGATGGCCTTTGGAGTACGACTACTCAGGAGGAAGTTACCTCTCCACATCTACAGCTCATCTTTTACGGTGTCAGCTGTAAAGCCGGAGCGGAGGATACAACTGAGGACATGAGTCAAAAGAGAGAGGAGGGCTTGAATTAAAGTAAAGGGATGTGTGAGCAAGTTAAAAGATATCCAGTGAGAGAGGGACTGAGGAATCAGACTTAAACTACAGATGGGGTGGTGTTCGTGATAGTCTGATGGACTGACCTTTATCAATCAGTCAATCAATCTTAATTTTTATAGCATTTTTCATACTAAATCTTGTGGCACAAAGCTTTACACAAAAAGAAATAAGAAATGAAACAAATAATAATATTAATAGAATAAAATAAAAAGTAGAAGATTGAATACAATGAAAATACAAGACCTTACTCACCCTCAATATCCACATACAGCACACACACTCACTTACACACACACACAGACACTAAGAGGAGATTCTAACAGAAAACAGAATCTGAGGACGGAGAAAACCTCTTGAATTAAAATGAGGAAACACAGGAGCTAAGACTAAAATGATCTAACGATAAAAATCTAAAAAAAAATACTAATAATGATAAGAAATTAGATACAAATACAGTAGGGAAAATGAAAACAAATAAAATAAAATTTAAAATAATAATATGGTAAACCAATTAACAGAGAATACAATTCTGAAACAAAAAATCTGAATTGAAATGGAGAAATAAAACAGAATAAGAGGATAGGCTCAAGGCTCAAAGACTATAATCTCAAATACCACATCCCCCAAAGATGCCTGACAGAGCACCTCAGGAAGTCATTCCTGGCTGTGGCCATCAGACTTTACAACTCATCACTCTAAATGTCAAATTTTCTGTGCCTTGTTGTATTTTTGATGATTTCTATTCATATTTACACTTGTGTCTTATTTAAATGTCTATATCTTGATTTTCTTACACAAACTGCATATGACAGTAAGTCATATGCAGTGAGCTCTGTCACCAGATAGTGAGCTCTGTCTGTGATCAGAGGGTTGCAGGTTTGAGCCCAACTCCGGCTGTCACATGTTAATGTGTCCTTGGGCAAGACTCATAACCCTAAGTTGCTCCCACTGTTGCAGTAGCGTGTAAAAAGCATGAAAGGGCATAAAGCACCAAACAGAGAATTTCATTTACACTGTGTGGAGGGAAAAGCTTCATCGTGTCATCACCGAGCACCTCCTCTGTCATTAATTTCAAGCGTTGATCAGCCAAACTTTTGGCTGTTGCCGAACGATCATCTTGAAATCATCTTTGTTTAAAAATGACATAATGCTGCAGTGATGGAGTGGGTCCTTAAAGATACATAAAACTTTATTGAGAAACGATATCCTCACTGAGGTTTGTGTACCTGTTAGGGAAGCAAAAACAACTTTCTTGCAATGAGGCAGTAGCACCACCTGCAACCCACTGACATATGACTTAATAAACAATTTATACTTGTGTCTTGTGTATACTTGTGGATATTGTGTCACAAACAAAAAAAATCTCAATCTTCTCTGGATATCACCTTCATAAACAACATTGACAATGACCTCTGACCTAAAAAATGTCATAAGTTCATCCTTGTTTCAGAGTGAGCATCTCTGCAAAGCCGGAGGGAAATCCAAGAACAACAGGACAAGGTTTATTTTGTTTTCAGGTTGTGTTGACACTTTAAGGTGTCCTTTATTTTTTTGCTCAAAACCAAAAGTCTGTCAATCTGCAGATTTGTTGCAGAACAAACATGAAAAGAGATGTTGAAGAGAGAAAACACTGAGGCAATATTGTCTGAACATAATTATTCCAAAGTTAAAACTTGTTCAGTATGTTGGTGAAAAAGTCTTTAAATAAGTGAAAGAGAGAAAAGACAGCAGAGCAGAGGATACAGCACAGAGGCCTGGTGATTATTGTTATATGCAGAGTTGTGTTAAACTGGTTAATCTGCTGGCTGCACTGAGCTTTCATTAGAATAAGCACTCCACCGGGAGAGTCCGCTCTCTGCTGCTCAATGGACCTGCAGTGCCTCAATAACTCACACTCCCTCTGTGAGCACACAGAACAATAAGCTGCAGAGCTGCTCCGATATACAAATGTCTTCAGCATTAAGAACCAGGCACCCTCCTCAGAACACCTATTCATCAGTCCAGTTTGTTTTAGCGCTGCAGTGCATCAGCTCCTCTCTGATCGTGCACCTTCTCGTCCATTAAGTACAGGAACATCAGGTAATCAAGCTCTAATGCCACGCGTCGAAGTAGGCTAACGTCAGGCTGGTTCCTCATGAAGAGCTGACACAGTGTCTAAACTAAATGGACCCCTACTGAATTATTCAGCTCCTGAGGAAAAAAAATCAAGTGGAGTTGTAACAACGCAGCATCACTGTGGAGGTGCTGCACAGTAAAGAGCTCTTCTCAGAATCCCATAAGGCCCCTAATTCATCTCTCATCCACACTCCTTATTTCAACAGGAATTAACCGGACACCACTGGAGATGAGCTTCTGAGGAAATCAGCTACCAGGGAGGAAACACACTGAGACTCTAAGTAGCTAGTGTTAATTCTGTCGACTAATTATTTTCATCATAGTTTTCGTCGACAAACTTTTCCCCTGCTACTGCCAAAAACTGCTACTGGAATCCTAATTTCTCTGAGGGAGTTTTCCAAAGGGATTAACAAAGCTCTATCTAATCTAATATAATCTAATACAGGAGTGACCCAGCTTCTATTCAGGAGAGTTAGAATTATATCAGTTATAATTCACTCATGACTGATAACGGACCATGCTACACTCTGACCTGAACAGCTGATGGGAGGAGAGCAGCGTTTTGCTGGTGGAAGGATACGTAGACCGTATGTTGCATCATAAACTAGTTCCAAACACAGGGGCTTTGTTGAGGAAAAGTGAAATGCTGTAAAGAATCTTACTGTAGTGTCTAGGTGAGCCAGTGTAGCTCACAGTGTAGCTTAACCTGTAATTTGAGTAATTATTGTGCTTTACTGCCTAGGTTTGGGTATTGTTAGGAACCTCACATTTCATTCAATTTTCATTTTTTTGGTTGCACTTCGATTCAATATTGATTTAAATGCTTTGATATCGATTCAGTGAGAAGTAGAAAAACACAAATAATTAGAGTATCTGTTAACAACGTTTAAATATTTCTTTTCATACCCATGTGAACATAATGTGGTATGTCATCTCACATTTTTGAGCAATAACACATCTGAAAATAAAACAAATTGCACAATAATGACTTAGTTCTGCATATGGAGTGCAAAAGTAAAAAACATGACAATTTTTTTATAAATACTGAAAAAGTAAAGTGCATGTAAACTTAAATGATATGTCTTTCCTCTTGGACATTGTGAGAAACCTCACATAACATTTTTTTTTAACATTATCACATCTGAACCACATCCTTATATTTCTGGCTACATACTAAATGTGCACAAGTAAATTTTTTGTTTGGGGGCGGGGTATTGCAATGCATTGATTAATCAATTTATTTACCTACCTCGATTATTGGCAGTTACATTTGCTCGTGCCTCGGGCAACCCCACTTTAAAAAACAGGTCAGTCCCTTTCAGGTATTATTTCGAACAAATGCATTAAAATCAGTCAAAAGTTCTTTACTGTGGTCAAACCATCCAAACAAAAAAACTCAAGGGAAAACACATCGCTCCTGGAAAACCATGCTGAACAGCTTCTAAGTCCTCATACGATGTCCTGATGAAGACTTGCCACAGGTTTTGAAACAAGATGGCTAAAAAAGTAGAACGCTAAATACATAATTGATATCAAATCACTGGGGCTCAGAGTGTACATGCAGCTCCTTCAGAATTTAAGGATATGACTGCACTGCATTTGAATCCACAGGAAAAGATGTGGCTGATGGTTTAAGAGTGGAGGGATGTGTCCAGAATCACTCAGTTATTCCCTTTTCTCTGGTATCTATACTGAATTAAATGTGATGGACAGTGTAGTGCAGTTGTTGGAACAAAAAAGGGAATTTCTGAAACTATCCTGTCGGTGATAAAGGTATATTTGCATCAAACAGTTAATAAATTCAACAACAATGGTCAAGGATGGACAAAGAATTATAGGACACGTGAGGGGATGATGACTCAAGGTGCAGATGTACCAAAAGCACCTACATGAGGAAGTAACTGTCCTAAACATTTTGTTTTCAACACTCTCTTCTTCCTGTTAAATACATGTCACTGGAATTTTGTAACTAGAGTGAAATCTTGTGGCTTTTACACCTACAGCTTTAAACTGTTTATCCTTCTGGTCTTCTGAGAGTCAATGGGAAGCGTTAGCCTGCCTCTGCCTACAGTCATCAGACAAACTCTTTAGCAGCTCTAAATGGTACCGTGTGCTTGTTGAGACTCTTTTTTTTTACTGCGTTATGTTATGTTACTTATTTTGAGACTAAGATTAGCACTTTGTTGTGTTGACCTCCTTACAAGCACGTCTGTAGTGGTTTGCACATGCCTGCTGTGGTTTAGCTTTGAGTGTATTTCTTTCGGAAATTACAAAATGTGCTAATCTTAGTCTTAAAATAGGTAACGTAACATTAAAAAAACGAGTCACAACAAGCACACAGGACCATTTAGAGTTGCTGAAGAGTTTATTTAATGACTGTAGGCAGAGGAAGGCACTGACTCTTTGTGTTTGAGCTAAGCTAATTAGCGGTGGACAAGTTTTGTCTGCCTCTTCCTTGTTACTGCACACACACAGTCAAAAGAATGATGTCTATCTGCTTGTCATGGATTCAGGAGTGAAAACAAAGAAAATGTTGGCGTATCCCTTTAAGAGGAGGACAAAGCAACAGAAGCGGCAGACCAGCGGATGACAGATAAAGATGATGATCGGTTTTGGTGACGACAGGCATTAATTTCAAACAACCAATCAAGTTCCTTTTAACAAAAATTGTTTGATATTGATCGGTTGCTGGTGTATCAGGGCATCTGTAGTTCATATACTGTAAAGTAGGGCTGAAAGATTAATTGTTTTCGGATTGAAATCGCAATTTCAGATAATGTAATCATGTGATCGCCAAAGCTGCAATTTTTTGCAGCACTCCTGACTGACCCAAGATCTGTTGTGTCAACTATTTTACAAATTTGCAGGCAATTTGCATTTAAGGAAGTACTGGTAAGCAGGTCAACATAAAGCCTCTGTTTAGGAGTAGAAGTTGGAGTATCCCTTAAATAATGAAAACAGATTATTTATCATCAATATTAGATGATGAATAATGTGTTATATGCTTTTGATCACTGATTTCCTTTCTGCTGTCTATACTGTAAACATAGTGAATATTGCACTGAAGACTGATTTGAAGAAAATCGTGAATCGAAATGAAATCACAATATATGCCAGAAAAATTGCGGATCTTAGATCTTTTCCTAAAATCATTCAGTCCTACTGTACATTCAAGTGAACCAATGCCCACTTGTACCAGAAAAAGTCTTTAGAACATTCTAGGTGCGAAAACACCTTAAAACAAATCTTAACTGATCCACAGAATAAGAGCTCCAGTATTTGTGCCTGCAATCTCTCTGACAGGCAGTAAATTTCACGGACATATCCCTGAAATAAACAGATATCCAGTGTGGAATAACTCTGGGTAAAAGTTAGATTATTGTTGTTGAACTACTTCATGGTTGCGTGCAAAATAAACTCATTTAAATTAGTTAGGCACACTTTTCTGCATAATGAAAAGGACAGGCCAATAACTCCCCCCAAAAAGCAAATGAATTAAACATCAGAGTCTAAAACTCTTTAAATGCGTGAGAGGTTTTACATGTAAGCAGACGTAAATGAGTGCAGATATAGACGAGGAGCCTCTGAAGTGAGAGAGACTTCAGAGACAGCAGAGTGAGAATGAGCAGGAGAGTTCAGAGAGCTGCAGATCTCAGCCTGATAAATTATTCATGGCAGAGAGCTGCCAGCGAGCGGCCTGAGCTCCATCAGCAGAGGAGCTTTGTGGAGGGGCACAGGTGGAACCTGCAGGTGGGATGAAAGAGACGGATGGTGCAGTCACCTTCACCTATTACCTCAGCTCTGGATGACTCTCCATCTGGACTCACATGAACACTTTACCTGTTCACTACAGACGTGTGAGAACATGTGCAGAGTCACCTTTTCTATCCTCTAACCCCGCCTCTCCTCCTCTCTGGGCGTGTGCAGAGTGAGGGTCTGCAGTTCAAAAACAGAAAGGATGGTCGAGCTCTACGATAAACATGAGGTTGTTCTGTTGGACATATCCCACTCAGGGTCACAGGGGCTGGAGCCTATCCCAGCTGACTTTGGGCAACAGGCAGGGTACACCATGAACTGGTCAACAGCCAATCACAGGGCCACATATAGAGACAGACAACCATTCAGGCTCACACTCATACATAAGGGCAATTTGGAATCATCAATCCACCTGATGAGGAAGCCAGAGTGATGGGAGAGAACCCACGCATGTACAGGAAGAACATGCAAACTCCACACAGAAAGGTCCTGACCAACACGGGGTTCAAACCAGCAACCTTCTTGCTGTGAGGCATGTGCACTACCTGCTAGGCCACCGTGCTGCCCCAAAGTAGAATATTTTTACCTCTGCCAAGGAGGTTATGTTCTTGCCGGCATATGTTTGTTTGTTTGTTTGTTAGCAAGATTACGCAAAAAGTACTGGACAGATTTTGCTGAAATTTTCAGGAGATGTTGGTAATGGTCCAACTTAAAAATGATGAGATTTTGAAGGTGATCCAAACAACTCAACATCTTGCTCAACAACTGTCTAACTAATGATGATAAACATGATTCCGAGTGCTTGGTGCAGGTTTTCAGGGTCGAGAAATCATACTATGATGGAAACTTTATCATGGAACTATTGCTTATAGATGTAACAGCAATATATGAGCTACCTACAAAGTCAAACCTTCATTCAAGTGTTAATTTTGTTGACTAATTATTTTCATCATAGTTTTCATCAACAACCCTCCCTGACGAAGACTAGACAGTAACTAATAAAAACAAGTGCACATGGACAAAAACTAAAACAAAAATTAAATGACATTTTCATCAAATAAAAACTAGACTTAAATGTTTGACAGAGACTTAATCCAATCAGACCTCATTTGGTCATGTAGAAAGCAGGGACAAGTTAGGAATATATCCAATCACAGCTACTTTGGTTGTGTAGAAAGGTTGGATGAGTTAAGAGGGACATCCAATCACAGCTGCCTTAGTTTGGTGGTGGTGGGATAAATCGTGGAGCGATCCAATCAGAGCTCCTCTCTTTATGAATTGATATATTCATGTAGAGCAGGTTCACTGTTTGTTGTTGATTACATTTCACATAAAAGTTAAATTTGCTTCTGTTCATTTATACAATCAAACTTTACTAGCATTCAATAAAGGGTTATTAGATGTTTGATTTTATCCAAGTGTAAAACATGACTTCAGAAATTCAAGGAAACATAAAAAATGCCTTACCCTTTACATTTTATATTTTAGTAAACTAAATTTACAGTAGATATTGTCGACTAAAATGTTAAATTTCATCAACTAAAACTCGGCTAAAATCAAATCATGATGACTAAAATATGACTAAAAGATATTTTAGGGAAAAGACTATAACTAAACTAAAAAGAGCTGTCAAAATTAACACTACTTCAGTCAGAGATCAGAGTATTTCTGCACACAAAGCTCTACCTGGTTAAGCGAAGCCCTTGTCTGAGAGGAAGTGTTTTAAATGAATAACGTCTTCCAAAAGCAGAATTTGGTGAATTCATTTCTTACTGAAACCTCAACGATGCACCAACTTGGAGGTGGTGAAGCCGTTTACTGTTTAGTTCAATGAAAGCTATAAAGAGTACATACTTTACGATGGCTGCTGCTGTTGTTTGCCCAACCTGTGTGGTTCCACCTCATCTCACCCTCTGCGCTGAGCTCATAAAGGTCAGAGGTCATTCAAACACAAAGATAAACCTCTCAGCTCTCAGCAGAGACAGCTTTGATGTTCTCCACAGTGAGGAGATGGTACGACCTCTTCTCATCTTCAGCTCTGTTTGGAGCCTCGTTTTTTTTTTTTTTAGTTTCCTCTGAGAATATTTATCTGAGGATCGAAGAGGCGGACAGTGGAGGAGTCTGTTTTAACAACAGGACCTTTTGAGAGCGCTCTGACATCAGTACACTTTATTTAAACATTTATAGAGTGACAGAGCTCGTACTCCAGAGTTACCCTTTAAATCTTTTCTGTAGTGTTGGAAATTTCATCTCAATAAAAATGAATAGAAGTGGAGAGACAGAAATGTTTAATAAAATGTTGTTTCCAGGCGTGCTGTGAAGAGGAAATCTGATACGATAAAGTCAGGTTCTTGGGTACTCCTATTGGTTTCAACAACTGTTACCACAGCAACCACAGACGTAAGACGCCATGGGTCATCAATCAACACGGTCAGTTGAGGAAGAATCACAGTGTCCCGCCAAAAAGCAGCAAGCAATTGTATTGCGGGGATTTAAAGCAGCATCATTGTGAAGGGGTGCCAGAAGATCTGTTATCATGTAAATAGTTAAATTATTAACACTTTAAAACAGCAGCAGTTAAGCAACATCTGCTGCAACAACAGTGAGAATGCTGTATAACATGAAATCAGACAGAGGAGAGGTCGGCGCACACTTTGGGCCCTATAAAATCTGCGATCACAAAAGCAAGGAATTGGACACTAAACGTGATATATCACCGAAATGGCTGACAGTTTTGCAAAAGTCTTTTTTTTTTTATTAAAAGGAATGTATCTCTCAGGAAAATGCTCCGAGGGAGTCTCTAAGGCTGGGGACAATCCCCTCATTAACAATGCAAACATGTCAATGCAGCCGCCTGAGACGCCGGCTAAGTCGGCAAAGAAGCTAGGAAACTCCAGAGAACAGGGCAGAGCAGTTTTCCAATGATTATTATGTGTCAGGCAATCAAATGTTCTGAAATAACATACATGTAAAGATATGTGTGAGGACCACCTGAAGAGTGAGTGATTATATTTCATTATTTTATACTTAATACTACAAACCGAATTCTCAAATATTTTATAGGGCCCCACACACTGTGATGCTTTGAGCCCAAAACACCGTTTCCCTGTCTAGACCGAGACGCCCAGGTTTTTCTGTGTGGACAGAAAGACAAAACTCTCAGTAAACCCAGCACTTTCAAAAATACCCACCTACCCACCACTGGTGATGTGTCCTTGGGCAAGACACTTAACCAAAAGTTGCTCCCACTGCTGCATCACATACTGATCGATGACTGACATAGAAACTCCAACCAGTTTCCAACCAACCAGTAAAATCAAATGTACAAAAATAACACCAGAGCTCGCTGTACGGTCTAAACTGATAAATTTCATATAACATATTGTTTCGTGATTCTCCTCCAACCCATTGTTAGATTGCTGTCTTTAACCTGCACATTTTTCCTAAGTGTGTCATGTCTCTTGAAAGCCATCTTTGGAAAATTAAGTAAACATATAAAGCCAAAAACAAAATATCAATGCTCCTCCCAATACTTGACTATTCAGGATAATCAGAATCTTTTTTCATACTGTTTGTGTTATGTGATTAGTTCATTAATACCTTGTGAGAAAGGAGAAGATTCTGTAAGATTTTTCTTCTTTCTGCTCCTTTTCATTCACATCTGAGATTTGTTGTTTGTATTGAATGTAAACTAAAAACTAAAACTTCTTAATTTTTGACCCCTCATTAAATCGAAACCACTCACCTTAACAAATTGTTTTAATAAACTGAATATGCTCAGTCATAGCGACTGCATTAAGTCCTCCGAGCACCAGGCACCAGATTGCCTCCCTTTGGTAGAACAGCCTGTGGAGGCTTTCACAGATATGTCCTGATTTATCTTAGTATCATATCACAGTAAAGAAAATGGTATTGTGACAGGCTTACAGAGAGAAATACTCTTTTCATGTTTGTGAGAACCCTCTGGACTTCTGTTGCCTGAGATCAAGCTTGTACTAGACAGAGGAGATAAAAAGAAGATATAGAAATGGTGCGTTTGAAGAAGAAATGCGGCAGTTTAATTTTTTATTTGTGTTTTATCAATGACACTTGGCTGCACCCCCTGCCCCCCCTCCTGTTTTCTCCTCTACCATTGAAAACCGTTGCTGTTCCATCCCAGACTATTTTTATCTAACATTTCATTACCATAATAAAACACATGCATGAAAAAAAGATAAATTCAAAGAGACAGCGCAGCCAAAAACCTGGATTTGGGAGGCTTATTTTCATCTTTCTTTCTTGTCCTCTATTCTTTTATGTTGCTCTTTTCTTTTCGCTCAGAGAAATGGAAAGAGACATGCCTTTTCATTCAGCCTGTGCCTCATTATGGTGCTTTTCAGGTCTGCTCCTTTGTATGGGGCCAGCCCTGAGCCGTGCACAGGCACAGCGGAGCGCCCGGTGGATTACCCAGACTCACGTCAACACTCACGACAGACCCACCAACCACTCGGGGGAAAGCCCCTGCCAAGTGTAGCATGAACGCTACATGCTTAAATAAGTGGAGCCAAACAGCCGTGCCCAGACTAAACCAACGGGAACAGCTGCTGCGCCGCAGACATCCATGTGAACAATACATGTAGGCCTTCAAACCCGGCACGCCTATCATCACTGGATACCATGTAAAGCTGTCCGCCGATAATCAGCATGAGGTGTGTCGTCTCGCCACACAGGGCATCAAACTGAACGCCAATAAGATTTAGCATCGAGCGCTGATGGAGGTAATGTTTTTGTCACTGACAAGCCTGAGGTCACCGACCGCTTTAGAAACACCAACACAAACTGTGGCGTCTGTTTGCTTAACATTTGGCCCGTGATAATACACCGACAAACAATACATGTTTGAATAAAGGATAATGAAGCACACTTTGACCCAAGAAACAATTCTGCTGAGTTCAACATTTCTGTATAACTCAAAAGTTGATAAATATATTCTTCATAACCACAGGGTGAATTTGTTAAAAAAGACAAAATATGCAATATCATATCTTATAATTATTCTATTATGTGGTCATCTTTTAATTTATGCATTTGTCTGAAAGAGCTCACAAATATCAGACATTTAAGCTTGTCTTATTGAAATATCATGTGTCTAATTAGGGATGTACAATATTGGATTTTTCCGATATGTTGATATTTTTTAATTCATTATCGCTGATACTGATATTTCTGGTCAAGAGCTAAAGCTCTGTACTTAACAAAAATGGACTTGTTTCAGTGGTAAAGTATATTTTTGCGAGGAACAGATGTAAAACAAGGAAAACAGCGCTTAACTCCTGCAAAAATGAAACCCATGATTTTTAAATGCAGTGATGAAAAGGTATATCAATATTGTACATTTGTGTTATTTGCAGATATTCTAGACAATATATGACAGATATTTGTGGCCAATATATCTGTAAATATCTGCAAACATTTCAATAGTGGCCGATACAATATCAGACTGGTAATATCGTAAATACCCATTTCTAATCACATCTGAAAAAGAGATCAAACTTTTAACAGCACCTTGAAAATCTCATTTTTTTTCCAGCTGAATGGCAAAATTCAACATACTCCTTAGAAAAAGTTTGATAATATTGATTTTCAGTCCCTTTTTTCTCCCCTTTAATAATACCAATCTGTGTTGTATTAAATGTTGTTGAAAAGCCCAATTACTCACCTTAAAAGAGAGGTACAACTTGTAAGGGTTGTGCATTCAGGGAATAAGCAACACAGCTTAACATGTTGGTACTGCCCCAAGAAAATGCCAAAACCCGCTCTTCCCTATTAGAATGACCATGGTGAGGCCTAAACATGACTTCAGAAATTCAAGGAAACAGAAAAAATGCCTGAAACTTTACACTTCATATTTTAGTCGACTAAATTTACAGTAGATTTCATCGACTAAAATGTTGTGAAATTTCATCAACTAAAACTAGGCTAAAATTAAAACAATTAAGATGACTACATTATGATTTTAGGCAAAAGACTAAAACTTAGTGATGGGAATTGATAAGATTTCATCAATACCAGTGCTATTAACGATCCTGCTAATCGATCCAATTCTTTAACAATTCCCTTACTGATTCCTGCAGATTTCCTGTGAGGACAAATGCTGGCGCAGCATAGAAAACTGCTTCTGCAAGTTGCTGGTGTTTCCTGGTGCAGTAGGCACCTTTTGTAAAAAAAAATTAAGCCACAATTCTGACCGCTTCTGAACCCTGTCAGTGGAAGGAATTGATAAGGGAATTGATTAGCAAAAAGACTCATGATATCGATACTTTGATGGAGCTGTTAACGATTCTCAACTGGAATTGGTTTTCGATTTCCATCCCTACTAAAGCTAAAACTAAATTAACAAATGCCGTCAAAATGAACACTGTTATGCAGCTATCTTCTAAAACAGATACTGTTTTGATTACACCCTGCATCCCTACAAAAACTAATTCTTATCAAATGCAAAAACATTAACTAGTAGTTCTGCCTTAAAATGTTGGTCCTTAAAAATCTTTACATTTGGAAATGAAGATTTAAAAAAGGTTGTACAGAGACATGATTTCAGAAAAAGCATCACCACTAAAGACATAAGCTCCTGTGACCACTGGTGTGCAGGGAATATCGTGCATCCCAAACGTGTGGTGCTGTGTTTATGATATAAGCGTATGTGTTTGCTCAGCAGTTGGCAGCGTGGAGCAGCAGTCAGGTGGTCATCTATCAGAGCTGTTCTCTCACCTTCTCCATCTCCCTCCTGGGACACAGAGACAGATGTCCCCTCTATCACTGCTACATGTGGAGCTTATTAAGCTTCTGTGCTGCGCTTAGACACCGTTTCCCCTCTGAGTCTGTGAGTAATAGTGCACGCGTGAATACCCATGAAGACGCTCTACACATGTACAAACATACCTGCACGTGTAAGACAAATAAAGACTTTTATTTTTTAATTAATGTCTTCAGTATTGTAAAGCACAAAGCTCTTCCACACACATAAACTCTACACGGCACAGTGTTACAGCACAGTGCAGCAGCGTCATAAGGATAGGCAATAAAACGCTGAAGGAAGCTGCTGCAAAGCCCTTAAGATAAAACTTTACTGCCAGTATTGTTGATTAGATTCCCAGCAGGGAAATTGAATCTTCAGGATAATATTCTCAGGAGGAGCAGGGACAAAAACAGCAGTGAGCTGTGATAGTGAGAGCCGAAGCATAAATCGTGGCACACTCCACAGAAAAAAACTTTGTCTCCCTGACCTTTAGAAGGAGAAGGACCACAGAAAGGAAAGAGAGCGGACTCTCGTGTTGGAAAAGCTCTGATAAGGAGAGAGAGTTACAGCTGAAGAGGTGAAACTGCAAATCTCTGTCAACGTCGTAGCTGTCTTCTGTCTCTGCTTCATTCACAAAAACATAGGTACACCTGCTGCTAGTGCTCGCTCACCAGAATATTTTTACTCGTCAAAGCTGCGGACAATAGGATTAAAGCATGCTAAGCAGAGTACAGTGTCTGCATATTCATGTCAGCAACACGCTCTGACAAAGAGGACAAAAGACAGTGGCAAGCTGTCGTGTCCCACAGATGTCTTATCGTAAAAGACGCACAACCGGACAAAGAGAGGAGCGTCAGAACTCGCTCATACATGCTGTTAAGATGAGGAGAAGAAAAAAAAAGGGCGGTTCGGTTCATGTGAAGACCAGGAGATAAAATTCCTCCTTCATCCACCTTCCCCCTCCCTCTCTCTCACTGCTGACTCAGCCCTCAGGGAGACTCCTCCATGGGACTGGCCCGGGCTTGGTTTCAGAGGGGCTTCAGAGCTGCAGCCGAGGCCGAGGCTGTGTGTGTGTCTAGGGTGATGTTTCCACCCACCAGGTTTGATGCACTTCTCCATAAAGGGAGACAATTTCACTGCTTTATCAAAACTTTTACGACCACAGAGATGAATTCCATTGACCATCTGTAGACACATGACAACTCTCAGTGGTTGTAAATACACTATAATGGATCTTAGCAGATAATTACTGCAGAGATGCTTCCTTATGCCACTTCAAAGGTCAAACTATCATAAACATGGAAGTCACTGAGTATGTCAAATACAAATCAAATACAAACCAGAAGAGCTAAATGAAACTTGATCTTCACACTAAGTAATCAGCTCATACTCACTGCTTATTGGACAAAGACAGCCATGTCTTTAATGACAGATTTACTTCAGGATTGTTAGCATTAGCATTAGCCCACAAGGTGTTCCTGTCATAAATAATAGGGGTGGGCAGAAATATTAATCCATCAATGCATTGCAATTATCCCCCTCCCAACTCAATATCGATTCAGCAAATCTTCTGACTCAATTCACCTCCTGGCCAGTGGGGGGTGCTGTGCACCTTTTCAGTGTTTATCCAGCTGCCGCCGGTTGCAGAATAAGACGTGCTTACAGAGTGATAGGATTGAGAGCCGAACATGAGAGTGATTTAACGGCGGTTTATCAGTATTTTCTGTGTAAATGATGTAAAATATTAAACACAGTAGCATTAGGACCATTCTGGAGTGTTTTCTTTTCGTTCTTTCGCCGTATTTCCAACGCATTTCCCCGTGTTTTACCGTCTTTTTTTGTCATTGATCATATTTTTCATCATAGTTTGTCTTTTATGGATTCGATAAACAATAATTTAGAAAATAGTGGAGGAAGGAAGATGTTTGAGTTTATGTAAAATAGGTGAAGTTTATTTTTTAGTCATCTCAGAAAATTTCTACATGTTCATTTACAGTTGTTTATGAAGAGAATCCTGTTAAACATTCAAACCCGTTTTTATTTTCTTGTAATTATACACTGTTTTGAGCATTTATAACACAATATTGACAAATACTTGCAAGAATTGTTAACCCTTTATATCTCATGAAAAAAAGGGTGAAAAATGTATTCAAAGGACAATTCCTGGCACATTTAATGACAAAAAAGACCAGGTGGACATTCATAATTATAGTGTTAACTATCATGCTTTTACTTTTGTACTCCATATGCACAAATAAGTTATTACTTTGCAAATTTTTATTTTCAGATGTTTGCTCAAAAACGAGGTGACATACCACCTATGTTCACATTGGCATCAAAATGAAAATTGTCAACAGGTACTCCAATTGTTTGTGTATTTCTGCTTCTTACTGAATCAAAATGTAATCGAAACATGAGGTTCTACGGGTACTCCAGCTTCCTCCCACAGACCAAAAACATGCTAATTAGGTTTATTGATGACTCCAAATTGCCCTTAGCTATGAGTGTGTGCGTGAATGGTTGTCTGTCTCTCTATGTGGCCCTGTGATTGGCAGGCATTCAGGGTGTACTGGACTTCTGGCCCAATGACAGCTGGGATAGGCTCCAGAAACACCAGACAAATTTATGTTCAGGGTGAATGAGAATGAGAGACAGCATGAACTTATTATTATTAATACTGTTATAATTCTGCTCCATCCACTGCCATCTCTCAGTGCTGTTTGTTTGCTTCTTGTGTTCATGTTGCTCAGGGGAGGACGACAATTTAATCTCAGTTAACTTTATTTATTTCCCCCCAAATGTTTATATTTTCAATGAAATTGTAAACTACTCCTTGTGGGAGAGATGATGCCAACCATTATCCAGTCATTAACGCTTACTGGCCTTTTAGATATGATATAGTATATATGGGTGACATTTTATCTGATGGATAGTGTTCAATTTATGTAAAACTGGCATCAAGTAAAAGAGGAGTCACGAGGAAATGGCAAAACCTTACCCACCAAATATTGATGATTGGATTGACATTATATATGAAATATATGTGATGGAAAGGCTGTTATTCTCCCTCAAGGTCCAAAAGGAAAGATTTGACTGTGTCTGGAGCACATGGACTGAGTATATTAACACTATTAAACCAGATTTTACATGATTTGATTGGTATAGAAAGAGAAAACAATATTCTATCTGATATGTTTGCATCCTGTAGCTGGCTCTAATTTATTATGATCTTCTTTTCTCCTCCCTCCTTGTTTGCTTGTTTGTGATTATTGAATGGTTAAGTTGTTTAAGGGAAAAAAGGAGAGCAAAACAAAAGTTAAAAAAAATTGCAAGCTAGATCTGGATCCTTACCCCTGTGTATTTTCTTTTCTGTTGTTCAGCCCACAAGACAATGTATTCATTATTGTAAGTAATCAAGATGAATAGTAAATGTATGTACATGAAGAAACCCTGACAAAATCTGCCAAAACAGCACCAAAAATTGCAATATTTTAAGATTTACCTAAAACTTAAAGAAGAAAGAAATCATTTGGAGCCTTCTGTTAGGAAACATCAGTCTGAGACACTTCAGTAAAGTGGATACAGGCTCTTCTATTAGTCTCTAAATATGAAGCATTCATTTCTTTTGTGCACATTTTCCGCCCTGCAGTCTTTTTACACTTCACTCCCTGCAGTATTGACAAACAGCCCTGGACACCTTCACCATGCATACCCACATACTCGAACACACACGAGGCACAGCTGTTGAAAAGCCATTTTCTGTATTCATGAAGAGGGCACGTTGAGTTCCTCACTGCAGCTCTTCCCTGATTCTGTAGTCAGCACTTACAGCACGTGGCTCGGATCTATACCCATGTGCGCACTAGGGCAGGAGCTAATAGACAGGCAAACACACACACACACACACACACACCTTGGGCATACAGTGATACACACCTTCACGTTCATTTAGCTCTGCAAATTGCCTCGCAAATGACCTGCACTTACAGAAGGAGGTCCAAATAAAGAGAGCCGCTCATACACAGTAGGAAAGCTGAATGTGTCTAAAAATAGCCCCCGCTGGCACCCCCACTGATATCATTACTCCTTTCATCGTCCTTATCAGCAGTGTGGGGCTCATTCACTTGGTGGACAGTCAAGCCGCTTTCCTGGAGCTTTTCCTCGCCTCCCCAACAACGCCAGCATCGCGTTCCCCTCCTCGTACCCTCTTTTCATTCTATGTCCCCCCTCGCTCCTCTCTGATATTTCCATTTTGCCTCCCCACTTTGCCACCCCCCTCCTCGCTCTGCCGGCTGATGAGTGACACCCACCACCACATGGAGAGAAAGAGATGAAGGACAGGAGGGCAAATCTCAGGGGAGAACCCTTATCTTGGAACAATAAGCCCACTGATACAGAAGACGCAGTGACACCAGCCGAACCCAACAACAGAGGAAACAAAGCTAACAGAGAAACGGAGACAATGGAGGAGGTTCATAATGCAACAACTCAGAGAAGAACCAAAGTGGTGATAAAGTTCAGGGTGAGATAAAGCACACAAAGTAAGGCTGAACGTCCTTTACTCATCCATGCCTCTGCTGAAAGTCAGTGATGCTACTTGGCAATATACTGAGAATGGAATAAATATATATAAAAGGAGGCACAGGATAAGACTACTTCTCTGTTGATATAGTTCATTTTATTCTAAAACAATATCATATGTTTCTTCTCACCTTTGGGAAGTACAGTGTTCAATGATTTCATAAAAAACCTGATGCTAAAGCCGTATGTTCAGAGAAAGCCCGGGTACATGAGCTTCAGTGCAATATTCACTACGTTTACAGTATAGACAACAGTACGGAAATCAATAATCAAAAGCACATAACACATTATTCATCATCTAATATTGATGATAAATAATCTGTTTTCATTATTTAACTTCTACTCCTAAACAGAGGCTTTGTATTGTTGACCTGCTCACAAGCACAAATTTGTAAAATAGTATGTGTAAGACAGTCAACACAGCAGATCCTGGGTCAGTCAGGAGCGCTGCAAAAAGATGCAGCTTTGGGGATCACATGATCGCGTTGCCTGAAATTTCGATCTGAAAACGATAAATCTTTCAGCCCTATCTTCTACCATATCCAACCAAATTGCTGCTTGAGGGGGGCTCTTTTTCCCAGCCAGTATCAGGATTTTAAACAGATAGACGTCCTTCTTTTGAATAATATCTTTGGGAATCAGGCCTAAGGACACAATCTGAGGGTCTTGGGAATCTTCCAACCAAACTAGAAAAGCACTCACAGAGCGGAGACCTCCGCCAAGCAGCTCAGTTACTGCAGCGGCTTTTCCGCTCTGATTGGACAGCCAAGTGTCCGCTCATGTCTGTCAATGTGGAGAATGCTGCGCTCCGTTAACATCGGAACTGGGAAGAGGGGAGTGTGAATGACGTGATCTCCAAGTTATCAACGTTCCAGTTACAAAGTCGAAAAAACGTGCCGATCAACCAGGCTATTGCTAGCCGTTGTGTTAGTAGAAATCCTTTGCTGGCACTGCAAGGGAAACTGGGAAGTGTAGTGACATAGGCTTGAAAAATTAGATGTCAGTTTGCAAATAAAGTACAATTCCCATAATAACGTAAATGAATGGGATTTGCCATTATAAACTTCAATGTCTTTTGTGAAGTCAATCTGGATTGGATCAGCACCAAAATGTAATGGCTTTTTCAGGGTTCCCACTCCTTTCTAGAAATTATTTTCAAGGACCTTTCCAGGACGTTTTCCAGTGTCACATAACCAACTGAAGTTACAAAATTTGTGTGGGCAATTCTCAGGTTAATCTAGCCTTCTAAAAAACAAGATTAAAGGTTGATGACCATATCTCTAGCTAGCTCCACCGTATCATATTGAACTTAAAATGTATTTATTTCTAACTCCCAGGCATGAACATTGTCTGCTAGCTCTGTTTTTAGCCTGGCTTTTATGTAGTGTCTCACTATCATAAATTTATGATTTATCCATATTTTTTTTAATCTTTATTTACTCTGCTTTATAATAAATACATTTTTTTGATTTACTGTTTAAGCAGCCTAAATCTTATTTTGCCTTTTTTTATTATTTCTCTTTCCCACCATTGTTTTGAGTTTTTATATTTTATTCCTTAACTTGCATTACTTTATCTACTCATATTTTATGGGTAAGTGTGCATTAGTTACCAAGTACATTTATACTTCATTTCCTATGTTTTATTTTTGTTGACTAGCAAGGTAGAAAGAAGGTAAATAATTTTCCAGGACAATTCAAGCTTTTCCAGTACATTTTCCTTTTTTTCTCATTTTCCATATGTTTTCCATGACTGGAAAATTGGTCGATCATTTTCCAGGTTTGACAGGATGCGTGGGAACCCTGTTCTTCTTTGGACCAAACCACACCTCTGGTAAAATGTTCATGTAAATCCATCCAGTAGTTTTTGCGTAATTTTGCTAACAGGCAAACAGACAAACAAACAAACAAACCAACAGACGCTGGCGAAAACATAACCTCCTTCGTGGAGATAAAAATCTCTTCCAGAGATTAGTTCCATCATGCCTATGTTCTCTGCTGCAGTAATCAAGGAGCACCTTGAGAACCAGAACCTGAATCAATAAGAACTTAACGGTACCAAACCCTACAGACGCCTCTACATTCTTTCTTTCAGTTTACCTTTAAAACCTTCTTTCTGGCTTAACAGCTAATGCTTTCAATGCTCCAACCCCCCTCCAGTTTTCAACATCTAAATTAACTTTCTTGTTGTAATGCTAAAGCATGAGAGGTACAATACCTCCTCCCCACAGCTGCACACCTGTGGCCTGAGAAAAACACACTCCTGCTCTCATAAAAGAAGGTATCCCCCTCTAAATGAGACACAGCGACTGTAGAAAAGTCCTCTGACCCTCAGCTGAGCTTTCTGAAACAGGAAGAGAGCTCTTGAATCCGGGTTTGATGGGGAGAGTGGCTCGAGGAGGTTGTCAAAGCTGAGAACAAATAAAGAAGCATACATGGAGAGGCAGGGGTCGGTTCAAGGACTCCAAAGAAAGAAAAGCAGAAGAGCGTAAAGAAATGTGAGCGCCTTGGAAAACTGGAGAGCCCGGCAGAAACAGAGAAAAAGGGTACAAAAGAGAGACGAGAGGGGAGAGCGGAAAGGTTTGGATGTGATGAGAGCGAACATTGTAACTGAAGCTGTGCGTGATGAGAGGGGTCAAGAGGGGGAGAGAGGAGAGCGAGAAGGTGATGTACTGTTGGCTCTACTCAAGAAACATGTTTGTACAGGGAGGCACAATGTGTGGGAAAAGACTTTAAAACTGACACGAATCATTAACGGGAGAGTCTAAATATTTTAGGATCAGAGAAGCAACGCTGAATCAACTATTTTGCTCAGTCGTAAGAAGTGAGGGACGACACAGCGTTTTCCTGAAGGCATCAAAACATCACTTAAGTGAGGTACACACATAAAGATTATCGGTCTGTTTTTGTCCTGACTCTCCCCCTTCTCGATCAAGAACAGCAAACTTCGGATTATCTTATGTTTTATAAATTATCCTATAAATTTATCCTGAGGTGTTAAAGAGTGAATTTGTCCCGATAATTGGCTCTAAAATGGGTTGGGGCTAAGCCTGTGCTCAAAATATTGATACTGTCGATATCGTCATGCAGTCTTTGCCGATACGTGTATTGATACAGATTGTACAGAATCAATATGGCCTCAAAGGCTGTGACAGCAGTTGTCAAATACACTTTGCGTTTTATCAGTGGTACAGTTTAAAGTCAAAGCCAAACTACATGATGCTGCACATGTTTCAACTTTTACTCCTAAGATCTTTGAGGTCCTGAAATTTAAATGTGTGTGTTTTTGTGCTTGTTCTTTTTGTACTTGCTATGAAAAACAAAAGATGTCATGATTTCTGTTAAAGGTGTAGTAAATGTCCACAATTTGGGTGTATCAATATATTAGGATGAGGATTCAAATTTATTGTCATCACACAAGCACAGGTACAGAGCAACGAAAAGTCGTTTAGCATCCAATCCAGAAGTGCAATGTCATATACTGTTATACACATACAGTGCGTGATTATATATCTATATGTATTTACAGGAAGAAAAATAAAACAAAAGATGATAGCTATGTTATTAACAGCCTGAAGACAATGGCTTGAAATATACTGTCAATATCCAGATATACTAGGCACTGTGAATAGATATGGAGTTCTATTAATCACTGTACAGATTTACATATTATGTGGATAAGTATGAATATAGACTAAATATACAGATGTACACATATTATGTAGATAGATATGAATAAGTTGACAGAATGTACAGATATACTATAAGAAGTCCACATCTAGTGGATGCATATGTGTAAAGGTAAGGTCAGCGTGAGGAGGAGTTCAGATTGACAGATGCTGTGGAGGAGAGTCTGTGGGGGTTAGACTTTAAAAATGAGACAGCTCTGGGAAAAAAGCTGTTTCTTAGTCTCCTGGTTTTGGTCTTGAGGCACCTGAAGCACCTGCCTGAGGGCAAAAGGGTAAACAGTCCATGAGCCGGGGTAAACAGTATATGTATCTCATCGTGACCTCAGTATCGGGACACATATCGCATCATGAGGTTGCTGGAAATACCCAGCCGACAATTGTAAATATTAAACTCTTTCAACATTTACAACCAAAAATCTTCCTGTGTGTGGGGAAAGCCGACGACTCCCGAGTCATGACTCTGTGAACTGTGACATAAATGTAGCCAATCAAGAAGTGAGCTGACTGAGGAACAAGGAAGCAGGCGTGAATAAAAACAAGCATGGCTGACCTGCAACATAAAGTTTGGTGGACCTCAGAAATGGAGGACCAGCTCACGTGTTCACGCTGTCTCCAGGATTTTTTCCAGTCTTTTCTTCTGTTTAGTTCAGGATTTTCCTGTCAAAAATAGTCCCAAGACCACCATCACTCCCTCTTCTCGTGTGTCCTCTTCGATGTTGTGTTTTGTGGTTGTTGCTATGTTTCTTCTTCTTTGTTATTGTTTAATCACGTTTGGTCTTGGAGGACTCGATTCTAGATCGGTGGTGGGACAGAATCATCATGTGTGGGGTGTGCTGTGTTGAGATTATCGGAGTACACCACACACAGAACGATCAAAACTGTTCAGTGGCTGATTTTTATCTTCATGTGTGGGATCTCTAACAGATAAAACATCTCTTCAGGTATAGAAAATCCTTAGGTGTGCACTCTGCTTAAGACAAAACCAGCACCAGCATGTGAAATAACCAAAGCAAGACTTTCCCATTTAGTGAAGGAGAATACAGTCAGATATCTTTAGCAGTTTGCAGCAGCCTCATCACTTTAAAACTGACATAAAATAAATATACGAGAGAACACAAAGTGCAGTTTTGCAAAGAGCAGAACCATGAAGGACACCCTATTGTGTAAAAATGTTTACAGCACAATTCCTACCTGAAAGGACAAGGGGGCACACTCCGCTTCCAGAGTGCTGAATGTATACACAAGCCCAAAATGTGTCCTTATCAGCACATTAAAAAAGTCTATATCCAGAAGCAATGCCTCAAAATAGTTCCTGTCTTAGACAGCACATTGGCTCCATTTGAATAAATGGAGCATGAAAGAAGGATGAACAGCCAAGGAAGTGCCAAGCTAGACCAGATACCCACACCCCATGCCCTCCTCAGTCTGTCAAACTTTGCATACCATCTCACCACCTCTTCTTCTTTTTGCCTCCTCTGTCATGTTCTGGTGTTTCTTATCTCTGTCTGAGACTCTCTCTGACTGTGACTGTTGACAGATTTTAAATATTTCTTTTCATGCCCATGTGAACATGTGGTATGTCCCCTCACATTTTTCAGCAATAAAACAAATGAAAATTAAAAAAAATTGCACAATAATAACTTATTTATGCATATGGAGTAGAAAAATGAAAGCATGATAGTTCTGTATAAACACTGAAAAAGTAAAGTGCATGTAAACTTTGATAATATTTCTTTCCTCTTGGAAACTGTGAACCTCACATAACATTTTTTTTTAACAAAATCACATCTGAACCACTTCCCTTCATGTCTGGCTACATACTAAGTGTGCACATGTAGATTTTTGTTTAGGAAAAGCAGCTGGTCTACATGTTCCTGTTCCCACTGGACAGGAGGTGAATGGATTCAGAGGATTTGCTCAATCGATATTGAATTGGGGGGATAGTGCAATGCATTGATGAATTGATATTTTTAACAACCCCTAGTATTTATTACTGTTTTTTATGTCTGTTAAAGCCCAACTAGGGATGGGCATTGTAAATTAGCTCAGGGTATGATTGCTGTAGTGTGCAGCAACATTATCTTGCTTCATACTCTCCCAATACAAAGAAGCACTGAATAAAATAAATAAATAAACGTGGTCAGCATATAAAGCTCAACAGTCCTCCCTGGTGTGTTTTTTAAGTCTACGCTGTTGTCAAACCACAATGAGAGGAGTAAATATCCTCTTTGTCCTTCATAAAGCCAAGGCGCTAACTGAGAGCTTCTGCAACCTAATTGAAACTCAAAAGAAACAGCTCCACAGTTCAGTGGAAAACTGTCACACAGGCGTGCAGTGGGAACTTATAAATGACGCTGCGTCAAACAGACTGCGATGTAATTGATATTCTGACTTTTAACCCTTTAATGCCTGACAACACAAATTATAGCTAGAAAATTCTATTTTTTTGGAGCTGAAATGTTTATTTCACTTTCTGCTGAAATCTCAAAAAATTTCCATGAAATTTAACATATACATTTTTTGAATCTCATTTGATACATTCAGTGTTTTTGGCAACTGATGATCCATTTGAGGACATTTTTATCATTTATTTTATTGTATTCAGATGGTTTTTTAGTAATTTGTTGATCATATTAGTTAAATAGAGGTATCATAAAAGTATGAATCAAATATGATACAAAAGGTTTTAAAGAGTTAATTGATCTGATTGGATCACTGACCAGCCTATCGAAATACACAAATGTTTTTTTACACTGTTAGTTTATAGATCTGAATTATTTTGGTTGCACCAATGTCAGGTTCTTGGCGCACACACTTTTAGTGAGGATTAAACACACAGTTTCATAAATGATCTCTCAGTAAAATTTCACTCATACTGAGACAAAAAGAAAATCACAAGGATAAAATGAAATAGACGGATCGTAATTAAGTAAAAGGCGTTAAAAAACAAGGTAAAGTGTGTTTTTAACCTCTTGATCCTCACACTGGAATTAACATAATCCTTCAGCAAGTGGAATAAGAGATGCTGAATTGATCCCACACATGACACATGACCTTTCACATGAATAAAACCGTCCTCATGAATGTGTTCGACCGTGCTCGCTGGCTGCAGTCCAGGTCGAGTCTGCTCATACCACAGTACGTCAGAGCGTTATAACTCACACAGTGAAACATGAGCTGTTCTCACATACCCACCACAAAGACTGACAAAGTGGTTTGGTGCTGTGAGGATAACAAAAGGAGTATTTCAGTAACATACTACTTAAGAAAGAGGGCACGCAGGTCCTCCTCCTCCTCTCAAACTTACATAAGTCTACACAGAAGTGTGCACGGATAACATCATCACAGGACTGTGGGAGTGAACTTTTCTGATAAACTGCGGAGAAATCCAGCAGCGCTGTTTGTGGAGGTTAACACTAACACACATTACCATGAATGCAGCTCACAGAAATCCAATTTAATCAGAGTATCGATAGCACGGTTGGTTCTGTCATGTAAATAAATCCTCTCTCCTCTCCTGCTGATAAATGCTTGTGGATCTTAAGAGCTTGAAGACGGAGCTCACCTCTCCTGCCATTAAATCATTTATGGCCCTGCAGTGCTTTGGACCACACAGCACCGGACCTGCCTCTACCAATCTGTGTCTCCGCTCTGACAGTAAACACACACCGCTGGAGTCAATGTTTTAACCCTGCACTAAAATTATTCTCTGCAGACAGCAATTACAAATGCTCATCCAGGCAGGCACACACATTCAGAAACACTCAGGCAGTCAGGATTTATCTGTGTCTCCGTGCTCGTGGTGCATACACCTGTATCCTCTGCTAACCTCAGCAGTGGCATCAATCTATAAAATATCTCCACATCCTTTTCTTTGCTCTGTTAGTCTCTGTGCAGCAGCCCCTGCACCACCCGTCAGGGCAGGTGGAGAGGGTCCGGCAGGCTGACTGAGGCGTTGCTCTAAATCTCCCACCATGTCCTCCTCTTATGATTAAAATGCTCAGGACTTTAAACAGAAAAACCTCATTTAGGCTTCAACAAAATGTCATTTTAACAATGCAATAAAGATGCTTTGATAGACTAGCCTCCAATCAGTATCAGTGGAATTTTGTTAACAAAAAAAAATAATTTAAAAAAAAGGAAAAAGACGTGATCAGCAAACTTCGAGTCTTTCTTTTTATAATGGGTTGTTTAAATGTGACCTGGGTTACATTGACTATATCTATGTGCTTTAATCTAACAAGTTGCTGCCATGTGATTGGCTTGGTTGATTAGCTATTGGCTTGGTTGATTAGCTAAATCAATTCTAGTAACAGAATTGATTTTATAAAAAAAAAGTGAGCAATGTGATAAACTAAATCATGATGAATAAATGAAATATACATATTTAATGACTTTTTTGTTTACAGTCTATAAAATGAAGTACAAAAAGTGTTTGTCATATTTTTACAGAAATATGCACAAAGCCAGTCTCTAAACACATCACTACTACTGTCACCTTTGTGATTTAAAACTAATCTTTGGCATGAAGAGAGCTTAGAAGTAGGCACAATATTATCGGTTTGTTATCGGTATTGGCTGAAATCAGCCTAAAAAGTTGCGTACTGGTCAGTATTGAAATTTTTGCAAATATTAACAGCCAACAAATTACACAAATGTATAATATTGATGCACCTTCTCATCACTGCATGGGTACATTTAAAAATCAAGGGTTTCATTTTTGCAAGAGTAAAATGCTGTTTTTCTTGTTCTACATCTGTTTCTCACAAAAATATACTGTTACACTGAAGAAACAAGTCCATTTTTGTTAAGTACAGAGTTTGTGCTCTTGACCAGAAATATCAGTATTGGTGATAATGAATTCAAAATATTTGCATATTGGATTTCGGCAAAAATCCAATATCGTGCATCCCTACTTGAAGGGACGATGGGAAAGCGCTTAACAGCTTGAGACATATTGATAACTAAATAGCTGAGCTGGAAACCCTTTCAGAATAAAAGCATGGTGTAAAAAAACTCAAGTTGGTCTCATCATTGAACACAACAGACTGAGCTTTTACTTTGAAATACACCGTGGAAGTCTGACCATCCAATGTTGAAGCCTTGCTTCACACACACTCCTGTTTTTCGGTCTCTACAGTGTTTTATCCACGTTCATCAGAAATCTGAGCGAGTTCATTCAGCGCGCTCAGGCTCAACTCTGCACGGCTGACAGGCATCCATGTGAGAGGAGGGAGGGGAGAGCTTCATGCACACAACAGAACAAGTACAGCATGCAGCACTGTGATCATCTCATGATGATTACTCTGTGATTGTGAGAGGTTGAAACTGTAATTAGAATTGTAACTCAATTAATCTCATCACACTATAATGCAGCATAGTGCTCTCTCTAAACAGGTGCAGTCAAATATATGTTTTCTTATAATGAAATTTCATCCAAATACATTTTCTCTGATTATTTAGCTTTTAATATCTGTCATAAAACAATTAATCATTACTTATGGAAGAATCAAATCTTGTTTTTTTCACAATAAGTGGAACAAGCCAATCCAAGTGTGCAGGAGAATTGATGAGTTTTTTTTTTACCCAAAAAAACCAACATATCTTTACTGATATTGGTATGAGCTTAAACAATCATATCAGATGTTGACAGAAATCCAGTATTGTAAATACCTTGTGATTCCCACCCCACTTTACAACATTCCTGTCATTTGCATAACACAGAAATGAGAGCAGAAGCAGCTCGACTCAAAGACTTCTTGATACTCTCTGGCTTGGATTCTTCCTCATTTGTACATCGCTTTGAGAAAAAGGCGTCTTCCTAATGAATAAACGTAAATGCAAATGTACCTAATATAACCCATGTAGCTGAAATTTGCATAATATACTACGCTGGTGTTTCTATTTATAGGAGCCACCCAAGTTAAATATGCAGAGCAGATGAAGAGATGTGTTGGGTTTATGAGGCAGGCGCAGAGACATGGAAATGCTTTATTGGCAGCTTGACAAACGTTTCCCTCATGACAAATAAATCAGAGGTTGAGGATCATGTGTTGGCCATTTATCCATCTATCAGCAGTAATCTGGGTTTAAGAATAACTATCACCTATGAATAATCTAAATACACTCCATAGTATTCATGCTTTTAAGGAAGTCTTAATGGAATACACCATCATTGAGACTTTTGTGAAGTGGGATCCATTTTTAACCTTTTCCCCACTGGATTCCATCCCTCTGTTTATGAGGCCCAGGACTGAACAGGAGCAGAAATCCTTTATGAATAATTGATGACTCTGCGTAACAGTATTGCAGAACAGCGTCAAGTTGCTGCACTGGATCAGAGGGAGAGGCGGGTGTGAACACAGCCTGTGTGTGTACTGCACATCGCACTGGTATCTGGGGCAATGTGTGACTGTGTATGTTTGGGATAAACAACACAAAGCGGTTCCTCGTCGTCCCTCACATGGTCTCTCCTCAGTCCTTCAGCTGTCTGCAGGCTTTGCCTCATGTCTTAAGAATGATCTTTGAGCAGCTGTCAGCCTGATGATTGCATCATGCTGGGGTGTCGACCCTCTCAGATGCTGACCAAGTCAAAGTGGAGATGAATGTAAAGGAGGTTTGAGCATGCTGCAGCCAGCAGGGGGAGCTATGACCACCTCCACTTTTATATGTCCTCTGTCATCAATCCATCTTTGAGGAGTAAAATACATGCAGTCTGAAAAACAACACCGCCTGCTTCAGATTTAATGTCTAATCAGTTTACCAGTCTTTAAGAAGACATTTGCCATCAACAGCCTGACAGAGCTGAAGTCTTGTTTATATCCAACAACCTGGAAATTAGGGAATCATTGGATACCCTCAGTATCTAGGGATGTACATCAGCACTGGTTTAACATCAGCATCAGCAGGACTATACTGGCCCTTTTCCTAAGATCCACCATTAGCACGTGGATGTGTGATGAACAAATATCAGTTTGAAAAGCCCTCCTGTACTGTCACACCTATTCCCAGTGATAGGCAGTAATGTCACTGTAAATAAAAATGTTAGTAGCTTATTCAAATTTTCTAGTAGCTTTACGTTGTTGCTTTCTGGATCAAATAGCTTTTCAGTAGCTTAGTTATTTTACTGATCACACACACAGATAAATAGACAAACAAAGCAGTCCATTAAACATACAGAAATCATTGGTTGCATGTAATAATAACAGCCCAAAAACGACAACACAGTAGTGATAATGATTAAAATTAGATTCATGATGATATCAGCAAAACAGATGAGAATAGCTTAGATGCAATGAGCTCTTCTGTAAGGCTGTCACTTTTGTGGAGTGAAGTTGATGTTTTTCATAAGTAACTTCACACATTTTACAAGTAGCTTTCTCATCACTGCCTGTTGCATACCTAAAGGCGACCTGGGTGACCACTCTCCACGTAAAGTCAATGTACAGCCGCGATGGGACGGGGCAAGTCCTCCCGCGATGCAACGGACCTGATCTGGGCGACTTAGTTGCACTACTGAATCGCTCTGGATTCGCGACCAGGTTGCAAAGCTCGGTCGCCAACGTTGAAAAATGTGAACTTTATAGGCGACATTGAGTGTGACTGTGCCAATCAAAGTTGTGTCGGTGTGTGACGACACCCGTGACAGAATTGTTTTTATTCTAGATCACAGAGTGATTATCCATGTCCGTGTGGGAACATGAGTTAGTGAGGACATTAGTTTTGTCTAACTCAACAGAAGTTTTCTGCGGTCCTGTCCTTCCTCATCTGCATCAGCCACAGTGTTTTAGGGTTGGCAGACGAGTGAAAAGGATACAGTTGGAATAATGTCAGCTAATACACACAAATAAATGATGAATGATATGACTGTGGTGAAACTCAAGTGGTAGTGACGTTACTGAGCGACGCGACGGTGACAAAATGAAATATTCAATGTCATATAGGTGCATTCAATGTGAACGCACCTTTATGCTGACATCTGCCACGACTTAATGCTGATTCAGAGGAAAAAAATTCAGGACAGAAGAAAAGGCCTTTTGGACAAACTCTGGTCTATTTTCATGATCAAACATGAGTGAAAATGTTGGCATTGTTGGCAAGTGCCAAATGAAGTAATTAGAAAAACAGTTATCTGTAAAATTGTTTTATTAAACATTGGTTATGGCTCTGGATTTTAAGGTCAGTGCATCAGGATAAATATCTAATGCAGACTAGAACCCTACGAAAGTGACAGTGGACGCCAGCTTCACCTGTCGTCCTCAGCCACAGACAGACTACACTACAGTCACCATCACAGCTGCAGAGGGACACAACAATCAGGAGCTGCATCCGCTAAATAAATGATTTGAGTCGGTACAGGCAGTACCAGCACAAGACTATCACAGTGTTATTAAAGATGACGAATCTGTCTGAAAACCTAATGAGTAAAAGCTCCGGCTGATGTGTGTGTTTATTCAGCGTGCTCAGGATTAAACATGTCAAACTGATCATCTGAGCCACTCGGCCTGCACACCGAAGTTAAAGTCATACATGATTACAGCCTGAAATCAGTCAGTGTTCAGTTAATGACTAAATGTTGAGCTTGTTGAGGTTTAAATTTAACAGGCAGAAAACGATGGTCTTCAGTACAATGAAAACAAACAGCAGTAACACTGCGGGTCGTCTATGTATGAACGATTAAATACCTCAGACTGTGACTGTGAGGTTATGCTGTATCTGTCAGTCTGAGTATGAAACAGTCACCAGAAAAGAAGAACTAAAAAACAGCCAAAGCTTTCAGACTAGTACCACTTTATATGTGCTTTATATTAGGTTTAATTATTTAAATCTGGTTTTTAAAAAGACAGGATTATTTTACTTTTAACTGGGAGCAACTCTTTGTTGGAATGTTATCATCACCATCCACAAATAATTCAGAAGAAGATAAAAGAGCAAAATAAGTAAACTAAGTACTTGTTTGCAGTATTGAGCATCACTGCCCAGAAGGCAATTACAAAAAAATGGCTTAAGCCGAGAAGCTCCAACTATCGACGACTGGCACAATATAATTCATGAAATTTATGTAATCACCTTTTCATTGCACTTTCAGAAGAGCAAATTTCAAGAATTGTGGGGAAAATGGGAAATCTATATCCTCCCTAAACACCCCTTTTTTCTTTGAAGTTTCATTTATTTTACAGATACCTGTTTGAAAAGATTTTTTTCCTGTTTTATTAGATAAGAGACACCCCAATGTTCAAATGTTAAGTGTAATTTTGTGTTAATTTTCCTCTTCTTGCTTTTATTGTTCTTTATTTTTCTTTTTTTCCCATTACTTTGGTTCTTTGTATCTCATACCATTCAGATATTATTAGAAAATATGTTTCAAAAACACTTAAGGGGGATCATGATGGAAGTTTGTTTGCCAATCGTTGTACTTTTGTCTATTATGTGCGATTCCAAATAAATTAATATAAAAAAGGGCTTGTTTTGTTTTATTCTTGCTAATATTTCACCTAAAAAAAAATAAAAACAACAATAAACAGGATTTTCTGCTCCATGTAAGAGCAGAAAAATGATCAAATATAGATTATGATGAAACTTGTATTACAATTAATATCAATAACACTTCAGTTTGTTAAGGTAGAAAATTTTCCTCAGTTAGATCAACCAGTCATTTTGTGCTTAATGGTAGATATTAAACTTCTAAAATCAATGCTCCTTAATCATGATTACATCAGCCAGCACTCTGGTTAGGCTTTGTTTTTTGCTCTGAATTATTTAATCAGTTATTTATGTCACAAGTCAGCAACATTTAACTCATTAAAAATGGTTTAGTGATTTAATACACCATATAATAAAAATCCTGGTTGTACCAATACATGCGAACCAAAGACAGGAACTAAAATATACAGCATATTGATCATTTATAGACTGAAATAATGCAAATATTATAGATTATCGTGACACTGAGATAATTTATTTGACTTTAATTGTGGCATTAAAATTCACAGCTGTCCCATCACTAGTGCAGAGTCCTTGATGTGGAGGAGTAAAAATAAAAACATACTTCATACTCAATAGTGATCCTCTCAATAATATTAATGATTCCACATAAAAAATATATTTACAGAAATCAGAAAACAGAAGAGAGACTCATGCTGTAAACACGAGCTTGATATTCACACCGAGGCGTACACCTCTGCTCAACATGAGTTATTCTGAGTGGATTATGCAACAGCAGGGGTCAAAGTTCAGGGAAAATACAAGTGTGTTCAACATGTTCAACATGCAAAACCAAAATAAACCCATGAAACAAAACAAAAACACTGATGATGTTTTCTGAACAAACAGGAAGTATGGGGTGAAGAATACTTTAGTTTTACGTTGAATAGATTAAAAAAAAAAATCTTTTTTGAGCCTCATGATTTCTTTTATGCCAGATTTGTTTCTTTGTCTGTCATAAATAAATATGTGGATCATATTTCAGATTGTAATTCTTCATAATTTATTGAATATTACTTATTTTGTTCCATCTGCCTTACCTTACCTATCTGTAATTACTATATATTTTACTTCCTGCACAGCACTTTAATGACTAAATGCACTTTATTGAGCTGAGTCAAACAGCCTCAGGCTTATCGTGGTTTAAGTATCTACAGTATGTTTGTGTTTAGGATTTCCATATGCCTGTATGTGCTATGTTTCTCTCATGTACTGATGCCTAATCACCTTCGGGATAATAACAAAGCCGTATCATGAGCATATTCCCACCTATATATTTGGTGAACAATAAACTGAACACTAATATTTTAAGCCTATGAACTACGAGCGTAGTTCACTCTGGAGGCAGAGAAGGTCCATTCATGGCCTCAGAGCTCCGTCTGATGAGTTTAACTGATGGAGTAACTGTGCGTAACGGCTCTTTGTGAGCCTTAAACCCCATCTGCAATTTACTATTAAGCAGCCAAATAAAGCGTGGCTTAAATTTAATTTTATATATCCATGTTATAATCATAATTTTGTAAAAAAAAAAAAAAAAAAGAAAAAAAAAAACACAGCTGCTCTCTCTTTCTCTATTGAGAATCAATCCATAAAATATAAATAAGAACCTTTCAACTTGAACCTAAATTGAGGCGATAAAAACATGGTTTCACAGCCTTAATTTGACTAAACACACAATAAGGAATAGCTCAGTGCTGAAAAAAGATGTAGAATAGTTCATCTGTTGACTGTCAACTTCTCTCATATTTTAAAGTTATGAGTTCTGAATGTGACCAGGTTCATTTTTGGATGTGTGAACTAAACATTGTGCTAGTTCATGTAAAGCCAAACTGGAACAACACTGGACTTGACAAACAAACTTTCCAAATCTATTTTTATACTTCTATTTTATTTTTTTTTTAACTCAGTGAGTACCACAGTAATTTCATTGCATTGTTTGGTATGTGTAACAAAAGTGTTTGTTATTGTTTATCGTATGGCTTGTGTGCATTTTTACTTATCACTTGTTGATTTATTGCAATTAATAGCATTATGGCAATAATTGGCCAATTTATGGCAACTTTATGGCAAATTTATGGCTCCATGGTGCCTAGTCTGACATACTGACTGCCGTTACTGATGAAAAAAATGTCTAGGCTGACTCTGGCATAAGAGAACTGTTCAGCATAAAGACTAAATATATCTTTTGTTTGAGGGAGTTGTTATCGATTCTCTACTAGAACTGTTTTTTGATTCCCATCCCTACATGGACTTGTTCTGATATAACAAACACTGAAAAGATGTGACCAACTGTACAGCCAACGTACCTGTAGAAACAGAAAACCATAAGATGTAGGGCTGAACAATTCCAGGAAAGATCTAACAGCGATTTTTCTGGCAGATATTGAGATTTCGATTTGATTCATGATTTTCCTTAAATCAAGCTTCTGTGAAATATTCACTATGTTTACAGTACAGACAACAGTAAGGAAATCAATGATCAAACACATATCACATTACTCATCATCTAATATTGATGATAAATAATCTGTTATTATTTAAGGGATACTCCAACTTCTACTCCTAACAGAGGCTTTGTGTTGTTGACCTGTTACCAGCATTTCTGTAAATGCAAATTGCTGCAAATGTGTAAAATAGTTGACACAACAGATCCTGGGTCAGTCAGGAGCACCGCAAAAAACTGCAGCTTTGGTGATCACATGATTGTGTTGTCTGAAATTGTGATTTCAATCCGAAAAAGATAAATCTTTCGGCCCTATTATGATGTACTCAGAGCAGAAAAGACTGCAGTTATTAATGTCGTTAAAAATATGAAATCTATGATTGAAAACTATCTCAGGTCCAAACTCTTCTCTATTTCATAAGTTATTATGACAACGATAAAGATGTGGGCAAAACACTGACCATCAGGTATTTAAGCCACACAGAATAACACAGGAATAAAAGCGTGCCAACAGAAACACACTGTCGCACACACACACACACACACTGTGTTGATGCTGAAGCGTTCCTCTACTGTGTGTAGTCAATTAAAGGTCCGTGCCTGGGGGGCTGCTGGAGCCAAGTCACTCTGCTCTATGCTCTGACAAATATTTTCTCCATTACCAGCAAACTAACTGTCCTGCGCTGCCTCCAGCTCCTCCATATATTCTGCTTCTCTTACAATCTGCAGGGACGCAGGGGGTAACTGGCTGAAAAGAAGAGTGGCTGCAGGCGCGAGAGGGAGTCGCTGAGTGACGTCCTTTTGTGAAGGAAGAATAGAGAAGGAGCCAAAAATGAAAGACCATGACAGACAGGGAGCAGCCAGAAACTTAAACACATGATTTACTCAAATGATGTGTCAGTCCTCCAAGTCTTTATGTCAAAACTCTTTTTTAAGGACATAAAGACAGAGGACCCAGCACTTAGCCACGCTGACCCCACATACAGGGTGAGGACGGATTTTCAGAGCAGCTTGTGGTCCAGAAAAACTAGGGATGGACAATACGCACTGAAATGACATCAAACCTTTTCTGAGGTTAAATTCAAGCACTCTTCAAGATCTTTCAAGGTATATTTTCAAGCTGTCCAGCACCTTGCAGCTGTCATAACTGGTCAGATGATACAAATACTCTAATCCACTGCTTTATCATATGAACACAAATATGGTTAATGTTTTAGTTTGTCTGTCTGAGGATGTCCAGAGGTGGCAAAACAAATCAAAGTTTCATGATTAAAAATGTGCCTCTTGTAAGTAAACTTTTCATCTTCTCTCACCTGTTTCAGTCCGTGAAAAACTATTCCTGGGGTCCTGTAAAACCTGCGATCACGAAATCGGAATCACAGAATTGGACATTTAAATACATATGTGGCCAATATGTATTGCTTATATATCAGCTAAGAATTTTTCATATCTGCAGATGCTGATTAACTTTTGAGGCTATTATCTGCTGATATCAATATTGAACTCATAGTATCGAGACTCCCAAATCAAAACATCTTAAGAACTCAACATATTGCCATAGCCAGACAGAAAGTGTAATCTAAAATATTTCATTACAAATCAGTAAAATCACTTATAATCAATAATTAAAAGAGCTGCAAACTAATGCTGTTATCGATTCTTTGAGTAGCTTTATTATTCCATCACACACAGACCGTTCAGTTGAGTGTTAAGCAGCAGTCAGTCAGCTGGAATTGTTTATTTGGTCTACATAAATCTTTATTTTTATATTTGACAACATAGGAGCAGTGGATCTAAAAAAAACATGTTAACCTAATATGCAGGGATCACCAGCCAGTCTACCCCGATGGAGACGATACATGTGCGAGCTATATATAGATCTTTATGGATGAAAACACCAACAGAAGTAAAGTTCTGTTTTCTTGTCTGATAACAGATTAAAACACTTGCAGTGGGCTTACAGATGTTACAATTCTCTCCATTTTCCCCTCTATAATACTCATGTGCTGCAGACTCATGACGAGTATGAGTACTGGGAGTTGTCAAGAATTAAAAGCCAAGGTTGAGAAGCCGTCCACACAGGCTTAACAAACCTCAAAGTAACATTTTGAGGCCCAAATTTCACTAGAATAAGATGTAAAATCCATAGAAGGTGTAATAACGGTTGCTGTTCTGTGCTTATACTCTGAAAGTCTTGTTTTCATGTGCGCGACGCAACACTGTAAAGTCTTGAGGTCTGGCTCTTAAAATTGTTTGATGCAACAATTCTTGCAAACATGTAGGGTTTTTATTGATTAATAAGACATAATTTTATATTATTTTAATATCTAAGGGACGTCCAGCATTGTTTGTTTTCTAGTTGTGAATACAAATAACTAATCAGATTAGTCAATGAATCGAAAATGCCTATGCAGTGGGGTGTTTGGTTTCTGGAAAGAAAAGAGAATCTGAAATTAATCAGAGAGCAACTAAAATCAGAATTACCAATAAAATACCAACTTTTAGAGGCTAAAGCTTCACTATAAACACGTGTAAAAGAGAAAAAAGCTCATTCGTGATCATATCTTGTATGTTTCCTTGATAGAGTGGGTGTCGGACATAGTGATTAAAGTACTACACACATTAAAGTAGCATATCTCACAATAATTAAAGGTTTATTGACGAGCAACATTACAATCAATATAACATAAAACAGTCTACACCAAAAAATTTATAAGTTTGTCTATTTATTGGGTGTTTTCTTCAGGTATGGCTCCTTAAACTGTTCATTGCAACAATTCTTGCAAACATGTAGGGTTTTTATTGATTAAAAGGACATACTTTTACATTGTTCAAACGTCTTAGGGACATCTATGAATGTCTTTTTTCTAGATGTGAAAAAAAGAATCAAATTAATCAATGAATCAAAAATGCCCATGAAGTAGGGTGCTTGGTTTATGGAAAGAAAATAGTATCTGAAATTAATTAGAGAACAACTTAAATCAGAATTGCCAAAAACCACCAACTTTTAGAGGCTAAACCTTCATGAGAAATAGGTGTAAAACAGGAAAAAACTCATTCATGATCATATCTTGTGTTTTTCCTTGACAGAGGTGATGCCAGGCTTAGTGATTAAATACTACACACTTTGAAAGTAGCTTATCCCTCAATAATTAAAGCTTTATTTATGATCAGCATAGCAATCAATATAATATAAAATAGTCTGAAGCAAAAAAAATTATGAGTATGTCTCTTTATTTGTCTGTTTTTTTTTCAGGCCTGGCTCTTAAAACTGTTTAATGCAACAATTCTTGCAAACATTTAGGGTTTTTATTGATTCTTCGGAAATAATTTTGTATTGTTTTAACAGCTTAGGGACTGTTTGTTTTCTGGCTGTGAATAAAAATAACTAATCAGATTAATCAATGACTCGAAAATGCCAATGCCCATGAGGGAGGGTGCTTGTTTTATGGAAAGGAAAGAGAAACTGAGATTGACATCAGGAACGAGGTGTCAGTGTCTATGCAGCGCTGCCTTCACCCTCAGAGTCAACACTAGGTGGCGACGTCCAGCTTCCTCACAGAGCAGCTGCAGCCGACACAGTGCTGACTAAGGGCTGGCTGACAGGGTATGTGCTCGTGCCAGGTCTACATACATGTGAGCTTACATGTGATGGTGTGCGAGGTGTGGTTGACCTTGTGGAGCTGCTGCATGCACGCAGATTCTCCTTCATCCTGTGCAGATACCCCTACAATCCCCGAGGAGCGTCCCCCTCCTCTTCGATCCACACTGACTCTGATACAGGAAGGAGGAGAGGGGGGGTGCAGCGATGACACACTCTGCACGGACGTCTCTTTACTACATCACATGTTGTGTTTGATGGGAGTTGATTACACCTCTGCCCTCACTGCAGTCAGATTTTTTCTTCTTCTCGGCTGAAAACATAAGGCTGCCGCAACAGTAAAAATGAGTGATGCTCCACCCCCCCTCCTGCAGCTCTGTTAATCTCCCCCCTTTCTCCCTCTCCAATCGTGGATCCATAATGTGTAGAACAAAAGTCAGAGGCTGACAGAGAAGAGGGGAGATGTTCAGACTGAAAGCATGATTTTGCAGTGTTGCTGCGTGCAGCAGGTAACTGCGGCAGAAAGAGAGAGAGAGGGGGAAGGAGTAGTGGCCCGTGTTGAAGCAGGAGAATTGATTATAGGAGAGATGGAGGAATGTGCTCTCGGACAGAGGAGAAAAGAGAAGGAGGAGGGAGGCTCTGCAACTGCACAAGAGAAATCTCCGGGGTCAGCCAATTAGAGGCAGGATGACACCACTATCCTCCTGGATACCTAGTAAATTCTGCGCCACAAGACAAGCCACGTGCCCCTGTTGAATGAATGTGAGCTCACACATTCACAGAAAAGGAAATGTTTGAGCACAGAGTCAGATTCGTTTTAACACTGCAGAGCAAAGGGTCACTTGGTTTAATCACAGATTTGTCTCAGTCTTTTATTCGTTACTGTAATGGCTGACAGACAGTATATTACCTCCTAAAAAGCCTAATGCTTCAGAGAGAGCGGGGTAAAGTGTCAATGAAATCTACATCCTTTAAACAACCTTAAAGTATCTACCATGATTCTGTTCTTAACATTCAGTCTGTGAAAAAAGCATAAAAGATGCAGACCAGGTGTTTTTAGATAGAAAAATAACTCCATTGTCAGAAAGGAAACGCATTAAACACAACGTATGTGAAAACCAACCACCAGGGGGCCCTCAACCAAAACAAACCTAGAGATGATGAGTATAGAAAAATAATTCACTTGATTCCCAACTAAAGGAGATTCTGAAGAAGCACAACGTCACTTTAGACAATTTAAATCAGGCGCAAAGGTTGTGATATGTCCTGCGTTTTTTTATCATTTTTTGACTTCAACAAAGTGAAGTGGTATCGAGCTTTTTCAAGACATCAACAGGCTGGCTCCATTCTGGCAGAGTCACTTGGTTTTAATGACAAACACTGCACATTAAATATATATACTAGAAGTGCTCCAAGAGCACAAACTTCCTCCAAGACATTTCCAACTTTGTCGGGTGAGTAATTGTCAAAAATTAGGAAAACTTGACAAATACTTGAAAAATTCCTGGATCCACATCTGTATCTAGATCAGTACAAAAATCTAATCTCTCCTCCCTTTTGCTGTGACCAAGACTCCCTGAAAATTTTTTTAAAATCCACTGAAAAGTTACTGAGTAATTAGTGAAAATGTGGAAAACGGTCCAAATGGTTACAAATGATTAAAAAAATTCCTGGATCACCACCAAAGTCATAGCACTTCTTCCTTGTGCCATGACAATTTCTGTTGAGTTATCATGCAAACAGACAAACAGAGCAGCAGACAATGCTGGCAAAAATATGACCTCCTCAGTGGAGGTAAAAAGTCGATTTCCATTTGTTCTGTCTAAAAAGAGTAGTTCAGTCTGTAAATAGTAAATGCCATTGAGCTTTTTTGGTCTTTTCTAGTCTCGTTGAGAACTCAAAGCAGCTTCACACCGTAGGACACATTCACTCACTGATGGTCCACAGTTTCAGTCTAATGCAGCCATCAGAATCAGCTAACACATCGTCGCCCTTTATTCCCATCTACACGCCACTGACGCAGCAGTTGGAGCAACTTGAGGTAAAGTGTCTTACCCAAGGACACATTGACATGTGGCAGTCAGATCTGGGCTTGACCCTGCAACCTTCTGATTACCACGATCATCAAGTGCACTATCAGACTGCGCCGCTGACACCCCATGGGCTTGAGCTGGGGACTGGAGGGTGGTCGGTTCAAGTCTTAAACACTTGGAAAATTGGTTTAGTAGCTGTGGGGGATGCAAGCTGACTTTCTGGGGCACTGCCAGCGGTTAAGACTGAATGATCATAGGAAAAGATCTACTTACGATTTTTCTGCCAGATATTGCGATTTCAATTCGATTCACAATTTTAGGGGTGTCCCGATCTGATAATGATATCGGATATCGATCCGATACCAGCAAAAAAACTGATATCAGATTATATCGGCCTGCATCTAAAATCAATATGTATCAATCGATACAAGCAGTCCATTCTAATTTTTTTTTTTTATTTATTTAATTCAGTTGTAGAATATGCTTATGTTTAAGTTAAACACAGGGGTTATTTTGCAATTTAAAAACATATGTTTTTGTTTTTATTGGATTTATTGAGGTTACTTTTCAGGAACTTCTAATTTATTATTTATTTTATTTAATTGTAGTATATTCTTACGTTAAAGATAAAAATTTATTTAACCCATTGGTTAGTAACAAATGGGTCAGTTTTTCTCATACCTACTATTGCTGACTACTGTTCTCTGTTTGAGGAATCTCACTTAATCAAGCCTTTTCTTACAGTCCATACTACAAAATAAGTAATAAAAGTATGTATGATTCCTGCTGATATCGTATCGGACTGATATCAGTATCAGCCAGCACTCAAGGCTGCAATATCGGTATCATATCGGAGGTGAAAAAGTTGTGTCGGGACACCCCTACACAATAATCTTCAAATCAAGCTTCAGTGCAATATTCACTATGTTTACAGTATAGACAACAGAAAGGAAATCAATGATCTAACACATAACACATTATTTATCATCTAATATTGATGATAAATAATCTGTTTTCATTATTTAAGGGATACTCCAACTTCTACTCCTAAACAGAGGCTTTGTGTTGTTAACCTGTTTACCAGCACTTCTGTAAATGCAAATTGCCTGCAAATTTGTAAAATAGTTGACACAACAGATCCTGGGTCTGTTAGGAGCGCTGCATAAAATTGCAGCTTTGGCGATCACATGATTGCATCGTCTGAAATTGCGATTTTGATCCCAAAACGATAAATCTTTCAGCCCTACTGCATTGCACGCCCTCACAGAGTTAATATAAATGTCTTGGGGTGTAATGACTGTGGGGCCTTGCTGCATTGCTTTTGCAAACATGTACTAGCTTATAAGAGACAGAGGAAGACAGTGATAAAGAAATGGGACCCAAAAAAAAAGAAAAAGATGGTGTCTGTTATTTTAACAGCAGCGACCTAATAAAGCTAGCAGGGGTCAAATTCCTTGTATTAAAAACTTTTTGCATATAAAACTTCTTGAACAGTTAGATCAACAGTTAAAACAGTTAAAAATGTACATACTGTTCCTTTGAACTTCAGAGCTGTTTTGGTGGGAGGGCCAAATCAAACACTGTTATAATGGAAAGAAGGGATAATGCTACTCACCACATGCAACAAAACCAACAGACAAAATAAACACAACACTGCATGCAGCACAATAATTCATTAAATTTTATTATCTGGTTTTAATGATGGTGGGAACCCAAAGTCATAGCATGAACTGGACCTCATTTAAACTCTAAACACTATATTTAAGGATATTTATTTATATCCCTTTGTCTTTTTTTTATCAACACCTACAGAGCCAATGTAACGTGACCGCCTATGTTTTTCATGACATAGGAAACTCAATCTTGTTATGGAGATCATGTGAAGCGATTGAAAGCTCACAGAGAGCCAGTCAGTGGATCTTATGTTGAGATTTTTCTTCTTTGCTGTTTACAAGGTCAGGAATGAAATCTAATCTGATTTGAGTGAGCTGACCCATTAGGACGCTGCATGTTTGCCATTTAGATGAATGACTTGTGCTGCTCTTTACACATGAAAAGACTGAAGGAAATACAATATTCCTATTTGTTATTCAGCAAATGGAGCCTGCTTTTAAGCTAGGGCTGTAAAATAATGGAAAACTGACACCGCAGAATCTTTTCTTCCAAGGATTTATATGAATCAAGGTTTGGTACACACAACAAAAATAGTCAAAATGTTAAAATTGTCCAATACAGTCTTATCTCATGTCCTGCAAAATCAATTTTCTTAAACTTTTAAGCTGTAAGAATGTAAAGGCGAGCAGAAGAACATTATACCTGTTATCAACTCAGTTCACACATAAATACTTTACACCTCTTTAAAGAAAATGCTCCTTGAAATACCCAGTTTTTAACTCACTGGGGTTTATTATTAGGGATACACCACATTATCAGAAAGTTACTGAAATCTGCAGATACGTCAATTTCTGCTGGTATTTCTCAACAACATCTTAGCCCTATATATTTGCATCAAGATTGTTGAATTTTCCACTAATTTTGGTAAATTAAGAGTAAAAGCTCCCAAAATAGGGCACGTTTTCTGTTAGGAGGAAAGTAAATCAGTGTTTTAGCTTTTAAAAACTTGGCTTCACGGTTACCGTCAAAAATACATTTACAATAGATGTAGGTGTGATCTAAAAAGAATGATTTTCAGTCATTTGCATATATTGTTACTGGCCAAAATAAGTTTTGAAATACCGCCAATTCAGATTTCAGCAAAAATCCAATATCTATTTATTGTGTAATAGCAATACAGCCTCCACCTGTTTTCTTTTTACAGGCAGTTGCTCCACAGCCTAACACCAATCAAATTGATTTTGTATCATTTGATTTTTACCAATAACAAAAATGAATAAATATTACAAATAAAGGGCTATGTACTGATCAATTTGTGCGCATGAATGCAACTGCCAACTGAGTGACAGAGAGCAACGTTAAATGATTAATATTGGTGGTAAGAATCAGAGAACTGCTTCAAGTCAACTGAAAGTCATTTTCAGAAGGCCTAATGATTTTTGATGTTTATTGTGGAACTGATTCTATTCTGATTTGCGTTTAAAAGGACTAAATAAAACTTTTGAAGCCATAAAGATATGTTTATGATGTAGCATTAAATTTTTTATGCCTTAAGATGAAGCCCTATAGTGACTATAACTCTGATTTTGCATATATCAAATATGAGATCCATGTACCCGGGCTTTCTCCTAACAAACGGCTCTAGCATCAGGTTTTTTTAATCAAATCATTGAACATCAGTCTTACTTTTGTTGACTAATCATTTTCGTCATAATTTTCATCAACAACCTTTTTTCCCCTGACGGAAACTAGACAGTAACTAATAAAAACAAGAGCACATGGACAAAAACTAAATTAACTGACATTTTCATCAACAAATAAAAACTAGACGAAAAATGTTTGACATTAATCCAATCAGGCCTACTTTGGTCATGTAGAAAGTCGGGACAAGTTAGGAATATATCCAATCACAGCTACTTTGGTAATGTGGAAAGGTTGGATGAGTTAAGAGGGACATCCAATCAAAACAGCCTTGGCTTCATGGTGGTGGGATAAGTTGTGGAGTGATCCAATCAGAGCTCCTCTCTTTCTGAATCGATATGTAGAGCAGGTTCACTGTTTGTTGTCAATTCTGGTATTGTAACTGAGATGCTCTGCCAGGTAGCCTAAATAAAGGTGACTGCATTTCACACAAAAGTTCAATTTGTTTCTGTTTATTTATACATTCAGACTTTACTAGCATTCAGTAAAGGGTTATTAGAGGTTTCATTTTATCCAAGTGTAAAACATGACTTCAGAAATTCAAGGAAACTTAAAAAAAAAACTCCTTTTATATTTAATCCATTCTCAGTATATTGCCAAGTAGCATCACCGACTTTCAGCAGAGGCATGTATGAGTAAAAGAAGAGTTATGTTATGTTCAGTGTACGAACATTTTATGGGCCATTCTCCAGCAGAGGAGATCATCACAGAGCAACGCTGAGTGTGATGAGAACTGAGGAGGATCAAATCAACGACACCACCTTTCCCTCCAGGGGCTTCAGATGAAGGGTTTACAAACCGCTAAGCTTTTAATAACCAGCCCATAAAGCTACGGCATGACGATGACACTTGACACAAGGATTAGATGACTCAAGAAATCTGCACCAAACTAAGAAACATTTCTCCACAGGGGGGGTGAAGCTGTATTCCAAGGTAGCATCAAGGCTGAAGTCCTCTTCCTGTAAAAGCAACATCTGTACCCAACATGAACACGTAACCATTTCTTAAAAGCTTTACTTAGCTGCTGTAATGCATACACTGCATTTCAGGACGTCACCTTTGACTATGTAGGTTTAATTCAGTCAGGAAATTCATACTCTAATTAAGAAGTCAATCTTCTCCTGCCCATTGCCTTAAACGAATCAGACGTTCTCTATTGTCCGCACTCACAGAACTATAACTGAGAATTACAGCTGCTGTAATGACCCACTGTACTGCTTGGTTCTGAATTGAATTATCCCTCTTCCCTCCAGTGGACAGAAAAGAAGGAATCATCATATCAATCTGGTAAATAAGACACCCGTCATTCAATACAGAGGGAAAGGGCGCAGAGTCACCCCGGGGTCACCCACACTCCTCTGATATATCACTCCTCTGCTATAACTCTCCTCCTCCAGGCTGTATTCCTTCAGTCTGAGAGATCATCTTTGTGCCAAGTTCACTTGAGCGATCACAAACACATACGGTTCTTCCCACACACAAACAAATGCAGGCTGGCATGCTCACCTGGGAAAAAGAAATATACAACTTTGTGCCAAATACAAGCTCACATGTAGAGATATTCTCACTCATACTTAAGGTTATCTGTACTCTGCCACATGGGACAACAAATTCAACGTACAGTTTGACCTACTTGGAAAAAAAGATAGATGCTAAAATGGATTTCATTGCACTCCTGCCAATAGCTGTTGGGATGTTTCATCAAACAACAGAAATCTTGGGGTGCTGGTATGGCGGAGTGCTAAGCAACCAGGCATGTCCCAGTCTCATAAACATGCCTCTCCTGGTCCAGGTTAGAATCCAGCCTGTGGCCAGTAAGCAGAGTATCCTCCCGTTTCACAAGCCTATCCACTGTTCCTCTCTCTCCTGTCAGTAAAGGCACAACATTTCCCAAAAATAATCTTAAAAAAATAACATCAGAGATGATACCTTGAGAACAGGAAAGAGAGAAAGTATGGCTGGGCAAGATATCGAATAAATCAAATAATTAGAATTATTTTCTGCAGAAGATTTAAAATGAAAAATCTAGATGTTTTTTTCGCAACTTACTCCAATCATAAGTTGTTGCAATGTTTGTAAATATAATTAGTGAAAATGCTTTCATGATGGTAGGCCATGTAAGGTTTTGCACAAGCACATGTTTAGTCTTAATTGTTTCTTAAATTAGATTAAATGTTAATCAGATGGTCCCATGTTACTACACTGTGAAAATAGCTCATCCTTCTGTGTTTATGTAAACAGGCCTCCTTATGTTTGAACTCAATCAACTTTTTAGGACAAAAATACCGTATTTTCCGGACTACAAGTCACTTTTTTTTCATAGTTTGGCTGGTCCTGCGACTTATAGCCAGATGCGACTTGTATATCAAAATATACATTATTTAACATATTGACAGACATGAACCAAGGAGTACACCTTACTGTCACATTACATCCGTGAGAGGGCGCTCTAGGCTAGGCTAGACATAAATGAAATGCCCCCAAATTGAAAATCCTATTCTAACAAACTGCAGGTAGTAAAATATGCAGCGGTAATCGAGCAGAAATGAAGTTTGAAGTGAGTGAGAAACTTGTGAGGGACTGGCGAAAAGCAGAGGTTACTCTAACTGCAATGACGAAAATGGAGAAAGCTAATCGCGGGCCGAAAGCAAGATGGCCAGAGCTGGATGAACGAGTCCACAGATGGGTGCTTGAACAACGTGCTGCCGGGAGAGGCTTGTTACAGGCCCACTTATGCTCAACGTTAAAGACGGATCCGGATACAGACTGAGCCTCCTGTCCATGCTCTGCGTTCATTTCATCCGTATTTCTGCACGTTTCCATAAAGCTTAGGGATACGGGCCATACGGAGCAGTACCACTGCAAACCGTAGGGCAGTGTTGCTGTTATTAATCAATCAATCAAACTTTATTGTCATTGCACATGCCACAAGTACATTACGTAGCTCTAGTGACACACGAAGAAGAAATAATGATGGTGAAACTTTTTGAAGAGAAACTCTGAGAGTTAGTTAGAATTACAAACATCTGTATGATGTTACTTTCCCTGGCAAACAAATTTCAAAATAACAGCTGGGAGGAGATTGGAGAGCAATTAAATATCAGTTGGAGGTCTGTGCGAGACAGATTTGTTCGAGGCCCCCCTGGTGGATGTATTGGTTAACAGCAATGCCAACGGAAAGGACGCAGTGGGTCTTATTGGTGTTGCCGCTTCAAACAAGGTAACCACCTTTCTATCAGAGCACTAAATAAATGTGACTGACAGTCCGGTGCGACTTTTTTTTTTTCTCTTGATGACGCATTTTTTGACTGATGCGACTTATAGTCCGGAAAATACGGTACAGCATGCATTTTAAACTATAAGAGGAAAAGTCTGTTTACTTATGGAACATACTTTGATAAGATAAAAGAAAAACTTGATTTATGTAAAATTTGTGTCACTTGGGGGGTGGGGATGGGGGGGGTGAGAGGGAAAAACCGTAACTCGAGTTTTGTGAGAAAAAAAATCTTTAAATCTTTAGGTCATATCACCCAGCGCTAAGAGAAAGTAAGGGGGGTTTACTTAAAACTAGACACAAATGAGTCCGTCTACAGGCAGCTTCACACCCTAACAGGCTTTGTATGGACCAAACGAACTCTGGTTTGCTTTCATAGAAAGTATGGGTCATTTAGGGAGGTTTGAAAGCTCACATGAACTCTGGTCTTGGTTCGGGTCCAAGGGGACCAGAGTTTGGTTCCTCGTGAGTGTGAAAGCCATCCGAGCCAAACAAGAACCAAACAAGAACCAAAGCACATTGCGGCTTGAATTTGGCCAAATATCACAACAGCAAGCCAACATGTCACTGACAATATCAAGCAGGGGGCAACTTATGTTAGCATTGCTGGTGACTCCAGCCTCTGTTTGTCTTATCTGGTAATTGTCAAGTCCATGTGGAATAAGGTTACACAGGGCTGGGCAATGTGACCCAAAAATAAAATCCCCTATTTTTTAAACAAAACTCGACTTATGATTTTAATCATTTTATTTCCCTCAAAAAAAAAAAAAAAAACCCAAAAAAATAAACTCAAAGTGACAAAAAAATGACATGAATCAAGTTTTGCCTTTATGTTATTAAAATGTATTCCCAAACCTAACAGAATTTCCCTTTAAAGTTCAAGTGCATGCCACAAAATGTTGATTATGTAGTTTATCTACATTAAAACTGAACGCTGAGCTATTTTCACAGAACATCAACATGGAGCTCTCTGATCAACATATTATCTTATTTAAAAAAACAAATATTAGCCTAAACATGTGCTTGTTCAAAACTTGACGGGGCCTACCATCATAAATCATACATTTTCAGTAGTTATATTTTCAAACACTGCAACAACTTACAGTTGGAGTAAGTTGAGAAAAAATCCTGATTTTTAATTTTTAAAACTTCTGCAGAAAATAATTTGAATTAATCGGTTTAATCGATATATTGTCCAGCTCTAGTTACACATCGCTCCAGTCAATATGCAAGTAACACCTGATGCAGCCTAAATGCAGCTTCATCTTTTTTTTTTTTTTATAGCACAGAAAACTTCCAAACTGCTCTGAGTGACAAGCTGTTTGTGTATTGCCTGGTCACAGTGCAGCAATGGGCTGGACGGCAGGAACAAAGATCACAGCTAAAGCACTATGTTACGCATCATTTGTCAGGGTTAGGGTTAGGTCCACAATAAATAGTGCAGACTAGAGTGAAAGAAAACCAAAGCGAGTGAAAAATGAAACAATGCTACTACTTCCCCCCCCACACAGAACCACGTCCGGCAAACTTCAGGTGTGAAGGCGACCTAAGGCTGAGCTTTGAGAAAAACTCAACCCCCAATAAAGCCAATTTGTTGCTTGTTGCAACAGATTATCAGTCCAAATAATCCTCAAGTATGTGGTGTCAATAAGATTATTTAACAGCTCCAGATCAATCCAGATCCTCCCTGATCTTCAAACATGAATCTCAAACACGTTTCATACTCTGATTTTAGTCCAGGCTGCCTCTGATGAAACAGCAAATGAGATTGAAGACAGCGTCATTAGCTGGATGATGTGTGGTTTGTGGAGTTATGTCAACAACATAAGTGCCTTTCCAAAGTCTCATTCAATAAATATTACAGCTGACTCTGCATGACTTTGATTCCTCTCATTATTTTCGCTTTTTTCTTTTGTTGTCACACCTGATTAGGAAAGTTTTGTGAGATCTAGTGTCTGTAGATTCACCACAGTAAAATCATCACTGTCATTTGTATTATGTGTTTAGTTAATTAATATCTTGTGAGAAAGGGGCAGACTCTATAACATTTTTCTTCATTCTGCTCCTTTTCATTCACATGTTTGAGATTTTTCTTTGTTTGTATTGAAATAATTTGTAATGAAATAAAGACCTAAACTAAAAAGTTAAGCATGGAGACCACAGTCTGGCCAAATGATCAGTTGATCATTATGCTTAATCAGTTGAAATGTTGATATGCAATTTTGATGTGTTTGCTTTAGCTTAGTTCCTCAGGCTGTATTTTCTTACATATTAACTACTGATTAGTACTTGATTCAATGATAAAAAATACACATTGGAGCATTAAAGGATACACTCTGTTTTTGCTGACACTTTAACTACAACATCCATCCTCACAGTCGGCTGAGAGTCATCAGTTAACACAGTTACTCATAACACTCATTACACCAGGACAATTATGATGGTGCATGAAGGAAAGTATTAGGGCTGGGCAATATGGCCTGAAAATAAAATCCTCAATTTTTTTTCCACAAAGCTTGATTTATGAAATTAACTGATTTTTTTTCCCTCTCAAATTACCTTCAAACGGGCGGCACAGTAGCACAGCAGGTAGTGTACATGCCTCATAGCAAGAAGGCTGCCGGTTCGATCCCCTTTCTGTGTGGAGTTTGCATGTTCTCCCTGTGCATGCGTGGGTTCTCTCTGGGCACTCTGGCTTCCTCCCACAGACCAAAAACATGCTCATTAGGTTGATTGGTGACTTCAAATTGCCCTTAGGTATGGGTGTTAGTGTGAATGGTTGTCCGTCTCTCTATGGGGTCCTGTGATTGGCTGGCAACCGGTTCAGGGTGTACCCCGCCTCTCACCCAATGACAGCAGGGATAGGCTCTAGGCACCCCGCAACCCCGAAAGGGAAAAGCGTTATAGAAAGTGACTGAATAAACTTCAAATGACACAAAAATGACATGAATCAAGTTTTGCCTTTATGTTATCAAATATGTACCAAAACTAAACAGGCTTTACCTCTGATAGTTAAAATGCATGCTGTTTGTTGTCATGTTGGTTATGTAGTTTGAACGTAGGCAAGCTTGTCTACATAAACACTGAAAGCTGAGCATACATACATACATACATACATAGGCTATGCGCAAACTTTTTAACCCATCTGCATTCACTAAGGTAGAGAGAAGCAGACGGAGAATGAATCATTTTCCAGGACAATTCAAGCTTTTCCAGGACATTGTACTTTTTTATCATTTTCCATATGTTTTCCGTGACTGGAAAATTGGTCAATCATCTTCCAGGTTTTCCAGGATGCGTGGGAACCACGCATACAGCCTGAGGTCTTTTTGCACCCTCTAGGGATTTTTCATCACATACAGGCAAGTATATAACCAAAAACGCTAAAGACGCCAATGAACGCAACCCAAATGTGAGGACGAACAGTATCTCCAGCCTTAGAGGATATTCAGGCAGGATTCAGAGTACCAGGATATGAAGCAGCACTGCTCCTCCTATCCCATCTCCTCTCCTCTTCTCTCTCCTGCTCATTAAACCGAGGGAGCCAAAGGGAAAGAGCTCAGGTAGGGGTCGTGTTTTTCACAACAATGCACCAAGCAATAAAATCCAATTCCTCTGAGAAGACAACCCCTCCTTCTCCTCCCTCTCTCTTGCTCTGTATTCCAGTTTTATTTAGGTATGATGAGGATCCATTTCAATAACCCTGATCTCTCAATTCTGTTTCAGCGAGTTACGTAACAGCTGCACTATTAGAATAACAATTGGGAGGAGAGATTAGCGCAATCGGCCAAGGAGAGAGAGAGAGAGAGGAACGAGATGAAGGAAGGGCGGGAGGGAGGGAAGCACTGGAAGGGAAATCTAAGGAAGCCCCTCGCAGTATGACACATCATTTCATGTGTTTTCTCTCAAATGAATAGATTTAACGGTGCAGTGGGAGGATAACAGACGGATTCTGCCACCCTTTATATTTTGGGAGGTTTACACAAACCTGTTTTAGAGACTAATGCCTTAGTGAAAGCTCTGCAGTCCTACGTGTCAGATCGGCTTCATTTACAATCCAGAGCCGGGAAACACACCAACAGATGCTGTGTGTGTTGCAGGATTTCTGTTATTATAGAGATTATTACACAAAAGTAGCAGGTGCTTCTGCTTGTTGACTCCAGGCTTCAAACGAAAGAATGACTCACTGCAGTGAATACGCGGAGAGAAATCTTCACGGCTGATCAAAAATTTAAAAATATCCTCAGGCTTTGGAGTTTCAGGGAACCCAAACTCCTGCAGAGCGGGGTGCCTGCTGGATTCTTCTCTTATTTTTCTGCGGTTTTATTCATTATTTCCCCATTCTGACAGATTGGAGACAACTGCCTTTCAAGCAGGGGATCCGTCTCGGCTTTCCTCTCAAATAAACCAGACTGGGGTTGTAAGGATGTCAGCTTTGAAAACCCTCCATGAGCTCATAAATAAAGACCTGCTATCACCTTAGTTAAGGCGGTGAAAGGGGCTGGTGGATTGGCCTAACGTGCGCCTCCCATCCTGGCTTTAATTAAAGGAGAGTAGGTTTCAGCTCCCAGCCAACCTGCCCCAGCAGCACTTACTGTAGAGCTGGGAGCTGAACTCAATGAGACTCATTCCCAGGTTCCATCAACATGAGTGAGTGCCTCTGCCAGGCCTGCTGAGTCATCTGTCTGAGGGGTTTCCACAGGGCCACCTAGGCCGTCCCACCTCCCCCACCCACCTCTCAATTCACACCGATACACACCCCTCTAACATATGATATGGGTGGGGAAAGGGTGGTGCAGCGATGAGCCCTAAAATGTGGAGGTGGATTTTAGATCTTCTGGCTCAACCATCTAAAAGTCTACGTGACTGTAGGGCCCTATAAAATCTGTGATCACGGCATTGGACTTTAAAAGCAGAATTCAAAATAAACACGGAATATCACAGAAATGGATGACATTTTGCATAAAAGTCATTCTGTCGGAATAAAAAGGAACATATCTCTCAGGAAAATGTTCCGAGGGGGTCACTAAGGCTGGGGACTATGCACGCTTCACTTCCCCTCCTCTTTCTCCCCTCATTAACAATGCAAACATGTTGAAGTGGCCGCCTGAGACACCGACTAAGTCAGCAAAGAAGCTACAAAACTCCTGGATAACTCCAAAGTACAGGGCAGAGCACTTTCCCAATGATTATGTGTCAGATGATCAAATGTTCTTCAAATTTTGTCAACATACTGTTGACTGGACCTGTAAAGATACGTGTGAGGATCACCTGAAGAGTGAGTGATCATATTTCATTACTTCATACTGTGCCTTGGGGTTAAATCTGCATAAAATACCAAAAAACAAAATCTCAAAGAATTAAAACTGAAAAAAAAAAAAAAAAAAAAAAAAATGGAATTTGGTAAAAAATAACACAGATTTTATAGGGCCCTAAGATTGTTGAAGGAGGCCCAAAATAAAGTCTGCAGTCTTCCTTCCTAAGTTCTTTCCGACAACATAAAAATCATCTTAAGGTGCCCCATTTGTGAACTTTCAGGGCTTTTACATTTTACAAATGGCATTTGCCAACAAGAAGCTAAACAGAACTATTGATTTTCAGGGACATTACAAAGTCATCCTTTTGATCATCTAAGACAGACAATAAAATGCAGGGCTGACTGGGCTACGTTGACATACCTACCCTTCAGTTAGTGTATCAGAGTAAATGAAATCAATCCATTGGAGGTTAAGACATGCTTAGATATTGTAAATACCTGAAAAACAGCCTACAACACATCTTTCCATTTAAAGCTTGAAAAAGCAAAAAGTCAAACATTGCAAATGATTTTTGGGGAGAAGAATCAGTTTTCAGGGGACCCCATTGGCCATGCTACCAGAGTAAAAACAAGGCTCCGTGAGAGGAGATGCTGATGGCTCATGTCAACATTTAGACCTGGGATGGGCAACTTTGATTACCAAGAGGGCTGCATAAAACCTGTTTTCCCTGCCTGAGGAGTGCATTGTTACAAACGGTGAACTTTCTATGCAAAAACATGCATACATGAAAAATAAAGCATATATTGAGCTGTTATAAAAGTTAATCATACCATCATTCATATATCATAACTCAAGCACAAAGAATTTTTCTTCATCAAATGAGTTTGACAGAATTAAAGCCAAATTGCACAGAATTAAAGCTACTTTCTGCTTGTTTTTAAATGCAACAAAACAATAAACAATTATCAGTTTTTGAGGCACAAATAATTTAATTTACCATTTTATATATATTTTACTAAGTAATAGGAATTATCACATTTTAATGCTTAATAAAAGACATCAATCTAGATTATAGTTTGTGCATGGTGTCATCTTTGGCTGCATACTATTTGGTGGATTCTGTCATGCTTATTAGTGTTTACAGTTTTGGTTTTTGGAAATGACTGGCAGGCCACATTTAGTGAGGGGGAGGACCGCATGTGGCCCCATGAGCCACCAGTTGCCCACCCCTGATTTAGACACAAAGCAAAGGCAAACTGAACATAAATGCCAAACTTTATATGGATGTCGGTTCTGATAAGCACAACATTCTTGGTAAAACAGACCTTGAACCGAGGCCTTTTCTAACTTTCTTAGCTGAGTTATAAATAAAAATGGGGAAAACTGCCATGTCTTAAAAAATAATAAAAATAAACACACAAAGAGACAGACTCATTTTTTGTAAACATAAAGGCAAAACTTGAACTTTTTTTTTTTTTTTGAGAGGGAAAATAATCGACTAAAATCGTAAACCGAGTGTTGTTGAAAACAATCAGGGATTTTATTTTTATGCCGTATCGTCCAGACCTACCTCTACCATTGTTTTCAAATATAGTTTTTAGTAACATTGCATATAATATTTTAAGATATTAAGAGACACAATCACAGCAAAGTAAGTTCTTTAATGACTTGCAAAAAAAAAAAAAAACGTGTCAGCAATCTACACACTTCCTAATTTGTGCATTATGTCATAATGGTAACTTATGATGAATCATTACACCAGTTGCCCCCAGGTTATAACACATTGCATCATTTCTTCACATTATGCAGAGACAATCCCAACCTGCAGAGGAATTAAATAAATCCAAACTCAAAGAGTGCAGTCAAATGAAAGTCAATCTTTAATATGAGATACTGAAAGTTAAGCGAGGCATTTCCAGGAGAGAAGGATCAGCCTCTCTCTTACTCCTCCCTGCACTTATTCACTCCTGAAAAGTTCAAGAGAACTGACAGCCTGCCCTGAAATCTTGCTGAAGTGCTCTTTTTCTGTCAGACAGAGGGGAAGGGGTCTCACGGGGGGGCAGGACGTGACGTAAAGAGGAAGTTGCAGAGGTCCAATGTTTACAGCATATCCAAGATGGCAGACAAAGCAAAAGAGTCTGATGCCATGACAACCGTTAATTTGCCTTTATGTTAAGAGCGTGAGAGAACATTCTGGTGAACAGGAAGGGGTATGAAGCAGATACATTATGAGTGCAAAGATGTTTTGGTCATTCAGTCACAAAACATAATCGTCATCATTTCCTCCCTCTGATGGTGGTGAATTCTTCTGAACATTACCTGAGGCCTTCTCACATCAGCTCATCCTGACTGTGTAATGAAATGAAAAGTAAGACATGCAGATCAGACCAAAACATTGAGCGAGTGAGGGGTAAACATGAGTCAGATATTTAGGTGGACGTGAAGCTGGCCGTTCTTTGTGACTTTATTTTTTTAGTCATTTTGCAGTATTAAGTATTAACCAGCAATAACGTATGTTGTTTAGTACTGAATCATAAATAGGGCTGAACAATTTGGAGAAAATATTGAATCGCTATTATTTTGACCTTAAATGTGATTTCAAAACAATTTGAAATAAGAATACAAATGGCTTTTTTTAGCTCTTTATTCTCTTCTAACTGAAAAAAATGTATCAGATGGAAAAATAAATTTTATTAAAATAAGAGAATGAGTTTTGGGAATTTCTGCACCAAATATTAACAACTTCATTTGTCATCTGTGCATCAGAATAAGAAGCAAAAATACTTCATTAATCCCCAAGGGGAAATTTGGTTGTTACAGTTGCTCCTATCCATGGTTTAGCAATAGGAATATTAAATAAAGACATTAAAATAGATAAGAGACATTAAATTAGATAACAGCATGAAAAATAAGTAAAAATAATAAGTAAGTAGGTTGCAACATGCAGAATCTTTAAGACATATCAACTTCCTTATGAAGGACAAAATAAATAAAATAAGTAAAGTGAGACTATAAACAAGGCCAAGGACTTTAAACTATTAACACTAACAATATTTACAATATGAACATAATATGACAGCACTGTTGACAGTAGACCACTTTTGACTGGGTATTGCACTGGATATTATGTTTCCTTATTAACAAATATCAGAGGTGAAAACATTAAAAACTGTATGTATAATATAATGTATAAATGTGTATGAAACATAGGCCAGACCACCTCTGCTGCAAAACATTTAAGTTAAAATCATACTATGATGCATATTTAATCCCAAATAAATACTGCACCTCCTGCACTTTGAAAATTACAGAGGGCCAAATTGTCATTTTATCAAAACTAGGAAAAACTGTTCAGCCCTGATCATAGTTATGCCTTATTTCTGGGGATGCATGATTTTATCTGCAGGATATTGCTATCGGCAGATAATAGCTTAAAAGTTTGTCATACATATTCACACTCTTAATTTCCCTGAGGGAGTCTTCCCAAGGGATTCATAAAGTTCTATCTAATCTAATCTAATATTTGTTAAACTGCATATGTCAGCTGTCATGCTGGCAGAATTCTTGAATACAGGATATTCATGTGTATGTGTATAAATGTATATTTTTGTGTGAGGTACAGTATATATACATTATGTAGTCAATTTTATAACTTTGATAGAACAAGTGTATATAACTTTTTTCTTTAAATGACTCAGTCTTGTTTTTTTTGTTTTTTTTAATTTGATTGAAAAACTAATTACATGTTTATTGGGAAGCTAAATAATCTGTTATTAATTGATGGAGAGGGGGTGTGATGATATGTTTGAAATAAACTTATCGATCAATTAATCAATCAATGTTCCACCTTATGGAAGGGTATGAGAGAATATGTTTATAAAATGGAGAACACAGAGGAAGAACTTTTGCAAATGGAGTCACAGCTAGAAAGAGAGATGAAGAATGGAGGACATCATGGTGCAGATGCATGAACTGTGAGCCCACGTCCACAGTCCTGGAGGCCTATCGGTGTCACGAGTGGGACGAACAAACCTTCTCCAGGACCTTAATCTTGGTAACCCTTCAAACTGCTGTGTTAACTGTGTTATGGACCTTATATGTAAAACGGGCACTGCAAACATGACATTTTGCCATTGCAGAGGGGTGATTCCGGATGCCCATGTCAAAACAGATGGGCAAATTTGTTGAAAGCCTACATCACGCAACGGAATGATGTGAAATCCTAACTTTGACCATTTCTTTTGCTTGTTTTTACATGTTAGTGGGCCAAGACTCCTACCTGAGCCCATTTGTTGCATCACAAAATAGTTTGAACCACAGAGGATATACTGACAAAAAGCAAAATGCTCTAAATAAAATTTTACTGTAGCGTCTAGAAGTGTTAATTTTGTCAACTAATAATTTTTGTCACAGTTTTCATCAACAACCTTTTTCCCCTGATGAAAACTAGACAGTAACTAATAAAAACAAGTGCATATGGACAAAAAGTAAAACTAAATTAACTGACATTTTCATCAACAATTAAAAACTAGACAAAAATGTTTGACAGAGACTTAATCCATTAATTTGGTCATGTAGAAAGCAGGGACAAGTTAGGAATATATCCAATCACAGCGACTTTGGTTGTAAGGAAAGGTTGGATGAGTTAAGAGGGACATCCAACGTAAGTTGGGGAGCAATCCAATCAGAGCTACTCTTTTTATGAATTGATATATTCATGTAGAGCAGGTTCACTGTTTGTTGCCCATTCTAGTTGACTAAATTTACAGTAGATTTCATTGACTAAAATGTTGGCAAATTTCATCAATTAAAAGTAGACTAAAATTAAAACAGTTTAGATGACTAAATTATGACTAACACTAAAAGTTATTTTAGGCAAAAGACTGTAACTAACACTAAATTAAAAAGTGCTGTCAAAATTAACACTGGCATCTAGTCGAGCTTATGCTGTTTTTATGAAGTTTTAGACTAAAGTGGGTTAATTACGAGGCCTTCTGTTACACTATTTACTGCTATTTATTGCCTCAAGTCCGCACCTGAATGTCTCCCCACAGGCACAAAGCTAGCAAGTAGCTTTATTGGCACTCATATTTACTAGTGCCATAGGCCTCGAGCAACTCCACTGCAAAACCCTGAACTATCCCTTTCATGATTAAGTCTCAGGCTACCTGCTACAGCCAAATTATGCAGACAGTGTACCCTTACCCAAGAACACTAAATATGTCAACCTGCAGCACATTAGGATAACTTAACAAGCGTGGTGAGGGTACAGGTATGCCAAGCTTATCAACAGTCAAGAATTAAGATGAGCTTAGTCACTGTAGCAGCACACTTAATCCCCTGCACCAAACCTTTAAAACACACTCAATCCCCTCAGTAATACATAAATATAAACACAACCTTCACATCCAGACAGCCTTACAGTACCAGACATCAGCACCTCAGTAAAGGCTTCGGGAGGAGGGTAAGAGATTTTGGAGGGCAGACAGAGACGTGGCTGGAATTCTGATCCGCTGCTGCCACCTCTGCTTCGTATGAAGGTAGCACTTAGGTACTACTTAGGATAAACTGCAGTGTTCAGAGGCATACATATTAGCTTCATGTCTTGCACCCGAAGGCAACGCAACTTTATTTCTTATTGCACCTTTCAGCTGCAAGGCAATTCAAAGTGCTCCACACAAATCACCAGAACACAAAGGAAACAGACAAACGCATCATTGAGCACAATCCTCTGCCAAGTCATTCCTGACAGTCTTAGACAAGTTCTCAGCAAAATGTGGACAACTTCCTGATCTTGTAATGTTAGAAAATCCTTCAAAAATTCCAGAACTGGATTCAGATCACAACCAAAATCTTATCACTACTTCCTTGTGTCATGACCAACATTCCCTAAAATTTTCATCAAAATCAGGCAACCCTGGCTAAACTAAACCTGGCAGCGAGAATCCTCTGAGCAATGCCTATGTTTTCAAACTGTTACTGTCTCTAAAACTGTCGCACTTTCACTGTGAAATTGTTGAATCTTTTGCCATATTTATTGTTTGTTATTTATTGCCTTAAGCTTTTTCTTGAAATTGTATTTACTGTGACGTGTGCTGCTGACCTCTTGGCCAGGTCGCCCTTGTAAATGAGATCCTGATCTCAATGGGAAATTACCTGGTTAAATAAAGGTTAAATAAAAAATAAATAAAATAAAACAGTAAACAAACAATGACTTAAGTTTAGTTATAACTCAGTCTGTCCACATTTAATCTTGAGCTCAGTGATGGTGATCTAACTTAATATTAAGACAGTGCCCAGTGTGCGCCTGGGTATCTGGATTTTTCTGTGGAGAATGGTTGTCACAAAACCAGATATAAAAAAAACCCAATTAGTTATCCATTTGACACAACAGCACAAGAAAATAGAAGCCACTGGCTCCCATTAATCGACAACTTGTCTATTTTACACCAACTAGAAATGTCAGGCCAACTCCTACACAATATCTACACTTTAAAAAAAACTACAAAAAACCCAGAATAATTTGCAGTCATATTTTTACCGAAAGAGAGCAGAGACTATCTAAAATGCTCATATACATTAGCAACAAGGCAACCCCCCCTCCCGTAATAACTAAGACTGTAGAAAATCAATAATCTTAAATTGTATAAACACTCTAAAATCAAATCAAATTTTATTAGTTTAATTTGCCACAAGTAACAGTTAAAAAGCTGCATATACTCTGTATTGCATATGTATTCATAGTTATGGTGAAGTTTTAGGTTTTGTAAAAAATGTTCAAACAGGGTTTTCGCTTTATTTTAAACATGCATGCACAGCACTTGTGCCTGAAATCATTAAATGAGGACATCCAAACCCTGGTGTCTCACTCACCTACTTTGTTCAGAGTGAACTGAGCATGAACCTGGCTGAGTGGGTGTTCAGGAGTTCTGCTTTTGCTGCACAAACCAATTCTGCATATTTGTAGATTCACATTTACAAAACAGTCATTTCTCTCTAACCTTGAATAAACTAAATGTATTGGACTTTCGTATGCACAAAACATTTGAAAGAGCAACTTGTACCCTCAAAAAAGCAACAGGCATTTCCCCAGTAGTGCTTATCTTTAATGAGTCAAATAATGAGAAAAATATCCATTTAGCTCATCATGGTTTTGTGAACCAGAGAAGTTAGAATTTGTCTGTCCATACTCAGACAGGTTCTACAGATAAATCAGACTTTTCCTTAAAGAAAATGAACTTTCTCTGCCTTTTTGGCAAAACTAATCCCATCAAACTATTTTCTCTTCAATTCTTGTCTAATTCCCTTCTTTAAGCTGATGGAGTCTCTAGATATGCAGAGTAAGCTCAGGTAGATAAATCATTCAAAGATGTCTTTTAGTTATAAAAACTGTGGCAGCCCTTTAACAGCCATACTGTATTTTTTACCTTAGGGTATTTCAATTATGGATATCTGTCAGACAGAGAGGGGAAGGAAGTATTAAGTGCATTATCTAGTGGAATGGAATCTCAACTAAATTATCATCAATTATTTCAATAAAAACTTCTGAGCTAATCTTAACTTGCAGACCCTGAGAAGGGAAACTGATGAACTGACTGAAAATGTCAAAATACTGAGCTGAATGTTTAGTCATGGTGACCTTGAACGTTAAAAACAGATAAGTTCATTCATAAGTCCAAATAGATGTTTTTGTTGGTAAAAAAACTGATGTGAAATGGGAAAGACTAGTTTTCAGGGCTGCATGATACTGACAAAAACATTGTGACATAATTCCATTTATCATATGAATAAAGACAATTACAGACAATCACACCTGAAAAAATGAAGTGTGTTATGTAAGGCCCTTATTCTTGGCTTTTATCAGACTGACAAAGGAACCTGTATAATATGTGATACTTTATACAGAATTACAATAATCAAGGAAAAGTATAAAGTAATAAATAATAAAAATAAAGACAGAAGAAAATAAAGCATGAGTCTGTTTGTATTTGTATCTGCTGTTCATCATAATTTCTGAAACTCTGTGGTTGGCAGTGCAACACTGCCCAATTTGAACCAGAAAATTAGCAACAAGTAATTTGATGGTGATTTACAATTCACTACTGCATTGATCAATGAATTTGCTGTTGGAAAAAATCTGAAGCCCTCAATTAAAAAAAAACATGGCCTGCAGCATTTGCATCCTTCTCTGGGGATATTTGGGAGTTCTTGTCATAATTTATAACACTGAACAGATTGTTTTGAAAGATTTTCTGATGGATCCTGGTCAATTTATTTTAGGACTTCACCCAAAAAAATCACAATTTTACCAAAGAGGATCAGGTATTGATAGGTATATACACCTCTTAGATGCTAAAAGATCCATTTTAATAATCTGGAAAAACATGAACTAGCTTAATCCAATCAGACCTTATTTGGTCATGTAGAAAGTAGGGACAAGTTAGGAATATATCCAATCACAGCTACTTTGGTTGTGTGGTGGAATAAGTGATCCAATCAGAGCTACTGTCTTTATGAACTAATATATTCATGTAGAGCAGGTTCACTGTTTGTTGTCAGTTCTGGTATTGTAACTGAAATGCTCTGCCAGGTAGCCTAAATAAAGCTCATTGCATTTTGCACAAAAGTTCAATTTGTTTTTTGCATTTATACATTCAAACTTGAATGCATTCAATAAAGGGTTATTAGATGTTTCATTTGATCCAAGTGTAAAACACGACTTCAGAAATTCAAGGAAACATAAAAATGCCTTACACTTTACACTTCATATTTTAGTCGACTAAAATGCTGTAACATTTCATCAACTAAAGCTAGACTAAAATTAAAACAATTTAGATGACTAAAATATGACTAAAACGAAAAGTAGAACTAAAAATAAATAAAAAGTGCTGTCAAAATTAACCACTGCAGTGAATCTATTTTTTGTCTCACCTTAAGATCACCTCTAAGCAGCAGTTACATTAATGACTTATTCATGTGGCGCATGTAAAGAGAGTTATCTATACATAACCACATACCAACATACAGCGTTACTGAAACAGAAAACTCGACGAGCAGAGGGCAGATGACACCAGAGACAAATCCATATTATTGCCCATGAAAATACTGCTGTGGACATACATCCTGAATTGAACTATTGGATTTGTTACACACCCTGAGGGCTCACCCTCACACTGTGGCACTAGAACATTTAGTAAGAGGGGGATCAGGTCTCTGAATGGTCTTATAACCTGGATAATTTGTCCCAGTACTTTTTTACAAACTCACCAGGTTCTGTTCAGGAACCTTTTGTGGTGTTTCATCTTAACTTTAATGAACTTCAGTGAATCAAACTCCTACAACCATTTTGGCCATCTCCTCAGTCCTGCACAGCCTCTCTGGAATAATTTCACATGACCTTGAAATAACCCTGAATCGAAGCATATGACGGTCTCTCCTTCTTCTCATCTTTCGTCTGTCATGCTAATATGAGACCAAGTAAAACAACAGCGAAGCACAGCGACATATTTTAGGGCCGTTCTCAGCAACTTAAGCACACGTCAGACGTGGACAGAAGTACACATGCAGAATGAGGTGAAAATAGGTGCTGACGACGACAATGGGGCTTTGTTCACATCCTGACAGTGCTCATTTTTCAAGAGGGCCAAACTCATCAATAAAAGTAATTTGAGGACAACATTAGCCACTGCTCAGCAACTGACCTGAGCCCTATAATACCACTACACCATGAAGCCAATTAAAATGGCACTTTCACCCTTTGATGACGAATTGTTAGCTTTATGACTCTGGACATTCATCAGCGAACACAGCTCCAATCCCCACAGGGATGTAAATGATCATTGCACCACACCAGGGTACAGTGGAAACAACAGTAGATTACTGGGATTAAAACAATACTAAGGATTAATAAATGGATGAGGGAACAACAACATTTTTTTTCCTTTTCTTAGTTAGTAGTCTCTCAATGCTAAAGGCTGAATCAGGCAAATTAAATTAAAACAAATAATTCAGATTATTTTCTGCAGAAGATTTAAAAATTAAAAATCAAGATTTTTTCTTGATTTACTGCAATTGTACTTTGTTGCAATGTTTGGAAATATAAATACTGAAAATTTACACATTTTTACGATGAAAGCCGCTGTCAGGTTTTCAATAAGCACAAGTTTAAGCTAATATTTTTATTTTTTAAACAAGATTAACCCTTTGATTTCCAAACTAAGAAATACATTGGTGATTTTCAAGCCATATCGTCCAGCTCTAGGCAAAAAACGAAATCAGGTGATAGTTTAAAGCTCCTGGGAACCAAATCGACAAAAACTTTCCTCATGATATCTATGATCATAAATACAAACTATGAAATACCCAAAAATCACAGGACTGATCTTTGCGAATTTTTTTTTCAGCAGGCAGTAAACTTTTAAGGGTGCTCTAAAACTGGATGTCAGGTGGGTGGGCTTTGGTCTAGTGATTCTCAACTAGTGGATCGTGACCCAAAAGTGAGTTGCGGACTCTTTTCCAGTGGGTCGTGAGCCTTTGCACAGGCAAATTCAATGTTAGGAAAAAAAATCCTGTGCTTTTATTTTGAAGGAGATGTTTTATGCAGTGGAGCACCGCCTCTTCACACTCCTTAACAACCGGTGGTGATAATTTCCTGGAATTCATATTGACACATTTTATTATAAAGGTATTTCTTATATATTTAATAAGCAGGTCCTCAGCTTAAGCTACATATTTTTAAGATTTCTTTGAAACAACTCCTCAGTAGCTGCACTTTTTTTTATGTTTGCACTTGAAAGCTCTGCTGATGCTGTTAAAGAGACTGAAGTTACTGAAGTGATTTGTGTAACAGCCTTATGATAAACGGCTTATTTACTGGAACTGATTGAATATTTTTAATACAGGGTTGTTCAGTATGTGTCCACTGATGCAGGGTTATCATAGCTACAGCTACATTTATAGTCTTGAAACCTTGTGCCCCTGAGATGCTCCTTCCTGTTTCAATTAAAGTGCAGCTTAAGTGAATGTAAAAGGGTTTGTTCTCTCTTTAGGATCACCAAATGCAGGTCATTTTGGTTTATTATTAAACTTGTTTTTGTATGTTGGCATACTGTAATATTCTGTTTTATCTCAGGTTCAAAGTGCAGCATCTTTTTATCAAATAAATTCGAGAATTTGAACATTTTCCTCAATTTGGGGACATCGCTTGTCATTAAAGGTTGATGGTGGGTCCTGAAGTCAGGCCAATTAAGAACCACTGCTTTGGACTATCATTTATGATGTAATTAATAACTCCGCCCATAACAAAATGAACAAGTTCTACCCACTCAAAGGCAACAAAACTATTTCACTCCTGCCCTATCAGCCTCTCCACGTCAAAGCAATATCAACCACGCCCACACAGCACTGAGAAACCATCTTAACTATAAAAAAGATTGTCTCATAGTTGGAGATGATTTTTCTCTCTCATCTTCAAGGATGCTCAACATATTACTGCTATACATAACAGTTAAACTTAACAGAGTAGGATCAGAAAGCTGATGATCCCATTCATTAGCCAAGCTGTTATTCCCAGATATTTGTACTGCCTGGCCAATCGCCTGGTTAGAGACAATATCATATCTATTTACTGTAGATGCAGCATTTCACTCACCAAACATATATTGTATTAACCCAGATATACTCTCAGGACCTCACGTGTATTTCACAGCCATTTTATTTATTTATTTATGTTGGATCTAGATATATAAACCACGGCAGGTTAGTGCCTGATTGCCAAGTTGGCATCTTCTCCCTGTGCAGGCACTTCGGCTTCCTCCCACAGACCAAAAACATGCTTATTAGATTAACTAAATGGTTGTCTGTCTCTCTATGTGGCCCTGTGATTGTCTGGCCTGGGCTTAGGGTGTACCCTGCCTCTCACCCAATCTCAGCTGGGATAGGCTCTGATCCACGTGACCTGAGAATGAATAATGGATGTATGGATGGATATGATGACTATTAATGTGCAAGAGAGACACAGACAAACACTACTTCAGTTTCCTCACCAAGAGCAAAATCTAAATACCGTGTCCTCTACTGTTTAATGAACATTTTTTAGCATTTCCTTTCTCTGGATACTTTTCTGAACTCAAGCTGAGATATGTTACCTCATTGTCAATAAGCCTTCACATCAACAGCTCATCTGCTGTTGTTACAGAATATGAGTAAAGCATATCAAAACATGCATAATGTCTTTAAAATTATAATGCTGATGAATTCTGTCAAACAAGTAGAAAGACGGCTCCTGGAAGAGCTCCTCTACTTCATATCCCAATCATCCATGTTTACTCTACTTAAGTGGAAACACTAATGAATTAAAATCAACAAAACATCCTGAACAGTCAACCATTAACATTTAATAAAGCAGTATGTTTATAAGATTTTGGGCACCTTATTAGTATTTTTTATATAGTAATAATGATAATAATGGATGGGCAAAATGAAGCATGAGGGCCACATGTGGACCTAAATCTCACTAAATGTAGCTTAAAAGTCAGTCTTAAACATCAACAGAATGTGACCATGAGGTTATAAAAAGACACTGAATCTGCCATAAAAATATCAAAAACATGTTTTCTTTTTCATTTTAATTTTAATATTTGATTGTCAAAATATGTTTTGTTTTCCAATAAATGTGAGGATTTATTGACACCCTATTTCTTTAAAATCTTGTGAATGCATTACTAGTTATTACATATAAAACATGAGCTACAAAGACGACAGTAGTTCTCTCCCTGTCTCAATCCCTCTAATAATCAAAATCAAGACTCAGAAACAACAGAAAATAAATTGAATTTCTTCACAGCATCAAATCTTTTGCAGATTAAGTTTTGAATATAAATCCCATTATGTCACAAAAATTGAACTAAATGCTATATGGGCCAGGATAAATGACAGAGTAATGCAGAAATAACATCTTATGTCGTGAAAATCTTGAAAAAGAAGACCCAAAGACAGAATCAGGATTTCAAATGGAGCAGAAAAGACACAAACTTATACTTATAATTTATTAGAGCACAGAAAAAGCTGAGGATGTATAAACACAGGGACACACACCCAACAGTCAATTTCTATTTTAATAATTTTTAAAAGATTTTTATTCTGATTAAAGTAAATGCACTGAAGCAACGAAACAGTCCAAACAGCTTTTTTCTCCAGTTTAAATCCAACTGTGTTCATTTTGCTCATAATATCAACCAGTGTCGACCACAGGCTCCAAGGCAGGCTACGTTAAATCTGAACATATCTTATTGTTGTCCAAAGGCGTGATAAACCAGGTGATTTACACCCTTACAAAACATGCAAATTAGAGAGACACAAATCAGTCAACTAACTAATTACTGTGGACTCTGACCAGGTGGCTGCAGGCACCTGAGCGGAAACAAAGAGGCACTAAACTCAGCGATAAACAGGCTGAATCCCCCCCCATACACATCTGCTCCAGAAACCAGGAATGGCTTTAAGCTGGCGTTAAAAAAGGAAGAGAGGTAGGGAGGGGGAGCTGGGGGGGAGTCAGCAGGCTTATTTGAAAGACTTAAGCTGCATGGTTACGTAAGTGATATGGGATCCTCTTTGAGTCAAAGTTGGGCTGAATTAGGACCCTCACCAGAAATCCCACCCCTGCCACATCCATGCAGTTAGAGCTGCAGGCCTCCCCTCTGATGTGCCGGACGTGCACATCCTGCATTTACACACACACATAAACATGCACACACAGGGGCACAAACCCTTACACACTCATACAGAAGCATCTGTGCACAGGTATGACTAATGTTGGATAGAATAGACAGAGCAGTGATGAAAGGTTTCGGTCCGACTCTCCAAAAGAAAAAGCTGACAAGCAAAAAAACCTCTCTGAGAGACAAATCTGAGTCATTCCACTGTCCAATTTTCAGTTTTGCTCTTAACCCCTGAGGCTCTGCTTCCTGCATCTTGTCCCCCTGTTTGCACAAAATAACCAAGAAGCTCCTATGACAGCCTCAAGCCCTGCCTCTCCTCCCCGGGAAGGTGGAAAGAGTACCATGTTTCTGTCTATAACACCGTCTCTACTGCATCAGCATCAGATTGGTTTACAGCCAGCCTGGCACGCTGCAGGCTCACAGGGCGGCTGGACTCATTTGCTAAGAACCAATCAGCCACCAACACACCACAGCACAATCTTCAGACTCATTATCAGTAATAAGTTTGAGTACAATCCAGCATGCTTCAAGAGGGATGGAGTAGACTCTGCAGCTTAATATTACATCCCTGGCTGAACAGAGATTTACTGTTTACAGCGAACCCTGCCAGCTCTGCCTGGGACCTCTCAGGCAGACACCAGCCTGCAGGATTGCTCTGCGGTCACTACAATGCCACACAGAAAGAAAAAAAAAAAGCTGAGACTGTTGCTGGCAAGCTCACCGTCTATGTTGAATTATTAGTGGTGTAGTGAAATTTCGCTCACTGCCACCATACCGCAGTGTGAAAAACAAAGAGAGAGAAGACAAGACAGAGACGTGAGGAGGGACAGAGACACTGTGAGGAGTAGAGTATAACACTGCCTTATCAGACGCTCGCACAGGACTGCCAATAAAGCAGGTAGAAAGCAGTAGAGGAGTAGGAGGGCATGCAGTGTGTTATACCGTTTCCCCGTGTTTGTATGCTCGTGACATACATGTGTCCACACAGTAGAAACGCACTCATGACAGAGTTTCCATGTGTGCCCCGGCACCCCTGACCACAGCTTAGCATGACTGAAAAGAAGAGGGGTTGGGGGGCGTCTCAACCTTCCTGCCCCCCTCCCTCCCCACCCACCCTCCATCACTACCCCACCTGTGTTTAGTCCCAGTACCTTGCGCTTTTTATCCCGCGAGCGACTCCTCTTTTTGGCTCTCTCGTCCTCCTTGTCTTTGCGCTCCTGCTCCAACTGGGCTTCTAAATCCTTGTTCTTTCGGAGATGTTTGGCCGCTTGCGCCATGGCGGTGGTTGCGGGGGTCTTGGCAGTGTCGGCGTGTCCAGATCCTCCGGTGGTTCACCTGGCGTCGGCCAACACTAGCGCTGCCGCTGCTGCTGTGTGCTCCCGTATGGCCCTGCGGAGTCTGCGAGCGTGCTCACTCTCTGCCTCCGCCTCCTCTTCAGCAGTGCAGTCACACACACACACCAGCAGTCCTCACCGTCTGCTGTGGGATGCTACTGCAGCGCAGCTCTCTTTCACTCTCTCTCTCTCTCTCTCTCCTCGCACTCTCTCTCTATCGCTCACGTACACTTCCCTCCTTCACTTCTTCTGCTGCCTTCCTCTTTGGTCCACCATTCTCTGTGCAGGAGAAAAAAAGGTAAACATGAGAGGATAGCTGGGTTTGCTCTCCTTCAGTGCATCTCTCTTTCATTCACTGCTTTGGCATTCTGTAAAACTGCTCCAAACCCAGCTCCCCATCAACACAGATTAAAGAGGGATGAACTGACTGTCAGTTGAGGAATAGCTTGAGCAGCTTTAAATCAAAGTCAGCGCTCCCTCCTCACGTTGCATTGATTTTGTTTCCTTTTCCTGTATTTAATTTCTCAGCATCTCATAGTCTTGCTGTGAGTCCATCTGTGGAGGATCGCTGGGCTGCGCAGGGAAGCCGTCATCACCACAGCCAATCACACAACCACTCTCACACACACACACACACACACACACACACACACACACACACACAAGGAAACCTGAGGAAATAAAAAAAAAAACTAAAACATGCATGAGGAAAAACTCCCCCCTCCTCCCTGCTCCCTCTCTTCTGTTTGGACGCTGCAGCAGACAGGATTGGTACCCATGCAAGGATGTTGGTGCAGTGTGCCTGTGTACGCCAGAGTGAGGCACAGGGACAGGACACTACCTTCATGATAAACAGTGAGAGTAATACAGTAACAGGACATAAAGCTCTGCGCCATCAGACTTTTTTCTGTTTTCATGATCTTAATCAAAAAAGGACGACGGGCTGAAACAAACACGTGTGGATCAATGACTTCTGCGCTCAAGAAGAATGCATGTTTGTGGACTTGCGCAGTGAAAAAGAGGTGCAGAGAGCTGAAAGAGTCGGCACCTGTTTACTGGTATTGCTCAGCCTCTCTCTCCCCTTCCCCTCCCCCCCTCCTCCCCCCTCTCCTCCCCCCTCTCCTCCTCCCAGCAATGCTGCTGACGCAGGCAAAAAATATCCTTTAACATCTCTCTTTGCCCGGCTCACTATACATCACACATACAGTTAAGGTTGATACTGTAGACACACAAAGTCCACACCCATGCAGACACACGTGTTCCAGTGCACGCGTGTGTATACGCAAACACACATACACACTGAGAGGGGGACAGCTGGTGAATGGGCTGTATTAGTCTGCAGGAATGTCTTAATATCTTATTTTAGAGCTTTACTCCAGACAATGTACAAAAAGCAGGATCATCACACCCCCTCTACTGTCTCATCCTTTATTTCTTCTTCTTCTCCTACAGTAGATGCCAGGTTTGTCCTGTCAGTAATGAGTCAGATAACTCTTGATATTAAAAGACATTTGATCTTAAAGGGATAGTTTAGGGTTTTTGAAGTGGGGTTGCTTGAAGGCATTGACACTGGCAAATATAACTGCCATAAAGCAACCGTCCAGCTCTCCTGAGGGGAGACAGCAGGGCACAAACATCTGCCAACACATAGCAGTTGTGTCACAGAAAGCCTCATAATTACCCAACTTTAGGGTAGAACTACACAAAAAATATGTTGGGTTGCTAGATCGCCACGGTAAGGTTTTTAACAGTGTTCACTTTTCCTCAACAAAGCCCCTGTGATTAGAAGTTTTGTGTAATACAACACACAGGCTACCTAAAGCGGAGTACACACATAAAGATTATCGGGCTCTTTTTGTCCCGACTTTCCCCCTTCCCGATCAAGGACAGAAAACGGCAGATTATCTTATGTCTTTTAAGGTTATCCTGTGGTCTGAGGTGTGTCAAGAGTGAATTTGTCCCGATAATCAGCTCAGGGTCAAGACGACAATCATAAATACCGAATTTATTCAATATTTACGACCAAAAATCTTCGTGTGTGGGGAAAGCTGACGACTCCCGAGTCATGACTCCGTGAATTGTGACGTGAATGTAGCCAATCAAGAAGCGAGCTGACTGAGGAAGCAGGAAGCAGGCATAAATAAAAACAAACATGGTCAACCTGAAACATTAAGTTTGGTGGACCTCAGAAATGGAGGACCAGCTCATGTGTTCACGTTGTTGTGTTTTCCAGTTGTTGCTTTGTTTCTTCTTCGTTTGTGTTAGATCACGTTTGATCACATTTCTGTCTTTACGGACTAGATTCTAGATCAGTGGTGGGACAGAATGGTTATGTGTGTGGTGTGCTGTGTTGAGATTATCAGAGCACACCACACACAGTACGATCAAAACTGTTCAATGCCTGATTTTTCATCTTCATGTGCGAGGTCTAACAGATAAAATATCTGTTCAGGTATAGAAAATCCTTGTGTGTGTACCCCGCTTAACCTTCCACCAGCAACATGCTGCTTTCCTCTCATCAGCTGTTCAGGTTGTCAATCACCAGAAGGAATAACAAACACCAACTTCACTCAAACTGAAACAAAAAAAGAGGGATTTTGAGTTAAGTGACAACACCATGCTGTCAGTCCTGGGCAAGAGAGGAAACCTTTATGAACTGGCGCTCTCAGCACATATTGACCGTCAGCCACATCCGCAGCTCTCTTGACCTCAGTAAACAAAGAGTTGCCACTCCAAGCGGACAATAACAGCACCGAATCATCAGAGGAGCACTGTGTGGTAGTATTTTGGGTTCTACACCGTTGATGGCAAACTTAAAATTAAAGACTGGGCTGTGCGTCAGTTATGCGCAAAGCAGGTTACTCATTCATCCTCCACATCAAATTTGCGGCGTCAACTGTTTGCTCTTCACCCAAGTTATACAGCCAAGTACAGCAGAGCTTCGTCAAGAGGTTAACCCCGTGTTACTGCGTTTTTTTCGGCAGGGTCTTTACCGAAGGGGCGGATAAGAGAGTCTCTGTCCCTTTCTCTACGGGTCGGTTAACTGAATATCTTCGGTTATTTGGGTGTATGTTCGAAAACTGTTCAAGTTTGATTTTGAGGAAAACTGACAGTCTTTCTTGGGAGCAGGACAGATCACAAGCTACCTGGTGGCTCCATTATGGATTCTGCTTATTGATCTGATTGTTTACAGATTCCTGTAAATTTTTGGTTTGGTAAAAGTTGTCCAACAGAAGTTTTCAGTGGCAACAATGTCTAAAACCTGTCATTCATGATATTCACTGTTGTGCTGCAATTGATAAATGCTTCTGCAGGTTGTTGGTATTTCCACTCACTGAACAGTGTGCAGTAAGTGTTACTGCTGCAAATTAAGCCACAGTTTTGACAACTTCTCTGTCTGCCATGATGACCTTTTTGACGTCTTTATTCTCATTTCTGCTGACTGCTGCTCATAAGAGCGGGACACCCTTAATTTGCAGGGCATGCTGAACAAAGTGGAAAGAATTGATAATGGAATTAATAAGCAATAAGACTTATGATATTGATTCCTTGAGGGAGTTTTTATCATTTCTCAACAGGAATTGGTTTTTGATTCACATCCCTACACATGTATATAGGTACATTTGGATCTGGAGGAGACAGAAGAAAGAATAAAATATGAATCCTCATATTTCTGACTGTCCCACTCCTCTCATTTCTCTGCTTCAAGCCATGACTCAAAAGTCATTTTCCCTATGCTGTGGATGGAATTTATAGCTTTAACTAAGAGTTTCATGGTAGGAGGACTGCTCTGGAGCCAGCATTTAGTTATTGCCTTTACTTGCAACTGTGAACATCTTCAAGGAGGTATGTGTCTTTTTCCTGAGACCTTCCGGAAGTTTTCCAAAGTATAAACAAGAAAAAGAAATCAAATGACATGTTTAGAGTTTCTACAATGAGCTGGCCAACATCTTGCAAAAATGGCACAATAACTGGACAAGACCAAAAGACATGAACATAATCATCTGAGACCAAACCCACACCCCTCCAGCAAGAAATCAGTAAACCACTTAGTCTTGACTTTTGTTTAGGGGAAATAAAATCATAAGAGATTCATATTCAGTGGATTTCTGAATGGTGAAATTGTGCAAACACAATTCAGTCTGGCAGACTCTATTTAGGTTTCACTCATTATCTGCTGCTACTGCCTCTGGTCCAAATTTCTGTTCTGTGGTCTCTGTTTTTGGTTTGCTCTCCTGCCAAGGCTTCCCCTGATCTGATGGCAGCTCTCTCCATATACTGCAGCATTCTAATGAATAGGACTGATGATATTGCCTTCAGTCTGCAATGCTGCTGCACAAATCACTCGCTCATGTGGCCCCGCTATGACACAAACAAACACAAATACTGACGGGCTGACAGCTCTGTGGCAAGAGATCCATCACAATATTGAACTCCTGGGGAATGTGCCTAAATGAATCACCACTCGGACTGACTGCACTGGTAAGAAGGGGGATTTGCTTAGACTTCTGGATTGGTCCTGTTAAGCTACACTTTGCTCTCATGCTAATGGAGGGTCAATTTTACTGAAGATTTTAACACAACCATTGGGACCACTTACCGTAGAAGGACAGTCTGTGGCTGAACCTTGAGAAACACAGAAGTGGAGTCCTGTTTCACATTCACTAACCAATTACTATCCAAATATTAACAGAGCAAAGCATCCAAATATACTAAATCAGCACAAGCAAACAAACTCACTCATTGAATGAATTACAAAGCAGGTCGTCACTGCATTCCTGAGAATATAAAAGCAGCCAATGACTGAAAAATGATTACAAAAGCTTCCTCATGCAACTGTTTAGATATAAGTTAGTAGTGCACCTAAAATAACTAGTTCAACCACTAAGATTTGCCACCACTTATCAGAATGTAAAGTGGAGGTCCCCAACCACCAGGCTTGCTGATTTGGTAGCTAGCATGCAGCAATAAAAATACATTATTTCATTAACCATTTGAATAACGGAGACTTAAAGGTGTTTTATTTTGAAAGAAAGACCAGCACCTCACATATTCGTCTGTGTAGCTTGACTACGCACAAACACACAGGCTCTCTGTCACTGTCACCACTGCGATAAATGAAAAAGAAAGATCTGAAACAGACTTGCTGTTGATTATCCAGACGCACACCCATGATGGCTATCAAGCACCCATTGCATCAACTCTGCACATTGGTTGTACACATTTCACATAAATTAACGTGACACAGGATCAAGCTGCAGTCCAAACATGACCAGTAGAATCGGCATGGAGGCAGAGGAAGAGGACAGAGTCAGCACAGCAACAGGAACGACTATAACAAAAAAAGTTTTAAAGACAAACTGATAACTAAACCTTTCAGCATCTGGTGACAACGTTATCGTGTAAACAGGACCTGAGACTCCGGCAAAGTTTGCAAAGAAGCTATGAAACTCCACTGAGGACCGCCTGAAGAGTGAGTGATTATATTTCATTAGTTTATACTGTGTCTCTGGGTTAAATTTGCATAAAATACTAAAAACCAAATTTTTAAAAAATTGACAAGGAAAAAAAAAAACAACAAAAAAAAAACAGAATATGGGAGAAATTAAAGCAGACTTTTGGGGAAAAATACAGATTTTATAGGGCCCTACGTATTGACTGATCTGAAGAAATACTTGAAAAGGGTTATTAACAACCTTGATAGCTTTTGCCAGCATTTGATAATTTCCTTGTTTGCCTATGAGTTAATCATTTTACCGTTATTTTTTCTTCCTGAGTACCTTACAGACTCTTTAGATTCTCTGTGTCGATCCAAAATTTTTCAGTGTCATGTTTGACACATGGTACCATGGTGACCTCCGCTTGACACATGCCTAACGCACAGTTAAATGATAAATGGACTCGCTATTGGCAGAATGAAGTAGAATTAAGCCTTCAAAGCTCCTTGGAAAGTGCCATAAAAACCATATCAAGGCCTTTTTGTATTTCAGAGTGCACCCAGTGTATATGGACTGTCCCTGGGGTGGTCCTGTCGTGGACACAAAGGGACAGGTTGTGTGGACCTTGGGGGAGAAAAAAAACACACAGTTACTGCCCAAGCTCTCTTCAGTGTGACGGCGAGCACCCGCCAGCATATTAGCCGCTCCAGCGCTCCTCTAAAAACAGTGAACGGGACATGACGGAGCAGTAAGGAGGAGGCAGGAGAAAGCCTTTTCAACACATGGAAGCGTGCTATATGTTAGACCCTCCAGATAATTACACAACCATGCAAGTAACAATGTGTGAAGAGCAAACATTTCATGTTAAATTATCTCCAATAGATGATTTACATCAACAACATACACAGACTCTGTGTTTACACAAGTCCTCGAATTATTTATGACTTTCACAACAGAGGCCTGTACTACAAAGCAGTTAGACGTACCCAGAGCATCTTCAGCTTTCTGACCTCAGAAACCCGAACAAAAGAGAAATGGCTGAACAGTCACACACTGATGGTCAAGTAAGCAACCCTTAGGTGTGTTTTGGGTGCATTCACGTGAAAGGGTGGAGTTAGCAGCACATGACCGACTAATCATGCAAACAATAGGGCTGTCAAAAATAATCTTTTAATCTATGCATCAGATTTGGATGTAGACGAAGATGCATCGATGTAGAGACAGTCAATAACCGTTTAATATTGCAGAGGCTGTAAAACTGCAGTATCAGTTTTGTTTCTGAGGAAGAAAAAGAAGTATGTTAAGATGACAGCTATGAAATGTATTTATTATGGTTTACAATGAAAAAACATTTTTGCTCGGTTGATCTCAAAAGCCTTTTTCGATTCATAAAAGAATGTCCAATCTATCCGATTGCTTGTATTTTTTTATTCAAATACTTCTCACTGCATTGCATTGTGATGCAACATGATATTGAATATAGTCGTTAACTTAATGACCATAATTGAATCGAATCGTGAGACTAGTGAGGATGCACAGCTCTAGCAGACTAGTCTACCATCTGCAGATCATGAACAATTACTCAATATTTCAAGAAAATCCCAACCACGGCCCACTAAAATTATCAAACTGCAGCATATCCAATATTTCTCTAAGGTCAAATACCATACAGTATTAATTTGAACATTTTGAAGCAGTAGTTTTTTGGCCCAAATACCAAACACACATTAAAAAGTAAATCACACACCCAATTGTTTTGTTACTAACTCATTTATTATTGTAATTAATTTTTATTGAAAGAGAATAATGAGGTAAAAAACTGTCATTTCCTTTCTTACTACAAACTTCCATACGCATACGTTATGGAGAAGTCAAGACATTAGGCAGGCAGGTTCTGTGTAGGTATTTAAAATCTGCTTAAAAATACCTTTGCTGTTTGATTTTCCTCCTCTAAGTCTGCCTTTTAATTGAATCTCTCTTTTCTATTAATTTATTTATTTGTCTTTTAATGTTTCTTTCAATTGCCATGCACAGCACTTTGATAGTGCTTTATAAATAATTATAATTATTATTACCAAAATTACAATATAGGCTAATATAATCGCAATTCAATACATTTCATTGTCCTTTCTTCAATACTTCTACAGAGTATGAAGCTTTCAATATCAAAAAATCAAAGTGTTTAATTCTTCTTATATGCATTTCAGTCTCAGAGCCCTTGGAGACACCAATCTCTTCATGTTACCCCTGCCCAATCCTTCACTGGCCTGCACTCACATCACTCCAGGCCTGACACTGGCCTGATCGTACTCATGCTATTAAGTTGTAATAAGACACATACAATTTAAAAAGTTTGCTTTCACAGTCACAACAGGCTGCCACAGAGGGAAGATGACTGTTACTTCTGCAGCCAAAGCTTGATTGGTTAAATGCAGCTCTCATTGTTGAGGGAGAATTTGCGTCACATTAACGTCTGACACCCATACTTGTGCTTGTGTATTTGGAAGTATTCCTTACTGAAGCATGCCCCTTCTGATTCTAGTGCTTGGATATACAAGCTGCGTTCAGCTGCTCTGTGTGAATATCCCATTTTCCTTTTTATTTTTTGGCTTCTCTTTTTTCCATTTCTTTTCTTTTGGCACTTCCTGCTTTAATAGCGAGTATTTATACATGTCCCATGAGAATAGCTATATTTTCTGCCAGCAACCTTTTTTTCTAAAAGATCTGCTGCCACTGATGAAGCAAGTCAACAGTTATGCACCACACCATCTCCAACCCAAGCTGAGGAGGTAATACCACCTCTGCTGAACTGGAACTACGCTAAAAACAGGACAAATGGCAGCCTTCGATAAGCCCGTTCATCCCTTCAGTCCTGATGGGTGATATGAGGGTGTTTCCCAACAAGATGGATGCACTGGCAGTTCTGATTATAAACGAGGGTGCTTGCTCTACTACTGCTACATGTTTGCCAATTTGCTATCTTGTGTTCTTGTTTCTTGCCTTTGCCTCAGATGTAAATGAAACTGCTGAAACTTGGATTTGTTTTGGATGATTAAGGATTTATTGATCTAGAAGAAATTATGTACATGGACACAGTTGTTTACGAGTATGTGCATGAACAGTATGTGCATAACATCTGCATTGGTTTGTAAATAATTGTTAGGAAAGGGCTGGGAATTAATGTTTTTTTACTTCCTCACACTTCTTGTGTTAACTAGATATTAATTTTATTTTAACTTCATATTTGAAATAAATGACAAAAATGAAAAAAAAGTAACCTAAATTGTCCACAACCTCTTTAATCCATGCTGAGGCTCGGGGATTGACCACGATCAAGTTGTGCGTGATGCACTCAAACTACTAAAACAAACTGGACTTTGGGGCAGTGTTAATTTTGACAACACTTTTTAATTTAGATTTAGTTGTAGTCTTTTGCCGAAAATATATTTTAGTTTTAGTCATAATTTAGTCATCTAAATTGATTTTAGTCCAGTTTTAGTTGATGAAATTTCACAATATTTTAGTCAATGAAATCTGCTGGAAATTTAGTCAACTAAAACATGAAGTGTAAAGTGTAAGGCATTTTTATGTTTCCTTGAATTTCTGAAGTCATGTTTTACACTTGGATCCCACTACCATGAAGCTAAGGCAGTTGTGATTGGATGTCCCTCTTAACTCATCCAACCTTTCCACACAACCAAAGTAGCTGTGATTGGATGAATAGTACTAACTTGTCCCTACTTTCTATATGACCAAATTAATGGATTAAGTCTCTGTCAAACATTTTAGTCTACTTTTTATTTGTTGATGAAACTTTCAGTTAATTTAGTTTTAGTTTTTGTCCATGTGCACTTGTTTTTTTTTAGTTATAGTCTAGTTTTTATCAGGGGAAAAAAGGTTGTTATGAAAACTATGACGAAAACTAGAAAAGCACTCAGAGAGCGCAGACCTCCGCCAAGCAGCTTCGGTCCACTTTGGCGAAAATGTTCCTATCTGGCAATGTTAAAGAATCCTTTAAAAAATTCCTTGATCCAGATGGTTATCCAGATCACCCCCAAAATTTAATCAGTTCTTCCATATCCCATTCCCGACAATTCCTAAAAGTTTCATCCAAATCCGTTCAGAATTTTTCAAGTTATTTTGAACACAAACAAACAAACAGACAGACAGATAAACGCCGGCAAAAACATAACCTCCTTGGCGGAGGTAATAATTAGTTGACAAAATTTACACTGCATTGGGGTAGAAACATGCATGGGTACAGAAAGAAGGACCTGGTGTGAGACAAAAGTCTATGAAAAAAAGCACAGTACCCTGTATTGCTGGCCAGCACTTAGACTGCTCCAGGTGAAACCAGGCTCAAGCATGGTTACCACTTGTACGTGTGGTATCACTTTGATAGATGATGTGAATGGCTTTCAGTCATCATGAAGGGTGGTCTTAGAGTGGCCAAAAAATGGACAACAACACTAAGAATATGACTCCAAGTCTGACTGACGTTGTGGCTTTTTCTTTGAGTTGTTTGGGTCAAATACAGCCATCTTACACATTTTCATTTCTCAACTGTGAAAGCCATTTATTTTCAGCTTATCATTCCTCATGTCCACATTGGGGTTACTTCACAGACGGTCAGACTTCAAAGTGGATAACAAGTGTCTATATGGACTTTAGTTGTAATTTTTCAGAACAGTGGCATTTTAAGCTCACTGCAACTGCACATGACCTTTCATTTACTGTAACTGATCTCATTCAGCTCCAGCCAGCTAGTTTCAAAATGTTACGTTGCATGTTAACACTCTGTGACCTTTACCAGCGGTACATCCCATCATCCCTTTGTCGTCATAGTTTTATGTGTTGATATGTAGTTTGTTAAATGGCTTTAGGTTTCCTTGGAGCAGCTACAGTGAGTTTAATGTAGGTAAACTAGCTGCTGAACATTCAAGGCTTTTTAAAAAAAGCAGCATCATTCATGCCAAATTTCCTACAACAGATACATCTGATATTAAGAGCTAGAGAGAAATGCTCTTCACTAAAAAACAAGGCCTTAATGTTATTAAGCAAAAGAGTGGCAATTAAAAGTCATTAGCAAATGAAGGTCACAACTCTTACTTCATGTGGGAGGTGAAGGGGTCTCAGATGTTGTCCCATAATTAATGTTGATTACAGCTGCCTGCACAGAGGAGGACATCTGGGCCAGGAGTCCTTCAGGTTGAAAAAGAGGTTTTAAAAACAGAGTTAAGTTTGATTTGTTCATTAAACAGAAGGTCAGAAATGAAATATGGTATTCTTCATTTTTTTTCATCACCATCACTGTCTACAGGTTAATAACAATACACTATCATTTATAAGAGAGTCAAACTTTGTTTTGGTTGTTCTTCATTTTATTCTTGAACAAACCTATATTCACATTGAGAGAAGCAGGTTGATTCTACTTTGGAAAGACTTTGTGTTCTTAAAAAATTGTCTACTAAATTAGTTAAACACTTTACTTGTTTACAGTGCTTACATAATTTAGAAGACCACCCCACAAAATAAGGTTTAAGCCAAAACTGAACAAAGTCATTTTTTGGTTTCTGAAATAGTCAATACACCAGCATGTAGAAGCTCTTTCACTGGAATGTATTTAATGCTAAAATATAATTAAATTGTTATCTATGAGTGTCCAAAGTTACTGCTTTACACAAAAACTGAAAAAATAGCAAAGTACATCATTATTTCTTGATTAAGATGTAAAATTATAGTTATTTACTTGTATTCCAGGACACAAAAAAATAGTTTAAGTGGTTGAATGTCAAGATTTATTAATTTCTGACTTCTCGGAAAACCCCGGAGCTGGCTGAAATGTCAAAATCCAGCCTTCTTTTCTGGGGCATATCATGGTTACTCTTTTTCATTCATATTTACCAATAACAACAATAACCAGCATTTTTAGCTTTAAACAAGTTTTGAAGATTTCTGAAATGCCTGTTTTCTCATTTTTACGACAGGTGGTCTAATACATTTTTTAAGCACGTCATATACAGTATATTGCAAATATATATTAAAAATGCAACTTTCAAGTATCATCTGAAGGTGTGGCTCAGGACAAACCAGACCTGTGACCATTTATCAACATCTATCTTTAATGTGGGTACATAAATACATTTCTGTATGTTTCCCAAGTGCGATTTTGCATCCATACTTACATCTATGTATGCTAATACTGTTAATAAACATGTCTGTTTATGCAAAACCTGTGCAATATAACTGGTTCAGGCAAGTGTGCGATTATACATTAGCATTTTTACTATGATATGCAATATGTCAACACTCAAGAACTTCTACACATTAAACAGGGTATGCACTTGAACTCTGATGGTATTTTTTATGGTTTATCTTTGGTATACGCTGTATGTCTCTCTTGTAAATTAATGTAGTGTTCATGTTGTTCTATGTAGCTAATCTTCCTACAAGTTACTGTTGTTTTGTGCACTATTTTAAGATTGTACACACTTGCAACTGCATTACATCAACCTAACAAGGACTATAGATGGAAATGAATTTAGCTGTGGCTAAAATCGGGCACATTTAAATGTCAGTGTTTATTAATGTGCACTGTTTTCTATTTCAGTAAATAAATTAAATACAATTAAAACAAACTGGTCAGATCATCACACTCCGGCTGCTGCACTTAACAGAGGTACTTCTCACTATAACTTGAGCAGATTTACAGGCTTTTACTTTATACTTGAGAAACTATTATCACATAGCTGTACTAATACTTGAGTTCAACACGTCTGCACACTTTACACCGCTGATAACAACAGAAAGAGTAAAAATGTCTGAGTTGGAGACACCAACACCTCAGCCTCTGAGGAAAACACTGGCTCGCGCACCTTTCACTTTAGCTAGCCAGTGCTAGCTAAACAGCAGTAATTTAACGTCGGTGTGTTAGCTTTCAAATTAGCTCACCGTGGTAGCTCTGACTTATCTCTACAGATTTACCTGTTAAACTATAGACTGTGGTAAATTTAGTCATATCCCGCTGCAGAAACAAACGATACCAGAACCGCTTTCCAACCGCACACTGAAGGTGGACGAACGTCAGTCGTTAGCCAGACTTACCGCCAAACATTTGCCTTCCAGGTCTTAAAGGGGCAGAGGTCGTAACCATGGGGATGCCCGGACACATGGACCGGAGCGTTCGAAAGAGAGAGTGACGTCATTGAGGGGGTCAGAACTCAGGGGGTCACGTGGTTCATGTCGCAGCCGAATAGTTCCAAACAAAGCTTAGCGGGCCATTTAAATGAACTACATACCCGCTGTGTCTGGTAATTACTCACCAATATCCCCAGTTTTTTACATTCATACATTGACTTAGGCAAATTTCAACTTAGTACATATTCTATGCGCGTGTGTAGGACCATTATTATTGCGATAATGCTTCTAAAATTGCTGAAATTTCCTCTGAAAAGGAAGAATGTGGAGAGTAGCTTTACTTTACGTGTTTGATTAGCAAACATTGCTTGACACTGTAACGTCATTAAATTTCCTTGCTTATAACATAAGAGTTGGTGATTTGGAAAATTAATGACTTATTTTCTAGTAACATTTCAGAAGAAGAAAGAAGAAGCCTGTGTGATCCTCCTGAGCAGGAAAACATGTTAAGATGTTTCAGGGACATTGCCTATGCTTTAACTTAGCTTTATTAAATTAAAACACATAAGAATATATATATAGACATATATGTGTGAGTGTGTGTATCGAGAGGACAGGAGGAAAACCAACCCATGGCGTGTTGTTTTTTACTGGTTGACTACTTATCCATATTTTCTTATATTAAACCAAAATTAAGCAATAAAACAATGGCTTACACGATTTCTTTATTCAATCCTGTTGTTTCCAGATTAACCACACAGGCCTAATGCAAAAGAGTTTTCATCAAGGATGTAAGATACAACAAGTAGTAGACCAATGACCACATTAAAATTAATGTTCTGTTTAAAATTGATGAGCTATCGTGCTCTAAATTACATTGTTAATTTCATTTCAAATGTGCTTGTAAAATGACCATCATTAAAATATCAACTGTAGCTTCCTACCTGTCAACAGACCTTCGATAAGTGTGAGAAACATACATTCCCCATAGGAATCCTATTGCCTCGGTCACAGTGTTTGGAACTACTCAGGGCTCCCATGATCCGCCATTTCTGTCAAACAAATGGTCCAATGGCGTCTACTGAGATGTCGTAACTCTCTCTTTGACCTGAAGCAGCCGAAACGTAATAAATCTTGAAGTAACTAATATAAAATACCGCCTTGCGATAAAGAAGTCCTATCCAACTTACACAACCAACACCTTATCAGCACCAGCTCCTGCTGGGCATCACTGCTCTCCTGTAGGTTTGAGTCCAAAGGGCTTTTGTTTGTTCAGTTCTCCACAGTTGTGTTATATTTCCTTTTTATTAAATAATACTAATAACTGTAAAAACAACGAGGTGCTTCTTCACAGGGAAAACAAAATACTGTACTGTAGTGAAAGTACAGTTACTCTGATTACATTTTACTCACTTTAAAGAAGTCTATAAATCTGCCCAATTAGAGGTAAAAACTACTTGATTAAAAATGTACATAAAGCCTATTTAGAGCAGTGGATTTCCAACTTTTCTGGCCCAGGGCACACCCAAGATTGTGCCAAAATCTAAAGGAAAACACTATTTACAGCTGGTACATACTTTTTGTATTTACTCATGTAAGAGGCTCAAATATTCACATTATTTTCCAATACTTTTAGCTGTAATTACATAAAAATACCTGGTAATCCTCTGTTAGCCTGACAAGTCTCCTTTATCCGTACTGCTCTGGTGTTGTAGTTAAATGCCTTCCTTCCTTTTACTTTGCCCAGTTTTAATCTTAGTCTATCCTTTTGTCCTACCTTACATATTTTGTGTAATGTTTTCTTCTTCATAGTATTTTGATATATAAGATATGGGTGAAGCATCTGCAGAATGAGACTGCAGGTCCACGGCATTGGAATGGGGTTCCTCAGTAGAACGTCAGGGACCAGCCTCAGAGACAGGGTGAGGAGCTCAGACATCCAGAGAAAACTCAAAGTCTAGCCGCTGCTCCTTCATATTGAAAGGAGTCAGTGAAAGTGGTTCGTGCAACTAATTAGGATTGTCCTGGTGGCCTTCCTGTGGAGGTATTCCAGGCACAACCAACTGGGAGTAGACCCCAGGCAGACCCAGAACTCGCTGGAGGGATTACGTGTCCTATCTGGCCTGGGAACACCTGGAATCCCCCTGTAGGACCTGGAAAATGTGGCAGGGAAGAGGAAAACATAGGCTTACCTGCTTGGCCTGCTGCCTTCACGACCCAGCCCTGGTTAAGCCTGAGAATATGGATGATGGATAGAGTATTTTGATGTATTTTCCCTCCTTCTTGTATGGTAACATGTTTTAAATGACATGTGTGAATGGATATTTTGCAGTCATACAGGTTGAGTTGCTGCACAAGGAAAGTTAAACTAGCTTGCATGCACTTATTAATAATAATAATAATACATTTTATTTATAAAGCGGTTTTCTAGACACTGAAGGATGCTGTACAGAGGCTAAGAACATCATATAAAACAACACATTAATATAAACATGATTAAAAAGAAAAGAAAAAAACAGAATACAAATAAAAGCAATCACACGTTAAGTTATCTAACATACTTTATTTATACTCTGTGTAGGATCTGGAGCGGGCTGGAAAAGCTTCATGGAGGATTTGTCCCTTGCCAGGTGTGCTTCATTTTGTTTGTGATACAGCTAATCCCTTTTCATATTGAGATAGCCCTTATCTATGAATCCCTACAGGAGAGCGCCTGGAGTGGCTGGAAATATTCTTTGTCTCTTTTTGTCTCTTGTTGTCTCTTTCCAGAGAATAAACTGAGGCCAAAGAGAGAATTCCAGTGTTGCAGCATCATCCACCATCAGCACAACACAATGCAGAAATCCCACCAGTTACATTTATGCCTAAAAAAATGACAAGCAACTTTCGAAAGCATGTGTTTCACAAAATGATGTATTATCTTAATATTACATTTGAACACATCACGATGACATTTTATCCACTTTCACATAATGTTATTTTTGAGCTGACCTTAAGCATATAAAAATGTAACCATATGTCAACATGTGAAGTTAGAAAATTGACTTTCAATCTGCCAATTTAAACACAAATTTCGACACCGAAAAAGGGTTTGTTTTCAAGCTGTCGGTCAAATAGTTTGGCATTTTGGTTTGATTTGATGTGCAAAGTTGATCCTGTTCACTGCAAACCCCTTTTACTGTGTTAAGTAATGGTTAAGTAAATTAAAAACTCATCCATTAGTGGCTGTAATGTTGCATTATTAAGGTATACGTACAAATTTAAATGGCACACCGAGACATGCCAAATGCACACCAGTGCGCCCTGCGACACTTTTTGAGAAGAACTGATTTAGAAAACACTTTTCAGCTTCATTCTAAAAGGACTACCTGGAGTGTGAGGATTCGACATGTTATTAGTTTCACTTTATAATATATAATTACATATTTGCAGTTTGCAGCACACTGTAGAGGAACCATATAAAGTATTAGTGTCAACCAAAAATGTACCCTGATAAAATACTTAATCATAATTTAATTGTGAATGTACAATTTTTACAATAAATATTTGGAGAAAAAAAATATCAAATCCAAAATGAAAACTCTTGGGGGACATCTTTTTCTAATTAATCAAGTATCAAACTTTAATTACTTTCTGTTTCAGTACTGACACTGTCCTCATGTGTGGGGTCTCCCTGTTTCAATATCTGTAATAATAATTGATAAAAACTCTGCATGTTAGAGCCAGTCTTTACAGATTTGGTCTTGGTGAGCCTCCACAAGATTCTCAGTGACCCTGTCTGGCAACCCAAATGAAAGATTTTTTTAGGTGTGCCACTGCCACAAACATCCCCCAGCACTTCATCTGAACCCATCACTGCCCTTTCACAGTAATATAACACATTACTGAAGGGGAGCCACAGCTTAGAGGCATAAAGCCAGCAGCTGTAGTTCCTCTTAGATCCTTGAATCCTTTCTTTCAACAGTGATTCTTCTCAGTAAATGTCAGTTTTATCATAATTTACACCTGTACCACAGGTGAGACTCCTGGGTAAATATTCTAATTTCCTTCTTAGTCATCTTCCTCATCAGGGACAGATCAGCAGGATACACTGGCCTGGAGAATATCTTCAAACATCTTAAAATTAGCTCTTCATTATGATGGCAGAGCTGATGCATCTTATTGCTTTAATTGCACGTAGCAGCAGCAGCAGCTCACGTTCAGACACAGCCAGCCCGTGCTGCTGCTTCTTACTATGCTGCTCATGTTGAATCCTTCTCAATATTTAAGGGAGTCTCTCGTGTATTTGCTGGCAGGAATCCACATCCTACAGTCAGAGGCAGTTTTCTGCAGGCCCGTGCCATCCTCTGCACCATCCTCAGCGTTATTTTAACAGCACTGTTAGTCACTATCAGCCAGAATTAGATGATGGGATGAAGTAAAAAGCCTCTCTGTGTTTGTGCTGTTCCTGTTGGATAAACACTGTGGACCATTTTGTGATTTAAAGTGGATCAAGGGATCATAATATAACATCTTAACCACGTGAAACAGATTATGGTTAGTCGTCACACAAAATCAATTGGGAAACAGACCAACACTCAGGAGGGCAGAATGGAGGGCAGACAGCTCCCTCTATTGACTTGAAGGGAGTACTGCAGAGAAGAGGGGTTTAACAATGCTGCACGGTTCTTGAGCAAAACACAAATCAACAATAAGCAGTGAGGGTTTGAACACGCCTTAAAAACCTGTGGAAACAACTGAAAAGTTTTCCAGTCATGGAAAATCTTATGGATCATGAAATAGGGTTTTCCCTCTTTCTGAGGACATTTCCACTGAACAATTAAGCTGCTTTAACAAATCAAATCAAAGTAAAATCAATTCAAAGTTTATTCAATTAATATATAGCAAAATCAACTGCACAAGGGACACAGTTGTTAAACAGAAATCACAGCAAAACCTTAAAGTCTTTGACTGAATATATTTTATATTTATATTATTAGACTGAATATATTTTACATTATTTTATGTATTTCATTCTATTTTTTTTAATCATTGAGAGGACAATAGAGGCAGAAAAGACAAAGGGACATAAAAAGAATTCTTAATAGTGATAATTTATAGACGCCCAGACCATAAATTTGTCCTCATTATATTTGTCTCTCCTGAATATAGATTTATTCAAGGTTAGCCCCTTGAGATAGGGCATCTGGTTTTATGTCTATATGGTTGTAAATGTATTTATTATGGAGATATAGAGGTCATTCTAATATTAACATTAATATCTTGGTTATAAACTGGAGAGGACTGGTGTTAGTTGTCATGGTTACAGTATTACACGTGTGATATTTGCAGGAACAACCGTGCATTTTAATTGATGATCACTCCAAAGATAGTATTAAGAACGAAATGAGGCTATAAAAGGCCGAATGTTTGCCATTGTAGGAGTTGCAGGGATGTAGGTCCACAGCAGCCGGCCGTCCACATCAACGATCCAGAGCAGCCTACAAGACAAAAACCAAACACGAGTACAAGAGCAAAACATAAAAGAGGGACAAATAGAGGGAAACAGGAGGGAGACGGACTGTAAACAGAAAACTCTGTTCTGGTCTGAGTCTCAATAAATGAAAATGGGGGTGAACTAACAACAGACCAGATATGAGGTATACAAGTGCAGACACCAAGATGAGGAGGTTTATTATTTATAATGGCTCACTGTGATGTAACAATGAGCCCAGATACTGAACAAATAGTCAACTTCATGTTTTCAGAAAAAAGAGTACTGCAAACAATGGACTGATTGGATTATTCTGCATTTTTGTGCTGCTTTAATGTTTAGTTCTTTAAAGAGTAATTATTGGTATCAATTATTTCAGTAAAATCCCTTCATGCAAAATTACTAAATGCATAAAAAAGAAAAAAAAAGAAATGTAATAAAATTTAACAAGAAAATATTCTGTTCATTGTGAAAAATGTCTTAAATTGGCTTTAATGTTGTGCTTCAATTCAGCTTCAGTTTCACTGTTTCATCACTGAGTTTAAAATATGACATCAAAACTTAATCTCCTTTTTAGTTAGTATAAAAACTAATGTGTCACATCATGTTTGTCCTGTTCTATAATTTTGGCCTTCTTGCAGTGGTAATTAGATTAATGTGGCCCGCTTGGTAACTCCTCACTGATTTATAAATCAGTGTTAGAATTTATCTATAAACATAAGGGACATCTATTGAATCAAAGTTCTAAAAATACTGGTGAACAAGCATGACGCCTTCCTGTTGCACCAGTTAAATGTCACATAAAAATGTCCTAAAAAGTCCCGATAAATTATTCTGACAGAGGAAAAGCCTTGTGTTGAAATGACTTTTCTTAAGAGAACTGAACAAACCAGTGCAGGCCTGCTGTAAATCTACAGCTGCATGGAGCAGCAGCAGTGAAATCGTGCAATTATCACCAGACTAACACGTCAAAGTCAGCAAGAGTGTAATAATCAGGAGTAATCCATAATAGTGATTTTAACTTTCCCCCTGTGGGTACCTGAGAGGGAGTGAACACACAGCACAGCTCCACACTGCAGTGCAGCTCAAAATGAAGTCAGAGCAACAGCACAGAGCTGCTGAGGAAAATTTACTCTAAATGTTTCACTAAATTAAAAAATTAGGATTGAAAATGACATCAATACTGGTGTCCTGTGTATCAGATGTGCTGCTTATTAACTGTAAATACACTGAGCAAGAAAAGGAAGGGAATTTGTCTTTGCTGTAAAAATATTTCCTGGAAATTAAAGTTACACCCTTAGAAAGCCTGTCAATTTCACTTTTTATAAACTCCAGGACCAGTGAATTTGGAACAATGTTAAAACGTAAATAAAAACAGAATACAATGATTTGCAGATCCTTTTCGACCAATATTCAATTAAAAACTCCACAGAGACAAGATATCTAATGATCAAACTGATATATATATATATATATATATATATATATATATATATATATATATATATATATATATATATATATATATATATATATACACATATATATATATACGTATTTTAGTAATTTTTGAGACAGTTCACTCATTTTGAATTTAAAGCCTGCAACATGTTCGGAAAAAGCTGGAACAGGGGCGACAGAAGACTGTGATAGTTGAGAAATGCTCTAAAAACACCTGCTAGGAACATTCAACAGGTGAGAAAGTTAACTGCATACAGGTGAGTGTCATGATTGGTGATAGGTCAAAAGACAGCAACTGTGATAGTATGGGGGGGTGTTAGTGCCCATAGCATGGGTAGCCTGCACACCAGAGAATGCTGAAAGGTACAAACAGGTTTTGGAGCAACATGCTGCCATCCATCTTTTTCAGGGACGTCCCTGCTTGTTTCAGAGACAATGAAGACACATTCTGGCCAAGTTACAACAGCACAGCTTCAGAGTGAAAGAGTGCAGGTACTAGACTGACCTGCACTCCAGACCTGTCTCCCATTAAAGATGTGTGGAGCATTATGAAAAGCAAAATACGACTGAAGTCGCACATCAAGCAAGAATGAGAAAGAATTCCACCAAGAAAGCTTCAACTGTTAGTGTCCTCAGTTTGAGTGTTGTTAAAATGAAAGCTGATGTAACACAGTGGTTAATTCACCATTTGCAGGAAGATAAAGATACAACATGTATCATCAATCAACTGAAAGAAAGTACAGCAAGATATGTTTCCAGCTCAGCCCTGGTAACAACCCAGTATGACAACACTGAACACTGCAGACTGATAAAGGACGTAAAAGTCCCACAGTCAGTGTTCCCAGATCTTCAAATGCTCCTGTTTCTTTGGTACTCCTGCAGTCGGTGTGATGACATTTTGCAGTCATGTCTCCCTCGATACTACACCATGAAGTGAGGTTATGTTAGGTTAGCTCGTAGCCCTGAAGATCTCTCTCCCTCTCTCCTCCCCCCACCCCCCTCCCTGCTGGCGCTGCACCAGCAGAGCGAGCACTGATTGGGAAAGCCATATGGCAGGTAACAAACCAAGGGCAGGCTTCATGTCCACACGGTGCGGCGGCTCAGGCAGCCTGCCACCTCATCTGAGGGCCTCATCTGATTTGACTCTGTAATCTAGGGAAGAATGCAGACCAGGGCCGGGTGTAAATGTGCTACGAGTGTTACTGACGCTGCAGCAGCCCGGCTCGGTGGTGTGAACATCAGTTTTGTCTCACAGCAGCAGAGTCAGCACTGAATATTACTGTCACACCCACTGGGACTGGAGATGGCCTCGGGCAGATTGACAGTCGCTGCTGTACAGAGGATCTGTCAGAGCGAGCAGACTTATAAAGGGGTTTGCCTTGTGATTGTAACGTTTAAATATCTGCCAATATACTTTTACTCTTAGGAGAGCTCCCATAGATCAGTGAGACAAAAATAGCTCAGATTAAAATCCCATCTCTTTGTAAAACATTAGTTGAGCCTCCAAACATAAACAGAAGCTGCCATCAGTAAAGTGACATAAAACAACTACAGATTTGGAATTTATCACTATAACAAACTTGTTCCTGCAAACTGATTAAACAGGACAACATGTGCATCCTTATGTCCCTCAAAATGTTCACAACAAACTATTGACAGTGTTCTCACAATCCCTGGAAGATTAAGAAGATTCTCACTGTGTTGGCTCAATAACAGAGGATATTGCATTTGAGAATTATACCTGACAAATGAATGACTGTTCAGAAATCAAAGATGTAGAGGCAGTATGTATGTTTGTCCTCAGAAACATGAAGCCACTGCAGCTGAAGGACAAACTGGATCAACAGTTCACTTCTGCCATCTAGTGGTGATAAGACAAACATGACTTTAGAATGAGACGAGTGAAACGATAAAACCTTTAATACTTTATCTTTGACACAATAATACTGGTATAAATTTCAAGGTAATTAAAAACACAAGTATACTGAAATATCAGTGATGAACAAAACAGGGCCTGACCCATTTTACTCAGCACAGAGAAAGTGCTCTTTAAATGTCTCTCCATGTTTTCAGAAATTACTTAAAACTACAGAAGTGATCCAAAAGCACAAACTCCACCAGGACATTTCATACTCCTGAATCTGCATCCAGATTCAGATCACCACCATCAAATCACTTTTTCCTTGTGCCATGACCAACATCCCCTGAAAATTTCATCAAAATCTGTTCCTTGCTTTTCGAGTTATCTTGCTAACAGACACACAAACACCAGCAAAAACCTTCTTAGTGAAGGTTATACTCACCAGGGGCACCTCTGATCAAGACTGAGGTCCAGAATACAAAATAAGACACCTTAAACCTCAAGTGAAAGACTTAAATTAAAATATGTACACATCAAATGCTAGAGAAATTAAAATCTGGCATTAGGGTTGGACAATATGGACAAAAATGCATGTCTTGCTATTTTGTAGCTGAATAGTGATATTCTCTCGCTATACATATATATATAAATATCTTAAAATCCTTTTCCAGATAAAAAAAATCTTTAAAAATTCAGGTTATCAAAGCTTAAAGTAGGATTGAGGGCAGCACAGTTGCGCAGCAGGGAGTGCACATGCTTCACAGCAAGAAGGCTCGAACCCTGTCAGGGCCTTTCTGTGTGGAGTTTGCATGTTCACCCCTGCATGCTTGGGCTCTCTCTCAGGAGTCTGGCTTCAACTTAAAAAACAAAAACCACGCTCAGTAAGTTAACCGCTGTCTCTAAATCACCTTAGGTGTGTGCGAGTGTGTGAATGGTTTTCTGTCTCTCTATCTGGTATCCTGTCCAAGCAGTATGGATAATGGATATAAAGCAGGACTATTTGAAATCTGGAGAAGATTCATGACACTCAAGCTTTTGTTGCCACGTGTTTTGGCATTTGCAGAAAAAACTACCATTTGATATCTAAATAAACAGTCTGAACTTCTACCTTGTTTGAAAAAAAAAAATCAATATATTACAAAAACTCAATACATCTCCCAGCCCTATTTGGTGTCAGGAATGATTTTTGGAGGAGGCAATATTCTCCACATACGGTGTTTGATCCAGAAGGATATCCAGATGGATTCAGGTCCCTTTTTTATTTTTAAAATAAGGATGTTTCCTCTGAACTGTAAACAGTAACAGCTGAAAAAAGTCACAATGTAAATGATGCTGGCTCATTGAACAGCTTATGTCGAGTAAACATCAAAACACTGGATCCAATTCTGTTTAGAAGTTTTATTTTGTCTCATTGATGTTTGTGGATTTTTCTGTAAAAACTATCAAAGGAAAGGAAACAGGATGTGTTGACATAAATAGTTTAAATAAAAGACTTATAATATTATTAACATATATTTGATTTCGCTTACTTAGCTATCACCATCAGTGCATACATGCATGCATGCATGACAATATGTCATATTAGAAATAGAGACGTAAAGGTATAAAAGTTTCATATCACGGTTAATGTGACCAAAATTATCATGGTTATCATTATTATCGCAGTATTGCTGCAATGTGCTCAAAATGTTTAAAAAAAAAACTTACACACACACACTTGAGGACATTTAACCCCTTTAATCCTATAATTAAAGGCTATAATTAAAATTACAGCCTGCCTGATCTTTTTTTGTCAATAAATGTGTCAGGAATTGTCCTTTGAGTAAATATTTTCACCCTTTTTATTAGAAATAAATATTCTGCATTTCTGTGCCGACTCCATTTTTGTTGACTCACTATTATCTCGAGTTCGGTCACCCCATGCATTTGTGATTTATTGATTTTACTTTTATTTTCTTCCTGTTAACAATAAAGAAGAAATAAATCACTTGCACATCTGTGTCCGTCTGGACAAATGCAGCCACAACTTTTGGAACACAGAAAGGATTTTTCTGCAAATATTTCATGATAATAATCGAGTCTGTGTAAAATTTTAAGGGCGTCCAAAAACTTTTTTCCACTTCTGTATGTTAATTTTGTGTTCCAACATTAGAAGTTGCAGAAAAACAAAAACTTCTGTACATGGTCTAAATGAAAAAAACAAACAAACAGTATTTTGGTAAAATTTGTACCCAATAATGTCCCATTTTTAAATGCTATTTATACAGGATGCAGGTGTTTTCCCACCATCTTTTACAGATTTTTTTTTCCATTGCTAACGTGACACACCAGATGAACCATCCAATGACCCATCTTTGACTACTCCATCTGGAAACGAGTCTATAGCAGGGGTCACCAACCTTTTTGAGCCTGAGAGCTACCGTAAAGATGCGCAGAACTATGGCGGGCTATTTGCTTGATTTAGTGTCTTTAAGTTATATAAACTTTATAGCTTACCTTAAAATAATAATTATGCACTTGATAGGCTACATATGACATTGCATGTTTACCATTTACTCTTAATAATTTCTAACAATAATTATTACTGCAGATTATGAACTCATATGAGAACATTATACTTACATGCATCTTGAATTATTTATTTCTCTGTTAAATTTTTCTGTGATGTGCAACAGTCACAGTTTTGTGATGTTTTGTTAAGTGAAAAAGTAAAGGGCTCTGGCCGGTACTCGTGATAGAGGTTTGGTGTCAGCATCAACATAACCTTTGACCTCATGCTGGTCAAAATTTAGGGCAAAACAGTTGATTTTTAAAATGCAATGCACATTACATGTGTTTTTTTTTTGCATTCATTTAGTGTGTCTTTTTTTAGTAAACCATGACATTGAAAATAATAAATGGCTATTCATATAAAGTTCTGTGGTGTTTTTAAAATGTCCCTGAGTGCAACTCATCGGCTCCCTGTGGGCTGCCAGGTGCTCGCGGGCACCTAATTGGGTACACCGGGTCTATGGAAGTGTTTGGGGAGGACAGACCCTTTCAGAGCATATCAGGCAGCTCCAGCTTGCCAAGCTCCAATCTACAACGATTTTGAGTCCTTTAGAGCAGGACGAGATGGAGCTACGAGAGAGATGACGACAGGAAGTGGATTAGCATAGATGCTAACGGCTTCAGTAGTAGTTTTATCAGATCTGGAGCACGTTTCTTTATTAAATGGAAAACAAATATCTGCGCAACAAACTCCTCTATAGGAAGGATATTTGCTCCACTTCTGTCATGTTTTGATGAGAGTTTGTTTTCTAAGATCTGTAGTGCAGTAGCGCCCGCCTATTACATTATCTGCCTGATCTGTAATAAATGCTGATTGATGGTGCAATCGTCCAATCACCTGCTGAATTTGCTTCTGTAAGGTTCTCCCCTCCTCAAACACTTTCTATGAGGGCTAAGTTAGATGGAAGAGTAAAATATATTGAACAGTCCATCTGGTGTGAAAGGTGAGCTTTCACATGCTGAAAATCACAGCTGTGTCGATATTCTCCATTTCTGTGTCGACTCTGTTTTTCAGTTTGTTGACTCATTATTGTCTTGAGTATCTTTGTTCTCTTTTTGTTTCCTGTCTCTTTTTTTTAATAAATGGGAATAAACCGACTCCACCCTTAAACTAATGCACATGTGGATGCTCACGTCTATAAAGAAAACCCAAAACACAGACAGCAGTGACGGGAACAGAGACGGAGCATTAAGAGAGCAGAGGAAATGAAACAGGAGGTGCAGAGGACGAGGAGGTCACACCGGAGGCTGGTGTCAGCCCCCCTGAGTCTCATCCCCTTCCACCCTCCTCTCATTCCTCATCTCCTCACCTCCTCTCCCTCTTCTCCTCTGTGTATTTCCTTCCCATGATTCCTCACATGACCTCCACTGATGCCTTCATTATGAGAGTTATTCCATCCTCTGCTCAGCTCCATTCATCTCCTCCTCACAGGTGGCCAAAAACTCTACTGCACACTCCCTTCTGCTCAAAGTTTTCCCCTCAGCCCCTAAAATGTCTCTACAACAGAATTATGAAATATTTATCTGAGTATGAAGAGCAGCAAAGTTTAGTGAGTTATCATGTGCACCTGTGGCACTACGCTCATCTACATGCCTGAATGTTTAACTTTGTTATAATTCTGGTAGAAACTTTAAAGGGATACACCAACATTTTTTTGTTATCGTGTCTTGCCTCACTCCAGAGTCCATGACAAGCAGATAGACACCATTCTTTGGACTGTGTGTGCAGTAACATGGAAGAGCAGGCAGAGTTCACCTACCGCTAATTAGCTTAGCTCAAACACTGGGCCAACAAAACAAAGCCTCTGTTTAAGAGTAGAAGAAGATAATACAGCAACAGTAGAAGATAATGTAACACAACACGGTAAAAAAGAGTAACAACAAGCACACAGGACTGTTTATAGTTGCCAAAGAGTTTACCTGATGACTGCAGGAAGAGGCAGGCTAACACTACCCACTGATTACCAGTGTTTGAGCTAAGCTAGTTACTGCACACACCGTCAAATCTATCTGCTTGTCATGGACTCAGGATTGAGGCAAGGCATGAAAACAAACAAAAAAAATGTTGGCGTATTCCTTTAACAGCCCAGATTACATTTACAAGAACAGGTGCTGGAGAAAACCAAGTCCATCTTCCTCCCACCCCTGTGCACCGAGTACGGGCCATTCCCCTCTGGCCATCGCCTCATCACTCCCTTAGCAACTAAGCCAGATAAAAACTCTCTTTGTGCCTCTCTGAACTGAACTGAAATCAAACAGTGACTCAGTTTGATTAAGGGTTGGGAAATATTTAGACTTTTAAAGACATAAAACTGGTTTACAATTGTAAAAACATAAAAAAAAAATATTTTCATGACATATTTAGTCATGATTGTTTAAAGTTGCTGATTCGATCCCTGAGTTGGTCAGGGCCTTTCTGTGTGGAGTTTACATGTTCTCCCTGTGCATGCATGGGGTTCTCTCTGGGCATGCTCGTACACCTTAGTTCCTCTGTTTTTATGCAAGTCACTTGGTCTTGTTTCCATGTCAGAGGTCTGACTTCATGGCCACAATTCTTCCACGTAGACCACCTCTGGCCAGACGTCTGTGAATAGGTGATGGGGTACTTTAGTCCCACTAGTTTCTGGCAGTCCTGAGCTGATGGCCCTGCTGGACTTCTTCTGATTTTAAAGAGAAGTATCTAACCTGCCGCACTCAGTTTACTTGGTCTACCACTAAGTCTATAGTCCTTAGAGCTGACGGATTTCAGGAAAAGATCTAATTGGAATTTTTCTTGCAGATATTGCAATTTCAATTCAATTTATGATTTTCTTCAAATCAAGCTTCAGTGAAATATTCACTATGTTTACAGTACAGACAACAGTAAGGAAATCAATGATCAAAAGCACATAACACATTATTCATCCTCTAATATTGATGATAAATAATCTGTTTTCATTATTTAAGGGATACTCCAACTTCTACTCCTAAACAGAGGCTTTGTGTTGTTGACCTGCTTACAGCACCTCTGTAAATGTATATCTGTCAAATAGTATGTGCAAAATAGTTGACACAACAGATCCTGGGTCAGTCGGGAGCGCTGCAAAAAGTTGCAGCTTTGGCGATCACATGGTTGCGTTGTCTGAAATTGTGATTTCGATCCGAAAATTATAAATCTTTCAGCCCTATACCAGATAGGGCTGGGTATTTCCAGCAACCCCACGATACGATACGTATCTCGATACTGAGGCCAAGATACGATATGTATCCTGATACACCTAAATTGTAAACATTGACTACGCTTTTAACAGAATTCCCGACAAGTTTTGTTTTTTATTACAAGAAGACAAAGAACAAGGAGGAGTTTTAGATGATTCTACAACTTAAGAAACTTGAATTCAGGTCCCCAAAGATGGTAGACCTAAGTTTGAAGTTAGAACATGTGCATCATCATGTAGATGGGCTTCTACTTTGAACTGTGCCATTGTTAATATTATAAGTGTATTTACAACAACTGTCAAAACACTGAGGCAGTATCGATCCTGTAGAATCCGTATCGATACACGTATCCAAAAGGAGTGCATGACGATATTTTGCCGTATCTATATTTTGAACACAGGCCTAATACCAGATGCCTTCTATGTACATCTTCTGTGTCGCCTCATCATCAACAGCTGTGCTTGATTGCTGGATGAAAACAAAAACCTTCAGTAAAGCAACAAACGCTTTTAGAATATCAATGCGATCCGCCATACCACCTGTGTGTTGTTTACCAACACCTGAGTAACACAGACTAACACCCTCCCACTTTCGTTCTGCTCAAACTGGTATGAACGTGGGTTGGTTCACTAGAAAGCACCAAGGTTTTGAGAATCCAGAACAGAACCTGTTCCAGAACCAGAACCGTGCCGGTGTGAAAGCCCTCAGTGTTGCTCACATCATCATCTTCAGGACTCGATGTTCTTCAGTATACTGAAGATCGTTCTTGATGATATTGGCTGCATTTTTTGGGTCATTGTCCTGCTGCAGAATAAACTTGTATTACATCTGAGTATCTGTTTGTATTTCTAATCACTGAGGACACCACTATCCTGATCAATCCACAGCTGTTTGCAAAGATGCAGTCCTAAAGTTACTTCCATGTTGCCTGCAGACACTCATTCCTGTACCAGACCTTCAGTGAACAAGCTCCCTCCTGCTACAGACACATACTTCAGATTTGGCCTCATAAGTCCAAAGCACCTGCTGTAGTTTTTCTGCAGCCTAGTTCAGGAAAAAAATCAGTGACAGTCCACATGTCCATATCAATGAAAACAAACAACCTTCTGATTTTTCCCATGATCCAGCAGCGCTAACACAACATCTGTCATCATTGTTTGACTCTGCTCTGACCGTTAGTGTAATTACGGTTATTTTCTTCAAGGTACATCCAGAGCCAGGACACAAAACAACACCGCGAGTCCTCACTTTGTCCCAATCTGTTCCCTCAGATGTACAGCACGCCTCCCTCCACCTGTCTCCCATTCTTCCTTCCTAATCAGGCGTCCCTGCCAATCAATCCGATCGCCATGACAACACTTAATATGACGCCCACCCCTCCCCACTGAAACAGCGCCGCCACCGCCGCTGCCTCCCACTCCTCTAAACAAAAACAAAACAGAAACAGGGAGAGGCGGCTGAATTCCGACAGCTCAGGATTGATGAGGGGGAGTCCTGTCAGAGGCCAGAGATTAGATTAGGACTGACGCACACACACCAACAGCCCGACCGAGGCAGCAGGTGCTTTTGGTTAAACCTTAATTACATGATCTCTGATTTCTCTAATTGATATGGTAATGACTATGTAATTAATGCAGAAGCAGAAATACCAGCAGCTCTGCTAATGAACGGATTTATTTGATTAGATATCCTCCTGCATATTTATGTTTGCTGCGGCTCAGAGGACGGCGAGGTGTTTTCAAACGGATGTTTGTGGCTGTTGTCACTGTGTCGCTCATGATGGCATGCCGCAAACACAACACTGGATGTGACAGAATGTAACACACGGACATAAATCAATGCCAAAGTGACATAAATACTGTCATAATTTTCTGCAGAAACTGGACACTGAGTCAGACAGATACTGTAGATACATAGTTGCATATATATATATTTTAATCATTATTATTGATTCTTTTTTTTGTTTTGCTCTATTTACTATATGCATTCTCTTGCAGAAGTGTTAATTCCATCATCATTAACAAATTAAATTAATATGAAATGAAATGAAATGAAAAAACAAATATGGGCTAACACTATCTAAGCTAGTACTGAGTAAGAGGCAGAATACACCCTTAACTGCTCACCAGTCAATCACAGGGCTGACAGACCACTGGTTCTGAAATCGTGTGGGGTTTGCTTTGAGGAGAGTCCAGATATGCTTAGGATTTAAGGAATTAATCTTCCTACTGTTTGGAGTTTTATTTTATTTTTTAACCATCCTTATCTGCTAAATGTTGTGTAAAAGCTTTGTTTAACAAATGATCTGCTTGTTACAAAAAACAATTATCCTGACGATAAATCACGCAGGACACACAGAGATCAGACCAGCCCTCTCTGTTTTAAAATCATGAAAGTTAACATTTTTGACACAGTAAATTTGAATACACACAAGTTCTGTATACAGCTATACAAACTAAGTTACCTGGTAATTTGCAAAAGATGTTCAAACCTAAAGAGAGGGGCTATAATCTAAGGGGTGAGTAAAAATTCATTTGCCTGAACGTCCACGCAACTCTAAAAAACTAATTTATGTTTGAGGAGTCAAACTCTGGAGCAGGGATGTCACTTTAAAAATGTGCAGTAACATAAAAATAGTGAAATTAAACTAAAGACAATTATGAATAGATTCATTCAAGTAATTTAACTAAACGTGGTTTTATACCATAATCATTTATTAGCACACAAGTAATGCAAATTCTGTATATTGTAACACTTATTATTACTAAAGGTGGATGATTCTATTTATTATAAAAAAATGAAGATGAGAACAAGTTTTATTATGGAGAGGCTTATTGTTGTGTTTACTTAGTTGTGAGATGGATGTGTATGAACACAAAAGTGTGCATTTAAATATGTATGTTCATATATATATATATATATATATACATATATACATATATATATATATATATAAATATACAAATATAAAGAGATATTGGAGCAATTTTGATATCAGTGTAAAGGTGCATTAGTTAATGGAAAGGTATGAAAAACTTACCTAAAATATAACATACAGATGTATAATATCAGGTACACTGTAATGATAATAATATCATGAGGTGAGAAGGCCTCGCGCTTATTAATGATAATAATTGTAATTGTAATAATATTATTACAATTACAATGTGTTTACAACATGTGCTGCATATATATTGTTGTTATTATAATTTTTCTATTACTCGTATATATTTTGTATATAAAAATAATGACAGCTATTAAGAATTTTGTTTCTGTTTTATGATCTGATTTGTAAAGAAGGTGCAGGACTAGACTGCTTTATTCTGTGGCCTCTCAAACTGGTTTACTGTGTTGCCACACATGTTTATGTACTTATGTGTGACATGTACGGGTGTTTGGTGAGTCATTTTGTTTTGACTTTGTTTCTTTTTTTATTTTGAGATAAATGAAAAAAACTTTTACTCTTTATGAAAACAGTGCAGCTTTGGTGTCAATGCAGTTTAGCCTCCCTGCATCTGAACTATTTATTGTACATTTAATACCAACAATACAGCACACACTTTAGTATCATAAATTAGAGCTAAACTGGTTTTGTGTAGGTTTTGCATCATCTGTAGTTTTTTTCTATTAAAAAAGGGGAAGATTTGATTAAAATAGGAATTAAAATTGTGCGAGGAAAAATCATTAATTTTATTTTCAGGCCATATCCCCCAGCTCTAAGTAAAAATAACTTTATTTTAACAGGATAACTCAAAAAAGTTTTGAGTGGAATTTGATTACATTTTCAGGATGGGTCAGAAACTGTAGATTATAGGGCTGATCTGGGTCCAGATTTTTTTGTCCACATTTTCACTAAAAATTCAACAAGTTCTCAAAGGATTTGGATGATATTTCAGGGAATATTGGTCAAAACACAAGAGAGAAGTGATTAGATTTTGCTGGTGATCCAAATCCAGATGAGGATTTTTTTAATGATTTGTTTACAGTGCAGGATAGGTCAGTTTTCCACATTTTTTGAAAATAACTCTACTGACAATATTGGAAATTCTGAGCGGAGGTTTATGTCCTTAGAGCACTTCTACTTTATTTAGAAACATTCTGACAATGAAAAGAAAAGCCAGATGGGACTGGAGAGGAAAGCTACTCGCCAAATTCACCCACTTTTCTAGATGTTGTTGTTGCATAACTGTGAAGAGAGTTTTCAGAAATATTGAGTGTTTGGGACTCATATTGTAGTTAATGACACAAAAACAAAGAACTAAATAGATCAAATAATCACCTTCCTGGATAGACTAAAAAAATGATTCTGTTGTCATAAGCAACTTACTGTATTGATTTGGTTTTTAAATTAACATTTAATTCACTATATTCCTGTAAATGATGTGGCTCTCATCTGCTGCAACCTATTCCTCTTTTAAAAATATATCAACACATCTTAAGAACAGGATATATTTTACAGCCCTATCATACTGAAGCAAACACAAAGTCAAACATCTTCACATCTACACCAACAAATCAATGAACAGTTTCCATCTTCATACCTTCAGAGCTCCAGTTTCCAAAAGTTTAAAGAATGAGAAAGATTATTTAGAATGAAACGACTTCTGACTGCAGTAAAATATTGATAATAAATTCTATATTGGGGCTTTATGTGCTAAATGATGCTTTCATAATGGAAAAAGTCTCTAATTTTGTTGTGCAGCATTGAAATCACATTAAAGGTGTTATGACCGTCTTCTGCAGGTAGGTGTTGCTGTTGGGCTTCACATACAGGAGCAGCTACACTGATTTAGATGAATGGAAACAGTTGCACCTACAAGTCAATGCAATTTGACAATCATAATTACTCATAACAGAACATTAAAACAATATTTATAGTGCTCTCATAAGAAGCTACTCCTCAGAATTTACTTAAAAGGACATTAACTCAACTGCAGGAGACAGACACTGAATCCAAGACAGTTTTAGCTTTTACTGATTATTACAGATTATTTTACACTTTTATTTCAGTACTTACAAATGCATGGCAGGCACCTTTTTAGAAATGACAACAGCTGTATTTTATTGTAAATATTGAGTGTTTAATGTTGTCATGGAGGATTTTGTTTCATTTCTTTATGTACATTTATATTTTTCTGATATTTTGAACTGGCTGGTTGGCAGTATTACTCTGTCAATACTACAGCCAATAGATGTTATGTGTACAAATGGACAAAAGGCCAGAGAGAGGACAAAAACCAGACCTGCCAGACTTTCTGTGGCAGTCGTGTGGCGTTTAACCCTGCGTTCACATCAAAAGCAGTAAAATCGCCTGTGGACACTCGTACAGAAACGCACAGAACACAGCCAAGACAGATCAGCCGTGCTCTGGATGACTACATGCCGTCATTCTCGTTTTCACACATTAGGGCTGGGCGTTATGGCCTGAAAATGTAATCCCTGATTATTTTCCATAAAACTCGATATTACTTTTTTAACCGATTTTTTTCCCTCTCAAGGTAAAAACCTCCAAGAGACACAAAAACATGAGAATCAAGTTTTGCTTTTATGTTAGAGAAATACATTCTGAAACTAAACAGAATGTCCCTGTAATGTTACCTTCCATGCTTTTATTTTTTCATAAAATGTTGATAATGTAGTTTGAACGTAGGCGGGTTTGTCTACATGAACACTAAGTTCTGAGCTGTTTTCACAGAACATTAACATGAAACCCTCTGATCAGAATTTGATCTCATTTAAAAATCAAATACAAGCCTAAACATGCACTTGGCAAAGCCTGACAAGGCCTACCACAATGAAAACTGTAAATTTTCAGTATTTGTTTTATTTTCGGCCATATCTCCCAGCCCTAGATCTAACTGACTTTCCTTTTGGTGGTTCTCAGTATGAAGACAGACAGTTTTAATGTGTTTCACTCTTACATTGTTTCAGTCTTTAACTCTTGGAGCTAACATGTTTTTAGTTTAAGGCTGCTTAAGTTGTAAAAAGCAAATGCAACATCAAATCCACTGATTTGTTGTTTTTATTCTTTCTCTTTATCATGTTTGAGGCTTGAGGATGGTCTCTGCTGGCTTAAATGTGAGTAAACTTAAACAATGGTTACTACTTGTTGAGGTTTAGGAGAGACACTGGCGGACAGCTCTGGATTTCTCATCAGCATCATTCAATCAAACAGTAAAACTTTATTTATGTAGCACCCAACCCCCGAACCCACCTACCCCGCAATCCATACACAGTGTTGGTAAGATGCATCCTAAATAAAGACAGTAGTAGAACAGGGACATTTTTGTACGCCTGAGGTACGCACTCTTAAAGGTCTAAAATGAGTTAACACAGGGATTTGGGTTAAAGTGTAAAATTAAATATATCATAAAACAAAATAAAAATAATAATAAACTGAAATGAAGTAAAAAAAAATAATAATAAAAGGGTGCGGTAATAAGAATAAAAACACTAAAAGGTAATTCAGGTAAAGCCAGACTAAATAGGTAGGGGAGCTTTAGCTGTAAAGGTTGGTGACTGCTGCTCCAAACCGAGACACAATCACAAAGAGCTGTAACTTCATTGGCGAAGGGTCAACTGTGACAACTCAAAGAGACCCCTCAGCGATTCCTCCACGCTCTCTGAAACACTAACAGGAGGCTGGATGTTTGGGGAGAGACTCCACAATAACAGTTTACCTTCTGCAGAGGGGAGAAATCACGTCTCCTGCCCCAGACTGCAGCCCCGTCTTCTCCTGTCAGAAATCTGCAGGGAGAGTCGAGCGAAAGCACATGTGGGTCCTGACCAGGTGTGAGGAGTCAGGAGTCCTCGGGCCTCCATAAGAGCACCACACACACTCTGCTCTGACAGCCGATCTGAACGCAGCTCCAACTTTCTCTGCTCCTGAGTCTGAGGGTTTGCAAACGAGAGAGAAGAATCTGGACAGATCCCACACAGGCTGATGTGGAGTAATGGCTTCAGTGTCAGGGGAAGAGGAAGAACGAGCGGGGTAAACCGTCCACCTGAAGACGTCAGAGTTTTCAATACTTCTATCTGAACTATTTTAAACAACTAAATCTTTGTTTCTGAAAAGACTGGTCGTGTCAAAAAGTACAAAAACTGTTGGAAAACCGCTCTGCACGGTCTGATAGTGGTCCTCAACTAATGGGAACCAAAGAGGGCTGTGGGGATATTTTTCTAAATGTAGAAAAAAGTGAATCAAAAAGTGATTTTTGAGAGATTTCAACCCATCTTATCTTATTATCAGGGATGCACAATATTGGATTTTTAATGATATCAATCCATCCATTATCTGTTATTCCTTTCAGGGTCGCAGGGGGTCAGAACCTGTCCCGGCTGACATTGGGTGAGAGCTGGGGTAAGATTGTATTTTTTTGTTTTTATTGCATTGTTATCTAAAAAAAAGACTGCATAGATTTAAACTACATTGTATACAATTTAAGGGCTGTAAAATTTGACTAATTTTAGTTCTGCAGTCTCTGTTGTAAGAGAGATATTTCTTACAAGGGAATACTCTCATAAATGTCCAGTAAACAAATTAAAATGAACCCTCAAAGACTTGAAATAAGGATGAAAAATAAAGAAAAACTAAAGTTTAAAAGTACAATAAAATTACATTGCTGTGACGCATGATGTGACATTAGGCTGCATAAAAAGATGTAACCCCATTTTTTGCATGTAAATTTCTGCAGGCAACACAAAACCACTGATCTGATTCCATTTTTTTTACGATTTCAATTTAGTGCAAAAGTTTGACAGAAATCTTCATAAATCCAGTCCTCTCCTGCACTCATGTCTCTTTAAATGAAGTTTTATAAGTCTGTTTCTTGTCAAAGCAAAGTACTGGTCTGAAAATGTTTGTTGATGTTGTTCCTCTGAGTCGAGCTGCATTAATATTTTTTAAGTTTTGGGAAACAGCTGAGACATTAAAACACAGATTAGGACGACCCTAAAACTCTCCACAGCCCAGTTCTGGTCTCAGCTCCTCCTTCATGTGGGTCAGGACAGTCCCTGTGAGCTAACATCATTAAAGCCTGGAGCAGGTCTGCTGCTTAACTAACTTACCTCCTCTGACGCACGCGCTTCTCGGGGGCACGCGGGCCACGCGGTGATGGATGGCCTTACAGGAGCTCGGGTCAATTAACCGGCCCGGGGTTCCCTCCGTGCCGGCGGCAGCAGACAGCACCGGGAGCACCGAGGGGGAGCCTCCACCTGAGTCACGAGGCCCGCACGGTAATTAATCACCAGCGCGAGGCCTTCTCACCTCACGAGGCCGCGCGCACAGACAGCCAATACGTGCGCGCGGCCTAAATTACATCTCGGCTGCTTTAATCTGGCTAATTGTCGATATAAAGAGAGAGGAGGGGGAGCAGTGACGTGAAGAGTCCACTTTCACCAACAACAGGGTCTGAAGAACAAACCGGAAGAAGACAGATACCTGTTTGTCTGTTTTTAACCCTTTGAGGCCAGAGAGGGGTCAAAGGTGACCCCGCTGAGATTTTATATCTTTATCAGGGATCACCACCTACATTTGTAAAAGGGACAGTTTTTCTAGACATATGCACAAATAAAAAAAGATGAACAGGGAAATTAGAAATAATGTTACAAGTACTTTGGTCTGATTATTATGTCTGAACATAATATTTTGACCTTTTTGCTTGTATCTACTGTTTCTTAGCAAGTGAGATCAGCCCCTTTCACTTCACTTGCGGCCAACTACTCAGGGCAATTTAGATGTCTTTTAATTGTTTTGCTAACACGGTTGCACACAAGTGTCAGGACACAACTTTGAGGCATAAAAACTTGACTTCAGTGATCATCAGCTACATTTGTACAATGGCCATTTTTTTCTGGGCATATATGCATCAGGGTCAAATGGGAAAAAAAAGCTGATCAGGGCAGTAAACAATAATGTTACAACTATTGTGGTCTAAATATAATATTTGAGCCTAATACTTGGATTTTTTAAAACTTGTATCTACTGTTTCTTTGCATTTACAAGTGAGATCAGCCCCGTATCACCCACCCTGCAGCCAACAACTTCACAAGATCTTCTGGGATTTGCTGGGTTTGACTCCAACACACTTGTTTTCATAGTTGATTTAATGGCTTATAATGACTGACGGGTGGATTTCTGGAAAACACTTTGAATATGAACTCACTCCCTTTAAAATGGTTTCAGTCACAGTGTTATTGGGAGCTGCATTAATCATATGTATTCAATGACAAAAAGACATCTTTAAAATCACAACAAATATATTTTTGCAGTAAAGTAATTTCATCATTCACTCAATGAACTTGTTTTGTGCATTAACATCCTTGTTGTGGTTTTTCATGTCTTACCTTTTGTATCACTAATGCTCAACATACTTTCCCATGTTAGTTCATGCTGACTGACTGTTTCTTTTTGCAGTAGTAGTGCACGTGCCTCACAGCAAGAAGGTTGCTGGTTCCATCCCCGAGTCGATCAGGCCTTTCTGTGTGGAGTTTTCATCCTCCCTGTGCATGCATGAGTTCTCTCTAGGCACTCCAGCCTCCTCCCACAGACAAAAAACATGCTCATTAAGTTGACTGGTGACTCTAATTGCCCTTAAGTATGAGTGTGAGCGTGAATGGTTGTCTGTCTCTGTGACGATCACACCGGAGAGAGAAAGCTGCAGTGTTTTAGCTCTGTATCCAACAGCAGCTCAACTTTGATGATACACTTTTTAACATGTAACACTGACCCACACAGGCTGCCTGGACATTATCCTGATGATATCAGGGTAGCATGTGTGAAAAAGGTTTTCGTGTCTATTTCATGTAAACAGTTTCTTAGCTGATATAAAAACAACCATGCAAAGCTCAACCTCCAAATCCTTTTCCCATAATTCCCTAATCCTGTCAAGATTAACACATGAAACAAACTGTAATTTATCATAAAAAAGACTTGTTAATTTCTTGTTAATTTTGTTGACTAATTATTTTCGTCATAGTTTTCATCAACAACCTTTTTTCCCCTGACCAAAACTAGACAGTAACTAATAAAAACAAGTGCACATGGACAAAAACTGAAACTAAATTAACTGACATGTTCATTAATAATTTAAAACTAGATGAAAATGTTTGACAGAGACTTAATCCAATCAGATCTAATTTGCTCATGTAGAAAGTAGGGACAAGTGAGGAATATATCCAATCACAGCTACTTTGGTTGTGTGGAAAGGTTGGATGAGTTAAGAGGGACATCCAATCACAAGCCTCATGGTGGTGGGATAAGTTGGGGAGGGATCCAATCAGAGCTACTCTCTTTATGAATTTGTAACTGAGATGCTCTGCCAGGTAGCCTAAATAAAGGTGAGTGCATTTCACACAAAAGTTCAATTTGTTTGAGTTCATTTATACAATCAAACTTTACAAGCATTCAATAAAGATGTTTAATTTTATCCCAGTGTAAAACATGACTTCAGAAATTCAAGGAAACATAAAAAATGCTTTACCCTCATATTCTAGTCTACTAAATTAACAGTAGATTTCATCGACTAAAATGTTGTGAAATTTCATCAACTGTAACTAGACTAAAATTAAAACAATTTAGATGACTGAATTATGACCTAAACTAAAATATTTTAGGCAAAAGACTATAAAACTAAATTTAAAAGGGTTATCAAAATGGACACTGCTCACAAACAATCACACTCACACACACACACGTAAACGCAAAGGTGCGGGGCACAGATTGCGAGGCTGGGACAGAGACGTCACTCTGCGCTCACAGGACCCTCTGCGCTCTGGACAAAAGCAGCAGGCTGACAGATGAGGTTTGCGTCGGGGGGCTGGACAGCTATGTGTTGCTGTGTGCGTGTGTTCTTATGCATGCATGCATGTCTGAGTGTGTGTGTGCACCTATATGTGTGTGTGTGTTTACATGTGTGTGCATTTTGTAGGGGGGGTTGGTCTCATGGGGCAGCTCTGTGTCTGTCCCATCTGCCACCCCACTCTACTAACACCCAGGGGACCGTCAGAGAGGGTGGGGGGGATTCATTTTGCAAAAAGGAATCGGGGGTCCAGCGGTCTAATGGGCAACAATGCAGTTTTACTGACGGGCCAAAGGCAAAGGACACCGGCTGGGTGTGTGAAGCCAATCTATTTGACAAAACAGTGGGCCACCCCCGTCAGGCTGGGCCTCGGTGTGCCTAATAAGGCACGCACACCCCTGAAATTATGCCTCCAATGAGAGCGGGGCGCACTGTATTTTCATGCACACAGACGCTGCATACACCCGGGGCTAATGTCATCCTAATGCATGGCCGTGCTGTGGCCAGAGGGCTAATTGGGTATATAAACACAAACATATCCCCTGAGAGGCATGGCCAGGGTGTGTTCTGTGTTATATGCTCCACGTGTTGTTACGAAGAGTAATCGTGACTTCAGCACAGACCCTCATTGGGCAGGGTGATACAGACCAAGAATCAGATCCTAACATTTTTAAGCTTAACGGTGGAGTCACTGAACTTGTGAACTGTGAGAGGAAACTACCAAATAATGAGCTAAGATGCTACCGGCTAATATGTCTGAACATCTTCCTGTGGGGTGCAGGCATAAACCAAGCAGCAGTCTTTGCGTAAAAAATGAACCCAGTGCCTAAGAGCTGTTGCACTCTGGCTGCGTTAAACTTGTGTGACGGCAGCGGTGTGTGAATGTTTGCATGTTGGCAAACATATTATCAAGTCAGCTTTCAGACTGCTCACGTCAGTCGTGCAGTCGTGTCCATAAAAAATCTCATTTTGTCACCGTTGTGTCACTCAGTGATGTCACACCCGCTCAAGTTTCTTCGCGATTATATCATATCATATATCACCATAAACTGTGCAATTCTCCAACAATGTGCAATATTCCCACGTGCAATTACTTTGTGAATGTGTAAATAATTCTTGTAGTGTTGTTTTTAGGTTTTTATATTTCTAGTCTTTTATATGTTTATAATAATGTACATACTGTTTTTATACTAAAGTCTTTTTTTTAATGATCATTGCTGTCCCCTTTGCTGCTGTAACACTGGTAATTTTCCCGTGTGGGACAAATAAAGGTTTCTTTTATTCTATTTTATTCTACATATTTGTCTGTATTAGCTGACATTATTCAAACTGTATCCTTTTTACCTTAAAACACTGCAGCTGACGACCCTTCTCGTCTCCCTTGGGCTGATAAACAGGTCGAGGAAGGACAGGACTGCAGTGAACTGACACTTCTGTTGAACAAGGAGGAACTAATGTTCTCACTAACTAATGTTTCCACATCAACATGGATTGTCACTCTGTGATCCGGAACAAAAACAGTTGTTGTGGGTGTCGTGCAAATTTTTCAACTTTGGCAACCGAGCGAAGCAACCTGGTTGCGTGGCCAAAGCGACCTGGTAGCACGACCAAGTTGCCCAGGTTGCGTCCATTGCATTGCGTGAAGGCTGGCTCAGCCCCATTGTGGCTGTACATTGACTTTGCATGGAGGGTGGTCACCCAAGATGCGTTTGGTGTGAACGCACCTCGACATTCACAAATATGTTTTTGCCAAATGAAAATCTGAATGGAGTGACTGCCCAAACAACAAACTGTATGAAATTTCCCCTTTGATAAACAGTTCAAGACCAGCATGGCTGAAAAGCCGCAAGGACCAAGTGGTCTTTACTAGATGTCGGGTTTATCATTCAAGACTGACTCACTCATTCATACTCAAAGCAGAATCTCCTCCTGATCGGGTTGGTTGTCAATGTCCTTTGACGATAAAACACATTCTTTTAGATTGTGCAGGTCTTATCCTCCTAAGGGAGCAGTTTTACAGAGTAGCTGGTCTACAAGATCTTTTTAACAGAGGTAATTTTGGACTTTACATACTTTTATAAGTTGATCTGGAAATGTCTGTCTAATTTGTTTTCACCATGAAGATGGCCTGAATTGCCGACATGGCGTTAAACCTCTATTCATCCTTCCATCTTTCAGACTGCCTTGCAAGCCACGCATCTCACACACCGAAATTCCAAGAACTGGAGGCATGTCTATTTTCTTTATGAGCCGTGTGCATTTCTTGGCTAAAACAAGCAGGAAAATGAAAACACAGAGAAATATTTTCTTCCTCTAGAATACATCTAGAATATGAGGTAGAATAATAACTCTTCCTGTCTGTGCCTCTCAATGTGGAGAAACTCTCATTTCCTTCCACAGGTTTCCCAGATCTGTAAATTGATGAATCAGATTCCTTGTGGGGAGTTTTCTGTTGTTCTTCCTAAACTTCAATAGAGGCTCATTATTGGGGTGATACATGGAGAAACAAAGCTTTAAAACGCAGCCACAGCATAGCAAACACAACGGCCTGGTATACAATACAACTTTATTTATATAGGGCTTTTAAAACAACCTCAGTGAGCCAAAGTGCTGAACAGGTAAATAAGTAAGAGAATATAAAATAAATTAAAAAACATAAAATAAACTAGAAAAGTGAATGAATTTAAAAAATAAGACTTGTGTGTACATGCACCTGGTGTGAACTGGGCATAAATGCTCATCGTTGTACCTATTATTGGCCAGATAAAGATTTTGTAATTTATTAATAACTCTAAATAATTGATGAATATATAAACCATGTCTTAACCTTTAAATGTTTGAACATATATGTCAAAAACCCTCTTTATTTCCCAGCCCTATCAGCTCATCAGTGCCTCTACAGTATCAATAATGAAGGATGACATGGTGCTTGCTCTCACACACCCGGCAGCTCGATGCTCTTTTTGAAGCCGTGCGTACAGCTTGATGGGGAACGACTCGGTGGCAGGTGGCATCTCATCCCGTCTTTATCCAAACTGTGATCAGAAGACAGTAAACGGCGGCGAACGACAACAACAACAGCAACGACAGAACAGCCATGTGGAAGAGAAGCATATGGCTCTTGCACCAGTGGGCAGAAGGAGCACTCAGCAAGATGAATGCTGAGGTGCTGGCAACAAAGCTGACTCCAACTTGTCAAATTAACAGCACATCAAAAGAGAGAGAGGGAGACGAGGGGGAGGAGGAGGCAGAAGCAGCACGAGCTTCTTTTTTTGACAAGTGCCACTTGATGGTGACAAAGACGGCACAGAGAGGAACAGTGACTCCCCGTCGAGGTCGATCACAGAGACAGTCAGCAGACGTTTGAAGTCCTCGTGTCTCTCACTGTCAACACGCTGAGCCGCTGATGCTCTGTTTGTCCATCAGGGGCGCTTTTAGTTATTTGGAGGCCCCTGGCAAAGACCAATACAAGGCCCCTTTCCCTTTACTGTAGCTTATTGGAATCAAAGCATGTTAAAAAAATACTTCAAGGCTGTTTAAGAGGCTTCTGAAGTGCAGAAACTGAACAATCTTAGGTCATATTTTACCAAAAGAGAAGGGACAAGCAAAACTACAATGCTGGCTGGGAAATTCGTTTATATCAGTTGCTTTATACACAGTATAGCAGTAGGAATATTAAAGGTGCAGTGTGTAGAAATTGGCATTTTAGTGTCATCTAGTGTTCAGATTTTGGAATGAGCCCGTCTGTTACTAAAACATCAGAACACGAAGAGCCAGTGAAGACCAAAAAGGATCATTTACAACAGTTACCAGGTGAGGGTTTTTTCATTCACATTTGTAACTATTATTTTTATAGATTATAGGTCAGTTGAAATGATGGTTATAGGTTTTGTAAACTTTTAGTAACACAAGCAAACATTAGCAAATTAATGCTAAAAAAAAAATCGGTTTCGCTCTTTTTGTCCCCAAAACCTACCAGTTGACAACATGGCGGTTGTTATGTCAGCCTCCACAAAGGGGAGACCCGCGGTACATAAATATAAAAAGCTTTTTCTAACTTAATAAAAAGAAAATGAAAGTTTTATGGGGATTATTGTACACCTATTTCGACAGACTTTGCATACAAATAGAAACATTATATCCTATATTCATCGTTTCTGTTTGGCGAAATGCTGCCAACTTCTACACACTACACCTTTAAATAAAGACATTAAAATAGATAAAAGCATAAAATTTAAATAAAATAAAATGAAAAATTAAGTGGGCAGGTTGCAATATGCAGAATCATTAAGCAATATCAACTTCCTTATGAAGGAAAAATAAGTAAATTAAGTAGAAGTGAGACTTTAAATAAGGCCAAGGAATTCACATTATTAACATTAACAATATTTACAATATGGATATAAATATGACAGCACTGTTTGTCAAAGTTTGACAGTAAGGTACAGTTTGACAGTAAGGATATTGCACTGGGTTTTACGTTTGAGTATTTACTTATTAACAAATATCAACAATGAATCAAACAATTACAATATCGCCAAATAATATGTGATGTTAAAGACAGTGCGCTGGAACTTTCATGCTAGATTTTTAAGCAGAGAGAGCACGCGCTGTGCACAATTATGACATCAACAGTCAGATCAGTTGGACTGACCTCACAAATGTCTCCAACAGAGATGTGTAATGAAGATGCATGCAAGAACTTGCTCACAACTTCAGCCAGAAGAGGGATAGCACTGTCTTTAGACCGTGGTACAGAAATGAGAAGGTGAGTTAGTGTGTAGCACTTCCTGGTTCCCAAACCTCCAGAGTAAATGTTGGTGAACACACGCACACGAGATTTAAATGTTTTATGGGAAATAATAAAATACATCTGATGTTGTCTGCTTTGAATCTTCAACAGTTGTGCGATTAAAAAGACGGTTGCTAACTAACTGCTAACAAGGACTACATAAATGGCTGGGGACCTGACAGCAAGCATTTCTGATTGTTTTTTAATAATCAGTTATTCATACAGTATTGCCACAGCCATGAGGACGAACTCGATCAGATCACTTGATTATGAGAAAACTCAAACAAGAGGTCACAATAAGATGTCAAACATTGGAAATATTGTAGCTGCTTCCAAGTTGAAGTACAATGTTGTAGTTTTATAGTAGCCTTCTGATTGCTTTTACTCTCACTGATTACGTTTGACCTTAAAAAATTGTGAAAAGTAGCTTCTTTTGTTAAAATTATCACTGTTTTTCCTGTTTTCTCACATTTTTCATTAATCATTCCCTGACCCAATAACTTTTTTTTTATATTAATCCTTGCCTTGAACCTGAAGACGGCCCTGTCTGCTTTTCTCTCTGATTCACACTTCTTTCTTCAGCAGCACATGACTATAACGCCTCGTACAAACATAAAGATTTTTAAAATCTTAATCGATGTTGTGAGAGAGCCACACATGAAGACAGACAATGTCAGATTGATCAGTTTTGTTCCTGTAGTGTGTGGTGACGCCACAATCCAGACGATTCATTCACCAGGAAGGAAGCACCTCTGCTCTCACAGACATGTGACCTCAGTGTAAACAAACATGGCGGACAACATCAGGAGGCTAAATGTGGCTAGCGGTTAGCTTCCTATAGCATCCTTGGTGGTTGTGATTTCAGCTCCTCTCCTTTATCAGTCTGTAATATATAATTTACAGGTTACACTGTTTAGACGCTCCTCTTTTTAAACAAATCCACAGGTCTGACCTCAATTCTAACTTTATGTTTCACCTTTACTCTTGTTGCCATGGCTAGGTTTAATTCTTGCTCAAGCCAGCTTGCTCCCTGATTGGTTTGCTCTGGCCCATGTGACCAAACACAGAGGACATGCTCGGCTGTCCTCGTTTGCTTTACACACATCAGGATTTCTGGTTGTAAATACTGAACATGTTTGATATTTGCAATTCCAAGTCAGGACGGCCCTGACCTTCTTCTGAGAGGATGAAATGAATCTTAACACACCTCACACCACAGGATAATCAGGTAGGATCATCGTTAGGACCTCCAGATATTCAAATCTTTGCTGAGTTTGATCGAAAGCAGAGATCCGAGCCAAAAAGTCGACCCGATTGTGAAGCTGTGTGTACCCTGCTTTACCTGGAGATGACCAAACTACACACAAGAGCACACAGTAACCTCCACTTTATCTTGAGGCCCTGCACATCACGAGGCCCCAGTCAATCACCTATCTTAGTTATTGGTAAAACAGCCTCTGTTGTCCAAACCCGTCTCACACAAACACACACTCATACATCCAGTGGGTGCCACCCTGCCCCCTCACTGCTTTGAGGGCTATGTTAATGAAACAGTTGCTGTTTCCTGGCATAACATTAATTACCCGATCAAAATAGAGTGGGTAATTAACTGCCCTTCTTTACCAGTGCTAATTACATTAGCAGAGACGGGCCATTTCAGGGGAGAGAGGAGAGCGAGACAGGATGAGGCAGCACCAAACAAAGACGGAGGCACATGTCAAAGCGTGTGTGTGTGTGTGTGAGCGTGTGAGTGTGTTTTAAGACGGAGGAGGAGGCCACGTTACAGAGAGACTCATGTGGTTCTCACTCGGGCCCCCAGAGGCTCGGTCCTCGGAGAACAGCAGGCTTATTGGAGAGGAGAGAGACGGAGGGGGTGTTGTTGTTTATCTTGACATGCTCCGCTCAGTCTTTAATGCTCGCATCACAATTAAGATGCTGCGCCTCATCAGCTATGTATACAAAGCTGAAGCAGGCTGCACGCACACAGGTGATGGGAACAGTTAGAGAGAGATGGAGACAGACAAAAACCTGGAGATGTAGAGGATAATCTGCTAACACTTTAACAAAAGGTAGATGAAAGAGGTGCAGTTACTGGGGACTGAATCAGGAGCTAACCTGCAGTTAAAGCTGGCTACACTAGGGCCCCATTTACACATCAATGTTGTCACCAGAAACGGAGAGGTTTATCCTTTGCGTTTTTTAAAAGCACTCTGCGTTCACATGGAGATGCAGGAAATACTGAAAATGCTGTAGCATGCATGCCAGGTCAGTAGCTGTGTAGTGAAACAGTGGTGTTATAACAAACGTACGCTTTCCGGTGAAGACAAACTTTTCATAGACAACAATGGCGAGTGGACGCACAAAGACGCAGGAGTTTCTTGTCTGGACAACCAATGTGTCCGGACATATTTGTCTGGATAACAAACCGAGCACAGTTAGCAGCTTTTGTTGCTCGGTAGATGGCCGAAGCTGTTGTTGTGGGTGTTGTTGTTACCCGGATGCACAAGCAGCCTTCATGTGAAAGAGCACTGCACATGCTTCGCACATCTGCGTTTTCGCTGATTCCCGTCTACACAAAGACGGACACAAAAACATTTTCAAAACTTTTCACTCTGGACCCAGGTTTAAAAGTTTGCAGATTCAGACACTCCGGGCACCGCTCTCGTGTAAATGAAAGTGACAATCAAATGAAACTCTCTATTTTTGGTATTTTCGTGGCTTTTTTTAAATCCTTTTCTATGCATTGAGGGCTGAGAGGGCGGATGGGGGCTCTTGTATTTTTATTTTGTACAATTTCTGTATTGTTTGTGCTCCTAAATATAAAAGATTTCACCATACATTCTTATATGATCAACCAGATCAAGTCTGTTTTTTAAATTGAATTCAGGTTTAAAGAGAATTCTGGACATTGATGTACTCGCAAAGGGGCTACAATGACCCGATGCAGCTCAATAAGAGGAAAACACCTGCAAGAGCAGAAATGCGGCAGAACCAAGAACAGCAACAGAAGACCTCCAGGCCTGCAGGGGGCGCTGTGGCTGGAAGAGCTCATGGGAGAGACAAGCGAGAGCCAGAGGGGGAAAACAGACAGGCTGAGTGACCTTATCATGTTCCTGTCTACCTTTTACCATCAAAAGTGTGAAATAAAGGAGTCTTGCCTTATTGTTGGCTCTAAGATGCCTCTTTTTCCAACGTGAATGAACAGAATGTGTGATAACATTGTATCAAATAAAGGTCGATGAATGCATTGCCTGGTTTATTTTTAGCCCCAGATGCTAAAATGAAATAACATAATTTTCTTTCATTTGTACCTGATAAAGCTGGTATCATTGTAAAGAGGACATCCCTGGCTATATGTTGCAAGCAGTATAAAGTACTTTTACTGTGTACTTTTTGAGTAATCAACTTCCAAAGTACGCAAAAATAATGCCTGCAAGTCAGATTCACAGTTTTACAAACGATGAGGAAAAACCAGAGGAGCTAAATGGAAGTTATGACATAAGTGCATAGTATTCCCAGAAACAAGAAATACTCAAACAGGATAAAAGATTTTCTCAAAGTATTGAGCTATATTTATAATATTTGTATACATACTGATGAATCTCACAGATAATTATGCTCACAGATAATAAAACAGGCTTTCTAGTGTGTTTCACACACGCAATACAGAACAGAGCCAAGGATCCCTTGGGGGAAATGAGAAAATACGTTTCTCAAGTGAAGAGATAAGCCATGATTTAATGATCCATATGTCAAAGTAAACAAAAACAAATCACAATACAAACCATAGGTGACATTTTTCTCTTTTGTTTTATTTGGAGGACAAAATATAATTACACCTTAAGATATACAAATCACATTTGCACCATTTTTGTACCGTTTCAAAAGAATAAAACAAAAGAAGATGGCTTTAAAAACATAATATTAAAAATTGATAATAATTTTTTAATAAATAAAATTAACCAAAACTCTAGAAACAAATTTGCAAATGTCAGATCCTCTTCGTGTTCCTTGTTGCACATCCTGAGAATGAAGTATGTGTTGTGATGAGAGTAATCAATGAGTTAAAACATTTTGATCCAGGTTCATGAACGCCTCACGTGGGATTTTGTTCTCTGCAGTTTGTGCTTTAATTCCTGTACTGCATAGTGACTGGAGACCTGTGCTTTGTTGACACATCTAACTGCAAAATCTTTACATTGTGGACATATAAATGTAAAATCAGTGATGCAGGATGAAACAATAACAGGGCATTGGTGTGACAAAGCATGCATTACAAGTGAAATTAAAAAAAGTAAGGCTAACTAACATTTTTCCTTTTATGCAAGAACCTGAAACCTGTTGTTTTATTCAAAGTAGTGCATCTGACAGAAATCAATTCCCTGTGGACATTTACCACATTAATTAGCAATCGTTGAAAGCTTCACTGAGCCACAGTTTGAAAAGGACCACTTTATAAAAACATGTTTATATTATAACCTAAACTAACTATAATAAGTTAAATTGCTTGTTCTTAAATAAATCAATATATGAATTCCTTTAGTAATAACCCTTGAGACAAAGAGTTCTCCCTTGTAAAACTTGTAGAGATCAGAAACAAAAAATAAAGGGTCTATTTATCTGGAATGTAAATCGTCTTCAAAAAAGTCTACTACAAAAAAAGCTCTCGCTAACTCACAGACAGTGAACACACACATGCCATTTAAGGTGTCCATACACAAACAGAAAGCACCTGCTTCTCAGAGCTGCACATTTAATCCAAGTTCTCCTTCATCCACAGAGTTTCAACAATCTCTTCGTCTCCAGTCGAAGTTTGGGCAGAGTTTTGAGAGCTGCATGAGATGGTGTGAAGCTCCAGCTGAAAAATTCCTGTCAAAACGAAGACGCTTCTTGACAAACACACGGTAAAAGTCCAGGTGCCGTCTGTCTGAAGATGTGGGGAAGTTTTCTGATCTGCTTCAGGAGAAGACAGCCGGTCTTTGGACATTTCTAAACCCTGTCCTGTTCATCCATCAGGATAAGAACTGGGGGAGGGGGCTTAGATTAGGAGGGAAGTTTAGTCGAAAGTGATCACTTCCCCGTCCTCCCTGCCCTCTTAATGCCAACAGAGGGGCTAAGTGAAGCAGTGGTCAGGGGCAGATACGGGCGGGTGCTTTGCTACATCGGGGGAACGACCAGGCCCGTCATCGCTGAAGAGAAAAAAATATACAAAATCTATGACTCTAATCAATCAGCTCTCTCATTATTGTACATCCAGCAAGTGTTTTTTCTGTCTTGGTCAGGCAAGGCTTTGGAGAGGTTAGTAGAAGGGTTAGACTGCATTGGTGAGTTCAGACAGCGGGGTCAGATAGTGAGTCGGGTGGCTACCTCTGAAGCTGTTCCCCCCTGAGGCGGGGCAGGCAGGGGAGGGAGAGCCCTGAGGCCGGAGCACCGGAGCAAAAGCACTCTTCTGTTTGGCGGCAGACGGGAAGGACGAGAAAGGCAAAAGAGATGAAGAGGAGCTGGAGCTTCCTGGTATGGTGGGGCTGGAGGGCATGACTGTGGAGGAGAGGAGTCACAAATCTGAGTGCACGACAGAGATGGTTATGGTGATTTAAGAATATAACGTTTTCAGGTTGATCATAACCCTGTTTTTCTTCAAGGTTTGTAATCATTGATTGATTGAACCCCATTTATTTCAAATATATTCAAAAGAGAAATAAAAACAGAAATAGAAGAAAGACTATCGTGTAGTCGTTACATACAGTACATTCGAAAAAGAGAGGGAGGAAGTAAAACTGAAGTCCCACCCCTTCTCCATCAGTTAGTTAAGCATAAATGCTTCATTATTTTACAAAAGAAAAACTGTTTCTACGCAATAATTAGTGATCTAACAAAACAAAAAACAAAGTAGTCATCCTTCAGTTTAGTGCAAGACCTCCTGTTTTATCCATATATCTACCAAAAATATATTTTATTCATTATTTTAAATGTCATCAGGTTTGAGCATTGCTTTAGCTCCTGTTGTAACCCATTCCATTAATGAACACTGCACCATGGTGGTAATGAAGTATCCTTGGCCCTCTACATTATTTGTGCTGTTTGCAGTTTAACTATATTTATGAATTTTACTAGTTATGACCTTAAAAATAGTGAATTAATGTGTTCTAGACATCCAACCTTGTGGATGATTCTTATTGCTTTTTTCTGTGGAGTGATAAGTGGGCGCAGTGAATTTTGTAGTTGTTAAATACATAATGCATAATATCTCTATGGGCAGCCTTTGTGAGTGCTGCAGGTACGATTGTGGATTTTTGTAAAGAGTATTTTTTGGACATTTTTAAGCTTTTATTGACAGGAGTGAGAGACACAGTGGATGGGCTTGTGAAAGGGGGCGAGAGAGAGTAGGGAAGGACATCTGCAAGCTGACCACAGGCTGGATTCAAACCGACAGGCAGAAGCTTGTATATGGGTCGGCCTGGTTGATTACCAACCTGCCAAACCAGCACCCTGAAGATCGAGGAAATTTAACCTCCTGAAAATGATTTTTCTGTATCATGCCCACAGACTGTAGAAAGAACTGGATGAAGATGTGTGACGGTAGTTGTTTGATTCTCAAAGGAACAATTTTGATGCTGCCATACTGCACGTCATCTCAACTGAACTTTAGCTCAACCTTCTGACATGTTGAGGCAGGTTTTAAGGCCGTCTGACCAATAGATATGCAGCCATGCCAATCATGGCCCTAATACCCCAAACCAGAAAACCTTAAAAAAATAAAAATGTGTGCAATACAAAAAAATCACCGCTTAACAGTAAAAGTGAAAATACATGGATGTATGATAGTTTTAGACCAAAGCCATATTTTGAACCAGGCTGTAAAGATGTTTATTTAGGCTGCAAAAATCATCTGTTTCCTGCACACAATCATAACACCTCCAGGGTTCCTGCCACCAGCCTCAAGTGGACACTTGAGGAACTGCAGCTTTTGGCACTTCTGCAGGAGCCTCCACTTTCAGCCCTTTGTCCTAAATTTTGACGGTATTTAAATTGTTGAGAATGTTTGAAGCAGCATCATAATGAGGAAGCTAGTGAATGTTAGTGACATTAAAACCAGATAGAGTTTAGCAATGTGCGCTGCAGCACAACTCCCATTTAAAGAGACGTGATTATGTTGCAGAGTGAGATGTCCCACCGAGGAGAAATCACAGCAGAGAGTGAGGTTTTGATTTATATATTCAACTTTTATTTAACAAGGAGAAGAAACTCCCTAAGTTTGAAAATCTCTGTTGCAGGAGTGTGCTGTCCAGGACAGGCAGCAGCACAGCTAATAAAGTTACAACAGCCAAACACAAAAATAAAATAAAAACAACTGAAAAACAATAAATAATTAATTGACAAGATGGACAATGGTTTAAAAAAAAAGAATTATCATTAAAAATATGTGCAGATTTCCTGGTTACTTACTGTATGGAGACCCTGTCGGGGAGGCACTGCTGAAACCAGGAGATCCAGGCACGCCCAGACTGGTCATAGGAACCGTCCCATATCCCCCGGTCATCCCCCCACCGCCCCCGTAGCTGGACTGCTGAGGGGTGGAGGCTGATGGGTAACCTCTGGGAGACAAACTGCTGGAATTTCTAATATAACCTGAAAAACAAGAGTCGTTGAGTCAGTCTGGATCTTCATGAGAGGTTAAACTGATCCAGCATTGTCTGTCTCTCAGTGTGCTCACCCTGGCTGCTCTGTCCAGGCTCCCCGATGCTGACGCCTAACTGAGATGGGTACGAACCCAGACCCATGACGCTGCCGTGAGCCGGTGAGCTGGGCAGCGCCTGCAGCTGGCTGTGAGGACGCGGGACGCTGTAGAGGGCCTCGGCGATGTCTGCTGCACGCTTCAGAAGCATGTCCTGCAAGAGACACAACCAGTGATTAAGTTATTACCAAAGAACAGGGGACACCAACCTGCAGGTCCTGGTCCACTGGAAGATCTTTAAGACTAGAACGGACTTTCATGGCATTTTCAGGGAATGCTGGTCATGGTTCAAGCCAGAATTGATAGATTTTGGTGGTGATCCGAACACATGCAGATGTCTTTTGTAATTATCTGTTGATATTAAGAATGTCAGAAATGTCCTGGCGGGGGATGCCCTCTACAAGCACTTTTAGTTTTTTCAGGATGGACTGTTTCACTTATCCATGACATACGTGGATCTGGTGAATACAGCTTGCAGGTTTTCCAATGAATTTCCACCAAGGTTCGTCTTCTCAGATTTATTGAGCAAAAATACAAAGATAATTAAAATACATAAAAGAATCAACTTCTTACATTTTCTGCCCAACACGGCCACTAATATGTCCGGATACCTCCACACAGTCCAAACACGGTCAGAAAAACCATCAGCTCCTCTCGGCTCTCATGCCGTCCAAGCACAAAGTCAGGTAGCATCACTGAGCTCACCGGCTTTCTTAAAACTATACGTTCGTATTTTATCCTTAGCACTTACCATTAACATGAAATAACCAAAACACTGTAATCATAATGATGGAAATGTTCATTAAATTATTTTCACATCAGACATTTTTAAATGCAATTGAATTATAAAATTATTAATCACCAACTAATAACTGAACTGAGATTGCCTTCAATTACACAAACTATGGATATGGCACCTGTATAACCGGTCCCTAGTTGTTCTAGTAATGCAACAATTTAGAACAATTACCAAATGTCTATAATATTTCAATGAATATCATGAACAATCAAACGTTTAACTTTCAGTCATAAAAAGAATGCCTCTAACAGGCATAAAAAATATTCAGTGCAATGTTAACTGATCTGGTTCATTCTAGGGTTGAAAGATTTATTGATTTCGAATCAAAATTGCAATTTCAGACAACGCAATCATGTGATTGCTGAAGCTGCAATCTCTTGCAGCGCTCCTGACTGACACAGGATCTGTTGTGTCAACTATTTTACACAAACTATTTCGAACGTCACACAAGTGCTGGTAACCAGGTCAACAACACAAAGCCTCTGTTTAGGAGTAGAAGTTGGAGTATCCCTTAAATAATGAAAACAGATTATTTATCATCAATATTAGATGATGAATAAAGTGTTATGTGCTTCTGATCATTGATTTCCTTCCTGTTGTCTATATTGTTAACATAGTGAATATTTCACTGAAGATTGATTTGAAGAAAATCGTGAATCGAATTGAACTCGCAATATCAGCCAGAAAATCACAATTACATCTTTTCCTAAAATCGCTGAGCCCGAGTTCACTCTTAAACTGCACAAATTAAGCTCATGCTTCTCCCTGCTCCATTTTTCAGGCTGTAATTCTGACATTGTTTTGACATTGTGCTGATTGTTTTGCACCAATAACTTCAATACATATCCTTAGTTTGTGTGTCCTCCTTGACAATAAATCTAAATTTTCATCTGTTATATGCTGACATTGTAGGAACATTTAGAGATGAATCAGGCATGTCCACACAAGTTTTTAATCATATAGGTGTTTCGTACACACGGATACAGCATTTCCGGTGCTAACACACACTTATGTGTGGACAACGGATACAGATATTTTCAGAAACTCTGACGTCACAGCTCCCTCTCTCACTCAAACTGCATGTGTGAACCCTGACAAGAACAGTGACGATGGTGGAATACAGCGTCATGTTTGTGCTGCAGAAGCTCCTGAGCTTGTTTTGGCTTTGACAGCGAAATCTTCTGCTCTTATATGAACACCGTGAGCAACAAGAGGCCAGAGTTTGTTCACATTTCTCATCATGTATGCACATGCTCCATGTCTTCTTCTTTAGTTTTGGTGTATGTCTGCAGCAGTGTTACAGGCCTGGCATATAGACTACAGTGTTTTCATGTAGACGGACACATTTCTTCCTTAATGTTGTATCAGAGGTGCTTCTGTTTACCTGATTACTGTGAGGGTTTCCATATAGAGCTTCGACAAGATCTGCTGCTCTCTTCAGAAGGATCTCCTGCAAAGAACATCATTTAAATATTAACAATTTCCCAAAAAGTGCAGCCACTTAGAAGAATCCAAATGAACATGCCAAGCATCCTTTTAGTAAAGGCCTCTCTTACCTTGGCGAGTTTTTCTGGGTCTCCAGGATGCCGGGGAATGACCTTCTGAAGGCGTTGGAAACCGTAGTCTATAGTTGGTTCATTTAGGGCTGAAATAAAATGAAGAAACTTGATTAAAAGTGTGTAATTACATCCTGTTTCTGCAGAGGACTTGTCCATTTTCATGATTTGTTGGAAAGCTGTTGTCTGCTTACCTGTGTAGATGAAGCGTCCTGGTGCTCCCTTACAGAACTGTTTGGACTTATACGACAGCGTGACCTCCACGACCCCGGGGATGTGCCGAGGAGGTGTCTGCACACGGATGGCGTGCGGTGTGATCAGCTAACAAAGAAACAAAAGTCACGTCAAAAATAACTCCCCGCCCTGTGCTGTAAATATTTAGGCCAACGTGATTCTGTGAAGAGATGAATGTGTGCCGTCTGCCCATAAATCATTGAAATAATGAGAGCTAACATATGCTGTTAATATCAGCCATAAATACACCTCATGGTGCAGCATCATTAGGGAGATGTTTGGAGATGTCTCCTACCTCACTCCACACCAGCATGCTGCCAAACACCACCTGCAGCCCGTCGAAGAAGTTCTCCCCGATGACGATGACCATGGCCCCACCGGTGGTCCAGCCTTCACTCGGGCTGATGGCTTTGATACACGGGGTCGCTGCAGAGACAGTGAGGGTCACTTCAAGGTTAAATAAAGCCGCACAGCAACTGATAAAGGAGGAGATCTTTAAGGAGAAATATAATCAAAGGTCAAAGTTGGTTTCAAAGCATTGTTTTTACAGGGTTGGACCCTCGTTTGCCTTCATAACGATACACAGGTAGGCTTTGGGGTTAAGTAGTAGTCAACCGGTACTAAGGGGCCCAAAATGTGCTGAGAAAATATCCCCCACACCATCACCACACTGAATGGTTGATACAAGGCAGGATGGATCCATGCTTTCACACCAAATTCTGACTCTTTCATCTGACTGTTGCAGCAATCATCAGACCAGGCAACATTTTTCTTGTCTTCTACAGTTTAGTCCTAGTGTGCTCGTGTGAATTGCAGCCTCAGGGCCCATTTACACGACAAGTGTCACCAGAAACGGAAAGGTTTTTCCTTTGCATTTTCAAAAGCACTCCTCCATTCACATGGAGACGATGTGACAAGGATGTGCATTCACAGAGAGCTGCAGGAACAACTGAAAACGTGGTAGCATGCATGCCAGGCCAGTAGCTGGCGACGTAAGTTTGTAGTGTCCTTGGCAAATATAACAAATGCATCTCCGCTGGTCAGAGTATCGACGCAGCAAATCCACATTTTGTTGGAGGAGTGATAACAAACCGAGCACAGTTACCAGCACACATGTTGCTCTGTAGTCAGCCATTGCTGTTATTGTTGTTGCTCTTAGGTGCGCGCTACCTTTATCTGAAAGAGTACTGCACATGTGCTGTGTGTCCCTGACAACAGTGATTCTGTTTACACGGAGTCGACAACGAAAACGTTTTCAGAACTTTTCGCCCTGGACTCCGATTTCAATAGTTTGCGGATTCAGGCACTCCGGGCACCTTTCTTGTGTAATCAGAAGGCGCAAAAGCAACGAAGCCTCTCAGTTTTCGGCCATTTTCATTGTTGTGTAAACGGGCCCTCCGTTTCCTCTTCTTAGCTGACAGGAGTGGCACCAGGTGTGTTCTTCTGCTGCTTTAGCCCAGCTGCTTCAAGATTCGACAAATGGTCTTCTTCAGTCCTCTGTTGTAATGAGTGATTATCTGAGTTACTGTTGCCTTTCTATCAACTTGAACTACTTTGGCCTTTCTCACTGGATATTTTCTCTGTTTTTAGACCATTCTCTGAGAGATAATTGTGTGTGAAGATCCCTGTAGATCAGCAGTTTCTAAAATCCAATGAAAGCCTTTTAACCCTTTAAAGCCTGAAAACACAAATTATATCCAGAAAATTCTAATTTTTTTGGAGCTGAAATGTTTATTTCACTTTCTACTGAAGTCCAAAAAAATCAAAATTTCCATAAAATTTAACATATATATTTTTTGTATCTCATTTGACACATTAGGTGTTTTTGGCAACTGATAATCCACATTTTTATCATTTACCTGATTGTATTCAGATGTGTTTTTAGTAATTTGTTGATCATATTGATTGGATAGAGGAATCATAAAAGTATGTGTCAAATATGATACAATAGGCTTTAAGGGGTTAAATCACCTTTTTTTCTTCATTCTGATGCCCAGTTTGGACTTTAATTGGCTGTCTTGACAGTGTCTGCATGCCTAAATGCATTGAGTTGCAGTGGCGTGATTGACTGATTAGCTTTTTGCATTCATGAATGGGTGTACCCTTGTAAAGTGGTGAGTGAATTTATAAGGAGAAGTGTATCATTAATGGATTATCTGGCTCCACTAATGGCTCCACTAATGGCCTCAGCATCATCTCAACTCCTGAGGTTCCTGCTGTAAGAGTGGAGCTCGGTGTGAACGATGAAGTGGACATGAAATAAAGTTTACAGAGATGACTGTGTCGTGACGCTGTGCTGTCATATCTCACCATACTCCATGGTGTTCTCCACGGACTCCCCCGGCTCCAGCCTGCGAGCTCTGCGCCCGTGTTTGGAGTTGTTGTGGACGAACATGTTGTCGGACACGGCGAGGATGTGGCCGTCCACGCTCACCGTGCTGGAGAGGACCACCTGAAAGAAGGAGAGGAAGAAACATGAGTGTGAGTGCTGGCTGAGACAGCACGCTGAGGCTCACAGTCTCCTGTTACAGCAGCAAAGTCCCCGAGCAACAATTTGTTCCTGCGTACAGGTGAGGGTGATATTTCTCAGTGGGTAATGTGACATCTCTGGGGCTCTGTATAATGCGTCTGCGCTGTGGCGATGACACCACTCACACGGCCCTCCTCTCCTCCATCAGGGCTCCATATGGCCTCCAACTTTTTGATTCATACGGCGTGCAGCGGGCTGATCGCCGTCTCCCCCTGATCCTTCAATGACACCAAACATATGGAGCAAATCTCCCACGTTAGCCGGCCGTTAAAGCCGGGATGATATATAGACGGCCTAATTTGATTTTCTGGCCACAGCATGTGTGTGTCCTTTCACACATCTGCCTCGCATGGATATCACACACACAGATAATTAATGAGAGGACACTGGTGGGTTTGTCTACACGGATATTGAGGTGTATACTTTTCCTAAAGGTGATAATGACACTGACTGTGTGCTAAAAAGCTTGATTTAAAAGTCAATTAGGCTAATAAGGTACGCAAAATTGATCAATAGCTAATCAATAAAATAGAAGCGTATGGAAAGCCGTTTGGGCAAAAAATTGACATCGGTGAAATCAAACTTACTTCAGCTCTACTAGTACTCAAATTTGTACTATTAGTCTTAAAAAACATTACTAAAACCTTTACTAGTAAAACAAACTTTTTGTTTACTAGTACTACTAGTAAACTCAAAATATCTCACTAGTAGCACTAGTAGACTGTTCTGAGTCTGATAGTTGCAGAAGTAAAGCCTAACGATTCACTTGTGGTACTAGTAGACCTAATGCAAATGAAGTGGGAGGGATTATAACAAAATCCAGCACCCTGATTGGTTGATATATTTTCAAAAGCTAATAGGAAGCCTGAATTTGCTTTTCCCCGCCCCCTTATTAGCATATAAGGCTTACTAGTTTTACTAGTGAACATTTTTAAGTCTACTAGTAGTCCTAGTGGTCCCAAAACAGTCTACTGGTAGTGCTAGTGACACTTTTTCCTTCACTAGTAAAGTCTACTCCCACATTAGTTGACCAAAATTTAGTACATGTACTCCAATTTTGCGTACTACATATATTTTTTCATTTCCATCAAGACAGAGCACCTTGAAACCAATAATTTCTCACCAAAATGCTCAGCTTTGTATCACTAACTCCTGTGTTTTTCTTTTGCCATTTATTCAGAAAGGAAATGATTTCACGGCATCCTGATGTAAAATTATTATTCAGAATTTAACGTTTTGCTTGCTAAAATTGAGAGCTTTGCAAATTATTTGTTTTTTTTGTCATATTGAAAAAAGGTTAGAGGGAAACTGGCAATACATTATTACTTTTTTAGGAGGCTAAATGGAGTTTTTTGGTTCTTCAGCCCTAAAATGGGTCTAAAACTGCCTGTGCTTATCATTTATACATTAGAAAATCATGCATTCATACTGACAAATATAGCAGCTGATTTGTTTTGGATAAACAGCATGAAATTGCACTTAGCTGCTCTGTTTGTTTATTTTTAACAATTGTATGAATGTATGTGTGGAGATTTGTATCTGGAGAGCCAAAGGCAAATTTCCAATTAAGGTGGACAATTAAGGCTCAATATTAATATTCTATTCTATTCTGTTCAACGTCTTACTCTTATCAGACTCAGTCGGTAGGAAGTGTTTGGGGAGGGAAGAACCTTTCAGGTTAACTAGCAGGTTTGGTCATTCATTCATATTCTGGTTGAGAGGCCACAGGTAACTGAGGTGCTGCTTCATCACTTATCATCTCCCTGGTTGACAAGTAGTTAGTAACTTATTCTTTCACATAAGTTGAATTATCATTTTCTTGCTGGTTTCTTACAAATGTTTTACCTTTTGTCCTCAAGATATTTGATCCTCTCTCTTTCCTCCATACATCAACATTTTGTAACTCACATTTTACCTCTAAATTATGCCAAATTTGGTGTCATTAACCAGCAAATGTCATTTTTTACCAGGCAACTAAAGCAGTTTTGATCGGGGTTATCACTTCTTTGGTTTACTTTAATCATGTCAAGTTTTGTATGCCATGTCATTAAGTTTTACCTCCTTTATTACATTAAATACATTTATTATACTAGTTTGAAAGAATGAGACTTTTATGTCCTGACTCCTCTTAAACAAACACATGGCAGTGATTTTGCAGGTGAGGAAGCATAAGAAAGAAAACAGAGGACAGGGAGCACATGTGCTTTAGGTGGTGCAGAGGGAGACGAGCAGAAAGAAAAATAACTGTAAATTATCGATCAAGCAGCAGACTCCTGTCCGGCTCCGATCACCTTTTAACCCAGAGATGAGAGCGCTGGAGCGGCCGGCTGATCATAACTCCTCGGCTTGTGTCACGTCGCAGGAGTTAAAGCAAACATGGAGGAAGAGGAAGGGACCGAGGGCTCCTCTTTTTTTAGGGGGAGAGGGGGAATGCCAGACGGGGGCCGCTGGTGCTGAAAGACGGCAGAGGAAGTGAGGCGGGAGCGTCCCCAGTGACCACTTCCTGGGTCACGGAGCATGACCTCCTCCATCTGGAGCCAATCACTCAATTCTTGACAACTTCCTGAAACACCTCAACCTATTTCCTGTTCCCCAGCACCCCGACCACTGAGTCACCCACATATCAAGCTCCCTTTAGTTTGTCTTTCCTTCGCTCTGACTCCTTATTGATTTTTAACTTTCACCTCTCACTCCCTCCTCTTTGTCTTCCACTGGAAAAACTTTCCACACCGATAACAGCTCTTTTCACACATGCACAAAACCCTGAAAAAATACTGTCTAGTTAAGCTGCATGTGTGATCGCGACTTTGACCCGCATGCTTATCCAGACCTTTTCCTTCCAGCCTCAAAGTAAACTTTCTGCAAAATGTCCTGCAAACATCAAGGATAATTTGCAAAAAGCAAATTTGCAGAGGGACAAGCAATCATACTTGATGATTTTGTGATGGAATGTGATTGAATGGCTGCAAAGGATGACCCTATGTCTACACTGGCACACTTTGGTTTGGGCAGCACAACAGGTAGTGCATGTGCCTCACAGCAAGAAGGCCAATTCGTGTCAGTCGGGGCCTTTCTGTTTGGAGTTTTCATGTTCTCCCGGGTACTCCCGGTGCCACAGACCAAAAACAAGCTTATTAGGTTGACTGGTGACTCTAAACTGCCCCACTCTCCATGCAAAGTCAGCCATGATGCGGTAGCGCCAGCCCTCACGCGATGCAACGGACGTGATCTGTGTGACTTGGTTGCACCATCAGGTCATGTGCTCGGTCACCAAAGTTGAAAAATTTTAACTTTCCAGGCCACATCGCGTGTGGCTGTGCTGTGACAGCCAATCAGTGTTGCATGGGTGTGAGATGACACCTGTGACAGACTTGTTCTTAATCCAGCTCACATTAGAGTGTTAGTATGAATTTTAAGGTCTTGGACGTATCCTTTCAATTCTCTATCTACCCTTTTTAGGTTTTCTACCAATATATTTAAGTTATCCATGTATCAGGTCTTACATATGTCACCCATGTTTACCACATATGAAAATCCATGACATAGAGAAAGTTGAGTTGGCTCAGAGTCAGAAACAAGACAGCCACAGAAACTGAGCACAGATGCTCTTGTCTAAAGTTAGCTGTTTCTGTAGAGGGACACTACATGGACATACATGAAACAAGCATAAGCCTGTACAACTGAGGAAAGAACCTTTGTCTTCTTGTCAGTTTTCCCACTGAATCTGCCGTGATAAACTGCTCAGATAATCCCCAGAATATGAAGTGTAAAGAGTAAGGCATTTTTTATGTTTCCTTGAATTTCTGAAGTCATGTTTTACACTTGGATCCCACCACCACCAAGTTAAGGCAGTTGTGATTGGATGTCTATCTTAACTCATCCAACCTTTCCACACAACCAAAGTAGCTGTGATTGGATATATTCCTAACTTGTCCCTACTTTCTACATGACAAAAATTAGATCTGATTGGATTAAGCATTTTAGTCTAGTTTTTATTTGTTGAAGAAAATGTCAGTTAATTTAGATTTAGTTTTTGTCCATGTACACCTGTTTTCATCAGGGGAAAAAAGGTTGTTGATGAAAACTATGACGAAAATAATTACTCGACCAAATTAACACTGGTCTGTGAGCAGAAACCCTGATTATGAAAACATGTGTACCACCTCTCCTACAAAATGTCTTGTGATGATTTTATTTTATTATTTATTTATTTTTATTTAGGATGGTTTTTAATACCCAGTAGCGCGGTGACACTTTTACTTTTACTTTATTTTATTGTATTTTATTGTTTTTATGTATTCCTTTTTATTTATAATCTATTGTAAAGCACTTTGGTTCACTGGAAGGGTTGTTTTAAAGGGCTGTATAAATAAAGAACATTTACATTCACATGTAAGCGTCATGGTAATTTTACTGCAAATAAAAATCTAGTGAAGGAAATGCTTCTTGTAGATGAAATGATTAGTTTAAGAGGTCTGATCTTTTAAGTTTGTCTTGTTATGTCTTTATTTCTTTAAAGAGCTGAGCGTCCTGAGAGTCAGATCACCTCTGCCACAATGAGGAGCCTACTTCTGATTAAATGAGGGAAAAGTCTGGTTAAGTTTTGGTGAAAATTTGACTTTTTGCAGCCTGAAAGTTTTGGTGATTCTTTTAGTTTTTGTCTGTGAGCAGCATTAGGGACTGAGACATAACTCCCTGTACTGGAAAAGGATTAGGGAAGCATGTTGTGTGACTGTAAAAAAATAAATTATCATGTCCCACATTTCACCCTCTTTCTTTTTTCTGCTCACAAACTAAAAAAGCACACGTACGCACTCTTCCCTGCCTTCTTCATACCTGGAATCTCCTCATGTCCCTCGGGTTTCCCGCCGTCTTCAGACAGTTCTGGTTACACTTCAGGAAGAACTTCAAGAAAAACCTGCAGGGGTAAAGAATAGGACACTTCAGCAAATAAGGAAGCACGTGAGGGGAGCGTGTATATGATTATGTGCTGCAGTCATTATTTTCAGAGAAGAGTCCTGAGCGTGCTGTTCACATCTCCCTGATTACAGCTCTGACATCAGTCCCAGCTGTTTAGCGCAGTATTAAAGTCAATGTTATTACACTTTAAATCAAGTGATGAGGATTTGAAGCACAGTCCGGTGAAGGCGCTGCTGCGTTTCAAAGTAAACTGGAGACAGTGATGTATGCCCGGGGGACTCTGGGGACCGAGGTATCCCACAATGCTGCATTTGAACCCCCACATGGGAATGGAGAGGAGACAACTACAGAGAGGAGGTGGAAAGAGGAAAGGAGTGATGGAGGCACAGGCGCTGGTATGGACATGAATTTTGTTTTCAAGTATACGTGTCTCATTACGTATGTGAGCGTGCTGTGGAGGGCGAGGGGCTGCGGAGACTGACAGAAGCAGAGAGAGAGAGAGAGGGTGCTGATAGCCTCGGCTACACCAAAGCAGAACCTGAGAGAGAGGTGGAATAAATAGATGGAGAGAGGGAGAGAGACTCCAAATCCCAGGTGTACACGGTTCGGCAACACGGCCCGCTGCCATGGCAACGCAGCTCTGCCGCAATCCCAAAGTCCCCGTGCTGAGAGGCAAAGACAGCGATGGGAAAGAGAGGAAACAACACGAACACATTCCTTTAGTGAAACACCGCGAGCCAGCCAGCGAGCGAAAAGGCTCCACGAAGTGAAATATAAAAAGAGGGCAGGAGCCGACACAATCTCCCCTAGAAGATGTGAGTTTAAAACTAAAGAATGAGAGAGCCTGGAGGTACGGTGGCCCGGAGGGCCAACATGCATCAACAAGCAAGAAAGCAGGGCAGACATTAGGCAAAAAACACAAAATGAAATAAAAAGACACAACATGAATCCAGAGAAAACAATGAAAAATCAGAAAACACATATGACTACATCAAGAGACAAAAATGCATGATGAAAAGAAAAGAACTTAAAATAAAATAACACAAGAACAGTCAAACTCAGCCACAACTGAGAAAACACAACAAAAAAAATAAAACAGGAGACAGAACAACAAATTGATAAAATGCAACAAAACAAAAAAGCATCAAAAATAAATAACAAAGTGAGGGATAAGAAATCAATACAGTATATAACAATCACAACAGAAAAGAAGAAACACAACAACAATTAAAAACCAAAAGACAGAAAAATGCAGTAAAGATAAGAATATTCTACAAACACAATAAAATGCAACAACATAGTATTTCAGTGGTTTTGACTTGTTGTTGTGTTTGCCAGTTTTGGTTGTGTTTTGTATTTCTTTTTGGTGGTTTTTGATTTGTTGTAAAGGTTCTTTAATTTTTAATTATGTTGTTGATTTGTTGTGTTTATTACTTTTGCTCTATTTTTGATTTGATTTTGTTCTATTGCTATTTTTTGTTGTTTCTCCAATATGTTGTGGTGTTTTTTGTTTTGCTGTATGTTTCACTGTTGAATTATCTTGTTTATTTGTTGTGTTATGCTGTGTTTTTTTTGTTTCCAATTTGTCACCTTAATTTTTGTTTTGACCTAATAATATTAAGTCTCTGATGTGTTATGTATTTCTATATTTTTGTGTTATTTTTTCGTGTTTTTGTTCTGTTATGTTTTTGATATGTTTATTTTTTAAATGATTTGTTGCACTTTGTAGTATTTTGTTGTTGTGTATTTTGTTGCATTTTTCAAACATGTTGCTGTGGATTTTTCATTATTTAATGTGTTTTTGATTTGTTGGTGTTTTGACTTTCTCGCAGTATTTTTTAGATATTCTATTTTGGGGTTTTCTTTTACTTTGTTGTGCTTTTGGTTTGTTGTTGAGTTTCATTGTCTTCGTGGTCTTGATTTGTTGTTTTTTAAAATACCCTTAATTCTTGTTTGTAAATGTTTTTGATTGTTTTTGTGTTTTTTTCAAATCTGTTTTGTTCTTTCCTATTTGTCATTGGATTTCTAAATTTGTTATATTTATTAGTCTTTATTTTTACTTGCTGTGTTGTTTTAAATTTGTCTTTGTATTTTTTTGTTCATCCTGTTTTGCTGATTTTTTTTGTCTTGTCTTTATTTGTTTTTGTTTTGTTGTGTTTATTTAATTTTATTAAATTTTATTTTTTTCTTATTCACTGTTGTGTTTTATATTTGCTGTGTTCTTGATGTCATTTTATTGGCTGACGTCTGTCATTGAGCTCTTTTTGGTCGTATTTCTTTATTCACTGTTGTGTTTTTTGAGTTGTTGTTGTGTTTTCTTGTTTGTTGTTGTGTTATTCACACAGGCCAACCCTCCTGAGGAGATCCAGGCAGCACAGTGAAGTCATCACAGCTTAGGCAGAAACAGAGTGTGTCCTCTGGACCAGATGTCCACTTGACTCTCGGAGAACACACCTCATGAGAAACTCGTCTATAAATGCTCACGCTGAACAAACAAAAACACAACCGCAGAAAAATGCTGCAGCGGCTTTTCAGCTCCAATCCCACCCACACCGCGCTCTCTGCAAATATCAGTCATGTTAATGGAGAGGCCTTGTTTGGAGAACAACTCCACATTGGCCCTTCAGCCCTGACCCCTCCCATAATACTAATCTCTCCTTCGTTCTGTCAGCGCTCGCTCGCCATTTCTCCATCACTCGCTCCAGCTTCCTCCCATGTGAACAGGGCCCAGTTTGAAACAGCGCTCTCGTCCAACAGTGTGTCCAATATTTCTTGATTTGAGGTATTTTGTTGGAGGACGATCAATATTGTTGTTGGCAGAGGAAGATTGTAATTTATCAGCGAGAGCTCCGACCTCTGACCTTAGAGCTGCACCAGATCTCAGATGTGGGTGGAAACATGTAGAAGGGCAAATCTGCACCTCTTCAACTTCCCTCTATTCTCACAACAAGCCATGAAGTCTGGCTCGGCTCCACTCGGTACACAATTATAGGTACCTCCACTCAGATATGATGAAAGGAACCCAAATAACCGATGTGAACTGTCCCACTTCTTTGGCCCCCCTCTGCTGGAGTGCCAGGCCGACCCCAAAGGGTGGCACCGTGCATTTAAACAACTCACCGTGCAGGTCCAAGCGAGCAACTCCTTTATTTCTTTTGCTATGAGGACCGTCAACACGGATCGATGCTGTTTGGCAGTGATCACCAACAGGTGGCCTGGGGATCAAATCAGGCCTCTCAAAGCTTTTGCTGCGTTCCAATAACATTGGAACTGGGAAGAGGGAAGTGGGAATGACGTCATCTCCGAGTTATCAGCGTTCCAGTTACAAAGTCAGAAAAAATGTGCCGATCTAGCAGGCTATTGTTAGCCGTTGTTTTAGCCATTGTTAGCACGCCCTGCGTTGTAGTTCACAAATACCACATGAAGAATGTAAATAACACTATGGCAGCATTTCCATGAATATAACTTGAACAATACTATGTGTACGGCTGATTTAGTGTGACAAACACTAGTCAGAAATGCTAATAAATGGAATATTACAGGAGCTTAATAACTGTTTACTCTGGGGGCAGCCATCTTCGATTGTAAACTTGGGGGTGATAAGGATCCCCCCCCAGTTGAAATTTCCCACTTGTAACTTGGAAATCCCAACTTCCCAGTACAACTCGAACGCACCATTTTCATCAGGCCCCTGAGTATAATCATACAGAACAAGATTAGTAACCTGGTTCAATATATTTCACTTGCCCATTTGGGAAAGAGCCCAAAGGAAGTGTTTGGTGAGGGTAGAACCTCTCAGAAGCATATCCAGCAGGTGATTGGATGATTGTCTCGTCAATTACATTCGTTACAGGCCAATCAGATAATGTACCATTATTTCTCATATATAATATGCCCTCATTTATAACACGCACTCCATGTTTTCATGCTTTTTTCCAGGAAAAACGCTGTCTTCATAAATAACACGCACCCACATTTTGCCCAAACCTCACTCTCTCAGGCAACTCAAAAATGACCTTTTATTCAAAGTTTTAATCAATGAAATTTCAGTATTTTCACAACACATACCGGACATGATTTTCTCTCTCAACCGGATGCGGAAACACCCTTTGCTTCACACAAGCAGTCGTAGGTTACTGGCCAATCACAGCGCAGCTATTTTGGTCCCCTTGCTCACAAGATGGCAGCGGCCTGTGTTTGCATGTGAGTGGTACCTTAACACTTGAGAATTACACGATCATTGAACAAAGCTAAACTAATTAATCCCCAAAATACTGGATTAGAACAGTTTAACAGTCAGTTTTATAAGAATTACAACAGTTGGGCGGTTATGTTTTGCAGAGAGAGAACATTTTGGCTTCTTGTATCAGATGTGTTGTAGTTGCGATGTTGGTGAGACAAAATATTTTACATATTTTGCTTGTGCTTGTGTATAACACGCACCTGACAATTAGACCTTATTTAAGAGCAAAAAAATGCGTGTCATATACGAGAAATTATGGTAACTGGCGGTTGCTACTGTGTTAGAGATAGTGAGCCACTTCATAAAACAAACTTTCATCAAAACATGTTGGAAGTGGAGCGAATATCCTTCCTATAGAGAAATTTGTAGTGTTGGTATTTGTTTTTCATTTAATAGAGAAATGTGGTCCAGATCTGATAAAACTGCTACTGAAGCTGTTAGCATCTATGCTAATCCACTTCCTGTCGTCTTCTCTCTCGTAGCAAGAACGAGTTTGGAGCAACTAGAGAGACAAATGATCGCTTGTACAGAGATTAGCATAGATGCTAACAGCTTCAGTAGCAGTTTCATCAGATCTTGACCACATTTGTTTACTAAATGAAACGAATATCGACTTCTCTTTAGTCAGGATGATTTTGCTGTACCTGTACCTCTATGTTGAAAGTTATTATACTTAAAAATGTCCTTAATTTAGCTTTAAATCCTCTCACACATACCACATCACAATGATACAGTTAGTGTCTGAGACAGACCATGACCCAAAGTCTCCTGTTTCGTTTTACTGCCTCTGCTGAGCTCTCTGCTGTCTGCAGGTCTGATCCCGGCACTGATTCTTACAGTATGGCTCATTTTTAAAGGCTGTATCTGTCATTTTTAAGGAGATAAGTTGAGCAAGGAGCACATTTTGGGTTATAAAATCCCTGTTGGAGTCGGGCTGTGGTGGAGCCCCGTTCCCCTCTCTGGCTCGGGCCTGTCAGATGCTTAATGCTCATTGGAGCGGCGGTCATCCCTCATTTGACTGACTGACGGGATAAAGTCGCTCTGACGCCTGCGATAGTGAGACCTCATCCCTAATTGAGCGGTTGTCTCCGTCCGTCTTCAGCTTTGTGCACCTTCTGAGGGTTCTTGACCTTGTTTGTTGACTTTCTCTCATCACTCCTTGTTTGTATGACACCAGATGCCTCACACACACACAAACACACACGTTCACATGCTTCCATGCACACTCTAATATGCCGACACCCCCACCTTTGCCCCCCTCCCAAAAACCCATTGAGTCAACTTTTCACCCCCCTCAGTTCGGACGCACACAGCTGCAAATGCTGAAATTAAAGCGAGACATTGACGCATATATTAGCATGCATTAGCCGCTTCCCCCTGCCCACTTAACATGCAAATCTCCCAGCCCCGTCGCCTCGCACCTTCTGCCACACATTCATTTGCTGAATTATAATTAGACTAATCTTGCATAATTAATAAGAAGTCGAGGACCCTCTGTTTTTTATCCCCCTCCTCTATTGTGGTAGCAAAAGTTTAATATTGCTGTTGTTTGTTTTTGTTTGGGTAATGTAATACGCCCACACACGCCTCCCCGCGCCCAGTGAGGAGACGAGGAGAGGACCGGAGGTGATGTTCGTGTCACGGGGAAACCACGGAGAAAAGGCAGTTGTCAAAGAAGCACGAGAACCTAAACATGTTGATAATGTTCTTTACATCCACAGTGGAGTCAGTAAAGAAACATATATGTGTGAATCTGTTTGTTCAGAGCCTTTGAGTCTGTGATGTAGAACAAATAAAGATAATAAGAAGCATGTTTCGTGACTGTTAGGGAGAATAACCCGGAGCAGAAGCATAGGAGCCCTCAGTGAACAAGCATCAGATCATGTTATTTTAAGTTTCACACTGATAACAAGAGATTTTTGCTTAATTATATCGTTTCCAGGGATAATAACCCTGGTGTTGTTCCTAAAAACCTCAAAAATTAACTTGTTATCACTGGAAACACAGCCCTCTTATTCTGAGATAATTAGATTAATGAGAGAAAATCACAAAAATACTCCGAAAGCACAACCCTCCAAGAGAACATTTCCAACACTGTCGGGCAAGTTATCCTTTATCACACTGTTGGGAAATCCTTTATAAAATCCTGGATCCACATTCGGATTCAGATCACCACCAAAATCTAATCAAATGTCATCAAAATCTGTTAATACCTTTTTTTTCTTATCCTGTTCACAAACAAACAAGTAAACAAACAAATAAAAAAAATACAACAAGTGCTTCAAGGGCACAAAAATCCACCAAGGCATTTCAAACATTGTTGGGCGAGTAATTGACAAAAATGTGGAAAACTGCCCTCAGCAAATCACCAACAAACTCCCATCACTTCTTCCCCTGCACATGACCAATATTCTATGAAAAATCCATCAAAATCTGTTCATAAGTTTTCGAGTTAGCCTGTTCACAAACAAAACAAACAAATAAACAAACTAAGCTCCACCAAGGCATTTCAAACATTGTCACTGTCAAAAGTGTGGAAAACTGCCCTATATCACACAGAAAAAAAAAAAATACTCCCAAAAAACTCCTGGATCCATATCTGGTATCAGATCACAACTAAAATTGAATCACTTCTTCCAGCATCCCCTGAAAATGTCATGAAACTCCACAGAGAACTTTTTGAGTTATCAGCAAAATGCTGAAAACTGCCCTATCTCTTAATATTAACAAATCCTTTAAAAAACCTCCTAGACTGGCATTCGTATTCAGAACATCACCAAAATCTAATCACTTCTTCCTTGTGCCATGGCCAACATTCATTAAAAATGTCATCAATATCTGTTAATATGTTTGTGAGTTATCTTATTAATAAACAAACAAATAAACAAAGCAGTAGTTCTCAAAGAGCACAAAGCTCCAGCAAGGCATTTCCAACAATATCTGCGAGTTATTGTCAAAAATATGGAAAAAGCTGCCCTCTATCACACTGTTAACAAATACTTTAAAGATTTCTGGATACACATGCAGCTTCAGATCACCAACAAAATCTTGTGGTAGGACCAACATTTGATGAAGATGTCATGAAAATCTGATGAGAACTTTAAGAATTATTAGTGAAAATGTGGAAAACTGCCCGATCTCTCAGTGTTAGAAAATGTTTGAACAAATCCCTGGATCTGTATCCAGATTCAGATCACCTCTAAATCTTATCACTTCTTCCTTGTGGTAGGACCAACATTCCCTGAAAGTATCATCAAAATCTGTCAAGAGCTTTTTCAGTTATTGGCAAAAATGTGGAAAACTGCTCAATCTCGCAATGTTAACAAATCTTTTAGAAAAATCCTGGATCTGCATTCATATTCAGATCACCACTAAAATCTCCCTGTAGCTTCAGATTTCTCTTTAACAGAACAGAAATAGTTTTTTAAAACTCACTTGATGATTGTTTTCTTCCATATTGATGACAAATCTGAAAAGTAATTGAATTACTCGGAGTTGTTCCTGACCGGCAGTGGAAACAGAGTTTTATCTCCCTCCTCATCAACCCTCCACAGACTCTCTTAAAACAGGAAACACAAACAAAACATAGGCTCCAGTCTTAAACCTTGGGATCGTTTTCCACTGCGGCACCGCGGGGAGTCTGTTTTTTCTTTTCTGTCTTCACTTCTGCATCTCTGTCCAGGCCTCCTGTTCCCTTTGTCTGCATCTGCTTCAGCTCCCAAGACTAAACACAGGCCTCGCAGCGGGACGCCGCCATCGTCCACACGCTGACAACTTGGTTAGCCAAATACCAGCCAGCAAGTCACCCCGCCACGGGTCAATGTAGACCCTTAAGGTGCTGAGGCATTCATAAGTCACATCTCAGCACCCTGAAAATATTGAAAACAGGAGCAATGATAACACCAGAGCTATAAAACTAGACTCAAATGTTGCAAATGTCTGATTTTTTTTTAATCTTTCATGTTAATCAATGTTTAATAATTATCAATACAACAATCAATCAAATAAATAACATTTCCTGTGGGACACAGGGTTTTTAATTTACTTCATTAAATTATTTAAAAAGTGAAGAGAGGAGTTGTTGAATGTAAAATCTTCATCCAAAACTCCGATCAAACAAAAGCCTGCCGCCCTGAAGTGTGAAGTACAGCAACAAATTGTTTTGTTCTTATCTTTTTTTTGTTTCTGTTTTTACATTTTTAATTTGTTTTTGCACTTTTCATGTATTTTTGCCTTTTAAACAAATTATTTTCATTGTTTTCTAATTAGTGGGGCATTCTTTAACTTTACTTTTGAGGCACTTTGAATACAAATAGATAAGGTGCCTCAGTAAGTTGAAAGCTGATATTTTTTACAGATACATGATAATGAGTGCTGTTTTGGCTCATGCCTCGTGTTTCCAGCCTCGGTTCGATTCCCTCCTGAGGTCCAGCCATGTGGTTTCCCTCTGATCTGAGTCTATCGCTGTCTCTGCACTGTGAAAAAAGGCCTGAAATGCCCAAAAAATGTAAAAAAATCCCCCCAAACAATCATGATCAGATCAATGATCAAATTTAAAGCCTGTAGTCACTGATTTGATCACCTGTAGTTTAGCTCCGCCCACCTTCAGGATGAAAACAGATCACTCGCCCGCTTCTCCTGCTGCTTTGCGCCCTTTAAATAGACTGCAGTGGAATTCACTAAGCTTTGTTTTGAGTCCTTTTAGTAAACAATATGAATCCACTGTTGAAGTCTATGTTGAAGTTCATACTGACACCAACAGGATAAAAGCTAATCACGTAAGCTAAACGTCACTACACAGCATTAATGTGGCCTGTGACTCACAAAACTGAACCTAAAACACTGCATCAGCGTCTAAGAAGAAATCTAAGAAGCTGTTTCTCCACTGAATAAATGTAAATGTGCCCTAAAGCAGCTTTAGCTTCATCAGACTGCATCAAAAGGTCTAAAATGAGGCCTCAAAAACAAACCATCTGATGTAGGGATGCACGATATTATCGGTTTGATATTGGTATCAGCTGATATTAGCCTAAAAAGTTAAGTATCGGTATCGGCCGATATTTAAATTTTTGCAGATATTTACAGCTGATATATCGGCCGCACATATCAGCTGAAAATCGGTAAATTACAGAAATGTACAATATTAGTGCACCTTCTCATCACTGCATGGGTACTCATCTGTTCCTCACAAAAATATACTGTAACACTGACAGAAACAAGTCCATTTTTGTATATCAGATATCGGCAAAAATCCAATATGGTGCATCCCTGTTCTGATGTATAAATACTGCTGTTACTATCACTGTCACATCATGAGAGTTGTTTATTTTCGTAGAAACCTCGGTGAAGATCTAGTCCCCTTTTCAGCACCTGTAGATAAAAAGTCCTGCAGCCCTGAGCACCCCTAAAGTCCTGACCCTCATCAGAACCATCACTCCTGCAGGGCACTAAAACCAAAAGCAGAAATGCTGTTTCAGTCCATATTTCCCTCCTCAGTGTGGACTCCATACTCTCTCCTCCTTCAGGGCATCTGCTCCACAGAAGTGTTACACACCGGCGTTTACACATGGCCTTAATCACGCAGAGAGCACCTCTGCAGCGCAGGACCCCCAACAAAAATGTTCATAGGCATTCATCAGCACTAATCACTGTTGACATAAACTGCCTTTTCACATCGACATAAAACACATCGCCCTCTGCGCTCGCCGTAAATGCAGGTTTACTGGTGGCAGCCGCTCTTGGCCCATGTGATGCTGAAGGCTTTAAGGGCGGGTTCAAGTTAGTTACAATCACAGCGAGGAAACTTTCCCCACTCATCTGCCGCTTTATGAGCTCCTTCACTTTAGAGCGCTGCACCAAAAGATGAAGAAAATTTATGCTTTAATGCTAAAATATGTGAGGGGAAAATTAAGGAAAGAATGAAGAGGAGGAGACTTGAGATTTATGTCCAGCAGCAGGCGTGGACGTCCTGATCCGAGGCAAAAATGAGAAGAAGAGGGCGAGAGCTGCACCTTTAATTGTGACTCCCTCGGAGTGTTTAATAACAGTTATAAGACATTTGAAGAAAAAGGGAAGGAGAGATGGATAAGATGAGAGGGGGAGAATGTTGATGTCCTGTATTCAGGACCATCACTCATCAGACTTCCCCCCCACCCACCCTGAAAAAACAAAACAGTGTCCTGACATCGCAGAGGAGGGAGGGAGCGAGGGAGTGAGGGAGTGAGGGGAGGAGGGAGGAAAATTAGGAAACCAGATGTGAAGCATTAAAACATACTGACATGCAGAGGGCCTTCCTCTGCCACACTCACACACTGAGAGCACTAACTCATACTGCAGGCCCACATGCATGCACGGATGTCACACACACACACCCACACACACACACACACACACCCACACACACACGACTACAAAGAGGAGATTTACCCTGACCTGCATGTGAGCATCAGGCAAAGTGCATGATCTGCAAAAAGGACTGGCTCCATTTTTAGGGCCCATTTCCATATTTAAATTCATTTTTAATTATTTGAGAGGACAGGACTGTGCATGGACTTTAAGTGGGGATAAGGAGTGGGGAATGATGTGCAGGAAAGAGGCCCTGGGTCAGATACAGACTCAAACTCCAGGCACTGCACATGGAGTGTGCAAAGTGTAGGCTTTCTATGCCCAGGATTAACTCTCTAACTAATTTATCAAACTTTCAAAGTTGTCCTTGTTTAATTAAAAAATTAATAAAGAATAAATGGGTCAAAAACATGCAAGAGTTTGTGACTGAATATTCAAAAATCTACTGGCAAATGTGTCACATCAGTGGATTTATGCATGTCTGTATATAAAAAATGATTTTCCAAAATATGCTCAGATATAGATTTGCAAGTTTGCAAAGTTATAAAAATACTAAAAGTCTAGACCTCAAACAAAAGCCTACAAGCCATGTTTGTCTTTGAATATATTTTTTCACAAGTCTGCAGTAACAAACATGCTACAGCTCCTTTATTTGGATAAATTAATTTTGAATTGTCATATAATTAAATTTCTTAAACTGGACATTTGGATCAGTGTGATGGGTTAGAAATACTTGATAACTTCCAGCTATAATTTCTGAGGTTTTATTAACATCAGCTTAAGAAACTCCCACAGATCTGCTGATATCAATGACATGTAAATGGAGGACATCGATGTCATAGTGACAAAATAATCATAAAGAAATGCACAAGAATGAGCGCTGGCCTGCATGTCAATCAATCAATCAAATAATCAATCTTTATTTATATAGTGGCACCTGATTTTCAAGAGGGTCCTCATGTCTATAAAGTTGTAAAGATATTTATTATGGAGGTATAATCAATACAACCACAGATCGAGAGATCAATCTAATATTAATATTAACATCTATAATGATTATGAACAGGAGTTAAATGATGATTAATATACAGCATCTGGCTATAAGATCATCTATAAAAGTATGAATTTATGTTAAATGATGTTATTTCTGTTGATGGTTGATGCAGGATAGAGGTTGCAGACAATGTGAGTCCTTGACCTGGGAAACCTACCACTAACACTTGGAATTATGTTGATATCATTATCCATGAGACAATAATTAAGCAACAACAATCACGCACTAATGACAGTTATCCAGATTACCACCAAAATCTAATTATTTTTAATTCAGGTCATTAATGACATCTCATGAAAATTTCAGCAAAATCTGTGCAGCAGTTTTTGAGTGATCTGGCAAACACACTTAAAAATGTGCAACTGTCATGTTGATCCTGATCACTGATTTAACATGCAGTTGGTAAAAATAGAATAGAAAGCCTTTTTGTCATTATAATAAATGTACAACAAGATTGGAGAGCTTCTCCTTCTCAGTGCAAACAGATAGTTCAGTGAAAAACAGAAGTAAAGTATAAAATAGTTCTAAGAAAGTATAAGTACAAAATATAAGATAAAATCCTACCAGACAGTGCAATTGAAAATCTCTATCTACAAATACAAGATAAGAGGAAGGATAAATATTAAGAAGATATTTATAGAAATTAATTGCACAGGACAGTTGAATAATTACAGAAAACCAATAGCGCACAGGGTGATTGATCCTCACAGATGATTTTATAACATACTGATCTAAGAACGTTCCTTAAATCTACAGATGGGTCGTCATGCATCGTTATATGAAGCTTCGCCTCCAATTAGTGCACTCAGCGAGGCCGCAGAGGAACGGCCGGGGGGGAGGGATGGAGGTGTTTTGTTTTCCTCCACGGGGAGAGTCGTGTTTGAAGGTGGGAGGGCTGAGGGAGGGAGGGGGGCAGTAATAAATACCCCTGGACCTGGGTCCCCTGGCAGACTGGAAGCTAGACTGGTCACCAGGGTTAACACCCGGGGCACATGGCCTTTGACACTGCTAATGGGGCACAGAAAACCCTCCACGAACTGATACCCCCTCTGTCGCATACCACCACAGGACCTTTCACACTGAAGCCCCCTCCTCTTTTCAAACATACTGAGAGATCTGTGCCACCAGCCCCACTCGTCTCTCAACAGAAAATGTCACACAGGCGGCTGAGCAGATTTTAAAACAGCTGAACTTTACGTGATTGTTTTATTTTTAATGCTCACCAAGTACTCTGCATGATCTAACTGAGCCTTTGGAGCAGTGGCCTCGTGTTCAACCACTACATCCAACCACGTCATCTCTCAATCAATCAATCAATCAATCTGTATTTGTATTTGTCTTATTAAAGGTAAGCCCCTTGAGATGTGGCATCTCATGTCTATATGGCTGTAAAGATAGTTACTATGGATGTATAATCAATACAAACATGGATAGAGATCAATCTAATATGTTTAAATTAATATCTATAATGAATATAATTTGAAGAGGAATGATGTTGATTAATATAGCAGCATCCCTTAACTGGTCTAAAAGTATGAATTTAGGTGAAATGATGTCATTTCCGTTGATGGTTGATGCAGGATAAATATCATAAAACACCAAAATGATCCTGAAAACACACCTAAACTCTCATGCTCACATGTCAAATGAGTAAAAATCAGCACCAGAGGCAGTAGCTGCAATTTTAACTAAAGTTTTAAACCAGACTCAGAAATATTTGGTTTCAGGTTGAAGAGAAACAAATGCAACAGCTGCTTTTATAGAAAACACACCAGCAAGAAAGGAAGTCATAAAAATTGTAATATAAGTCAAAATACACTCTCCGGACACTTTATTAGGTACACCTTGCTTGCTTATACCCCTAATTGCCCTCAGAGCAAGTCCATATCGACATGATAGCATCACAGTTGCTGCAGATTTATCGCCTGCACATCCATGATATGAATCTCTCGTTCTAACATACCCAAAGTTGTCCCACTGGATTGAGATCTGGTGACTGTGGAGGCCACTGGAGTTCAGTGAACTCAGTGTCATGCTCAAGAAACCAGTTTGAGATGATCTGAGCTTTGAGACATGGAGCCGCTGGAAGTCTCCATCAGAAGATGGTGCACTGTGGTCATGAAGGGATGGACGTGGTCAGCGATGATACTCAGGTAGGCTCGGTGCTGAGAAAACATCTCCCACACCTTCACACCACCATCACCAGCCTGGAGTGTTGATACAAGTCTGGATGGATCTATGCTTTCATGATGTTCACACCCAGTCCTGACTCTACCATTTGAGCTTTGCAGCACAAATAAAAACTCATCAGACCAGGAAACAGTTTTCCAGTCTTCTATTGTCCAAGTATGATGACTCCGTGTGAATTCTAGCCTCAGTGTCCTGTTCTTAGATGACAGGAGAAGCACCTGGTGTGGTCTTCTGCTGCTGTAGCCCTTGCCTTTGCCCATTCTCTGAGATGTTTGTGCATGAAAATTCTAGTAGATTAGCGTTTCTGAAATACTCTACATCACTTTTCTTCTCCACTCTGATGCTTAATTTGAACCTCAGCGGATCATCTGGATCATGGCTACATCCCTAAATTCATGGAGTTACTGCCATGTGATTAGATGATTGACTATTTGCATTAATAAGCAGTTGAAGAGGTATACCTAATAAATTGCCCAGTGAGAGAAAACCTTTCTTTTCATTACAACTGATATTCTTCCAAACATGGGGGCAATGTTTTTATCTTAAACTTCTGACAGTAGTAGCTCCTCAGAGTTCTCCATCTTAAAATCTACATCTATGTTTAGTTAATATTTTTGGGAGGCTTCAGACTGAACTTATTTGTTGAAATATGTCAGAATATGAGGCTGGTAAACAAACTGATTTAAATTCAGATGGGCTTTCACTTGAAGTTTTACGGTAATGCAACAAATGCTCTATAATGAGAATGTATGATGCTTCTTTTTGCTTAGCGATGCTCATTTTTTAAATTTTTATAGATAAATCCACTATTTATTGAATTGATATTAAGGCAAAAGCTGTTTTTGCACTGTATTGTGATGCTGTTTCCTTTCTGCTTTCCTGTATCGTCCTTTTTCCGCCTTATTTTGCCTCCTGACTCCTCCTTTGGCTCCTTTCTCCAGCAGAAAAAATGTCCAAACATGAGTGTAAATGAAATATAAATGATTACATGGGCAGCTTGAACTGACATTTTCTGTAATGTTTCAGGAATGCACACGTGAGAAAGGCTCAGAATTTGTCTGTGTGGTTTAAAAAGAAGGTTCTTTGTGTATTTTAAGGATACTTACTTAGAAAATTAAACCCTGAAACCATGAAAATCAGCAGAAATAAGTGCATCAGCTCAGCAGTGTCAGTCTTATCGATCAGGACTGAGACTGTAAACAGAAGAAACAGCCGACACTGGGCACACATGTTCAATCTCACCCCCTTGTAAATTTCCCTTTCGGCTCGTCGTTGCCCCTCCCGCCCTCTCCTCGGTCGCCCCACAGGCCGGCCTCACCTCTGCACCCCCGGCCCCGGCCCACCCCGGCCTCTAAACCTGAGAACTGTGACAAAGCCAAACATTTAAACCACCAGTGCTGATTTATAGAGCTTGGTAGCGCTGTAAAAATCCTCAACCCTGCTGCCGCTAAAGTGAGCGAGAGAAGAGCACGGCGGAGGAAAAGGCCTGCGAGGAGGAGAGAGGGATGATGGGAAGGGTACACAAGAGGCACTCGAGTGTTTCAACGAGCTTTCTCCTGGGTGCTGAAGTGTTTTACTGCACAAGCTCACCACGCTAGCTGCTAAATGTGCATTTCGACTTTTCAAATGAATTAATGTCTCAGTCTCCCAAGCTTAGCCCTGAGCTGAGATTGCATGCTAAAGCTGCGGGCCTCGTGGGACGACGGTCAGCCTGCCAAATAGATGGATATGGAGAGATATTCAGAGTCTGGAGAACATGAATTCACAACCAGGACGGGGAATAGAAGTCCCATCAGTGGCCTCACCTCTCCCAGCATGCTCGGCGCCTCCTGAGGGACGAGGATTCAAATACACTCTCAGCTGTCAGAAATGAGCACATCCTACAGCCGAGGAGATTTCAAACAAACCACAGGGTCATCTGCAAAACACCACCACTAGGGCTGGGAAACATAGACCAAAAACATGTCTTTATCTTTGCTCTTTTCACAGCTTTACAAGACTTTTATCCTAGCTGTGTGATAAGTTTGACATAAAAAGAAGCAGAATAATTAAAGAAAAGAGTACTGTATAATTTAAGTTCAATTATTATTACTTAATTCGTGATTAATGGCGCAGCAGGTAGTGGACAATGCTGACAGCAAGAAGGTTAATGGTTGGAATTCTGTGTAGGTCAGGGAGTTTGTATGCGTGGATTCTCTCCGGGCACTCCAACTTATCTTTACTGCTTATCCCTTTCTGGTCATGGGGGCTGAAGCCTATCCCTGCTGACACCCTGAACCAGTCTCCAGCCAATCACAGGGCCACATAGAGAGACAGAGAACCATTCATGTTCACACTCATGCTTAAAATGAGCATGTTGGGAGGAAGCCGGAGTGCCCGGGGAGAACCCACGCATGCAACTCCACACAGAAAGACCCTGATCGACATGGGATTTGAACCAGCAACCGGTTTACTGTGAGGCATTTGCTGCCCAACTGTGCCACCCTACAGCATTTAAAGCCTGAGCTAATTAGCAACGCCCGTCCCTAGTTATTTATGAAATTAGCAGAATTGTTGTAGAAAACCATGTAGCTACAATCAAATTAAGGTTGTGTACAATGTCACAGGTTTCCCATTATTGGTAATTTTCAGTAATGAATTGTAAGAAAAAAAGTCCAATAACAACCTCTTGTGTGTGTCTCACATGTCGTAAGGGCTGCCTCGACAGAAAAATAGGTTGAGAAAAGCTTTTATAGAAAATCTTTCTTCTGTTTTTAAGTCAACACTGACATATTTAATGTCACACTACTTATCTCAATTAAAAACATAGATATATCTTAAAAACCTGATATTTTCCCAGCCCTTATCTCACTCTCTCAATAGCCTTTCAATCAATCACCTCCTAATCAGATTTAACAATAACACGTGCGATCAAAGCTCGACCTGAACCTCTTCCTGAGACGAACAATGACTGCGGGACGGCTGAGGAAGAGGAGAGGAAAGAGAGGCAACAACAGAAGGAGAAGAGATGTCTTCTTAATTAGCCAGTAATGATAAGATCTGACAAACAACATCTGTTTCCAGAAAGAGAGAGGAGGCAGGAGGAGGGAGGGAGAGGCAGCAGAGGAACCTGTGAAGGAGAGACTACAGGGACCTGCTTGTAAGAAAGTAAAGGAGGGGAGCGGAGGGGATGTGTAAGGGGGGGAGCGCCGTGTAGCGTGACACAATGGAAGAAACGGAGGATGAGAAATCTAACAGAAGTGAGAGGAGAAAGACAGAGAGGGGAGAGAAATCTGACAGGGTTGAGGGAGGCGAGGATATGACAGACAGAGCGAGGGAGACGGATCAAGACGAGAGAGAGAGGAGGGAGACAGACGGACAGACGGAGTAGAGGAGAAGGTGAGCTGGGTAATGGTGCTGCAGGGAGAAGAAGAAGAACGTGTGAAGAGACGGGAATGGAATCACTCAGAGGTCCAGGCTGCTGTAATTTACCGTCCGTGCCTAATACACAGCAAATGTGGAGCGAGGGCGAGGAGCCGGAGAGGAGAAGGGGAGCCGGGAGGTGGTGGGGGGGCTGCAGGGAGGGCATGCACTCTGCTGGGGCTCTCAGCAGGCCTGCTGGGAGCCTGTCAGCGGTCACATCACCCCCTGCCCTCGGCCCTGACAGATTCATCAAGACCGTCACACATACTGATACACACCGAGGTATACATGCAGGCCAAACGAGGGTCTGAGGGTATGAATCTGAAATCACCTTTTCTGCTGAGTCTGAACTTTTTTAGACTGTCAGGTGTTTTTAAGATGAGTTTATGCCCTTTGACCTTTGCACATTGATGTACTGCTGCAGACTGGACGGCAAAAGAGACTAGGTACTCACAGGAAGTCTATTCCAGTGGCTCTCAGGGACCAAAACAACCTAATTTTTTCATTCTCTACTAACTTGTACATATCCTCCTGAGACTCAGCCCATTCATTTATGTCCTTTATAGTGGACATTTTGTTCACTCGTATTTCCCTTAAGAATTTAGAGTTACCCTATCAAGCCCTGTGTCATTCTGTAGAGGACACCCTGGGCTTTCCAGTGATGTGTCATGTGATGGGTTTGCATGTTGGGAACTTTACTTTTTTACTCTATCAAGATGGCTGACATACTAAAAACCACATTTTATGCAAAGAGGAGAGGCAAGACAAATATTCTTAATTAATTACTATTTTTTCAATAATAATTCTTGTTCATTAACGTGTCAATAACAATGTTTGAATTAAGATAAAAAATATATTAAAAAAATAAAGTTGTAAGGTGTTTTTTTAGGCCCAAATAGATAGAAAATCACACAACAAAAGGACATTAGGTCTACTAGTGCTACAAGTGAATCTTTTGTCTTTGCTAGCATTACTAGTAAAGACTCCAAATGGTCATGGTCCTGGATTTTGAGGTCTATCTGGGCAAGAACATATTCATAGGCCAAAGACTGGGAGTTGGATTCGTTCTTGCAAAACTTATGTGTTCTTTGATCGACATTTCACGTTTTTTTTTTTTCTTTTTTTATCCAATTGAATGTGTTCTTGGCTTAATATCACTCTGAAGGTACAATCTGCTCATTTTTTTCATCTTCTAAATTCAGTGCTATTTTCATGCGAAAATTGTCCTGTTGCCCTCTTCAGTGGACATGCTGTGAAATTAAAATAAAAAAATATATTTAAAAAAAATCAAATTGTAAGGTGTTTTTTTTTAGGCCTTAATAGATAGAAAATCACACAACAAAAGAAATTGTATGACACTTTTTTTCCTTTGGTTCTCAGGAGGTTAAAGTGCATCCATGTCTGTATACAGCTGAATTTCTGGAACATTAAAATCTCATAAAACCTTCCAGGAAACAGGTAGATTGCCTGATTCTGATTCCTAAGCCCCCCCTACAATTACCAAGAAAACATAAGGCTCATACTACTTTAAGAGGAGAAGGTTTTCAGACAGGCAGCAGCATAAATGTCTGTATTTGTTGGTTCATTAAGTAATGCCTTGTAAGTAAAGCTTGAATTCAGGCTGTTCCTTTCTGGGCTCCAGAGAGCTTTACCCTTCGTCCTCCCTTATGGGTGACCTTGGTTGTTGTAAAGGTGACAAAAAAGACTTTCTAACAGTCTAAAATATGTAAAAAGTGTTTTTAAAGGGGAGAAATAACTGACTCAAATAACAAACCAAAACTGAATTTGAGGAGTTTATATAAAATAATGACCTTGCACAGCTGCTGATCAGCCTGATTTGATATATGTGATCAAGCAGATCCATCTTACCAAGCTTTTTTTTACTCTTAATCAACCCTTTTATAACCCTTTTTATAAACTCTTTTTATTGAATTTATGGATATTTATTGTGTGTGAGAGACCACCACTGTTAAATTTCCTTTGGGATCAATAATGTTGAATCTGAATCTGAATCTTATCTACAACGATTAAGCGGGAAGAGGTGGAGCTATGAGCGAGAGGACAGCAGGAAGTGAGATTAGCATAGATGCTAACAGCTTCAGTAGATATTTTATCAAATCTTGACCGTATTGCATTATTAAATGAAAAACAAATATCAACACTACAAACGCCTCTATAGTATGGATACTTTTGCTCCACTTCTGACGTGTTTTGATGAGAGTTTGTTTCACAAAGTGGCTCATCTTCTATAGCACAGTAGTGCCCGCCTACTACATTACCTGATTGGCCCTTAATAAATGTAAATGACAGAACGATTGTCCAATCATCTCCCAGATAAGCCACTGAAAGGTTCAACCCTCCCCGAACACTGTCTATGGGCTCTTTCCCAAATGGGATGGTGAAGTATATTGAAAGGTCCGTCTGGTGTGCAAGGTTATATAAAATAGAAAAATAAATAAGATCCGCTGTGATCTGCTTCACTTTGACCTAATGCAAAAAATCCAGTAAAACTGTTGATCCTGCCCCTGAAACATTCTCTGACTGACCAAGACGTAGTGAGATTTTTATTGAAGGTGATACAATATCCTCTCTCCACAAACTGCAGGAGGAGTAATGTTGCCTCAAGCCCGAGCCAAAAGGGAGAGTTAATGAAATGGAATTAGAGAAATCCTGCACACGTGTAAATATTAGTGTAAGGAAATTTTTAAAAGGTGGACAGGGAGGAGGTGGGAGGATTTTGGGAAGAAATTTAACTCCTGTGAGGGATTCGGTCCACCAAGATTAACAGACAAACAAACAAACATGGAGGCCTCTGGGGCCGGCCGAGCAGCAGGGGGCATCGTTAAGTCATTAGTGAAATTTAAGAAGAGGATAGCACACACACATCAGCACTGCTCCACCCACAGCAGGGACATCCAGCCAAAGAAAACAGCCCTTGTTCCTAAATACCACCACAAACTGGCCTGTGACTCCACACCCACAGATCCTGATGACTCTGATACAAGATCTGCTCACAAATAAAAGATCAAGTCCTCAGATGGCCGTACATACAAGCTCACTCTCCATGTGAGGACCCTCTAAATCACGCTAATCTGCCCCCTTCTGATCCTCTAAGTGCCCCTGCTTAATCTCTGCACCCCTTCACTAAAGGTGAGCCCCATTAGAGGACAGATAAATGGCACAGTTTGGCTCGGCCACTCGAGGAGAGCGAGGCCTTTCAGAGCTCAAACTCCAAACTTCTCATTCTCCCCCTCCCCCCCGCTGTTCCTCCCCATTAGCCCATTTCTAGTCCAATCCCATTTCCTGTCAAAACATTTCTGGGCTCTTCTCTGTTTCCGACCAGCCCCCTCTCTTCTGCAGGCTCTCCTAAGGAAAACAAACCGAGCCCGCTCCTCATGTCAGGGTTCAAGCCACAACAGCTAACAGCGGCCGGAGCCGAGCAAAGGTGACCAAACACAAACTGGGCTCATAACCCAGCGCTCATTAAGCTTTTCCTGTGCACGCCGGAGACCCGGATGCTCCCGGTTCACATGAGACCACGGCGCAGAGACAGACGAAAAAAAAAAGTCCCAAACTCAGCTGAGCCCATTCGAAAATATTTTCTCTCATGCATGTTCACTTCTCAAGATCTCTGGTCTTAGCTGCAGCATTCAGCAAAAGCAGATACATTTTCATCCCAACTTTATTCTGTTTCTGCTCTGAAAAATCAAAGAATTCATGCAGAAAATCAAAATTAAAGATGTGATTGGAGAGGTGGACGGGGACCGGGGTGAGCCACAGTGTGAAGACAGGCCGAGTGAGTGAGGTTGATGATGTTTGCTAACATTCAACCAGAGCATGGCTGGTTCTGGTCTGCGCCCCTAATGGACCTGGACTGAGTCAACTGTCCCACACACTGAGGCTATAGTCCTTAAAGGAACACTCCAACATTTTTTTCTTTTCATGTCTTGCCTCACTCCTGAGTCCATAACAAGAAGATAGACACCATTCTTTCAACTGTGCGTGCAGCAACAAGGAAGAGACAGGTAGAGCTCGCCCACCACTAGTTAGCTCAGCTCAAACACAGGGAGTCAGTGGGAGTGTTAGCCTACCTCTGCCTACAGTCATCAGATAAACTCTTCAGCAACTATAAATGATCCTGTGTGCTTGTTGTGAGTCGTTTTTTAACCTTTTTTGTTATGTTATCTTCTTCTACTCCTAAACAGAGGGTTTGTTTTGTTGACCTACTCCCGCGGTGGTTTGTTGCGTGACATGAGATGTGACATTTGTTAACGACTCGAGTCTTTGCTCCTTGGCTCCTTTCCTTCATACCTCCCTCCTCGTCTCCAATTCAGGACCATCTCCTGTCCCGTCTCTCAAATTAAGGCATAAAAAGTCTCCAGAAATATCTAGAATTTCATGGGTGCATGTGTAAAAAGAGGCTTAACTCTGAGTGAATCTGGTCTCAGAGTAGCTGTCAGTAGACTTGATATTCTCCACATCACATCGTCTCTCCCCGTCTGTCTTTGTGTCAGTCTCCCTCTCTCTCCTCGCCCCCAGGGAGGACCCATCCCCGCGGTCCGGTGCCAGCTGCTCAGTGGTCCAGCCTGTGTGCCGTGGTGTGCACTGGAGCCTCAGGGCCCTGTCGCCACGCTGACTGCCCCCCCCAATCCACCACCACCCCCCACCCTCTGCCTGAGGGGCTCGCTGACAGCGGGTCTGGAGGGACTGGACAGTACCAGCCCACCAGGGAGGAACCTGTGACAGCGGACTGAGGGACCACCGTGTCGGACTTTGTCTGTGTGCATGTTTGGGCGCTGACAGGCGGGTCATTTATACGGTCTGATTAATATGAGAGTCGATGTGACGTTCAGCTGAGCAGAGCTTTGTCCCACAGAAAACTGCCACTGATGCTTGATAACTTATCCTTTTCAGGGTCGTGGGGGGGCTATGGCCTTTTCCAGCTCACATCGGGCAGGAGGTAGGGGACACCCTGGAGTGATTGCCTGCCAATCACAGGGCTGACAAAGGGCAACTACTCACACACTAAGATCAAGCAGTTTGAGCCTGATATAGTCCAGAATATCACAGTATGCCAACACACAATAAAAGTTTAATGATACCAAGGTTTCTGCAGAAATCAGCCAGTCAAATATAGTGCCTTTTTAATGCCATTTTGTTTTTTGTAAAAATGAAAACTGTCCCTACAAATATCTCATCTTACACATATCAGAACTTATGGAGCTGAGAGTGAACATATATCACTGCATGTTTACACGGATGTATATATATGGCAAATAATATTTAATCAGTAGAACTAAATAAGCCGTTGATTACACAAAACACTTCAGTAACTTCAGCCTTTTTTAACAGACCTAACAAATGAAATAAAAAAGTCCAGCTCCTGATAAGTTGCTCCAAAAAGACTTAAAAACCAGTTTTAATTTTGTTGACTATTTATTTTCGTCATAGTTTTCATCAACAACCTTTTTTTCCCCTGATGAAAACTAGGCAGTAACTAATAAAAACAAGTGCACATCGACAAAAACTCAAACTAAATTTACTGACATTTTCATCAACAGATAAAAACTAGTCTAAAATGTTTGACAGAGACTTAATCCAATCAGACCTAATTTGGTCATGTAGAAAGTAGGGACAAGTTAGGAATATATCCAATCACAGCTACTTTGGTTGTGTGGAAAGGTTGGATGAGTTAAGAGGGACATCCAATCACAGCTGCCTTAGCTTGGTGGTGGCGGGATAAGTTGTGGAGCGATCCAATCAGAGCTCCTCTCTTTATGAATTGATATATTCATGTAGAGCAGGTTCACTGTTTGTTGTCAGTTCTGGTATTGTATCTGAGATGCTCTGCCAGGTAGCCTAAATAAAGGTGACTGCATTTCACACAAAAGTTCAATTTGTTTCTGTTCATTTATACATTCAGACTTTACTAGCATTCAATAAAGGGTTATTAGATGTTTCATTTTACCTTTCACACTTCATATTTTAGTCGACTAAATTTACAGTAGATTTCATCAACTAAAACTAGACTAAAATTAAGACAATGTAGAAGACTAAATCATGACTAAAATTAAAAGATATTTTAGGCTAAAGACTAAAACTAAAACTAAATTAACACTGCTGTAGGGTTAATTTGACCAATCAGCTGTCATCATTGTTTCCATGTTGTACTTCGTCCTGGCTCAGCTTGACTGGATCTTCACTAGAGGTGCTTAAAAAAAACTTAAATAAATGAGTAGAGTTGAGGTGGGGCGGGTTTTGTAACAAATGGTTTATTTCTTTACAGAATCAATATTGAGATCTCTATCATGTTTCTACTTTCATCTATATAATATCGATAAATTCCTTGTTCCTTATATCAGCTTTGATTTCTGTTATTGCAGCTCAACCTCTGCTTATTTTTATCTCAAAGTATCCTGAATCTGGATTTGTCAGAAGACTTGGGTGTGATGTAGGTGAATAAAACTTTTCTGACCAAATATCAAAGAAATAAACTCAAAATAAAATATAATGAAGAGAAATTATAAACCCAGACCTCCTGTTTAAGGAAGAATCTGAGCAGGAAGAAGGAAAATTCAAAGCTCTTTTATTACTCGCATTTTTCTCATTGTTGTTCCCTTTCCTGACTTTGTCCTCCGTAAACTGGACGGAAACAAAATGGCACCTCAGGTACTTTGACCCTGTGTCAACAAAAAATCTGCAGAACGGTTTTATTTTCCAGCTCAGAGAGGATCTTATGGTGGGAGGCTGAGAAACAATCAGATTGTTGTCTCACACATAAAACTCTCATATATTTGACCTAACAGGGCCACTTGGCTGCAGTACTCGAGTATACTTTAGGGAGAGGGGAGGAATTCGACCCCTGACACAGTCCAACAAATGTTACTGCATTTATTCTTTGGCTGAAAGTTTAATGTTCTTTTCCCAAAGACTCTCTATTTTCTTTTCTGCTGAAGCTGAAGCGGAGGAGGCTGGTGTTCCCCTCCATTAATGGGACAGGGAGAAACTGTCCGTCCTGCAGAGAGGACAGGTAGAAGGAGCGCAGACTGAAGTGGCCCACGGCGGGTTATTTCTTCAATTTGTTTAAGAAGAGCGGGTACGAGCAGGTGGATGGAGTAGCATGGAAACAGATGGTCAGACGGCAGCGCTGAGACATTTACATACAGCAACAAATGACGTCTGAATAGTTTATTGTCAAACTGTCCAGACAGTGTTAATCCGTAAAGGACTATAAAAGAGGATATGTAGTTTTACTGCTGTGAAGGACGAGGATCTGGGAGCATGAGGAGCTTTGTATGGGAGCCTAAGCAGATATACATTTATTATGGAGAGGACTTCATTTCTTAAGATAACTTATTAATGAGAACTTCTGCACAGTCCTGTGGTGAGCTGCTCTTAAGAGGATCAGTAATTATAGTTATAAATGAAATAGTGATTGTAATGTAAGATAGATAAATAGATTTATTCATACCAAACAGAGAAACTGTGTGACTGAGGGTTATTTGTTGAGCCACTTCACTTAACAAGAGGGCCACATTTATTCTAATCATCACTGCCTGAGGGCTGAGATTGTAAAACTAATTTTGGACATTCTTACAGTGGGGAAGATAATTACATAAAGAACAAATAAATCAATATATTGTCAGGAATAACTACTCCATTATTTTAGTCTCAAACCAATCCCAATAGTGGATAATCAAACACAGAAATTTAGCTAATTCAAGCTGCTTTTGTCATTGCAAAAAGCAGAATACTTCCAAACATTTTCTTTATTCTTTATTTTTTTTGAAATGCATGAAATTGAACTTTGTAAATGAGCTTCACAAGTCTTTTGTTTCTTTTTGCAAAAAGTAAACACATAAAAAAGTCAAAATCATTGTGAAAATATTTATCCATCCATGCATCCTTCGTTTATACTGCTTATCCCTTTCTGGGTCGCGGGGGGGCTGGAGCCAATCCCAGCTGACATTAGGCGAGTGGCGGGGTACATCCTGAACCACTTTCCAGCCAATCACAGGGCCACATAGAGAGACAGACAACCATTCACACTCACACTCCTACCTAAGGGCAATTTAGAGTAACCAATCAACCTAAGGGGCATGTTTTTGGTCTGTGGGAGGAGGCTGGAGTGCCCAGAGAGAACCAAGCATGCACAGGGAGAACACGGGGATCGAACCGACAACCTTCTTGCTGTGATGTAAATTTATTTTAACATTTATTTGCAGGACATGTGAATAGTAGAAACAACTGTTGCCCCCAGGCTGCCAGTTGCCCACCCCCGTTGTGCCTAAATGGTATACATATCAATGGCCACTTCATTAGGTACACCTGTTCAACTGCTCCATCATGTAAATAGCTATTAAGCCAATCATAGCACCAACTCAATGCATTCAGGAGTGTAGACAAACTGAAGTTCAAACTGAGCATCAGAACGGAGAAAAGGGTGATTTAAGTGACTTTAAATGTGGGCGGTTGGGCTGGTCTGAATATTTCAGAAATGGCTGATCTACTGTCGCAACCAACTCTAGGGTTTGCAGAGAATGGTCTGAAAAAGCTAAACTCTCCAGTGAGCATCAGTTTTCTAAGGCAGAACACCCGATATATGCCAGAACTAAAGTATGCAGAAGGGCATTTCTGAACACACAACATGACAAATTTTGATGCAGATAGAGCTTAAGCAAGAGAAGACCACACATGGTGCCACTCCTTTCAGCTAAGAACAGGAAATGGGGGCTATAATATGCACAAGGCTCACCAACATTGAACGATAAGAGATTGGAAACATGTTGGAAGAATGGATCCATCTTGTTTTTTTATCAAAAAGTCAGCCTGGTTTGGGGGAGCATCATTTAGTGTCCGTCCTCTTGTGACCCCAGTGGACCATCTTAAATGAGGATAACAACCACGTCTCAAGGCTCAGATCATCCAAACTGTTTCTTGAGCATGACGATGAGTTTATTGTGCTGCAGCGGCCTCCACATTCACCAGATCTCGATCCTGTAGAGCACTTTTGGGATGGGAGACTTGCATTGTGGGCGTGCAGCTGACAAATCTGCAGCAACTGTGTGATGCTGTCATGGAGAAATAGACCAAAATCTCTGAGGAATGTTTAAGCTCCTTGTTGAACTAGAAATCAATCAATCAATCTATCAAAATTTATTTATAGAAAGCACTTGGAGAGCGCAAACCTGTGCCAAGGTAGCTCACATATTGCTGTTACATCTATAAACAATAGTTTCATGATGAAGTTACCATCATAATATGATTCATGACCCTAAAACCCCACACCTAGCACTCTGAATCATGTTGATATCATTATAAGTTAGACATTCATTAATGGCAGTTATCTGGATCACCACCAAAATTGAATCATTTTTAAGTTGGGCCATTAACAACATCTCCTGAAAATGTCAGCAAAATCTGTCCAGTAGTTTTTGCGTAAACTTGCTAACACACAAACATATGTTGGCAAAAACATAACCTCCTTGTTGAATTAAAGCAGCTCTGAAGACTAAAAGAGGTCCAACCTGGAACTGGCAAGGTGTGCCTAATAAAGTGGACAGTAAATGTATACAGTTTATAGGATGCAATATATAAGTTGTTTTTTTATAGGACAGTAAATTGAAGGATTTACATCAGCATAAGTAATTTATAAGTAATGACTCTAAAAATAAACATTTACTGACTGTAAAACAGAAGCGACCCTCGCTCATCAATCAGGACCGAGAGAAACGAATCCCTGCTCCGACTAGCTGGAAACAAAGCTGTGCTACATGCACATAACTAAGACCAGGACTACAAACGGATCAATACGACCCACAACCTGAGATTAAGAGTAATGGATTCCTCTTTAAGTGTCTCAAGTCGAGCCAACGTCCACAACAACTCTTCACAAATAATAAAATGGGCGCCTCCTGGAGCAGCACTATCTCAAAACTTCACCCTGAGGTTGAAGTTTTCAGTCCTGGGTCAGAATTTCAGATCAAATCCTGAAATATGTGAGAGAATGTTTGAGTCTTTGAGCTCATTTTGAGTCCAGGGGGAGGAGGGGTCTTATTGACGAGATTGGAAAATTCCCATCGATTATTCTTCTTTTCTCTGAGCGCCCGCTTGTTAAAAAAGACCCCTCTTGGAAACACGATCAATTAGTGAGATAGTGCTTGCCATTGATCACCCCCCAACCCTCCAGCCCCCTCCTCATCACAGGCCTTACGATGGCTCCCTCCACACTCACACACAGACACACACTCCTTATGAGTGCCTATTGATCCCCCTTCTTAGCCAAATATAAAAGCACACACACTCACTGGGAGACCCCTCCTCGAGGTCTGATACTAATACTGACATCTGCTTGTCTCCATTGTAAAGCCCTGGTTCACTCATAAATACAGGGGCCCAGAACCAATATAGTTTTTTCAGAGGTCAGAGGTCAGCGTGGCAATAATCCGGCCATTAACAGATCTGCCCGGGTTAATACTGGAGACTGCTTTGAGAAGACGGCTTTAGGGAGAGAAGGTAAACAACACTGGTGAAAAACACTCAATTTAAGCATCGGGCTGATTTCATCTTTTATTTTAATAAAATAAATTATTTAGAGCTAAATCTGAGAGACCCTCTCAAGCTTTCAAGTCTCTTTCACTTGATTAATGACTCGCACGATCAATCAATGACCAGATTTCGTCAATTAGTTTTCTGGTAATTGATGAATGAATGGATGCAGTAACATTTTTCTGCTCTTATAGGAACATTCATTATCGAGGCTGGTTAAAATATGATGGTCTTAAAGAGCAGAGGGTGAAATAAAAATCTGAGCTGACTTAATGTGAGGCTGAAAGACATTTTAAAAAAGCATTTATCAATATTATTTAGATGGTGATGAAGTTGTTTTGTTGTGAAACCATCTCTAAAACAAAAACTTAGGCTATAAAATTAAGTCAAGTTGAGCTTTTACCATAAATAGAAGAACTTCAATAGCGGGAGAGCAGCAGGGGTTATTTTTTTTCTTGTCATATGCTTTTGGGTCCAAATTTAAGAAAATATCATTGATAATAATTAAAAACATTGATAATTATGGAATATTTTAGTCAAGTTAGAATATTGTTGGCTTAATAATTTTTATTTTTTTACTGTTTTTACTGTGTCCAGGTCTGATCTTGTGATTCTGTGTATTTTTAATTGTTTCATTCTACTGAAGCTACTGTGACACTCAAATTTCCCACTTGAGGGATGAATAAAGTACCTACCTTTTGTTTCTAACTTTTATCTATTTTCCAACCTTTAAAACAAGATCAGTCCCTATCAGACATCCTGCAGCCACATGGGGTTTTATTTATAGTTGTAGGTATATAACATTTTTTCTCCCACACATTTTCAAAACTTAACAACACTGAAGAGGATTAGGGCATCTGGGAAAAGAAATAATGAAGAGGCTGAATGTTTGAGTCTGTGAAAAAAGTCTGAGGTTAAAGTCAGAATTTTGAGATTGAAGTAAAAATTCTGCGAAATAATGTCAGAACATCATCACAATTCTGATTTTAATCTTAACATTTGTATTTTTTTCCCCAGAGTTATGACTTAAATCAGAGTCTTCTTACCTTTTCTCAATATACTGACTTTTTTTCACATTTATAAAGAAGTTAATCTCAAATAAAATGTATTTGCATCTATACCTGCTTCCTCTCCTTATCGTCAGTAGCACTTCCAAAATATTTTGTGCACTATTTTTTTATTTATTTATTATTAATACCTTCTTTTTCTTCCTGCTGCCTTCACTTTGATTATATTATCTTGCACTAATCTGTTTCTAAATTGACTATAGTATGGCCTGTTGTTTTTTGTTTTTTTTCCCCCATGCATCCCACTTTTACATGTTAAAACTGCTTTTGTATGTATGTGTCTTGTGTTATAACTAAGTTCTTTAATATTTATTTTTACTTGGCACACTTTACAGGTAAATCCCACATGTAATTACATAAATAAAAAGTATATATACCTGAAAATGCTTTGTTATTTAAATTTATGCCAACGCTTATACAAAAAAAAAGTGGGAATATGTATTGTAAGGATCTTGTATATCTCTGCTTGTATATTTCCAACTAAAAATACTCAAATAAAAAAACAAAATGTATTTGCAGAAGCCCTAATCCTTCTCTAAATGATGATACTCAGAGGGCCGGATTCTAAGTTTTGGGGGGCCTCATTTGGCCCCTGGGCCACCAGTTGGTAAATGTAAACAGTGAAGGAAGCCATGTTGAAACCAGCAGACACAGAAGCAGGGTTCAAGCCCTGACTGAACCATGTTTGGTTCCAGCTGACCTCCTGAGCATTGCTGAGGTGCCCTTGAGCAAGGCACTGTATCCCAGAACTGCTGGGTAGCACTTCTTCAGCCATCATTCTGACATCCCTCCATTAGTGCATGATTGTAGGGCCTGTTTTTATTCAGCCTGTGTGTGTATGTCTCAACAACAGAGTTTAAAGACTGTAACCTCCCCGTGAAGGATTATTAAAGTGTTTCAGCTACGGCACAACTCTGATAGAGACCAAACTGATGAAATCAGTCAGAGCAGAAACCAGTGCAAAGTGTGACGGTTCAAGCTAGTAGATTTGTCAGCTGCACATCCATGATGAGAATCTCTTGTTCCATCACATCCCAAATTGGAGTGAGATCTGGTGACAGTGGAGGCCAGTGGAGTCCAGTGAACACAGTGTCAAGCTCAAGAAACCAGTCTGAGATGATTTGAGCTTTGTGACATGGGGCTGCTGGAAGTTTCCATCAGAAGATGGTCCACTGTGGTCATAAAGGCATGGACAATAATACTCAGGTAGGCTGTGAGGTTTAAATGATGCCCAGTTGATACCCAAAGTGAGCCAAGAAAACATCCTCCACACCATCACACCACCACGGTCCTGAACTGTCGATACAAGGCAGGATGGATCAATGCTTTCATGATGTTTGGACCAGATTCTGACCCTACCTCACTGCACTAAAATGGTACAAGAGCATAGTTTCTCCAACTTTCCACCACTAAATATCAGGATTCCAAATAATCAGCCTAATGGTTGAAGAGAAGGTCTCCAAAATCATCAAGAGCAGATCTAAAAACAACTTTGGAAATCAGTAACAGCACTGACAGCTCGACTTTGAGGACTTAAAGAAGATTTATGGTGATGTGCCCTCAGGAATCAATCTATCTATCTGTCTATTGATCAATCATCTGACCAATCAGTGAAGGAGCCCCTCAAAGACTCGAACATCAGGAGTCACATCAGGCCTGAGAGAGTCACAGTTCACCAAAGTTAAGACCCGATAATTGTAAAACTATTAGACACAGCAGGCGGCGAGGGTTTGATCATGAGAGTCTTCTCTTTGTCAACAGCCGCCCTTGCCCCTCTTCATCCTCAGCCCCTTCACCCTCCTCCATCCCCTCACCCCTCCCGGTGGATCAGCTGTGATCTCCTCTCTCCCCTTTCACTCAAATCAGGATTAGGGAGAAGAGGAGGAGGAGGAGGAGGGGGAGGCGGCAGCAGCAGGAGCGGGGGAGAGAAAACTGAAACAATATGGAAAGGAGATTAGAAAAGTGGGGGTTTGGGACGTTTGGGGAATTGCAAACTCCCTTGTGCTTGGGTAGGTGTCCTAATGACACCGCCTAATTATGGCAAAATTAGACAGGCTAAAGGGAGGGAGGGGGCAGAGCTGCTGCTGCTGCTGGAGGTGGAGGAGAGGGAAGGGAGAGAGGGGATTAGAAGACAGGGAGAGAAGGAGTCAAGAGGAGAGAGGAGGTGAGGAAAGGAGAGAAGGAAGCATACGGAGGAAAAAAAGAGGGGTAGAAAGACAGAGGAGTGAGTGGGCCCCAGCACGCTGCATGTTAATTGGAGAACAGGTGTTGGGGCTGGGAGCAGGAGGCTGATTACTGGAGCCACAGAAACACACCAGCTCCTGCACACACACACACACACACACACACACACACACACCCGCACACACAGGCTGCACATACACACATGAATAATTGAAGAGCCTTGCAGTGACGAGGGGAGAAAGGTCAACACAGGGGTCAGAGAGACACGCAGAAATCTCACATACATTCATAAACATACATAAATAAACATGCACACACGTTAAACTATACGTCTGCATGAAAATATGATGTGGACACGCTTTGAACAAACACACTCTGCACGCCCTGACAATCTTTTGATTTTAGCAGAGCTGGACCGGCTACTTAAAGATAAAGTCGGCTGAGTTACTCTGCAAAACATCAAGCTCCACTACACTGAAGCTGCACCTGAGAGAGATTCAGCAATAAGTCCTTCTTAGCAACAGGACAAAAATCATCATAAGTGCTTTTTTCAAATCACAATAACTCCCTAGTTTTTATTCCTTTACTGATTTGAAGGCCTTTACAGCTTGAGTCCTTTCACTCATGTGAAATTTCTGCATCATAAATGACAGAAAAATGATCTTAAGGCATGTCTGTTATACACCTTCACTCAGATACATTGATTTCCCCCATTTAAAAACATCTGTTGAAGTCCCTTAAGAGCCGCTGGATCAGGGGCCACATGGAGTCCTTCCTCCCTCTCAGTGAAGCCCACAAAGACAAAATCTGCCATTAAAATATTGAAAATCAAAATATTTGCATGGCAGTCTTTGCTTAGTGGAATACATTTGGTTTGATGTCTTTTTCCTTTAGAAATCTTACATATGCATCACTAAATGTATGTTTTATAATTAAAAATGACCTTTAAGTGAAATATCTGATTAATAAACAGCTACATTTACTCCCATTGCCAGAGGTGGACATTAATGAAAGCTTGCAAAGTGCTATTTCTTTTTTTAAGATCACTGGCCCCAACAACATAACCACTGGCATATAACAAAAAACAAATCTGGAGAATCAGCTGTATCTTTGCGCTCACCACCAGATGGATCATTCAATATATTTCACTAGTCCATCTGAGCAACAGCCCATAGAAAGTGTTTGGGAATTGGTAAAACCTTTTAAAGCATATCTGGCAGGTGATTGGACGACAGTTCCATCAATCCGGACCAATCACATTATGTAACAGGCGGGAGCTACTGCCGCAGTGTAAAGGACAGAAAGTGAGCCACTTCGTAAAGTAAACTCTCTGCAAAACATGTCAGAAGTGGAGAGAAAGTATCCTTTCTTTATAGAAACATTTTCAATGATGTTGTTGTTTTACATTTAATAAAGAAATGTGGTCTAGATCTGATAAAACTGCTACTGAAGCTGTTAGCATCTGTGCTAATCTCTGAACGAGCAGTCACTTTCTGTTGGTGTCTTGGTTGTAGCTTGGCAAGATGGATCTGTCTGATTACAGGATGACAGACACTGAATCAGGAGGAGCCAGCTGCACTGCAAGGTTATATCAACACAGTCGTATGACCAGAAATCCATCTGAACAACTGGAAATATCTGAAGCTGTGTGCAATGCAGGACAAGTGAAGCACTGTTGAGCTGAAATCCACTTCAACTCCAAAGTCACAAGACCCCACATTAGGGTCAGAATCACCTCAAAATCAGGCAGCATAAGCCCGGCTTTAGCAGCCTTCTACCCTTTCTGAAGGTCAACATCCATGTGCCTTTAAAGAATGAAAACTGATCGCTGTAGTCGAGCCGTAATAAGCAAATCTAACATGCAACAAACTTTACAGGAATTTTCTAGATCAAAATACAACCAAACAACTCTGTTTCTATAAGTTCTTCCTCTTCAGTGTGTTTTGTTTACTTCTGGGTAGAAGTATAAGTTATTTATTGTAACTGTACAGTCATTCTAATGCAGACTAAATAGGAGTCCAACATTATAATGTTTAGTTGCATAACTGTGTACACCTTTGTTTTCTTTGGCAATAATTGTATGATGTAATCATTAATGTTTAAAACTAAAGTTACAACACCGAGTATACACGCTCTGGACAAACACCCGCAGCACGCCCTGTCAATCTTCTTAAATTTTAGAGAGCCAAAATGAAAGTGTGCAGATAAGTGGAGATAAAGGGACAGAGGCCAATGCAAAATTTCATTGGCTTATCAGAAATTAACTGCGTGCTAATAGGCCGCTCCCTGAGGAGAGGATTTGGCAGACCAGTCAAGAGGGAGAAGCCCCCATCAGGACGGGATCTGCCCGCTGTGATTAGGGAGTACTGTAGGTCAATGATTCCATTTAAATCAATCCTCAGAGCTGCACGAACAGACAAACAGACTCACAAAAACACATAAAGAGGAGATATAGATCGCTCCCTCTCTCAGAGCAACTCACAAACAAATTCAGAGAAGGTTTGGCCATGTTAGGAGGAAGTATGAGGCAGCGCCGAGGGGGAAACTATCTTCAGCAGAGATCCTCTGAGACACACTGTCAACAGGCAGCCAGCTTGAACTGAGGAGGGGAGAGAAAAGGGTCCTTGACGTATATGAAGTGAGTGTTTTCTGGACTATCAGACAGAAAGAGAGGAGATGAAGGTCCATGACATCACAGAGAAAATATTTCACATACGGTCCACTTATGAGCATTTATCACACTGGTTAATGCCAGGCAGACAGTGCGAGACCTCCCAAATCCCACGGACGTGAAGGCCCTCACACACGCCGATTATGGAGGTGGTCATCCGCCTTTAAGCCCGATGATAACTGGCTGTCAGGGTGAACATTTACTACATATGTGGGCCCGTCTGCTGGGATAAAAGATCCACATGCTTCTGATAAATAAAATGTACGCTCTGGGAAGGCTTCAGGTGGGATGTAGTGAGTGACCAAAGTGAAACAGATCCCAGCAGGCCCAAAAAAGATCATCGCAGTAACAGAAAGAGGAGAAGGAGAAGCATATGGAGGCCTGACATGGACGCAGATAGCCCACACTGTAGATATCAGACATTAGAGAGGTGTAGTGAACCTCTAGTTTCTGAAGAAGGCATATGAAGCCCAACGATGGTGGTCACAGTAATGGAGGAGCTGCTGCCAACTAACTTTCAGTCAATCTAATAACACTCAAAGGGGTGGAGCTGAGGCGGGGCTTCAGCCTTCTGGCAAACAGCCTCAATGCACCCACCTGTCAGTCAACTCAGATACGCCCCTGATTGTGCCAAATTATGCAAAACTCCAATAAAGAAATGAGCTATGGAGATCAAACTGGCGTGAAGCAAGCTGTAAACACATTTATTCCTGCGGGGATGGTGGCATTTCGATATGGAACCAACAAGAAATCCTTAACTTAAAAAATCCTGTGCTTTTATTTTGCATTGGACTGCCATCTTTTCACACTCCTTATCAATTAGTGGTGCTAATTAAAACCTGTTTTAACCCTTTGACTTTCAAACTAAGATATATATTTGCAACAAATTATTTGTTGGTAAAATTGTTGTCCTTCATCTTCATTTAACAACATTTTAGGCTTTATTTTTCAAATTACCCAATCAGGAGGCAGATATATTGGTCAACCAGCTGGTTGGCTTGCCTGTTAAGGGTTATCCCGGGCATGAATAGATTTCTTTCATTTCTGCAACAAAGTGTTTGTTTCTTAAAAACATCACAGAGAACAAAATTTAGATATTTAGCGCTTGACCCAGTTTTCTGAGGAATCTAGATACTTTTTTTATCATCAAATTTATTTCCTTCAACTAAATTATGATTGTTAGAGGATCTAGAAGTATGTGAAAAGATTTTGTTCTTAGTCTGATGTATGCTCTTACTGTTTGATTTTTGAGGAGCAATGATTCACTTCAGATTCCTCTAGTTATCAAACAGTTATATTCATGTATGGCAGCGCCACGCATTGGATACAAATTGGTGTTACAAACATTACTGAGAGAGGGAAATACGGAAAACAGACAACGATAGGCTTTCAAAATTTCAAATACAGTGGTAAGGCAGCAAAAAGTCAACCACACGGTTACAATGCCAGTCAAGGGTTAATAGAAAGGTGTTTGTTATATGTTCAATAAGCAGATACTCAGCTGAAGCTACATGTTTTAAGATTTTTTTAAAACAACTTCTCAGTAGCAGGACTATTTTATTTCATTTTTGACCATGAACACTCTGTTAAAAAAAGGCTGAAGTTACTGAAGTGTGTTGTATTGCAGCAGCCTCAGCTTATTTAGTGCTACTAATTTAATATTATTAATAAAGGGCTGTTCATTATGTGCATGCAGGTCATTTTGGTTTCTAATTAAACTTTTTGTGTTACTGTGACATTCTGTTCCATCTCAGATTTCAAGTGCAACATCTGTTATTTAAAAAATTTAAGAAGTTGAACATTTTCCTTGATTTCGGTCGCAGCTTAACATAAGGGGGTGATCAGGGTTCCCACTCTTTTCCATAAATCATTTTCCAAGACTTTTCCAGGACTTCTCCAGTGTCACAAAACCAGATGAAGTTATAGCATTGGGGTGGGTAATTCTCAGGTTAATCTAGCCTTCTAAAAAACAGGATTAAAGGTTGATGACCAATATCTCTAGCTAGCTCCACCGTATCATATTAAACTTAAAATGTATTTATTTCTAACCCTCGGGCATGAACATTGTCTGCTAGCAATCTTTTTAGTCTGGCTTTTATTTAGTGTCTTACTATTATAAATTTACAGTTTTTGCTTATTTTTAAATCTTTATTTACTCTGCTTTTTATAAATAAATTTGGTTGATTTACTGTTTAAGTAGCCTAAATTTTATTTTGCCATTTTTTTAATTATTTCTTTTTGTCACCATTGTTTTGAGTTTTTATATTGTATTCCTTAACTTGCATTTTTTTATCTACTCATAACTTATGGCTAAGTGTGCATTAGTTACCAAGTACATTTTTACTTCATTTCCTACGTTTGATTTTTGATCACTAACAGGGTAGAAGGAAGATAAATTATTTTGCAGGACAATTCAAGCTTTTTCCAGGACATTTAACTTTTTTCCTCATTTTCCATATGTTTTCCATGACTGGAAAATTGGTCAATCATTTTCCAGGTTTTCCAGGATGTGTGGGAACCCTGTGTGATGGTGGGTCCCAAAGCCAGACCAGTTGAGAATCACTGTTTTAAATGATGTCAGCATTTCCAGTGTGGTGGTGGAAAACTTGGCTTCATAATGCTTCTACAGAAACCAGGTTGATTTCACTGCCACTACGTCCATGCTTCATACAGTCTATGTTTCATGACTGGCCTGGATGATCTCTTTAACATAAAAATCTAATTCCTGCATGCCTGCCCATCTGTCCCACTTAACTGCCATCTATCTTCATGTGCAACAGCACGTTACATCAAGCTCTGCGGCTGCTTCGTCTCGGCCTTCAATGCAGCAGCTGATTGGAAAGTTCACCGTAGAAGTCTCTCATAAACCCTCTCTCTTTGTCTCTGTGGGTGCATGTATGCAAATGACTGTCAAACTGATCATGTGGGGTACAGAGTGATGACTGTGTGAGCTGGTGGACGCTGTGCAGGACGTTGTTTGACCTCATTACCTGTCGATGATGACGGGGTCAGATGGCGTCTCATTTCGGTTGCCACAACTTTTCTTCTCACAGCAGCGACTGAGTGGGAGGAAAAAGAGACAGAGAAGGAGAAAAAGCACGTGAATGGGTGAATATAAAAGTGAAACAGGAGGAGTTGTCTTTGGTCTGGCCGGTCCACATCCACAGACTGCTCCGCTCCTCCACGGTCGGCGGAGATCCAGCAGAACACAAAGGAGGCATGAGAGGGGAGGGGAGGAAGACACAAAAGAATAAAAGAGGAAGAAAAGGTACAACAACACTGCCTACAAACAGTGAGAGACCATTCACAAGTGAAAAGCCAGCCAGGCAATCTGTCACATTGATTTCGAAATCAAACTCAACCCCCACGCATGCACACACACACACACACACACACACACACACACACCGGCCCACAACATCCTACCATTCGTCAGCAGTCCTGTCCGAGGAGCCTGCTGGCCACCCCCCTCCCTAAAGTCCCCTTCACTGCATAACAAAAGTGCCCCCACCCCTAAGCCATCTGCCACCCCTACACCTCGCCTCACCCCTCTCGTGTCCCAGCTTGGCCCTGCCCTGCCCCCCTCCGCCCCCCTGTCAGACGGCCTCACTCCCCAGCTGTGACGCTTGCCCTCTGCCTCCTCGGCTCTGTTATTAGCCAGCTGTGAGTCACATTCGGGCATCTGCTGGCTACACAATGGCAAACTCCGACTCTGTTTGGAGCCCCCTCTCACGGGGTCCCAGCCCCCAATCCTGCCCTCCAAGCCTGGGTCCAAGCCTGGGTCACTGCCCCACTTCCAGAGCAGCTCCAACATCCAGAGAGAAGGTTTTTATGATACTTAATTTCTAGACTCCAAAACAATACAAGCGAATATCAATCTATAATTATATACATCTTTGATGCAACGTATGCAGATACAAAAAGGTCTAGGCACCAAAATTAGGTAATTTCTGGGTTTCACTCACCTGAAATGCAGGCAAATGTTCCCCAAAACTTGCTGATGAGGTTTTAGGGAGTATGGTCTAAAAGTTATATTTGGATATTGTCTAGTGAAGAGTCCCCTGGCATTCAATATATTAGCCCGAAACACCCTGTGCAGGTCAGTTTTTGATTTTTAATTCCATGACCATGAACTCAACACTTACACAGGCTTGTTTTTTGTGAAAAATGATTTTTGTATGAAAACTGTCCCTACAAACATCTCATCTTAAACATATCTGAACTTATATTACACTTGGCTACAATTTGCACAGGTTCACCAAAATTAGACAACAGAAGACTGGAAAAATGTTGCCTGGTCTGATGAGCCTTGATTTCTGCTGCAACATTCAGGCAGTAGAGTCAGAATGAGGTTCAAATGTCATGTAAGCTTTTGGCCCCTCGGTACGTAACCCCACAGTCTACCTGAGTATTGCTGAGCATGTTCATCCCTGTATGACCACAGTGAACCCATCTGCTGATGGATACTTGAGGCAGGATGATGCACCAATCCTAAAGCTCAGATCATCTCAGACTGTTGAAAATGACAATCACTTCACTGTACTCCAGTGGCCTCCACTGTCACCAAATCTCAATCCAATAGAGCACGATATAAAAAGTAAAAATAAGGCCTGAGTTGCTTGTAGTAATAAGTAAAATAATCTGCCAATAAGACAAGACAAATTTAATTTGAGCAGATATTAAACCTTCATTTAAGACCCTCATTAAGTCAAACTTTCCTTGTTTCACTGGCAGATATTTTCTCTTTGTTACAAGCAATTCAATGCCTTATTTTTGCCTTTCATTCCTTAAAGTAAGTCCACTGGTAAAGTGAATGTGGATTAGAAAAAGTGTTTTGGATATTTTTGACTTGAAAAGTTTTTGCAGTGTAAACTCTCTGAGAAATGTCTCTAGCACCTTGTTAAATCTATGACACCAAGGATGAAGGCAATTTTGAAGGCAAAAGGGGGCCCAATCTGGTGGTAGCAAAGCGTACCTAATAAATCGAGCGCAACTTTTTGATAACATAAGGCTGAAGATTTCTTTTATTTCATCTGAGTATGCTTACTTCTTGATATCGTTAATCATCAGTTTATAACACGTGATATTTAGAAAGATCTAAGTGCTGACATTTTTAGTCAAGCAGTTGTGCTCATGTGGCCCCCTGCAAGGAGGTTGTTGTCCTAGAGCAGGGATGGGCAACTTTAATTGCCAAGAGGGCAACATAAACCCATTTTTCCCAGCCTGAGGGCCGCATTGTTACAAATTTTCGGATACTCTTGATGGGGAAAAACAATGTTTGATAAGCAACATATGCAAATATAAAGTTATCATAGAAATAGTGTAGCAATATTCATATATCATAACACAAATACACATTATTATGCATAGTCAAATGAACTTAAAACAGAATTTAAGTTAATTTAGCCAGTGTACATAGAATTAAAGCCAATTCAGCTATTTTTCAACCAGTGAACCAATGAGTGTTTTCCTCTTTTAAAGCACAAATATTTTACCTATGCTAATTTTCTAAAGATAGTATTGGGTATTACTTGATAAAATGTTCACATGAGACACTATTATAACAAAGTAAGTTCTTCAGTTACTTTCAAACCCCCCGCACCCAAAACTGAGTCTGGCTGTATAGAATTATTTCTATTAGATATTTTAGTTTTCGTCATGTTTACACTTTGTTGTTTTTTGGAAATGACTGGCAGGCCGCATTTAGTGAGGTGGAGGGCCTCATGGGGCCCCTGCGCCGCCAGTTGCCCACCTCTGTCCTAGAGTCAACGTTCCACTTGTGGCTCCTTTCCTGCAAGTAATCCCCCTCCTCTCTCTCTCTCATTCTATTTAGCGTCTCATCCCATAAAGGCATAAAAAGATACAAAAACATCCTGAGACAAACCTCTACAGGACTTTCCTCTTTATCAACCAAATCCCTCAGCCATGACTGCGCTGCAAAAACTCAGATCTAGGTGAGAGTATTTGTCTAAGTTTAAGCCAAAAAAATCTCTCTAGATTTATTTTATGCCATAGTTTCCAGACATGTCTGGATTATCATCTTATTTGAAGATAGCAAAGCTAAAAATAAGGCCTGAGTTCCTTGTAAAAAGTAAAATAAACTGCCAACAAGACAAGCCAGATTTATCTTGAAGGGACTCTTAAAATGAAACGTTCTGTCCAGCATAGATATTAAACCTCAATTCAAGATCTTTACTGAGTCAAACTTTGCTTGTTTCATTGGCAGATATTTTCTTATCATTACAAGCAATTCAGTACCTATTTTCTGCCTTTTATTCATGGTAGTAAAATATTTATCTGGACTTGTTGAGTGAATGTGCATTAGAATAAGTGTTTTAGATATTTCTGACTTTAAATCAGACACATACACTTGCCTGGATCTGAGTCTATAGACTCCCTAACTCGCTGACAATGTCTAAAAACAAAAATAACCAAACTTGAATCCCATAATGTTGAGGCTCAGACACAATGATTTAGCCAAGCAGAGGGGCTGGAGTTACATTTCCATGAGAAAAAAAGTGGATTGTTTTCATAAAGAGGCTTCAGAGACGCTCCGGGAGGAAACAGGAGCTGGCTGAAGACATGCTGCGTTACAGCAGAAAGCAGCGGGGGGTTACCACGGCTACAAGGATGATGACAGACAGTCTGGACTCCTCAGCTTTGGTCTAATTTTTTTAAGCATCTTCCTAAAAGCACATTTCAGGCTGGCTGAGGGAGAGGGATGGATGTTTGGATTTGGTCCCTCTGGGTGAAGCTTTAACCGTGTGTGTTTGAGACTCACCTGCACATAACCTCGTGTGTGAGCAGGACCCGGCACATCTCTGGGTTCTTGTTCTGTCCCTCGTATGATATAGGCTGAGAGGAGGAAATGAGGAGTAATGGGACAGATTTAGTTTCATACAGAATCAGTTAAAGCTTTCATAGCCGAGAGGAGAAAAGTTTACAGACCTGTTTCGTGACGGAGTCGATGAGTCGAGCGTAAAGATCCTGCTCTGTGCGAACCCCTAATAATACAGAAACAGGATGTTTAAGCACATTTTACAGGACATGTCAGGCACAAGAGATGCTGCTTAATGAACTTAAATTCACTCAAACATGTGGTCAGTAATCCAAACTCCCCGATAGTTTGAACGAATGAGCGCTCCTCAGATTCACTTTTACGATATCAATGTGTGTGTTTTCCCCATTTTGGCTTAACAATGGCTTCAGAAACAGTTCAACACATTCCTGGTGCTCTGTTGTTGCTTCATGCACTCTTGTTATCTTATTCCCCTTGTTCAAAAAGTCAGATGTGATCAATCTTTTCTAAACTTCTGATTTTGAATACATAAAGGACAATCTTCTTTGATGCAGAAATAACCACAGACTTATCTAAAGAGCTAATTTTATGCTTTTTTGAGTTGAATACTCCCTTACAGACATACACCAACATTTTTTTTTCTTTTCATGTCCTGCCTCACTCCCGAGTCCATGACAAGCAGATAGACTCCATTCTTTTGACTGTGCGTGCAGTAACAACGAAGAGACGGGCAGAGCTCGCCCACCGCAATTAGCTTAGCTCAAACACTGGGAGTCAATGGGTAGTGTTAGCCTGCCTCTGCCTACAGTCATCAACGGTCCTGTGTGCTTGTTGTGACTTGTTTTTTTGCCTGCATTACGTTACATTATCTATTTTTCTACTAAGATAAACACTTAATGCAATTTTCAAAAGAAATACATATAAAACTACACCGCAGGATGCATGCACAAACCATCATGGACGTACTTTTTTTGTTGACCTACATAGAAGCACGTCTGCTGTGGTTTGCACATGTGCCCTGCAGTTCAATTTTGCTCAAAACATTTAACAAGTCACTAAAAATTGCCTGACTCTTTCAATGTTTGTCAGCTGTGTGTCTGTGTTCTGCTTTTGGTTCAGTAAGATTGTGATGTGAAGATATGTAGAAATGCTATTAGGTTTGATAAATTAACAAATATTACACATAACTTCCTATGCACATTGTATTTTTTCTGTATCTTATATTTTCTATGATTTGAATTTTGAATTTGAATTTACTTCGCACATGTATGCAACGAAATAAAAATAGAGAATTAACAACTTTGATGCTGTTTTATTATGTATGCATTATTCACTCTAAACTCTAATCTTATCTTAACAGATGAAAATAAGACATCAAACTATAGTTCATTTGTTATTTTATTCTGCTGGAAACTAATTATGTGTTTCTTGTTATTTAAGATTGTTGAAATCAGGGATATTGTGTATAAAAACAGACTGGAGAAGAGAAGCTGATTCTGTCAGCCCTCATGTCAAAATCAGGACCATGTTACCATAAAAGACGGTTTTTAAGATCTTGATATTCTTAAACTAGTAGATAATAGTGCAGGCCCTGCAGATTCTCAAAATAAAACGGGCAGATTTATGACATTTATGTTGTTTTTTCTTTAGAAACTGCGTCCAGCTCTCAGACGAATCATTGAACTCGGTCCAGCCAGCATTGAGGACTGTAGATTGGCACGCACTCCATCTTTCTGTCTGATGGTTTCTGAGGGGATTTGGAGTGATGTGATGTTTGATGATTATTAGTCATGTTCAACTTTGAGGCCAAAATTTACAGCTGCTTTCTCACGATCCATCATGAGGTTCTTATTTTGGTCTTGTGTCTGATTTCCTCTCGATTAATCAGAGATTAGAGTCTAAAATCAACAGGTATCGCTCTGTGGAGGGGCTTTAATTGAAGAACAAATGTTTTAATGATTGTTTTGAGTCGTTTTCTGTCATCAGGCGCATCTCTGAGGGAGTTTTTTTTACACTTGAGCCTCATAATGCCTCAAATCGTCACCTTTAAATCACCGGAGATGGGAAAACGACATGTAATAATGAACTGCTTCTTGAGAGGGGAGCGAATTACCCGAGGATTTTTTTATTTTATGGAGACTTTAGAGAGTATTGCTTTTAAACGTGTTCCTCTCATCAAAGTCTCCATTGAGATGCCTTTGATATGGCTCGGGGGGAAGGGGATGAGAGGAGGGGATGAAGAGGAAGTGCTTGTATGTACGCGTGTGTGTGAGAGTGTGTGTGGAGGCTGTATTAGGGGGATGCTCTGGAACATGTCTTTTATCTTCTCTCCCATGGGTGCCACTGCGATGGCAGAGCAGGGGCAGCGGTGGCTCATGGGAACCGAATTTCTCTGTGCATCCCCCTGATCTGATGTGGGAGCACCATGGGGGGTTGGAGAAGCTGGGGGGAGGGCGTTGGGGAGGGGGTATGATCCACATTTCCCCAAACATGGGTGCAGAACTTGAATTTTGAAAAAGCAGGTCTGCATGATTCAAGAAAAACAAGCTACGATGGTTTAATAAAATCTAAAATATCCTTTTGTGTTTCATAGTTTAATATTGTTCTGTATTATATGGCATCATATCATTTGTTTCATAACATACTGCATCACTTTAAATTGTATTGTGCTTCCTTGAATCAATGGCTGCACGATGGTGATTGTGCCTGACAGAAAAAGTTGCTGGTGTACGTAACTCCTCGGGTCAGTCCAGGCATTTCATTTTGAGGTCTGCATGTTCCCCGCGTTCTCCGGGTGCTAATTTGTTAAAATAAAGTTAACTTGGGGTGCTAGTTTGGTGAAGTGGTAAGCAACCTGCTCCAGCAGAGTGTCTTTCCCTTACTCTCTCTCGCCCACTTTCACAAGCCTTTCCACTGTCTGTCTCTCTCTCTCCTGTCAATAAGTTCAAAAAATAATCTTAAAAAACTTAAGAAAAAAAAACATAATAAAGCTACCACACAACTCTCATGCTGAATTGAAAGCCAACAAAAAGTATATTTTAAGATGAGATGTAAAAGTAGGTGAGGTGGGGGGACATTCTGACTTCAAGAGCTGTTTCATAATTTAGGGGCTGAAACAGAGAAACCTCGGCCACTTCAAGTCTGACCTCAGGGAGCATAAGAAGAAGCTGCTCTGCAGAACTCAAAGATTTCGACTGGGTGTGTATGAATATTGTATTTTATTTGATCATATATTGCATCTTATCATATCTTAATGTGCTCTATTGTGTCGTATCAGAGATCATATTTTGTTATACTGTATTGAATATTACTAACTCCTGTTACAACTTTAATCTCATGACTAATTGTTCCTCATCCTGTATCATATGGTGCACAATATTAGACTGCGTCATGTCATAAAGCAGGCAGTATGGTGGCACTACAGGTTAGTGCATGTGCCTCACAGTAAGAGGGTTGCTGACTGGACTCCCCACATCAGGCAGGACTTTTCTGTTTGGAGTTTGCATGTTCTCTTCCAGCCAATGTGGGTCCACTCCGGCTTTCTCCCACAGACCAAAAACATGCTCATAAGATTAACTGGTTACTCCAAATTGTCCCCAATGTGTGAATCTGAATGGTTGTCTGTCTCTCTATGTGGCCCTGTGATTGGCTGGCGACTGTTTTAGGGTGTACCCTGCTTCTCGTCCAGTGTCAGCTGGGATAGGCTCCAAATGGGATAAGTGATACAGATGATGGAGGGATATATACGGGCTTAGTCTATCCAAACTCACATCATTACAGTTCTTTACAGGACAGCTGCTTTTAGTTGTTTGAGTTTTGACTCTGATTTGATTGGTTAATGTGTCTGTAATTGTTTCTGTGTCTGTAATTGTAAATGTGCTGCTGCCAGGATGTTTGTGCAAATGAGATTTTAATGTCAATGAGCTTTAATGGTTAATTAAGAGTGTACAAAGTTTTAAGATAAGATAATAATATAAGATAAGATGAGGCAACTTTTATTGATCTCCAGAGGGGAAATTCAGGCGTTGCAGCTGTTTTACTTTTGTTGACTAATTATTGTCGTCACAGTTTTCATCAACAACCTTTTTTCCCCTGATGAAAACTAGACAGTAACTAATAAAAACAAGTGCACATGGACAAAACTAAAACTACATTAACTGACATTTTCATCAACAAATAAACACTAGATGAAAACTAGACAGAGACTTAATCCAATCAGACCTAATTTGGTCATGTAGAACTGTTATTGATACTGTAACTGAGATGCTCTGCCAGGTAGCTTAAATAAAGGTGACTGCATTTCACACAAAGTTAAATTTGTTTCTGTTAATTTATACAGTCAGACTTTACTAGCATTCAGTAAAGGGTTATTAGATGTTTAGTTTTATCCAAGTGTAAAACATGACTTCAGAAATTCAAAGAAACATGCCTTACCCTTTACGCTTCATATTTTAGTCGACTACATTTACAGTAGATTTCATCAACTAAACTGTTGTGAAATTGCATCAACTAAAACTAGACGAAAATTAAAACAATTTAGATGACTAAATTATGACTAAAATTGAAAGTAGCATGCATTAAGATCAATAGAATAACATAATATAATAGATGTAGGTCAATAAACTGTACAAAGAGCAAACACGCAGAACAGAACAAAAAAATTAAAATAAAATAATGAATTTAGATAAAAATATAGGCCTAAACCAGGCACAAACTGGGTTCAACCATTTACTAATGCAGTGAGAAATCCATTTAAATGTCTCCACATCCTGATAATCAGGGACACATAAATTAAAGGTGCATTTATTTTGCTGCATTTGCATTCTGCCTCATTTCAAGCAATTCAAGCCTTATTTAGCTGGCTTCAGTTTTGGAAATGCTGTTTATCAGGAGAATATGGTTTATGATGAGTGTAATGAGATGTTCTGACTGTTATTTGGACGCATACACCTGCTGAGATTTGAGTTTCTGCAGTGATCAGAGGAAGAGGGGGAGGTCCTTTATGAGGTGGGAGCACTTAAGCGAAAAGGTGTGTGTCATGTCACAGGTGACCTTTTTAAACTCCTGTTCCACTCAGATCTGTGTTCGAGACCAGATGATCAAATTAAAGGCGTTGGAGGGCAGAGGCTGTGAGACTTGCTGTCTCGTGGACTCACCGTTACTGTAGAGGAGCTGCAGCTTGTAGTGCGTGCCGTTGTTGGTCTTCTCTCCCGTCTGCTCCTTGGAAAGAGAGGACACACAGACACAGGAGGGGACATGCAGTTAAGCACATTTGAGACTCAGATAAGCAGAGCATCAGCCGGTTCCTCTTCTAATCCTGAAGCTCGCTCCTCTCGGGGAGCATCGGCGGCGTGGAGATCAGAGGGCTGCAGGCTCCAAGCTCATGTGGGACCTTTGAGCCGAGCGCTTAACCTTGAGCTGGATCTGCTTTGTAGAGTTTGACCTATCATGTCTGATACAAACTCCTGAAGATCAAATGCTCGCTGCTAAGAGGTAGAACAGGCGTGGATAAATGTGCATGTGTGAAGTGGAAAGTTGTGTGTGTGAGACCGAGCAGCACTAGACCTTGACAGAAAAACTTCCTTTCCGCTGCCCCCCCCGCCCCCTCGGCTCTCCACCAGCCCTCTCCTCTCTTGTTCCTTCTCTTCTCTACCTCCACTGGTCTTTCTAAGTGGTCTCAGAGGAATGCTCTCTGGTCCAATAACCCAGGAGGCTGGCATCGCAGAGACGAGAGCCCGAGAGGAGGAGGAGAGAGCGAGGAGGTCGGGGAGGTGGAGAAGGAGAGGAGACAGTTGTGCAGGAAGAAGGAGAAGAAGAAAAGAGGGGAAATTAAGAAAGAGTGGAGAGTAACCAATTACATTTGCTCACTTTGCTGTAATTAAGTGTCTTTTGTGTACTTGTACTGTTTGAGAGCTTCTCTAAACTGGAAGTGCGATCACAGCAGCTTCATGGAGCATCACAGCTCACCGAAACATCTCAACCAAGTATTTGTGTCTGGGTGTTTTCAGACTAGGCTGTCATTGTTAGGCAGAAGCTCCTTCATCATCACTCCTCAGGACGCTCACATCCATTCTGCAAAGATGTGATATTTTACAGTTCGATGTGGCTTCAGAGGAGCGTGAGAGAGCGTGACTAACAGTGTCCTGACTGACGATCGTAGGATGTCGAGTTGTATCGCGCAGCATCGCACTGCTGTCCACACTGATCTGTTAATAATGTCGTTCTACGCCCTGTGTTTCACCTGTAAACAGTTTATCAAGGGCTTTAGCTGCACAGGTGGAGAAACAGACGTGTAGTGCTTTTTATTGATAAATAGAGGATTCAACGACAAAGTTTCTCCCTCAGTGTTGAAAATGAGAGTAAATTATTTTACTAAAGGAAAAGGAGAAGTTTGGTAAGGATGTTTCATTCAGTTTTTCTCTAAGAAACCTTTACAACGAAGTACAACTTGTAATAACTGTCCTTTCTTTGAATGAACACGACAGCTGAAGGTGTGGGTAGCTCCCCCCAAAAAATCCCCTCTTATTTTCCAATTCCATAACAATAAAACTTATGGCTGCTTTGTTGATTTATAGCATACAGCTATGAGTATGTAAATATATGTATATATACAATAATCAGGCTGAACAGCCTGCCAGGTGAAGCGAATAACACTGATTCTCTCTCCATCATGGCTCCTGTTAGAGGGTGGGATGTATCAGGCAGCAAGTGAACATTTTTTCCTCAAAGTTGATGTTCGAAGCAGAAAGTTAGCAAATGTAAAGATTTGAACGAGATTGACAAGGACCATAGTCTGATGACTGGACGACTGTGTCAGGGCATCTCCAGAACTGCAGCTCATGTGGGGGGTTCCTGGTCTGCAGGAGTTTGGATCGTCTAAAGTGGTTCAAGGAAGGAGCAGCGGTGAACTGGAGACTGGGTCGAAACACTGCACACAGACCAGTCAGGGTGGCAGGCTGTCATAATGTTATGCCTGATCAGTGTATAAAATGATGTATAATTTATACTGGGCAGCACAGTGGCACAGCAGGTACTGCACGTGCCTCACAGCAAGAAGGATGCTGGTTTGATCCCTGTGTTGGTCAGGGCCGTTCTGTGTGGGGTTTGCATGATCTCCATGAGCATGGGTAAGTGTGAGTGTGAGCGTGAATGGTTGTCTGTTTCTCTGTGTGGCCCTGCGATTGGCTGGGGACCAATACACGCTGTATACTGTATAACTCTTCACTATGGGGGAGGAGGAGTAACAGGAAGACTGAAGATGGGAAGCAGCAGTAGCCAGTCAGTATTAGCCATATTTCTATTTTTATTTTTATTTATATTTATTTATATTTCTGTTTATATCCATCTCTTTTTTATATATCTTCTTATCTGCTATAAATCATGCTAGTGTAATCTTAATTTCCCTAAAGGGGATCTCCCAAAGGGATAAATAAACATCTATCTAATCTAATCTCTACTGCCTCTTGTCCAATGTTAGCTGGGATAGCCTCCAGCCCTTGACCCCAAAAGGAATAAGCAGTATAGATAATGGATGGATGATTGTATATATACTGTACATATACTGTATGTTTATATTTAGGGGCTAAGTCTATCCACACTGTCATCATTACAGTTCTTTGCAGGACTGCAACAGGTGCCTTTGGTTGGTGATTTGAGTTTTCTGTCCAGCAAAAACAATTTTGTGGCAATTACAGTGAAGAAAACTCAATTTTTACTGATATGCCTTGGACAAAAAAGTAGCTTAGAATTTCAGAAACAGGCCAATGGACTGAGAATTGATAAATATATGTGTTTTATATTTGAGAAATAAGACAAAGTTTCTTTTTTACCAAAGTTTTTTCTGTAGATATTATTTTACTTTCCTAAATTTGACATAGAAATAGAATAAAAAGCCAAATCTATGAAGGCTTCCTATAAACTAATCCTGCCACAAAATGATAACTTTGATACTAACTTGGGCGTTGGTATCAGATGGATCAGAAACAGAGTGTTGCTTCTGACTTTGACCTGAGGAGAATCATGAGGTGTTTTTACTTGTATTAAAGTATCATTATATCAGCGTAACAGTATTTTTACTCGAGTACATTTCCGTACTCCTCCCTCAGAATTAGGATGCATGGAGATCAGTTTGTGAGCAGCTGAGCTCAGACGTTAATATCAAAAGTGAGATTGAGAGCAGAGATTGATGAGCGCCTGGCTCCATAAGTTTAGTAAATACACACAGAGGAACATTTATCCCTCCACGCCGCCGCTCTACCTCTGCTTAATTATGGAGCCCAAACAGATGCCAGGGTAACCATGCAGAAAATGAACTCCTCCACGCCGCCGTGTTGCTCCACGCCGGCCTGCGTGGCAGCTCGCTGACAACTTTCAGCCCGGGCATTAGCACCCTCTCTCACCCCCCCGCCCCTCTGTGACCATGAAACCTGAAGTAACAGTAAGTCAGCGCTGTTGACAGGACGCCGTCCTCTGATCAGGGGCCATTTTAGTCACCTGGAGGCCCCTGACCGATACAGGGTTCTTCCTTATTTAGTCAAAAGCAAACAAAGTGTGTGGGCAGAATATTCTAGGCTTTCTGAAAGCAGGAGCACGAGGATCTTTAGTCAGATTTTTGACCAAAAGAGAGAGAGCGCTGTCGAAAAATGTTGGTAATGTTTGTTCAAGAGGGTGAAGCTGGTGAGGAGCGGCTCCAAACATGGCCGCCTTACTCCAGAAAGAGTGCAGGACGTTCTCAGTAACTTTTCACCAAAAAAAGCGAGCCTGCTCTTAACTGCATAAATCTGTTGGCAATGCAGTTCTGACAGGAGCGTGAAACTTTTTTTTTTCCAAAGACTGCAAACTCACTTTTGGAAGTGAGGCACTAACAGTCAGAAGTGTTTTAGGTTTGTTTTCTGGTTAAATGATTATAGATTAATAGATGATTAAACAATATAATCTGATAGTAATTCATTTTCAATGGCACAAACATTTCAGTAACATTCGGAAAAGTGCACCAAGTTAGACAGTGTGAATAAATTTGATTGATATTTTTAACTAAAAGGAGGAAAGAGAATTGTTGACATTACTAACACATGTAAGCAATCCTTGATAAAAGAAAAACAGCTAAGAAAACAAGCTTTTTTAAATTAATACAATATATATATATATATATATATATGGCCACCGGTCCTGAAATCTACCTGGATGGCACGTGAAGAAGAAGAAGGACGAGAGCGGGTATTACAATAGAAGAAGACAGCGCGGTGTTTGTAAATCTTGTAAATGACACCCTGTTCCTGATCCTTTTTGGTCTTCACCGGCTCTCGTCGCTTAGTGATGTGATGTTTTAGTACCAGACGGGCTCATTCCAAAATCTGAACGCTAGATGTCGCTAAAATGCCAATTTCTACACACTGCACCTTTAAGCTCAACAAGATCTCAATAGTAAGCATAAGCAGTGTTAGTCCTGGCAGCTGGAGCCGATATTAAAAAAGAAAGAAGCTTCAGGTTTTTATAAAGAAAGGGGAAATCATGTTTTTATTTAGGATGGACCATGTCTTTGCTAACCCTCATGGGTCCCCTCATGACTCTGGGCCCCTTTACCCCCCCTTACGGGCGGCCCTGCCTGCCTTTTAATCATTGACTGTATTTCAGATGTGTCATATTTATGAATTTATGAACTTCACATTTGACTCTGAGCATTAATGACTGGATCAGTTGGGCCTTGTTTTCATGATGCTGTTGCCAGTTTAGGAGACCCTCAGCCCCCTGAACACGCGCCCAAAACCTCCGTCAACACCTCAGCTTGGGGCCCCCAGTCGCCCCTTACCACTCTGCCTTTCTTATTTTGGTCTTTTCCAACCTGAGGAATCCAACAACCCCCCTCCTCCCCTCTATCCATCCATCCATCCATCCATCCACAGCAGATTTTAAAGTCAGCGGAGGGGGTGTTGTGGAGGACTTTGATGATTAGTTCAGTGTATAACTTAACAGGAGCAGGCATCATTTGCATTTTTCAAAAAGTAGTGATGTCCTCCTAATGAGGGAAGCTGCTAATTAGTCATTAGAAATTCTTTTTCAATCCCACAGAATCATCATCATCAGCCTCGCGGAGGAGAGCGCTGTAAACACACAGTCGTCAGCTGTTGGATGTGTTCACATTTACAGGAGAAAATCACGGCCAGCACCTGGATACGCCATCACTGAGACATTCAGAGCAGGCTTTACATCATTTTAGTCTGCTGTTTGATTTTGGTTAAAGCTTTAGCAGCAAATGTGGTGGATTTATAAATGACTGATCATTTAGGACCCTCCTAAACTTTGCTTTAGCCCCTCTTATAATCTGTTTTTTCACAAGTGCTCTAACGCTGAATCTCTGAACAGAACAGAGCGCTGCTACAACCAAACTTAAGTTATTTCATCAGTTTGGCTCAATTTGAAGTTTTATTTGCCCTCCTTTAAAAACTCCAAACACATTTCTACTCCTTTAAACACAGTTTTCATCCTGATGCAGGATGGTAAACATACAGGACCGATGTTTAACACAAAAACATCACAGCTGTCCCAATTAACAAGCAGTGGTCACTAAGAAAGCGCATTTACTGTAATTAGGAACAGTTTTAAGCAGCTGTACTTTATATTCTGAGCTGCACAGCGTGACACTGCCTCTACCTAAAATCCTCCCTCTTACTTGAACACAAGTTTCTTTATTTTGTTCACAGTTTGTAAGTCTGCACGTCTCAAAGAAGTGTTTTCATAATTGTGCTGTATACTGAATAATAGACAAACAAAGGCTTCATATTCTACTTTGTTGTCTTTCTATTGATTTAAGGACAAACTTCACCTTTACTTCACAACATATCAGAGTCAAAAATCACACTTTTTATTCCACTGCGTCTTTATAAAAGTTAAAATCAGCTTATGAAATTTCTTTTCTAACAGCTGATCTAAAAAAAAAAAGACAGTTCGTGCAGTTTGTTTTCGTGTTGTTGTTGCACCTGCGCTCTGTCCTGCATCTACGTGGCAGAAAGAATAAGACACCCGTGTGTCTCGAGCTCTTCAGCGTCATGGTACACAGCAAATTTAGAAGAGCTGAAAAGTTGGTGTTTGAAACTTTCAGCAAGTGCAGAGTTAATTTCACTCTGGATGGAGTCAAATCCATGAAAATCTACTCTCAGTTGAAAAAGAAGTGGTGTCAAAAACAAGTGTAAAAATGATGTTCCAGTAAATTAAGTCCATACTGTGTGATCTTTAACTCTGAACCTGTCAGTGACACTCGTAGAGTCAATCTTCCGCTGATTCCCCTTTACTTAACAGATGCCACAACAAGCTCACGTCATGAAAACTGCAGTGCAAATTATTTTCTATATATGTGCTCTAAAACAAACTTTATTTCTTGATTTGAGCTAATTTTCTTCTTTCATATACATCAAGTAAACACAGCAGTGTTTACACTCTGCAGTGTTGAAATAGAGTTAACACTTAAGTTGTTAAAAAGACACTCTGGGAGAGTCCTGACACTAGAAATCACACTGTTAAGAGTTACAAAGACATTCATTGTAAATCTAAAAAAGAGACAACAGTTACACTTTGTGGTGTGGATCCATAAAGACACTTAAAAAGAGTTAATATTAACTCTGTTGGTGTTAAATTGTCTATGCAGATTTTCTGTGTACATTTGTCCAATCACATTTCCTGAATTTGACAAAGTAAAACCAAGTTCACGAGTGACTTTGAGCTGAATGGAGTTGCCATAGTTACAACAGTTGCTAAAAATAAAGTCCTCATTATAATATTTTTAATTAATTACTAATACAGAAAAGGTTTAAAACATCTGTTGTGTCAATAAAAACGACAGAAACAAGTCAGCTGAAAGTCACCAGTTAACATGATGACTTGTCTGAGTGTAACACCGGCCTCATGTTAGAGTTAGTCCTCTGTTTCCGTTACAAATGTAAACATAGCTTTTAAAATAAACTTAATGCAACAGAGTGTTTAGAAAGTACTTGACTGAGCAGCATTATTCCAAACTTAAACCTCCTCCCAAGACCTCAGACTTCTCCATCAAAATCAAACATTCATGTAAACAACAGTCTTAATAATAAAACTGTTACCGTGCAGCCAGAACACACAACAACATGAATAAGAAAAACAGGCTTCAGGAATCACTGCAGAAAAAAAGCTTATAAATAAGACATATGCTGAAGCAAAGAAATATCACTTTAACTGAATTAACTACTGTGTTCACTGCAGTGCAAAAGTGCCTTGAGTTGGTAAAAACTTATTAAATTCAGCTTCACTGTCTGTTTCTCAGTTTTATGGTGTAAATGCTGGCATCTTAAATCCTGAAAACACTTTTTGTTTGTTCTTTTGGTTGAATTTTAAGTGATTTTAATATTTTTAATGAGTGTTTATTTTGATTTTTGACCGTTTGGCCCTCTGGCAGTGAGCCTGAAAATGATCTCGGTAACAGAAGACGTCCTGAATGTGACAGTAATGCAGACGGTGCTGGAGGAAGAGTCACACACCTTGTCATGCTCCACAAAGTCGACGAACGCCGTCCTCTCCACCTCCACAGGCTGCCCGTGGCGGTCATAGAGAGCGAGCACGAAGTGGAAGAAGTTTGACTTTCGGAGGTTTGAGGGCGGCTGCTTCTCAAAGTGAGCTCTGGACAGAGCAACTCCACTGAGGAAACAAGAGGAAAAACACAATCAGATCAACTTCAATATCAAAACATATCTTAAACAAAACATTATTTCATTTTTTCTGTAGTTTTTGCAAAAACTTATATCACTCATCCCAAAACAAACATTTTATGTCAAGAAAGTCTGAACAAAGATATGAGAAAGTGATCCAAATATTTGATAGTGTACAAAAGTAAAGTCTAAATTAAATTCAACATCAGAACAAACACTGATATTAATACTATGATTTATTCTGCATTAATACTTTTCTGTTTTTAAACTAAATTATCATCTAATAATTGGAGCAGACAAGATTTTTTTATATAACTCAAAGACTGAAGAAAAAGCACTTTTGCAGCCTTCAGTAAAACATAAAAATGCCACAGTGTTTCATGATATTAATTTTGTCTTATTGACAGAAAGTGTGAAATATTCATTTTAATTTTGTTTTTACACATTTTTCAGTCCTTAAAAGTCTTTAAATGTTCAGGTTCCTGTAACAATTCTATTCTCTAATCTACACCTTCTCTTTTCCCCTAAATAAAGTTATTAGTTTTTTTTACGGAAAAAATTAAAAGGATAAAAAAACAGATTATTTTTGCATATTTAGATTTTCATAAACGATTTTTATTTCATGTACCTCTCTGGAAAATAAGGAAATATGTAATTAAACTAAGCATAAATCAAGGCTTAAAGAGGAAAAACAGTACATTTCTTTGTTTTTATCCTTCTTTTTATTACTATTATTATTACTAATATCATTATTATTAACATCTTATTTTATCAGAAATGACGGGACTTCTGGTCACACATTGGTTAAAATCAAGAATATTAATGCGCTCTCATACAAAGGAGTAGAAGGTTTGTAGTCCTTAAAAAATACCCCGAAACTTTGATTTAAATGAATCCAAAAAAAGTGTAACCAACAGAAAAAAAATGCTTCCATTACAAAGTTGGTCAAAAATATTCCATCTTGTGCTGTTGTTCCGCTTTTTTGTTGCTCTTTTTTTGGCAGCCGTGAACGCCCTCCAAGAAAAATCCGAAGAGAGTTTCTCTAAAATGTTTTCATAAATTTAGATATCTAAAAATCAAGATACTGTAAATAAAGTGCTGTGGATTTCAAGCAGTTAGGCGTTGCGCAGATTTACGCATGGGCTCGTTGTTTTGCCTGATCCCTTACTTGTTCTAAAAATTCTAAAATTATTTACAAAATCTATGACATTTATTATCGCGCTGATAATGTCCGGACTAATCACTCATTTCTCTTCGAGCATCGCTGCGCTTTCGTGGCTTTTTATGTTACTTTGGGGACAACAAATGATTTGGGAAGAGATGATTGAGGGGTGTAATTCATAAGAAGGTGATCAACCATCTGTGAGGTTTATGAAAAGCAGTTGGAGAGAAAAGTGGCTGTTAATCAATGGTGATAAAATGAATACCTTGACAAAAATTAGGCTTAAAATTAGAGAGTTTGTGGTGGTGAGGATGGAACGTTTCATTTAATCCAGAACAAAAAACAATACCAGCTGCATCAGTGTATTTGCAGCTCTATTCATCTTATTTCAGGGGGAAATTACAGGAGAAAAAAATGGGAAATTTTCTCCTGTTTGGTTAATATTATTAACATGCAATAGAACATTTTAAAATAGATATGTGTGGAGTTTAAGTCGTGTTTGTTTGACTTTTACGCATGAGGGGAAAGGCCCACTTTCGTGCGTAAAAATAAAAATGTCAACATTATGACCCTAAAAAGCAGCACGAACGCAACAACTTACATCAGATACAGATACTTTACAAGTTTTAGGGTAAATTATTTCAACGTGCTTTTGTGTCACCTTTGCAACAAGTAGTTCAAGGGTCACCCCTTTGGCACAAAGGACGGTTTTACTCTAAATATCCAGCCACGATCATCTCTCTCTGATTCTGATGCTGCTTGTTAAATAAATTCTGACTTCTCGCTTGACTCCTGACAGCAGCTGATTTATTGAGCATGGTGATGATAATTAAAGCACATCAGATGCTCCGGACTTTACCTTTGCGCCGCTACGTTCGCGTCCACCACGCCGACATTACGCACCCAGGAGCGGACCGGATCCATCTCCTCTCCAAGACCTCTTTCCTTTAATCCGCTCGCTTCTCGTATCAGATGCTCCTGGATGCCGAACATTTAAGCCCCGTCCTGCTCGTTTCAGGAGACTTTTTGTTTTCACTTCTGGACAGAAGAAGCGGAGTCAAAGAGCTGGAGCACTTTTGAAACAGCAGAAGGTCCTCTCCAGAAGGCGCTGCGCTCCTCCGCAGCTTTCACCCGAGAATTAAAGAAGGAGAAACTGCGTGATGCCTCAAAGGACTTCCCCGTTAGAATCCACTCAGGCTCTCTCTCGGTGATAATACATGCACTCCAGCACTAATTGTAAGCATTGTCCACGCGCAGATCTCCAGCGTCAGCTCGAGCGCAGTGGATCACCTGCTGGGTCGGTGTTGAAAACTCCTCACACAGTCACGCACGAGTCCCTCTCAGAGTAAAGTCTTAAAAACGCCAAAGTGTGTGAAGTCTTTCTTTGCCAAGAGGCCGGGTCGGACCCAAACAGTTGATCCGAGGGCCGGGGAGCTCGCAGTGAGGAGTGTTGGAGCATGAATGAGACCCTCTGCCGGGATAGCGCGTGGAGGAGGGGCCACAGTGCCATATGGGGGACCGATTGTTGAAATGGATGCTCTCATTGGTGTAAAGTGCATCCGTTGTTTGGACTTCTGCCAGATTCAGCATCCAACCAGCGAGGGTGGCTGCAAAGTTTACACATCAACTCCAAAGAGGGGGTAATAAAGGAGGCACGAGCATCAAACCACACCAAAGAGCTGAGGCTGAGCTGGTTGATCGTATTTAAATCCATCTTTTGCATCGATGTAATGGTTTTTTGTCGGTCTTTTGAGGTTTTGTGTCGAGTCTGTGCCACTGGCGTCCATGCATGCGCGTTAACAGCAAATGGAGAAGAGTTCACATTTTGGTGTTGGTAAAATTGCAGCAAAAGCAGAGTTCATTTGACTCTGGATGGAGTCAAACCCTGTATTTGACACTGTATTTATATTAATATTTAGATTGATACCTTTTTCCCTGATGAAAACTATTATAAACATAAAAACTAGACTAAAATGTTTGGCTGAGACTTAATCCAATCAGACCTAATTTGTTAATACAGAAAGTAGGGACAAGTTTGGAATATATCCAATCACAGCTACTTTGTTTGTGTGGAAAGGTTGGATGAGTTAAGAGGGACATCCAATCACAGCTGCCTTAGCTTGGTGGTGTTGGCATAAGTTGTGGAGCGATCCAATCAGAGCTCCTCTCTTTATGAATTGATATATTCATGTAGAGCAGGTTCACTGTTTGTTGTCAGTTCTGGTATTGTAACTGAGATGCTCTGCCAGGTAGCCTAAATAAAGGTGACTGCATTTCACACAAAAGTTCAATTTTTTTTCAATTCAAACTTTACTAGTATTCAATAAAGGGTTATTAGATGTTTCATTTTATCCAAGTAATTCAGGCAGCACTCCAGCACTCTTGTTTTGGTTCAAATCAGTCTGAAGAGCTGATTTTAAAACAGAGCCTGGATAGAAGGGGGCCTTGTCCTTGTCCTTGGGGCCCTCAAATGAGTAAAGCCGGCCCTGGAGAGCTACTGAAACAGAAAGCTTGTTTGCATTATGAGGAGGGGAAGGAGGGGGTGCTTAACAGTCATGTGATCAAAAATGTCCCTGAAAAGACCTCTGAAGAGTCCCAAACATCCAGATCTTCCTCAGAAGTCTTCACGATGTCTCAGATCCTCCTCGTTAAACTGAGACCCTCGGGTCCGCGGACTGTCTCGTGCAGCAGCTCCTGTCCTGGCCTGAATGTCCTGGAACAGCAAATCCTCTTTGGTCTATTCAGACCCTCACACGAGTGCGCTCTCGACAGGCGCGCATTCAGCAGCTCCACCGTCTGCCGCTTTGAACGCGCTGAGGAGGCATCGCATCACTGTCAGCGCGGACAATGGCGTCTGGTTGGTCCATCGATCCTCGGCCGCGCGCTGATTGGCGTTTGGGGCGCAGCCTGACTCAGCTCCAAGTGAGCTCTTCATCAATAAGGCTGACCGTCTGATGGAGGGACGTCCTGAGAGGAGGAACGATCCGGAAACTTTCTACGCAGGAAACGTCTCAGTGTTCTGTCGCGTAAAAGTGGGAGATTTGAGTGAAGAAGGGTTTGGAACTTTCTCTTTCTGTTTCATGAGGTCTTTCTTCAAAAGTTTTCACACATCTACAGACAAAAACAACTGAAATGTATACAGGAAGACACCAGAGCCTCTCCTCTGCTCGAACACGGGGTGTTTCTGGACTAAGAAACAAACTTTTGGAAAAGCTGCTGTTTTAGCATAAATATATTAAATTTAGTTTATTAAGTGACAATCATTTCTAATAAAATTCTGTCTGCGCGTCTTAAAAATGGACCTATCAGTAAAAATAATCTAAACATCAAGAATTTATCTTTACCAAACGTCATAACGTTTTTGAAAATGATTGTCTTTTTATTCTTTTTTTGTTAGAGGAATAGAAATGCGTTAAATTATGATCATAGGGGGGTTTTAGACAAAACATAAACAAAAATATTATTATGCATCGAAATATTGAGTACAAGAATCACTTTTAAAGAAAAAAAGTTTAAATATTTCCCAAATTATTGACTTTTTTAGGGCTAAGGGAAATATTGTATTTCAAAATGCTTACTTGGGTAAGGGAAAACAAGTTATAATTGCACAGAAAACTGTTTTTTTTTGGTACATTTATACAAATTAATATTTCAGGATGAAACTGTATTTATTTAAAATAGGTTTGTATGGGAAGATAGAATATATTTTTAAAAAGATATGTATTTAGAAAAGTTATTTGTCTTTATTAGGCAAATATAATTGTATTATCATTTTACAAGATACAGTTATTATATGCTCATATATCAATGAGGAAGCAGAATAATTGACTTTTGGTACTTAATGGAGAAGAAGTTTGATAAAGTTAATTCTTCTTCCCACTCCTTTTCAAGCATTCAATGAAAGTATTAAGTGATGTTTTCTTTTTTAAAGGTGGTGTTAGTTTGTTCACTTCTGTATCATTATGTTTCTATGTATATATACATAGAATCTCGATTTTTTTTTGCTTTTTTTTTGGGAGAAAAGCATCAAAATACTGCATTGAACAATATTTTGTGAGAAAAAGTTAAAATTTTGTAAAATATTATGTCTGGGAGGAATGGAAATCATATCCATTAAACGAGAAAATATTAACATTCCTGCTGGGAAACAATGAAAAATTAATAAAAAATGATGATGATGTGTTTTCGGGGATGAATTGAAATATTCAGGCAAGTAATGGTTCAAGGATCGAAATTTTGTTTGTTTGAGGGTATTCTTTTATCTTCAGAAGAGTTAACATATTATAATGAACAATTCTATTTGGGAAAATGCTTAAATCTAACACTGGAGGAAAACGTCATTAAATAAAGTGTCTGAAGGAAAAACATTTAATACTTTGTTGTATAGTTAATTGGAATCAAAAGTTAAAATCCATCTATCTAGTTCCTAACCTTGCGCAGCAGCTGGATCCTCCTGACTATAATCAGGCAGATCCATCTCGCCAAGCTTGAATCTATAATGATTGTAAGCGTCCCAAAAATGGGACGGTCCAATCAGAGTCTTTTAGAGCAGGAAGAGGTGGAGCCATGAGCAAGATGACAGCAGGAAGTGACTACTTGGACAGAGATTAGCGTAGATGCTAACAGGTTCAGTCGCACTTTTATCAGATCTGGACCACGTTTCTTTTTTTAAATAAAACACAAATACACTTCAAACCTCTCCACAGTACGGATATTTTTGCTCCACTTCCAGCATGTTTTGAGGAGAGTTTGTTTTACAAAGCGGCCCACACTCTGTAGTGCAGTAGCGCCCGCCTGTCTGATTTACCAGTGGTAAATGTTGATTGACAGAATGATCGTCCAATCACCGGCCAGATATCCTTCTGAAAGGTTCTGCCCTCCCCAAACACTTTCTCTGAGCTCAGATGGACTAGTTCCTGGTCCACTTGCCCTTTTCAGGTTGTAGTGCTCTGAAGCGTGAACCAGCTAACACTGAACGAGAGGCGGGGTACAATCTGGAGTAATCGCCAGCCAATCACAGGGCTGACATGTAGAGACAGACAGCCAATCACATACATACAAACACTTACAGGAAATTTGAAGTCAACAACTGATATAATGAGCATGTTTTTGGTCTGTGGGAGGAAACTGGAGTACCTAGAGAAAACCTAGTCACGCACAGTGAGAACATGCACACTCAGCTGAGAAAGGCATCCAGTCTGTGTTTCTGTGAGGAACCATCACTGCTCAACAACTGCAACAGAAGTTGAATTATTGCACTGAGTTATGTTTTGGAGGGAAACAAATTGAAATCTTGTTTAAGTATTATATTAAAATGTATCTGAAGAGGTCAGAGTTTCAGTTTTGCAGCTTATAATAGGATGGGGGATTAAAAATTGTTAAAAGAAAAATGACATTATATAACGTGTGAGATGGGAAAGTTTAAAAATTATATAAAATATCTGAGTGGAGGGGAAAAACAAAATTTTGTCAAAAAACATTGTAATAGATGATATTTTTAGATGACACGCAAGACAAAATTCTGTTTCAACACTGCCTTAAATTGTGTTTTTGATGGGGTAGAGTCCAAAATATTGTTAAAATATTGTACTAAATGGTTTGGGGGAAAAGTTAATTTTCAGTTAAAACACAGCTTTAGACGACAAACTGAGGAGCAAAAGCTTTAAGTCTGTCATCGAAGGACATGCTGGACGGGAAGAAAGCTAAAATATTGCAAAACATAATAATTAAGAGGGGAAAAATGTCAAAATATTGTTAATGCATTCAGGTAAGATGACATATTGTTGGAATACATACATACATAAATATGCCTGGAGGAAAATTCAAATATTGCAACAGTTTAATACAATATTTAATATAATATAATATTTAATTTCTTTAATTGATCCGCCATAATCAACACATTGGGCTCTAATTTCGTAGACCTGGCGCAGGCGCGGCGCACCTGCCCCAACAGGGTGTGCCCAGGGCATTTTGCTAGTTCTGTGCACGGCGCAGTCCGACGCAACGAAGCACACCCAAGCCTCCGTCCCTCCCACCGGTGCAAGTGGCGGAGAGGGAAGAGAGAAGGCATGAGTGGGTTTAACACAGCCGAGTGTTATCACTTAGCCAATCAAATGAACGCCTCTCCTCGCCTTTAAATGCGCTGCAGGCGAGGCGCAGTGACAATTTCACCGCGGTGGCAAAGATGGTCAGAGCCGCTGTCAGTTTAACAGCAACTGGGAGGGTGCAGGGGCCACAGGGCTGTGCATCGGAGGCCACAATGCGCCTCACCATGTGGACCACCTCGTGGGACAGATGTAATCTGTTCCTGTGTCATAAATAGGAGTACAAAATTAAGTGATATTTACATTTAAACAGCAGCAGGCTCATCCATTCATCATGCTTGTGATCCACCTGCATTCCTGGTCTGTCATCGCCAAATAGCAGAACCTTTAGAGAAAGAAGAATGAAGATTAAAGATGAAAACAGAGAAATATGGGCAATCACAGGTAAATCCTTAACACACCGAGTGACTTACATTTATTCAACGAGCATCTCTCTCTTTTTTCTTTTCTTTTGAATTTCATGAGATGAGAGAAGCCGGATACTCCGTATCGGAGGATGTGGCTGTTTGTGATTGGCTGAGAGATGTGAACTCGCTAGTTTGTGTCTCTCTTCCAGCTGCCGTCAGGTTGAGTTTCCATTAAGACAAACGTCTCTGACCTGACATCAGATGTGACGGGACAATTAATATAGATACAAATGTATGTGCTGGTTCAGACGGTTACATTAAATAGTGGTTGCTGTGATTGTAGACCAGGTTGGAGCTGGCAAGCTTTCAGCGCAGCTTCCACGCAGTTCTTGGCACAAAATTGTCACTGCGCCAAGCTGAATCTGTCGACAGCTCCACCTGGTGCGCCGCCACACCCATCTTGGTGCAACCGGTCCACCAAATTGCCAAATTGGCTGAGCACAGTGGTGCGCAGGACGACATTACCACTGCGCAGGGTGCACCAGGCTGCACCACCCTGCGCTGCACCAGGAAATTAGGGCCCATTATATGAACAAGCTGTTGTAGAGGGAAAATAGCAATACCAGGGTTAAAAAGTTTTGGGGAAATGCAATTACTAAAATATTTTGTTAAATTATACTGTATTTAAGGTATTAAATCAAATGCATTGATCAATTCATTATTCAAACGATGAGCAGTAGGGGGAAACAGTCAAAATATCATGCTGAATAATGTCTTTTTTTTTGCATGAAATGATATGTTGCAGGGAAGAACAATGAAGATAATTTGTTTAAAATAAATATATTTATATTTTCAAGAAGGATAAATCAGGGACTGGCAACTTCAGTGACCAAGAAGGCCACACTGTTGGAATTTTTTTTTCAGTATACTCTCAACTTCCAGGTAGTTACTGGACACTTAAATATATTTTACAAACACTTTCATTTTAATTTTAACAAATATATTAAATAATGCATATGAGGAGTTTTACAGAAATGATTACAGCCAAGTAAAACTCGGTTTTCTTGAAAATGCCGTTATTTTTTATGTTTTTACAGTAGATTTTTTCAACTATTTTTTTCATTTATGTGCATTTTTTTGTATTTTCAATTGACTGGAGGGCCACATTGAGAGAGTAAGAGGGCTGTATGAGGCCCCTTGTCCGCCGGTTGCCCACCCTTGGTTTAATGTTTCATCACAAAAACAGCAGGTTTATTATTGTGTTTAGTAATGTGTATTTTCTGTTGTTCAACAATGCATTATAAGTGGGCAGAACTGCAGTTTCTTTTGTCTGCAGCTTTGCAGAATTCAACTTAAACGCAGACTTTCTTTGTCTAAATTATCTGATTCGTTTAACTTCCTGAATCAATCATCAACCTCCATAGTTTTCTAAAAAAGAACAGAGTCTTAGGAGAATTTGTGCTCTTTGTCCACAACATAATTGTAATTTTTGTTATAAAAATCTGGAGTCAAAGTTGGTTTATGTTTCATTTCATGTCTCAAAACCCTCATGTGTGATTTTGGAGCTCCCCTTGCAGACTTCATGTTATTTCCCCCTCCTGTCATCTGCCTCTGAAAAGGAAAGTTGTTGTGTGTGTTTTTTTTTTCCTTAGCCTGGGGTCTTTGCCCCTCACCGATACCATTGTCTCTGTGTGGAGTTTGTGCACACGGACAATGGGTGTAAATCTCCCCCCTTTGGGTGCCGCCTCAGCCCACCATCTGCCAGCGCGGGACAAAGTCAGATGTTCCCCCAATTATGAGCCCAGTCCTGGGGAATCCTGCTGCAGAGACCCCCATCCCACTCCTGGACTGAGGCCCTGGACCCCAGCCCCCTCTACACACACACACACAGACACACACACTTCTCCTGACATGATTGACAGCTCCACTTAGGCGTGAAAAATAATCCATATATGATGATGACACTTTAAAAACATTCCTCCAGTTGGTCAAACACCTCAGGCTGGACCAGCGTTAATTATGACAGCACTATTTAATTTAGTTTTAGTCTTTTGCCTAAAATATCTTTTAGTTTTAGTCATCGTTTAGCCATCTTAATTGTCTGAATTTTAGTCTAGTTTTAGTAATCGCTCAGATTGGATCGCTCCCCAACTTATCCCACCACCATGAAGCTAAGGCAGCTGTGATTGGATGTCCCTCTTAACTTATCCAACCTTTCCACACAACCAAAGTAGCTGTGATTGGATATATTCCTAACTTGTCCCTTCTTTCTACATGACCAAATTAGGTCTGACTGGATTAACTCTCTGTCAAAGATTTTCGTCTAGTTTTTATTTGTTGATAAAAATGTCAGTTAATTTTGCTAACTGTGCTCAGCCCAATTAAATTCCATACAGCAGTAACTTCCTGCTCTAAAGGACTCTGGTTGGGCTGTATATAATCGAGCTTGGAAAGATGGATCTGCACGATTACAGACATTGAATCGGAGGGATCCGGCTGCACTGTAAAGTTAAGGAAATGTGTCAAGTCTGCCTAATGCAGTTAGATCAGAGATGTCAATAAAGCACCATAGAATAAAAATTTTTACACTGCCATTAAATCTTGAATTCCTGGTGCATTTTTTGTTCTTTGTGAGAAATCAATAATATTATTTATGTAAAACACTGAGCATTGGTGAATAGATTTGGAATGTAAATGTTGATCAAACAGACCTATTATCAGTTAAATATAAAAACTGCATAAAAAGCAGCTTTAATTTGATTTATTTCAATGTTCAGCTTTAAAAATGTCAATAAGCCTTTTTGTATGAGTTAACCTGAATTGTGTATTATTTTATCACGGCTTTTTCCTTTCAAGAATCTATTTTTGTCTTTCTTCATGAAGCAGGAACAGAACAATATGAGCATAAATGCAATATTGACTTATTTTTCTAGGTTATTAGTTAAAGTATTTGAGGATTCACAATTTGGTCTTCGTGGTAATTGAAGTTTCCTCGACTAGAGTTATTGCTTTGGCTTGACTGGGGCTGTGGTGGTGGGGCCCGATATGTTATCCTTCCATGGGACTCACAGCTCCTCCCTGAGCCCCTGACTTGTGCAATTTTAATGTTTTATTTTTAAAATCTGAACACCAGAGGGCCTAATTGTTCTTCCTGTGATGTAAACTCACCTCCCTGTTGGCTGACTGAATGGAGCCACCTCGTGTCTCCAGGCGGCCCTACAGGTGCGCCAAAGGTTATCAAAACGCGCGAGACTTAGTGACTTAAAGCGTCTTTTCCGACTCGGTGAAGCGGAGAGTCGGAGTGAAAACGAGGATTAGTCCAAACACACACTCTTTCTGATCAGTTTAACCCTCTGAGACGATGTGTGTGTGTGTATGTGTGTGTCAGTGCTAAACCAAACAATGGGCGATCGTGTGCCGCTCGTCCTCGCCAGCCTTCCCCTTCTCCCATGGGACCCCCGAAACACTCTGAGGACGGCACTGTGTCCGCGAGGTCACGAGGGGCGGGGCCTAAGAGTGTGTATTTGTGTTGGTGTTTGTGTGTGTGTTTGTGCAGCAGCTGGTTCCCGTCCCTCCTCCTCTGTGCAGGAAACACGCGCATCGTCTCCCATCGATCTCTCCAAATTACGCACGCGCTTTTTTTGGTCTTTATTGAGGAGAAGATGCTGCAGTCTCAGGGGAGCGCTGGCATCCGCAATTAAAGCAGAGTAACAGCCTCGAGCGTCATTTTTTCATTATGAGAGTCATCATGAGCCAAAGTTTGAGGAAACATTTGGATTGTGAGGCCAATCAGGAGGTTAAAACAGTTCATTAAAGGAGCGATGATCCAGAGCACGGCTGAGGTTTGTTCATGTATGAAAAAATAAAACGTGTCCAGTAACTCACATAAATAGATTAAAACTTCCATCCATGTCTGAGAGTTAAAAGAAGGAACTAAAAACATGTGACTGGTGACCATCCATCATTCATCTACACTGCTTATCTCTCTGAGGTCACATGGGACGAGAGTCAAGGCAGCATGGACCGATGACAGTAAACGTGACAGTATTTTGCCGTAATATCTACAGCTACCTACTGTGAAACATCTATACAGTAAATTACTTTTAATTGTTATAGACTGTGGGAAAACATACTGAATTTTGTAAATTAACACTATTAAACCATGAAATCTACAGTCAAGTCCTGCAAAATGTCTATACAGTCAGTTACCGAAAAGGGTGATAGATCAAGAGAAAATTATTTTTTTTCCCAGGAAAACGGACCAATAGCAGGTGAGATTTCTAATAGTAAATGTTTCAGATTTTTGGGTGAAACAAATGTTTGAGTAAAAGTTTTTTATTTGATAAAATGAAGTATATTCTCTTTTTTTGGTTTGTTTTTACAAAGTGATATCTTCCTAATAAATGATCAGCAAAATAGTTAAAACTATAGTGATATAAATTAAAATACAGCAAATTCACTGTAATTTAAAACATATTAAAAAGTTGTAGAATTAAATATGGTAATGATACTGTAAATGAAAAAAACAGTAAAGATACTGTTTTTGACACTACAGTAATTATAATGCAAATTGAGAGACAGTAATGCAGTGTTTTTCAACCTTGGGGTCGGGACGCCACGTGGGGTCGCCTGGAATTCAAATGGGGTCGCCTGAAATGTCTAGTAATTGATTAAAGAAAAAATAGGCTACTGATAAAAATATTTTTTTAATTATTATTCTTTTAAAAATGAAAACACCTCACACAATCTTAAACATCTGCATTCTATACCTTCACTTTCTCAAATATAAATGTAGTTCAAATAAAATGCAGCATTTAAAAATATCTGAGCTGGTCCAACTTGATTGAAGGCCACGATCACGTGAATTAACAGTTACTGGTGCTTTAGTTCCCTCGCTTCAACTTAACACACAAACTTGCAGTCAGTAGGAAAAAACAACATAACAAACCTCCATGGTTTGTTCAATATAGCAAACATGACGAAAAACTAATTCTAGAAAAAATGTCTCTGGGGTCCCCAGAAATTTGTGATGCCAAAATGGGGTCACCGACCAAAAAAAGTTGGGAACCACTGCAGTCTAATGATACCTTGGATAAATAATACAGTAGTAAAACTTTTAGAAAATACAGACTAATGCTATAAATTGAAATAGAGTAATCCTACTGTAAAGACATTTACAGTAACTTACTGGAATCTTGTTGCCAGTAAGTTACTGTAAAATTTACAACAACCTTTTTGCAGTGCAGCCAATCGCAGGGCAACATACTGAGGTGGTTCTTGCACATCTTGAAACAGAAGCATCTTAAGGTGCGGTCATAGCTCATTTTGTCGTCACGCCCACTCAAGTTTCACCCCCGATCATATCATATATCATATAATAGGACTTATTAGCTGACATTATTCCAACTGTACCCTTTTCACTCACCTTCCAACCACAAAACACTGCAGCAGCATCCTCTGTGAGTTTTCTGTGGTCCGTCTAGGCGGAACTAATGTACTCACCAACTAATGTTCCCCACACGGACATAGCTTGTCCACTGTGTGGACCGGAAAGAAACAGTGTGTCAATCACGCACCCACACAACGCTGATTGGCTCTCACGGCGCGACATCGCCTGAGAAGTTAAAATATTTCAAAAGGGCCAAAGTTTAGGCAAGACTCCTGAATTTCACACTTTTGAGGGCAAAACAAAAAAACACAGCAACCTGAGGCTGTCTGTCATCCCCTCGAGTAGAGTGTTTCTGCAGAGCTACCCCATCCACAGCTCACCTTCCGGTCCACAGCTCACCTTCCGGGACTTTTTCTCCGGAAGACTTACAGGAGAAAAGTTTTCAGAAATGGCTTCCAATGAAGAAGTTAGAACTTTAAGGGACACCTTCGTTATTTTGGACATGACAGCTGATTGTTGGTCTTTCATTTGCTTTCGTGTTTAGTTAACTTTATCGAACATAACTTTCTTAGCATGCGCAAGCTAACGTAAGCCAATTATTAACATTATTACTAATATCATTCTCTGTAAATACGGTCCACCCCAACTATGAGAATGTAAAGTTGCTGTAACCCCAGGTTTTGGTAGGTTGACTCCAGTCTCACGGACTGTGAGTAATAATCGGGCTACAGTGATCTTTATCTGGACTTTATTGTTTTCCAGGGCTGCCATTCACGTCTCTCTCTGCAGCACTTGTGTTACATCTAAAACATTCCCCCTATGCACACAAAACATGCCGGAACTAAGATTGCTCTTGGGGCCTGACTAAATATTCTGCAAGAACAAAAATAATATTGACACTTCAAATAGTAATAATAATAAAAGTGATGATACAACAAAAATAAATAATAAATCTTACTATTCCCAGACTGATTTCAAATAGTCATATTGAAACAACTGATGCAACATAAAATGATCCTTAAAAATAAAACAATCCATTGCTATCAATGGACCGCCAACTCTTGAGGATTACTGCTTATTAAAATATAACTAATGTTAAAGCTATATTAAACACATCATTTTTTACAATGTAGTCGACTAAACATTCTTAATAATGTCCACGCAATACACATTTTCAACATCATTGTAAAAAACGTGTGTTTAAATGACATGCTTATTCAATAAGCAAAGCAAAGCAATCTTGAAAATATGAGTGAAGCAAAAATGAATACTGTTACATAGTGTTAAATTCTGTCTCTTTCTGTGTTTATTGACTACAGAATTTTGACTTTAAACCCAACTGGGTCATTGTTTATTATTAGTTTAAGCAGACAGGTGCAAGACATTGCAGCTCGGCCCATTCATTCTGGGCCCCTCTCTCAAATCCGTCTGTGTTCCAACAATTGTGTAGAACAGAGCTACAGTGTAGAATTACCGTATCAAATGTGAGGAGAAATAAAAATGTATAATCATTATTATTAATATTATATGCGATTTATCAGATTTGTGCGATATAAAAAACTGTACTATCATAGTATTATTATTATTTGCGATGTACGACTTTTTGTGTTACGTTTTTTTTTTTTTATCTAATCTGGCAACTGCAGACGCCAAATTCCCGTACGGTGAGCTGTGGACTGGAAGGTGAGCTGTGGATAGTGGCTCTGCAGAAATCCCCTATTGATCCCCTCTGGCTCAGCACAGATCATTTACCGTAAAGGCCCAAACACATGCGCACTTCAAATTTAGGTCAGTCATTACAGGGCATCAACAGCTGACGTCACACAACTCCAACGATATCCAAGTTTTCCCTGACATTTATTTCCTTGTGTCAGCTGCAATGTTTTCTTCACATCCAATGAAACCTTTTGAACATGAAGAGTTTTTTGTGTGGTTTATGATTGGTTCATGGGCATTTAAGTCGAGCTTGATTTTATTTCATTTTAAAATTAATTTATTTCATTAGAATTATTTTTCATATGTTATTATTCTGTGTTTCAAGAAACATTTTAATGTGAGTGACAATGTCTTTTTTAAATAAGTGAAAACTCAATTATGTTGTTTGTTCTTGTGTGAACTAAAATTTTTTAGTGAATTGATTACCAGTGTTTGGTGACTTTTTGTGTGCATTTCATTTAAGATTTAGTGATTATTATTACCTTGAGAACTTTTTGTATTCTGCAAAGTGCTTTTGAGTTTAGTATGAATTCCTTTATATTTGTTTGTTTTTGCATTTGACCCTCAAGGACACAGTAGAATGGGTTTTCTTGTACTTAGCAAGTTGAATTTAACATCTAACATCAAACATTCTGATCTGTCACTGCTGGAGGTCGTGGGGGTTTGATTTATGACTCTTCTCTTTCACGAGTTAGTCTTTAGTTATGTAATGGACCAACAAGCATGTGCCCAACCCAGGAGAAACAAAAACTCACACAAGAAACAAAGACTATTGTCTCTGTGCCAAACTAATGTCATGTTAGTGAGCAGGGACAATACACATTTCCAAATAAAATGCAGCCATCGTGACAGTCAGAGTTATTTATAAGACCTGGGCTTTTCCTACGTGACAGCAGCAGCATCGTATGATATACTGAGTGATGGCAGCCAATCTGAAACTTTTATTCTAAGTAACGAAACAAAAGCAGGTCAAGATGAGAGCCAGGCACGATATCAAGCTTACACAACAAGTTTAATTACATAGTGGGTTATAGATACTCAGATGACTGTAGGTGAAAGTTCATCAGACATCAGAAAACTTCATTAAAACTGCTTTATTGAATTTAACATGGTTTGTTATGGTTTATCCTCTTCTGAGGGGTTAAGGGGAACGGAGCTTGAGCAGAGAGGAAGCTCTAACCCAGTAGTGCTCCGAGTTCATTCAGTAAAAGGATGATTTCATGAGTAAAAGACAGTTCATCAAAAATGCAGCTCCATCAAAAGAAGCAGTGCAAGGACCACCTTAGGACAGGGATCATCAACTATGTTTGTACAAGGACCTTTTTTTACTTGACGTATTCTTGACGTATCTGCTTTTATATTTGTCCAAATATGAATCCCTACAGAACAAATCAAACATAAACTTATTCCTGCTGAAACTGATTCAATTGCAAAGAAGGTCGCAAAAGGAAAAAATGTCAAGATACCACGACAACAATCAGACTCTGATAAACTCTAAGGGCCAAATGGGAAGCTGTTGGGGGACCTGATGTGGCCCCCAGGTCGCCAGTTGATGATCACTGCTGCAGGGTCTGTGAAGGCTTAAAATGCCTTCATTTCATATGGCAAAACACGTGTTAAAAAGCCAGCTCACAGACATTTTTATCTCTCCTCTTTTTTTAGTCCTGAAGGATGGATGACACAACCTGAGATCATTGAGCTTTGTGCAGTTGTTCCCAGAGTCCGAACTGAATGGGGAAAGAAGGCCTTTAGGTTCTCTGCGCCTTTTACTTGGAATAATCTGCAAACTGAATTTAAGATACAAAACTTGGTGTCTCTTAATGTTTTTAAATCTGCGGTGAAAACTTTGGAAGCCAAACTTTCTGAATGTCATTGTTTTAACTGATGACTGAAAATTGTTTCCTCACTTCTTCTGCTATTTTGAGTCTGAGTGTAATGTTCGATGAAACTGTGTGATGCTGCTGTTCTCGTTCAGGTCTCCCTTGCAAAAGAGATCGATTGATCTCAAACCTGGTTAGATAAAGGTTAAATAAATAAAAATAAAATTTTGACATGTAAAATGAAAGCATTTACAAGCTGTCTTATTTTCAGATTCATGTATACTCCTCAATGAAGTTCAAAAGCATTATTTTAGTTTATTATTTCCCCCCTTTAATAAATACCAATTGGCATTGTATTCTAGATCATTGGAAAGCCTGATTAGTCACCTTTACAATGAGGTACAACTTGTAAGGGTTGTGCTTTCGTGGAATAAACAACGCAAGTAAATGTGTGTGTGGCGCCAAGAAAAAAAATCTCCTGCAACTTGAAGCTGGTGTTCTGGTATTCATGGTGGCAGCAATATTTGGTGTCAGGCCTGGTACCATCTCCAAACTTGAGACTAAGCTCTGTGAGTCAAAGACAGACCAGGAAGGGGGCGACCCAGGAGGACAATACCCCAAGAAAATTTTTACTCCTTCTTTAGTGAATTGATTACAAATGTTTGGTGACTTTTTGTGTGTCTCAATACATATTTTTTGCATTTTATTTTAGATTTAGTGATTATTATTACCTTGAGAACTTTTTGTATTCTGCAAAGTGCTTTTGAGTTTAGTATGAATTCCTTTGTATTTGTTTGTTTTTGCATTTGACCCTCAAGGACACAGTAAAATGGGTTTTCTTGTGCTTAGCAAGTTGAATTTAACATCTACGTGGCTCTTTCACATCAAACATTCTGATCTGTCACTGCTGAAAGTTGTGGGAGTTTGATTTATGACTCTTCTCTTTCACGAATTAGTCTTTAGTTATGTAATGGACCAACAAGCATGTGCCCAGCCCAGGAGAAACAAAAACTTACATACAACTTGTAAGGGTTGTGCTTTTCGTGGAATAAACAACACAAGTAAATGTGTGCATGGCGCCAAGAAAAATAATCTGCAACTTGAAGCTGGTGTTCTGGTATTCAGGGTGGCAGGAGGACAACACCCAAGACGACCAATTCATCATCCTCACCTCACTGAGGAACTGTAGGCTTTCTTATGGGGGGAGAGGGGGGAGAGGGGAGTTTGGCACATTTTTTTGGCGCGACTCACATGTTGCTTAACTGTGTTGTTCATTCCACAAATGCACAATCCTTACAAGATACATGTATCTCATTGTAAAGGTGACTAATCAGGCTTTCTAATAATATAAAATACAATTCCACAGTCAATAAAAACCTGCAAATTCTCACAAACTGAGAACCCTGATCCACCTGTATTCTCTCTCTGTCTGGGACGCTCCATGAGAGCTGTCACTTAAAGGCCACCTCACCCAAGTTTACCCATCATTTTTGATTGGTCCGGCATCTTGTTGCCAGTAAGTTTCTGTAAACTTACTGGCAACAAGAACTGCAGCTGATTCAGTCTAGACTCTCTGTCTTTACAGGTTAATGAGAAAGTGACTGCAGTAAAATCTTTGAGGTGTGACTTCAAAATAATCTCAGCTCATAGTTTTGTTTTTTAAACATTTTCTGTTGTTAATGATAATAATAAAAATGCTGCCATGCTCAGAGCAGTGTCCTGCATGATCACAAACTTTCATTTTAGATTTTAGTTCGTTTAAAAGCTTCTGCTTCAGTTTGAAAGTAAAAATACAGGGACTACCTTCATTTATGTGAATAAATAAGATGTTTGTGTCAGTTAATGAAGGCATGAGTTTTCTTATTTGAATTTGTTTTACGGGGGTCAGTGTGTGAGGACATCAAGAAGGAGAGGATGATGTTCTTCATGATGCACTGGGTGAAGATTGAAGAGCCATTATATCTCCTCTGCGTGATGGAGTCATTCTATGCAGAAGACAAAAAGTCAGCATCAGGCATCAGGGCTCCTTCCTTTGACCTTCAGGCTGTTTAAAATGCTTCTCTAATTGCCTACAGAGGTGACCTTAATCATGTTTTTCCCACTCACCTGCTGAAATACACACAGTTACTAGGGAGGCACAATATTAGAATTTTGCAGATATTTTCAAACTCATGATCATAGACACCAATAATGATACAGATGTTTTTTTAAGAGCACAAAGCCTCCACTTGACTATGACCGACCTGCTTCTTTAATGGTGACTGTCCATTTGTGTTAGAAACAGACGTGAAGAGAGAAAAACAAAATTTGATTCTTTAACAAATGATGTATTTGATTTATGAAACAGACACTCACTGACGATGAGGCAAATGGCACATTTGAACATTCTGCTGATATTATAACAGATAACTGAATATGAACCACGTGTGGGGACATAACATTGGCTGTAAATATCAGCCAAAATGTAACATTTGCTGATACAGATTACCAACATTTTAGGCAATTATTACCAATATTCTTCCAATAATATTGCGCATCCCTAACAGGTTTACATGCATGTGATTTTCAGCAATGTGAAGAGAGCATCCGTTTTGGGAATATGTTCAAAAAAAGTGACCAAAAACTCATATATTATCATATATTCACCTAGGTTTTTTCTATACTGGTCTACATTTGGACAGGGCCTGACACAAGGTCAAACTGACTCAGCTTTGGAGGTCAAAGTTCAAAGGGTTTTCTCCCAACTTTGCTTTTATCTTCTCTGACAGAAGAATAAATTAATTAAAAGCAGGAGGTCAAAGGTCAAGGTAATCAAATGTTCAGCCCTTGCTTGTGAACGTGATATTTCCAAAATGCTTGAGGGCACTCTCTTCAAACTTCCACTGGTGCCCACTCTGATTCAGGGATGAGCTGATTAGGTTTTACTGATCATAGGTCAAAGGTTAAGGTCATTACACCTCAAATGGGCCACCTCATAAGGTACATCTGTTGGGGCAGAATGAGGATTAAAGATGATTTGAATGAATCTATGATGTAAAGAATTAAGGAGCTCTGAGGGCGAAAGGGGTCCAACCTGGTACTAGTAAAGTGTACCTAATAAAGTGGCCTGTGAGTGTATATATAGCTCTTAAATTCTTTGTAGCTTACACACTTAGGGCTCTGATATATGCAAACTCTCTGTCCTGTAATGTGTAAATAACTTCTTCCCTCTTCTTCTGTGGATCTTTAGTGCTGAGCGTCAGCACCACCTACTGGTCAGAGTGTGAACACCATCAGCTGTGGTGTCCCGAGTGTGTGCACAAACACCCAGAGACAGAGCTTAATATGTACAAAATCATTTATTAAAGTGCTTCAAAGTCCTCCATTTCATTCCGGACAGATGAAAACAATCACATAAATAATCAGAGCTCTCACTTTCACAAGTTAATTCACGATCGCATCACAATTTACATTCATTTGCTTGCTTAATTTGGCTGGAAATATTTCACTGCAGTGCAAAATTAGCAGAGAAAATGAGAAAAACTATGATTTCAAGAAGAAAGTACAATGATTCCTTCAAAAGAAATATATATGATATAAACACAGTTTATACAAACAGGCAGCACTGATGAGTTTCACATTGTTTTCATAGCTTTGCATGATAAAATATGCCCTGCATTATGGAGGAGTGTCAGGCAGTGGAGAGAAAAACGGGAGGAAGGTTTATTTTTTTTATCCTTTTGGGGAGAAGTTGAAATGCTTAAAATAATGTCGACATGTTATGAAGAAAACAGATATTGTAATACATTTTCAGAGTTCATTTTATTCCTGTCATATCAACTTTCTATAAGGGATGCACCATATTAGATTTTTTTTTTCTGATGTGCTGATATTTCTGAACTCTTAATCGCTGATATCAATATTTTTCACCAAGAGCAAAAGTCATAGCAAAACTTGACTTGATGCTTTCAATGTGATGGCCTATTTGTGTTAGGAACACATGTAAAACAAGAAAAACAACATTTTATCTCTTAAGAAATAAAACTTTGGGTTTTTAAATGCACCCATGCAGTGAAGATGAAGAAATAAGGTACATTTTGGTATTTTGCAGATACAACAGCTGATATATGGGAAATATGAGGCTGATTCAGTGTATCAGCTGTTAAGTGCTGGCAAAAATGTCTATATCTGCAGATACTGATATTTGACTTTAAAAACAACTTTTAACCCATTTTTGCACGATTGTTTTCTTTAATGAAATACTTTATTTGAAGGATGAAAAATATAATTTGGACAATATATGTATGCCTTAAAAGATAATTATCTGTATCCATAGATATGACAGTTTTTGCTGATATTTCCAGCCGTACAGTTTGCTCATAAATAGCCCATATTTTCGATGTAATATTGGCAGATTGGCAAAATGTAGCTGATTTTATTTCTTTTAGAGTTCTTTTAAATGAGCTTAATGTTTTTAAGTGTTTCGGTATTTTGTTGATTGTTTATTTGTTTGTATTTGAAACCTGCCTGTTTTAAACTGTTGCTGTCCTTGTGAATCACTTTGTAACTTGAGTTTGAAAAGTGTTTTATAAATAAAAATTATTATTATTACTTTTTTTTAATGATTTACCTCATCATCACTGGATCTCTATGTTTTAAAATCAAAGGTAAAATCTATTAAAGAATAAATGTTGTTTTTCTTGGTTCACATCTTTTTCTATACAAATAAACGATCACCATTAAAGGAACAGGTGAATTTCAGTAAAGCTGAGCTGCTTCTAACAAAAAACATCTGTACACATATTAGTAATGTGATAAGGAGTTTGGACATATTGGCATATAAAAAAAATCCAATGCTGTGCAGCCCTAATATTTGTGTTTTCTTGACATTTCAACCTTTCTACTCCATCCTTTAAAATTTATTCAACATTTTCTTATACATTTCATTCAGATCATTAGACTCTGATTTTAAATTTTATTCTTTAGATCAATATTATTTCTGATATTTCAACAATCACGTTGACTCTGTTAAGTAAATAATTAAAAACACCTTCCTCTCATTTTTTCTTCTTCCACACCTTAACATTTTCACACTTCTTCATTTAATTCCTTCATTTAATAAACATTTTTAATACCATAAAAATGCTCAAAAGATTTGATATATTGTGCATAATTCAGTAGAGGTAATCAAAAAGTCAAGATAGTTTGTCCTTCTTGCTTTAAAGAGGAAAACCTGCTGTAGTTTTACACAAACATGATTTCACCAAACAGGAAAGACTTCAGCTGAGAGGAAATCAGAGCAGCTGGAGGCCGAGGGTAGGAGAAAGAGTGAGTGAAGGGTTCGTGTTAGGTTTAGAGGAGGGCACTCTAAGGGAAATAAAATATTTAAAATGCATAGCAGAACTGTCCATATTAAGAACATTTGAAAATTCTGAAGGTCTTTGCACAGTGAGCCCATTTTTATGGTCTGATAAAAGATTAACAAACACAAACCCTGCACACTGAGTCAAGAGGCTTTTTAAGCTCCATTTTTAAACACAATAAAACAAATGAAGCTGATGATCCCTGTCCAACATTTCTCTACTTTCAAAACATCATTTCTTGGATAATCATCATTTAACTATTTTATTATTATATTAATCTAATCAGCTGTAATTAATTTTGGCTTTTCATATCAAATATATGTGCTTGAAAAAGAGGAAATGTGGCTAAATCATAATTAGTGAGGGGGTCATTTTAGATTTAGGGAGGTACATTTTAAGGAAAATAAATACTCTATAAAAGACACTGCCTATGATTTAGGAAAGTTTGACAATTCTCAAAGTCTTTACACAATGAGCCTGTTTTCTGGATCCATGATGTCGTATTTTAGTTCAGTTTTAAACACAATATTCCAAATGAAGCGAATGATCCACTGAACATATAAAAATTCCTTCATTTCTTATATTTCAAAACACTTTTTCTTTAAATTATAATTTTTAAATCCTTATCTATGGTATATTTTTGCAATTTAATGAGCTGTTATTGTTTTTTGTTTTTGCCTGTGAAATAGGAAATGAAACTAAATTATAGTCAAAAACCGGTCAATACTTAATTCACTGCACTAATAAAGAGGCTTAAACAGGCTGTATTTGTGTGCTTAGCTTGTTAATTTGTACATTATTTTTAGAGGTAGAATTTAAAACTATAAACATTAATATCCCATGTCATTTAAAAAGCTATGAACTTTTTTTTTAATGCAATAGGGGAATATTTCGGAGGCCTTTTGTCCCCACCCTGCTGAAAATGAGCTTCCTCGCCTCAAGCTGTTAGATTTTAAATGATCCTTCACTTTATAATGTTTAGTAAAAAAGAGTCTTACTGTAAAACAAGTGGAGAGTGACTCTTGGCAGCCAGAATGTGCCACCAAACATTTCTGCTTTCTTCTTCTTTAGTTTTCTGATGGTTGGCATGCAGATTTCAAACATGCTGCAGCCCCATCTGGTGGTGGAACCGCACTGCAGCTCATCCATGGAATAATATAGTTTTAAATACAGATAATAGATGGATAAAATCTATGATCGGTTTAAATAAATGACTGGCTGCTCAAATATCTGATAATCAGAGAACATGGAGAGTTAGACAAGACAAAAATCTGTAAAATAATGTTAACTGGAAGCGAGAGGGGCTCAGTTTGTTCGTATAAAAGGCTTAACTCTGTGGGTGATATTAGAGCTGAGCAGGGAACAAACTGCGAGGTGTTTCCTGGAATGACTTCCCTCTTTAGCTAGCCGTTCAGAGACTGAGGTCGAAGCAGGCTGGTGACCATGAATTCAGAAAAGTCTCTTATTCTACAAACATCATTACTCCATTGAAGTAGCTGTCTGCTGTCATACCACTACTGCCATGCGAGGCCACCATGTACACCTGATCTCCTGTTTCCAGGGACAGTAAAGCTGTGCCCGTGGCTATGGCTGTGCTCCTCTGGTAGGTTGTGTACGAGTGCACGACCAGTTTACCATTACACATCAGGTCCACACTGGCGGCCAGCTCGTTGATGGAGCAGGAGAACGTGAAGAGGTAAACGCCGGGCTCCTGGCAGAGGAAGTAGCCCGTGTCGGTGTTGTAGCTGTTCTGCCCGTTGTAGATGGTCTGATGGAAGATGACGGGCCCGCCTGGGTTGGGAGAGTCGTTGCCCAGTCGCATAGAGAAACCAACATGAGGCGTGTGGGCAGGGGCTCCAGGGGGCCCAGGAGGTCCCTGGGGTCCAGGTGGGCCCTTAGGTCCAGCTGGTCCGGCAGGGCCTGGGGGACCACGTGGCCCACGGCCTCCACTACCTGTGATACAAGGAAAAAAAATGTAATCAGGGCTTCATGATTATAGATAAAAAATAATCAGGAATCTTAATTGGTGCCATGCTTTTATCACCTGTAGAATAGATTATTGTAACGCTCTTCTTTCTGGACTTTGGCTATCTGTTTCTTTTAGGATAGATTTTAAGATTCTTTTACTGGTTTTTAAAGCTCTTCATGGTCTTAGTCCTTCTTATTTATCTGATTTGCTTTTACTGTATGAGCCCCTCGGGTCTTTAGGTACTTCTCTGTAAACAATGTCTAAAGTTAAAACAAAAACTTACAGTGAGGCATCTTTTTATTACTACAGCCCTCTGTCCATTGAACAGCCTACCTGAAGACCTGAGGGCTGCGCCTTATGTTAATGTTCCTAAAAAAACCCTCAAGATCTACCTTTTTAGTCTGGCTTTTACCTGAATTACCTTTTAGTGTTTTTATTCTTATTACAGCTCCCTTTTATTATTATTTTATTTCAGTTATTTTATAATTATTTTATACTTCATTTCAATTTATTTTTATTTTATTTTATGATATATTTGATTTTACACTCTACCCTAACCTCCAGTGTTAACTCATTTTAAACCTTTAAGATGGCGTTTCCTCGGTGAGTACTGGGTACAACAATGTTCCTGCTTTACTGTGTATGGATTGTGGGGTGGTTGGGTTTCAGGGGCTGGGTGGAGTGGGTTTGGGTCATAATTCCTTTTATCTTATTTTAATTTATCTGTCTGTTTGTGAAGCACTTTGGGCTACATTTTTGTATGAAAAGTGCTGTATAAATAAAGTTTGATTGATTGATTGATTGATTGATTGATTGATTGATTGATTGATTGATTGAAGATCAGGTTTATTCAGCATGATTACTCATTAAGTTTACGTTTTATCTGGCAAATCAGACTTAAGCACTTTTATTCATATTTTCATCTTTATGGTTGCAGTATGGGAAATTTGATGGGCTTCACTGAGCAAAAACGAGGGCTGAATGTGAGTCCTGGCTGGAAAGGCTGTAGTATGTTCTCTACGGCATACCCTGATCCAGCTGTATTCTCAGTCTGTCTGAGATTTTCTGTTGGAGCCCTTTTCACTACCAGCTCAACTGTTTGGCAGAGCTAATCAATAAATTCAGGAATATTTAATGCTTTAAAAAAAACAGAACAAATCAAATTATCGTTTGAAAAGGCAGAAACATTTGTAAATAACATAGCAAACAAAACTATCTTAAAATAGATAATATTGAAGTTAAGTTAAGCACTTAACTTCAAATCCCACACAAAGAAAATATCAGTTCCTTTGGTTTGTTTGCAGTTTGCATTTTTTTTCTGTATCCTATAACATTGACAGAAGCAAAAATAGCGTGTTATGTTTTTTTAACACATTAAATATTCCTGATTGACATTTGTCAAACAGCCGAGCTGGGAGTTAAGGGTTAAGGCTCCCCTCCCCATGTTGGCCCAATCTGGTCTGATTGTTCTTACAGGTCAACTCTGTAGATTGTTGCCAACAACTCTTCATTCTTTCTGACGTCTTTGCCCTGCTCTGTGGCTTTTTACCAAAAACCAATAGGCTTAAACTGACAACAAAACAATGTTATGATGTCACACTGGTATGCCTATTTGGGGAGGTTGGGGAACGAGATGTTTTAGGCTGCTTTAGGCGCCACAAGCATGGTGAGATGGAGAGGTCCTGATCCAGACTTTCTGTCTTGTTCATAGAAGTCCCTTATCACACGGTGGACACATGTTAAACATACTTAGGGGCGTATGCTAACAGATTCAGGAATCACTGACTCACCTGGTTTTTCTGGATCATCTGAGTCACCTTGGTCTGGAGCAAAAGAAGAATAAATCAAGGTTACGGGCATGCTTTAATTTTCTGTTCTTACTGTCTTCAGTGAGACAGAGTTTTCAGAGTGTTTAAGTTTAAAAGCTCACCGTCACCATCCCCATCCCTGTGTGAATCATCAGCCCACGGTGAGAGGTCAAAGGCAGGGATCTCTTTACACTTTTTGTAACCACTCCCTCGAGGATGATACAGGAAAGGGTATTCTGGCACCTCGGTGAGTCCTGTGTTGTCGCAAATAATTCGGGCAAGTGACGTTTGTCTCAAAGAGTCCCTCTGGTCTTCAGTAAAGACATAATCATTCTGCCACCAGAGCCTGAAAGCAGAAAAGGTTTGTCCATGATCATTCCCTCTGGGTTTAGGTGAGTTTGATTGAAGTGATGCAGATGCTCATCTTCAGTGTGTTAGTCAATAATGTCACTTCAGTTCTCAAACACCTGAGGAACAAAACTCCATCCATCATCTATAGGGCTGAAGCCAACAACCCTGAACTGGTCGCCAGCCAATCGCAGAGCCGCAGACGAACAGTCATTCACATTCGTTCTCATAGCTAAGGGCAATTTGAGTCACCAATTAAAGGATGGTTCAGTTTTTTTGAAGTGGGGTTGTATGAGCTCCACATGGCCACTAAGTACATTCGATGCAGTAGAACGTTCTCTCCTCTCCCTCAGTAAGCCACAATTTGTAAAAGCTTGTGACACAGAACCAGCTGCAAACAGGAAAGTACTGTACCAAATACAAAGGGTATTTTCTCCGCTTACAAGAACTCCCATCAGAAAATAATACCACTATAAACCAAAATAAAGTTTATCTGGCATCACGGCAGCGCTGCGCAGGGGAATACGTGACATGAGTCGGTTAGTTCCAGATAAACTTTATTTTTCCCAAAAGTTAATACACTCAAAAAAATTTCAAGGTAGCGTACTCTTAAACTGTGGTATTATTTTTTGATGGGAGTTCTTGTAGGCGGAGAACATATCCTTTGTACTTGGTACAATACTTCCCTGTTTGCAGCTGGTTCTGCGTCACAAACTTTTACAAATTGTGGCTTACTGAGGGAGAGGAGAGAACTTTCTACTGCATCTAATGTACTTAGTGGCCATACGGAGCTCATACAACTCCACTTCAAAAATACTGAATTATCCCTTTAACCCAGTGAGGATGTTCTGGTCTGTGGGAGGAAGCCAAAGTGCCTGGATGGATGGATGAATAGAGGTTTAATGCCATGTTGGCAACGAAGGCCATCTTTATGGTGAAAGCATATTAGACAGACATGTCGAGATGAAGAATAAACAACTTATAAAAGTATGTCAAGTCTAGCTGCTTTCATAAACTCCAAAATATCCAGGGAGAACATGTAAACTCCACACAGGAAGGCCCTGACTGGAACAAAACCACAAATCAACTCACAAATGTTCCCCACTCTGTGTAATACACAGAGGGGTGGACAGTATGAAGTAGATTTACATGAGTACTGTACTTAAGTACATTTTTTGAGTATCTGTACTTTACCTAAGTTTATTTTTTTGGACACTTGTGACTTTTACTCTACTACATTTGAAAGACAAATATTATACTTTTAACTCCACTACATTTCTATGAAGGCCCTCGTTACTCCTTACTTTTAACAAAGCTCTGAAGTCAGCCGATGAAATTTCAGCAGTGGTTTTGCTTTCTTACTGTAAAGGCAGGAGGACACTGGACTGGGCAGTATTTAGCTGCTGCCCTGCGATAGTGGCTTTAATACAGTACACATTAACTGAATAAACAGGTTGAATTAAAGAAAAAACCCTGCAGTGACTTGAGAACTCAGCCTCTTGAGGTCAGGAGAGTGAGAGGGGCTCCTGTCTACCTACCGGTCTCCTAAGCGAATGTTCTGAAACTGCCTGGAGATCAGGCAGGCGAACAGCGGCCCCACTCTCCCGCGGTGCACAAACGGCTCGAGGATTCCACCCAGCCACACGTCGATGTTGTCGGGTGTCCCGTACAGGTCAATGAGCCTCTTGGCCAGATTGGTGTTGTTCAAAACTTCCCCGAGCTCTTTCACAGTTTTGGGCTGAGACAGGCCACAAAACCCACGCCATTTGTTGTAGCCTAAAAAATCATACAGGGGGTTTTATTTGTGCTCTTGTATACCTTATTTGTGAAAACATATAAGCAAAAATAAGCGCAGAGAGAAGCATCAAGTGTTGAAAATCTGGAGAGCTGCCGTCATCACTTTAGCAGCCATTTTAAATATTAATCTTAGCCTCCTGGAAAATAAACAACATTCATCTGAGGGTCGGACCACATGTTACCTCTTAGTGCTATAACATGTTCAAGAATTAATGCAGTAACACATGCTTATCATCCACAGAAGTGACATTTTTTTCCTTTTGTTTTGGCCACAACATTAGATGTATCTAATTCTAATTCGTAGGCAAGAGCCCACAGAAAGTATTTGGGCATGGGAAGAAACTCTCTAAAGCATATCTGAGATGTGACTGGACGATCGTTCTGTCAACCATAATCATAATAAAGATAAAGAATCATAATATTCTGCTTTTATTCATGTTTTTACTTTTCATTGTTATTCGATCATTTTTACTTGTTTATCTATCCATCTATCTATCTATATTCATTACAGGCCAGTCAGATTGTGTAGTAGGCGGGACCTACTGCACTACAGAACATGAGCCCATTTGTCAAACAAACTCGTTATAACATGTTGGAAGTGGAGTGAAAATATCCTTACAATTGAGAAGTTTTGTAGTGTTGTTATTTGTTTAGCATCTATGCTAATCTCCTTACAGTCACTTCCTGCTGTTGTCTGGCCACTCACAATCATTGTAAAATTCAAAGTTTTGCAAGATGGACCAACCTGATTACAGACTTGAAATAAGGCTGATTAACTGCACTGCAAGGTTATAGAGTTTGTATAGAATGTGCAAAGGTGCACATTTACTGCCCTATTTATCAGGGACATCACGTTGGTGCAAATGGCTAATAAGTCAATCCCATAACAGGAACTCAACACTCAAGCTGACCTGCTGAAGTTGAAACTGAGCATCAGAATGGTGAAGAAAGGTAATTTCAGTGACTTTAAACATGGCGTTACCAGAGTGTGACTCAACCGTTGACCAAAAATCTCACATTGAGTCTCTCAACTCTTTATTTTACATTAGATATGAAATGTAATAATCACCAGGAAGCCCATGGTCCCGTCCTCTTTGCAGGTTAAGAGAAGCAAGGTCGAGGGCCAAGTCATTTGAGAACTCGAACAGTCTTTCCCTGAGCTCGTCGTGCATCAACTTGTCCTGCCTGTTCAGTTTTGCATTGCGTCCAATGAGTCCTCTGATAAGTGGGTCCAAACCACCTGAGGAGCAAAAGTGATACAAACAACAACAACAGAGTTTAATTAGCAGTGATAAGTATAAAATCATCAATGTGGTCTCAGGGAAGTGACCCGTAAGTTTCTGAAGAGCTGTTACGATGCTCATGGTGACTGCCATGATGAAAAGCCTGACTTACTCAAAGGCTGCGAGGGAGAGGATTTTACCTTTTCATTACAGCATCATTTAAAAACAGTTTAGTAATTTTGTACACCTGTTTGAAAACTAAACGTGATGGCCAGTTTGTGACCATATTGCACAGTAAATAATCAAACTGTTACTCCATTCACACTTGCAAAAAGAAAGCTGAAATCATCCAGATTTTACCCGGTGAGCCGTATGTGTGACCCCAAATAGTTGAGTTTTTACAAAGACTTTACCCGGGTTAATTTTTCCGAGTGTTTTTCCGCGTAATGTAGTAATCTAGTATGAATGAACAGAATAAAATGCCCTTTGATTGTAATTATGCAACGAGATTGGAGAGCTTCTCCTTCTTCAGTGCAAATGGATAATTATACAAAAATATGCAAAATAAAAACCAACTCTATATACATACATAGTAAAAAAGGATAAATATTAATAATATAAGATATAGAATACAAAACAAAAAAATATAGAAATGTGTTGTATTGCACAGAATAATTGAATATTCACAGAATAAATATATTGCATAGAAAAAAATATTCACAGAATGATTGTGTTGCATGGGATGGATGAATGTTGAGATAGAAATTTACCCCTGGAACTGTGTTAGCTTTCTCTATACACGCTCCACGCTAGGGTCGGTTTTGACCTGTACTTTAAATCAGCTATAAATTACACTAAAAACAATTATTATATATTATATGATATCTTCTGGTGAGGGCCTTTGGGTCTTTCTTTGTCTGTATACCCCTTGATTTTAATAAAAAAATGTAAAATGAACCTCAAGAGAATCATATTAATAAATAAGAGGTTGTATCGTTAACTTACTATTACAAGGGGGGTGTAAGAACACATATTGTAGAGGTATATGTATATACATTTTCCATTCTAATATTATTAACTATAGTAACATCTATGGTGTGACGGGTCAATTTCGACCCATATATATTACTTCAAGTAAAAGGCAAAACAGTAATTTTTTAGAAAGAGAACTTTATGAGCATGAATATTTACGAACATTTATCTGTTGATCTTCACAGATGCACCATTATTTCAGTTTTGGCTCTAATTATTGCTTTATAACCTTATTTTTATAACTGGGTCAAAACTGACCCTAACAACACAGATGAGACTATTTCAAAAGAGCACTTATAATTTATTGTTTTTGTTTTTTCTAGATGTTCTTGACAAAGTTAAAAAGCCTTTATGCAATAAACAAGTATTAAGTGGTTCTTTTATGCATTTAAAAGCTAAAACGGGTCGGTACCGACCCTAACACAGGAGGAAGGTTAACAAAGCAGCAGCAGTGACAGGTATATCTGATTGTGAGAAGAGTAACACAAACTCAAATGTGCATCTGGACATTTGAAAGTGTTGTTTCTGCTGAATATCATCAAAGTTCTGTAGATCATCTGCTAAAAACTGATCACCACTGGGTCTCTCATTGCGTCCAGAGCCGTCTCACGCTGTTGTTGGATACAAAGCTAAAACACTGCGGCTTTCTTTCTCCGGTGTAATTGACGTGAACTTGGTGAGACTGCTTCATATTCACTTTTGCATGCTGCAGTGCTCCTCAACTCTCTCATCACTGCTGTTGATTAACACGTATCTATGAATGCAGGAGATGCATTGGGACTGTGACGTAAAGCTCTAAATTACTGACGCTACATATTTTTGACGCCATGTCCTGTCCACCACCCGTGTCCACTGTGTGTGGAAAAAGGGCTTGTGGCACAAAACAGTTGGGGTCCACGTTCCCCATGGTATGAAAGTGATTTATTCAACTGTGATTTATCGGTGCAGAATAGGGAAGTTAAAGAATTTTGTCATACCTTCAAAAAGGACCCTCCATGGTGCGAAGAAAGCTCTGTGCAGCAGCGGGCTGGGGTACTGCGGGTGATCTTCATAGTTCTCATCAAGCCGGAAAATGAATGGTTGGACCATCAAGTGAGCAAATCTGAAAGCACCTGTGGCGAACACATTGCTAATGGTGGGATCGACAGAGTCATCGTAGCCTTCATAGTTTGACAGCGTGCTAGCCATTGCCTCTGGGCCGACAATCAGGGGCAGGAAGTCTCTGTAAGTGATCACCTGACGGGAGAGAACAGGTCGTTAAGCCATGGAGCATCCCATCCTACCTTCAGGTCATAGTGTATATTCCTGCCGCGCTCTGCTCTAACCCTCTCTCACCTGGGAGTATCCGCCCATGATCTTTCGTGCCTCCTGATACAGCCTCTCTCCATCCCAGTTAGGGTTCAGGTAGGCCAGTTCTCGGGCAAGACGGTTGTGTTCACGCATGAAAAGAGTGTGCAGGGATGTTAGAGCGATGTTCTCGTTGGTACGTTCGTCACCTTGAGAGACAAAATGAGAATGACAGAGATGGCTTTCATTAGGCAAGTCAGCTTCATTTATAAGGTAACATTCATACATGCAGCAATCCACAGTGCTTTACAGAAGAAAATATGTCTTGTATTAAAATTTAATACAAGACGTCATTTTGTAAAATAAAAAACACACACATCAATTTTCATCTAATAAAATACATTTACTCCAACATTTGCTTCATCCAAAAATGTGAAACATTTACTTAAAGAAATCTCGCACACTATTGGTCATTTTTTTCTGGGCTAAATAGGCATTTCTCTTGATTTTTTATCTGTTTCAGAAATTTACTGTATAGGTATTTTACAGAAGGTAACTGTAGATTTTATGGTGAAATGCTGTTAATTTTACAGAAATCCCTATATTTTCCCAAAATCTTAACTGTATCAGTTTGCGGCAGTAGGTATCTGTATATATTATGATAAAATACTGTTAAGATTACAAAAATCAGTAACAGTGTAACTCCCAGGAAGCCACTGTAGTGATCTGCGGACTGGTGTGACGTGGTATGATTTCTTGGTGTTGGTGGGTAACTTACCACCCAGGAAGCAGAGCACTTCCTCAGCATCCATGTCTCCGGTGATTTTAGCTCGAGTGGCACACATGTTGGCTCCCATGGTGGTGAAGGGCAGGAGCTCTCGGCCGTAGTCCGTGTACTCTGTGTTGATCCTGAGGAGTCCCTCGTCTGTGGAGAGGTCCCGGAGGTCTTTAGCTTTGCTGTCGTCTGACCCGTACACCTGACCGATATCGATGAAAGCCGTCAGGGTGTTCATCTGTTGGCGAATTGTGTTTGCTCCAAAGAGGAAGCCGGTGTTGCCGGAGCCGCAAGCTACAGCTGAGCGAAAGAAGGGCATGCAGTCGTCTTTGCCTGTGAAGCGGGTGTCGTTTTCTGGAATCTGTTCACATGAGAAGAAGAAGCTGTTAGGTTTGTTTGTAAATGACCAATTCAGGGAATAAAAATGAACAAAAACAGCATCAAAGTACAACACAGATGTGCTTGTGGGTTTTTTAAGCTCTAAATTTGCTATTGTTGATTTTGCTGCATGGTGTCACCATTGTCACCATATCACTCTGCTCTGCTCAACATATTGACATAATTCCCATACATTTTAAGTTGATTAACGTCTGCCTCCGAGATTCACTGTGTTCCATTTGCTTGAGGATTCTGAGGCAGCACCATATAAAAATCATAAATCCTTTGATAAACGTTGATCTGCACCAATATTTTGCTTCTCTCTGGCTCTTAATTTAAGACAGATTTTACACATTAAGGCTTAGGCCCCATTCACACGATAACATTGTCACCAGAAACAGAAAGGTTTTTCCTTTATGTTTTCAAAAGTGCTCCGCGTTCACACGGATCTGCAAGAACAACTGAAAACTCTGTAGCATGCATGCCAGGCCAGTAGTTGGCAGTGTAGGTTTATAGTGGAACAGCGGTGTCACAACACACATACGCTTTCCGGTGAAGAAAAACTTTTCACAAACAACAATGATGAGTGGACGCACGAAGATGCAGGAGTTTTTTGAATGGACAGACGACGAAGTTGTGCTGCTACCGGACGTGGCACTCAACTACAAAACACCAAATGTCAGGAGAATGTTGACTGGGAGCCTTCTTTATCTTCTTCTTTGTTATTTAATGGCAGTTGGCAAACCAACTTAGAGGCACATTACCGCCACCAACTGGACTGGAGTGTTGAACAGTTGAACAACAACAAACATGATTTGTTGTTGTTCCTAGGTGCACATGCAACCTTTATCTGAAAGAGCACTGCGCATGCGCCGCGTGTCACGTTTTCCCTGGAAACGCTGATTCCTGTTTACACGGATACAAAAACATTTTCAAAACTTTGCACACTGGATCCTGGTTTCAAAAGTTTGCGATTTGAGGCACTCCAGTCACCCTTCTCATGTAAACGGAAGGCGCAGACGCAACGAAAACTCTCAGTTTTTGGTTGTTTTCGTTGCCATCCCAATGGCCCCATAGACTACCGGGAGATTTGTCACAGTGAGCTCCTCCCCCTCTGTCTCTCTAACACTCCTTCTCAGTCCTCCCTCTATCTCTTTGCCCCTCTTTGTTTGCTCCTGTACTTGTCTCTGGTTCTTCTCTTGTAGGCAGCCTGGGAGTGTTGCTGCATCCATGGGTTTTTCTCTATCATAAAATATTTTTTTTAGTCTCTGCCTGGATGAATACAGAAAAAAAAAAAAAAAAAAAAAAAAAAAAAAAAAAAAAAAAAAAAAATAATAATATATATATATATATATATATATATATATATATATATATATATATATATATATATATATATATACATATATAAATCTTGTCTGTCTTCTGGCAGTGTCCCAAGGAAAAACTGAATTACAGCAGAGATTGAATATTCCCTGAAATCCATTGCCATGTACAGTAATTAACTGTATAGACCTTTTACAGTCAGTAACTTTAGATATTATAGAAAAATACTGTTCAATTTTCAAAAATCAGTTTCAGAGTACAGCGTTTGACCGAACGTCAAAAACCCAAACTAACCCTTTAATAACTGTGGATACCGATAATCATCTTTTTAGGCAATTATTGGCCAATATTGATATTGTTCTGCTCATATCCTGCTTCTTTGGTGGTCATTTATAATTGTGTAACAGCTGTTTTTCAGTTTCCTTTACCAAACTCTGATGTTTGACCTTGCTAGTTCTGACACACAGTTCATTTCTGCTTCTCAAGTCCTTCTCATGAAATCACACTCGCCTCGATGGGGAAGCAGGGCTCACTCCGTTCACAGCTCTTGTCGCAGTCGAGACCGTTGCTGAAGGACCGGATGACAGGAGAGTGAGGAGTGAAGGTCAGATCGTGGTCGGTCCACTGAGCGAAGATTGTCACGAGGTGAGTATAGAGTGGGTCATCCGCCACATCAGAGTTCTGGAGCCTTAAAATCTGGTTGGACACCTCTCTCACCTGGAGACATGATGCAGGAAAATGAGAGCCTGTGACGGCCCACAAGTTTATTTTCTGTACAGTTGGGGATTTCTGTTAGTTTATTACCAGGGGCAGAACATAACCGTTGACAGGTGCTTCAGGGTCCCAGGCTTTTGGCTGAGACATTTGATCCTGGTATTCTGCAGGCAACCAGCGGGTGAAGGGTATGTTGGAGGATCCCCAGCGTGCGGTGGCCCTGTGATTTAATTGAATAAAGTCATTACTGAACGATGCCTGTCATAGTATTGCTACAAAATGCTGGTCCACCAACAGTTATATGAGGCACCTTCTGAATGAAAACTCGTTGCATGTACTTTATTACACACTTGTGCTTCTATTTTTGAATTATCTTACTGAAGTATGGGGCAATACCTACAAAACCAATCTACAACCACTATGCACACTTCAAAAAAAGCTATAAGGATAATAAACAATGCAGATTATCTGGAACATACCTATGGATTATTTATAAAGTCACATATATTAAAGTTTAGGGATCTGGTAGAATTTAAACAGTACAAATAATATACAAAGCAAGAAACAATTTACTCCCAGGCAACATACAGAGACTATTCACAGACAGAGAAGGGGGCTATTACTATAGAGGGACACTAAACATGCAAAAGCACTTTGCTCGAACAAGTCTTGAAAGTATGTGCATTTCTCATTGTGGGGGGATTTTGAGGAATAATATTGAAGAAAACATCAAACTGAGTAAAAATATCACACAATTCAAAAAGATGTATAAAAACCTTGTTTTCAGTAAATATATTAATGAACCACAGGAGGGTACAGGTAAAAGTGGCTGACTGTAAACTGTGTCTTCTTCTGCTCTGCTGTTTTATTTTTATTTTTTTCAAATTAAAAATTATTTTTGTCCTATTGCTGATTGATTAGTGATTACATAATACACCAATGAAAAAATGGGATAGGACAAAATGAGCTTAGCTTCTTCCTACTCCATTACGAACATCGAACAGCATTAATACTTATAGAATTTCTGTAAATAATGTTTTCATTTTTCGTTGATTTTGCTGTTGTTTTTCAACTTTAATATTTTACTATTACTATGTTCGAAATAAAGATTATCCAATCCAATCCAATATTTCACACTATTGAGGGAAAGGGATCAATCACAGAGCAACATATGAACGTGGTACAGAAACAGAAAAGCAGAATTATTCTGCAGGTCCTTTTATTTATTTTTATTTTATATAATCTTTATTTAACCAGATAAAAACCCATTTAGATCAAGATCTCTTTCACATGGGTCTTAAAAAATCTGTTTCCAATTTTCAGAAAATATTGTGTAATATTTTTTATGCACTATCAAACTTCTAAATATAAAAAGATGAAGGGATATTTTGAATGACAGACTTTAAATTAAAATGGACTGAAAAACGCTGTAAATATTTTACTCAAAAGGTTTGTTACATCTGCCAAGATTGTTTTATTTTCGATGGTGTTTTTTTCCTTTTGTTTGTGAGCATGATAACTTTAAACTTCCCCAACAGATTTTAAAGATATTTTCAGGGCCTGTTGGCCTGGGCAAAAGAAAGAGGTGACGAGAATTTAGCAGTGATCCAAATCCCAATGCAGATCCAGGATCCTATTAAAGGATTTGCTAACATTGCGAGGCAGGGCAATTTTCCACATTTCCACTAATAACCCAAAAAGTCCTCAACAAATTTGGATGGAATTTTTGGAGAATGTTGGTCATGTCACAGGGGAGGAGTGTTTGGATTTTGGGGGTGATCCAAGTTTGGATGAGGATCCAAGAATTTTTTTAAGGGATTTGTTAACATTATGAGATAGAGCAGTTTTCCACATTTTTCAATAGTAACTCAGGGAAGAATGTGGGAAAGCCTCGGTGGAGGTTTGCATTATCCGAGTTTTCTTTATTATATCAATATCTCCATCCATACTCCTTCACAAATGAGTCTTTAGTGATAACACCTGTTTTTCAACAATTAGGAACTTGTATACGTTCTCAAAATAACTTGTATATTATGAATCTGAAATATCTGACAGTCCACTCCTAACATTAAGTCTAATCTTGTCTGGTAAATGCAAAGTGAATGCACATTTCGTCACAGATTTAAGAATCAAAACTCTATTTTAGCTTGTTATTGTCTCCATTTTGTCAAATGAAACCACAGATTGAATGTCACATAATGGTCAACCTAAGTAATTGTGATATAAACAAATATTTTGATGCCTTTTTATGAGATAATAGCTGTTATACAGCAGCTGTCCCACCTGTTGTTACAGACGCTACTGGCAGTACGAAATCTGTTGAGATTGGGAGTAGTCTTGCAGGTGGGGTTGCGAACGCGGGCGGAGCAGCCGGTCAGGTCTGCGATGGTCTGCAGATCCTCATCAGAGAGCAAATCTAATCAGAAAGAAAAGAAAGGTCGTCAACTCTCCGATTCGTTAAATATCTGAAGGGAAAGTTAAATCAATATTTAAAGACTACAAACCTGTGGCGTTGATTGACCTCCTGTGACGCTGTGCCAGATTTTTCTGGAGCAGCCTCACTGCATAGTCCATGTAGTCAGCTGAACGCACGGCCATACGAGAAACACCTGCCGGCTGCTTCAACAACCGCAGGATATCAGACGCCCTGGCCGTGTTACGTTTCACGCGTGCCACACACCTGTGATTGGGAGAGAGCATTTGTCAGTGAATAATGCTTTTATACATCTGTGCTGTGCTCTTTTTCCAAACTCTCTGACAGTTTGTGGAGCAAACAGGCACGACTGATGACTTACGTTTGGCGAGAATAAGTGTAAGCCGCGTCCACGTTGGCCTTAGCTGTAAGGACGGCCTCTTGAATCATGCTCAGGTGGGAATCTGGGAAGAAATAAACACATTTTTGGTTCATTTTTGGTTTAATGTCACAGCAGGTAATGGTGGAGCAACAGTGTATCAGTGCTTGAGTTGGTCATTTTCATTCTAAAGGTCAAGGTTTGATCTGTGCTCCAGAAAGTGGCATGTTGATGTGTTCTTGGGCAAGAGAGTTAACCCCAAAATGCCACGACTGCTGCTGCATCAGTGGCGTGTACTTCTTATATATCCTTATTGACTGCCTTTCATCAGTAGTGACTTGTGAAGGGGGTTTAGAGATGGAAGGTTCTGCCAGGAGAGGCTCAGTCTACGCTTGCTTCAAAGTTCAAATGTCCTGTAAAGTCAATTTACTTTGCTTTTTTATGTTGTTGGAGGGGTCGTGGGGAGCAGAAGAACGCCTTTAACTAAACCCTCAGGCCCTGTCCACATGGACAAACATATGAAAAATAGTTTTCTGTAAAGGCGCTATTGTTTAAAGAAATGTGTCTGCCCACGCGAATACGCTGATAACGTTGTAGTACATATGCCAGGCCAGTAAGTGGAGCTGTAACGCTGCCACTGCTGTTTCAAAAATGTGTGTTTTTCAGTTCCTTGTGGATGAAACGCCCATATAAAAAGAATCCTTGAAATGCTCTGTTTTGCATCCTGGAGTTGATGATGTCATAGCTATACAGCCTCCACCTACACTGGTGTTTTCTGCTCGTCACAGGCAGACGCCATGACTGTTTTGAAAGTCCACTCCCTGGCCTGTAACCCCTCCTCCTCCCTCCCATCAGGCATCATTGAGCATCCAATCAGCACAGAGCTCATTATCAAAGCCTCCCCGGCCCTCGGATCAGAGCATTTCCAAAAGGGAGGGGAAAAGAGCTGCATCTGGTCCTCTACTGAGACAAGATTGAACTGAACTGAGACACTTTCTCATGTGATTTATACAGTTTTTCAACTGAAGTCAAGTTATCTTACATGGACAGATTAGTCCTCAGCAACACATGGAGAGGTTTTTAATCATGCTCTTTGTTGTCGTTGCGGTGCAACCATCAACTAAACAGAAAAAGTAACAGTGGATGGACGTCTTCTTTTAGATTGCAGAGTGAACCTTGATGATGATAAAAGAGAAAATCTAAAGGTACACACACGTACTGAAGCATTCTCTTTTACTTTGTGGACACGTCCAGGACATTAAATACTGAGATTAATCAGATATTTTTGTGTAATAACAGGACTGAAGTTATGCTGTGTGATGCTTAAAATGTCTTTTTAAAAACAATTTTAATGAAATTCTCATTACAGGGACATCTGTAATGAAACATTCCATCTTCAACGTTTGCTGCAGGCTGACAGTCACCATTTACCACAAACTCTCTTGAAACAGGAACACTTACCAAGTGACAAAGACATGAAACAGCTTTATATGGTGTGCATGTCAAAAAGAAATACTGATGCTGAACCTTCCTCTTACAGCCTTATGAGCATGAACTCTGTTAATTACTCAGTTAACCGCTCAAAGTATCAGGAAAAAAAATCAGAATTAATGAAAGAATGTTTAAGTTTTTCCCGTGACCCTGAAAAAGGATTAGTGGTATAGAAAATGAATGAATGAATGTTTGAGTTTATAAAGCAAAGTAATCTTTCAGAATTTATTGCACCTGTTGTCAGGTTACTTTTTCAAAACCAGGTTGTCAATAAAATATGCATATCTTTTTAAAAGGAGTGTCTGTTATTATCATTATTATTATTATTGTTTTAATGCTTATGAAATGAAGAGTGTGGCACTGACCTACTCTTTTGTAAAGTGTATTGAGATAACACTTGCCATGATTTTGGGCTATACAAATAAAGATTGATTGATTGATTGATTGATTGATTAAATATGATTTTAAGGTGCACAGCCCATACCTTAAACTTAGACTTAATCTTAGAACTTAAGCATATTCAAATAAAAACAAGAAGGTACAAAAACACTATCAGAGTTAATATTAACTCATCTTAAGTGTTGATAAGGGTCCACACCACTAACTGTTGCTTGATAGTTTAATTGTTGACCCTTTTCTTAAAATCAGAAATGCACTCTTAGAGGACGTTTTGACTGCTTTAGTGTTAACTGTATTTTAACACTTTACAGTGTAAACATTGTTGTATTTATTTACTGTATATTAATGCAGAAAATTAGCTAACTTAAAGATATTATGTTTGGTAAGAGCAAAACATTTTACAAATAAAATTCACTGCAGTTTTCATGCTGTGGGCTTGTGGCATCTCTTGGTAGTTGTCCAGGATGATTGACTCTACAAGTGTCACTTACAGGTTCAGAGTTCAGAGTGAAAAGGTCAGAGTAAAGGCTCCTGCAGTGACACCTAAAGGTTTGATTCACTGAAGCATCAGTTTTACACAAAAAGCTTTTTTAAAGAGTGAATTTAGCTCTGCGCTCTCTTAAGTATTGCCAACACCAAAATACAGTCCACTGCATTATTAATTCAGCACATTTAGCGGTTATTAGTCTTTAATGGATGAAAGGTGTACTCACCAGCATCCACACCGAGCTGCAGACTCAGAGACAGAGCTGTGACCAGAAGGCACAAGAACACGTTCATCTCTGCTCTGACAGTGATCGTCCAAAAAGGTGCTGGAAACCCTAAAGCCTGATGGTCTTTCGCTTTGTTAAATCTACTTTGATATTAGAAAACAAACGGTATAGCAGTGGAAGAAAACAGCACACTGACTATATCCTTCCAAAGAAAAGCGCTGACCGAAGGTGAGGTGAAACACCTGAAACGACCTGAAGCATCAGTCAGCTCACTGCCTCTCTCCTCCTCGTGCACCTGCCTTTATATAGACAGATGACACCCACGACGACACCCATGTCACCCTGCCAGGAATTAGGATGAATGAATGAAGAAGTATGTATGTTCCTCCTCCTCCTCCTCCTGAGCATCCCGGGCCTGTTCTGCAGCTTCAGTCCAGAGGAGGCTGCTGTTACCGAGAATGGGTCAGTCATGCAGCGGAAGATTTTTAACAAAGGTGAAAGATTATAAACAAAGGTGGAGGATTTTTAACAAGGTGGAAGATTTTTTAGAAAGGTGAAAGGTTATAAACAGAGGTAAAACATTTTTAACAAAGGTGAAAGATTTTTAACAAGGTGAGAGATTATAAACAGAGGTAAAAGATTTTAAGAAAGGTGGAGCTTTTTTTCCCCCACAATTTGGTTCAGGAAGGGAGAACAACGAGATGGACCTCAGGGAAATGTTTTTTTTTTAAATACTTAACTTACATTTTTTACTTTTTCTGTTTATTTTTTCTTGTTTTTGGTAGCATAATAGTTTTTGGTTTGTTACAGCCAATGGACAGCAGGATCCCTTTACAGTATAAAGACAATGGTTCATTTTTTCCCTCAATAAAAACATATTTTACAGCCATAAGAGAAGGTTTTCTTCAGATTGTACTGATAGTCTCGAATTTCCCCAAGAAGATTAATAAATTATCTATCAATCTATCTATCTATCTATCTATCTGTGAAGTAATTCAGTTCTGTCTCAGACCCAATGGAGGAGTATAAGAGCACCTTGTCTGACCCCGTCCTTCCATCCATAATCTAGGCTGTACCATAGGTCGCAATTAAGTTTGGGTTAATGGTAATATACAGAAATTATTTTTTTTTTAAATGCTCCCCTTGTTTTCCTACAATAAAGAGTTTTAGTTGATTTTGCCTCTACAAGCATTAAATAAAGGAATAAAGGAGAGAGAGAGAGAGAGAGAGAGAGAGAGAGAGAGAGAATTCGTGCTGAAAGCGGCTTTAACAAACAAATAATTCACAGTGAAGGTTCATACAGACGTGTTCCTGAGCTTTTTATAATTAACAGATGAGTGATGATCCGCTGTTGTCCATCTCATCTGCGTGAATTTGCGCACTTCTGCGCACTTCTGCATGTTTCTACGAGACAGCGTCAGTCTGCTCCTGTGATCTGCTGTCTGATAAACTCCGAAACATCAGAACAGATGATAAAACTAAGCTTTGTCTTGTTTTTCTCCTCTTCTGCTCGTTGGCGCACTTACGGCTCTGCGCTGTTTCCTTCTGCAGTGATCTCTCATCGGGGAAGAACGGAAGCCTTAAGGCTCATTAGAAATAAAATATACCCGTAATTCACTCAAGGTGAGCTGCTGTGACATCAGGTCTGCGTTAGGAAACAACGTCTCCAGCAATATTATTACCTTTGAGGAAGCAATGACTTTAATGCTTGTTTTAATACCCAACAGTAAAAACAAACACATCTTTTCGTTTTTTTTCTCCCCATCTTGTCAGGGAGTTTTTTTTTTTCACTTGAGCTGATTTATGTATCTCAGTAAATTTTACTAGAATAAAATTCAATGAAAATTAAAATGGGGTTAAAATATTAAGATTTTTTTTTTCAATATATGACTTCTAATTCTCAATTTAATCTAAGAATTCAGGCTTTGACCTGAAGAGCCGGACTTTTCTCCGAATTCTAACTCCCAGTATTCTGAGATTGAAGGATACCAAGAGTGAGATCTCAACCGTAGGCGCCAAACATCTTTTTCCTAAAAATCCGAATTAGAAGCTTGACTTTAAATCTTGAATTTCTTTAGATTTAAGTCAAAATCCAGACTTTTATAATTATAAAGTTAAGTCTGACTTCTATTTCAGAATGTTTCTTCGAGTTTCACCTTAATTTCAGAAAGCAGAGGCTTGTTTTTTATTGCAGAATTTCCACAAGCCATTTGTATTTTTCTTTTTACATGCACATTTCAATTAAAAAAAAACTCGGGACGCCACAAATGGTGCCACAAACAGTGCATGACAATTTGGAGGAAAAGCAAAATTATTTAAAAGAAAAATATGCAGGAGAGGAAAAAATTTTGCTTGTCATCTGGCCTCCAAAATGTAAGAATGAACATATAGATAATTAAAGTATTACAGCCAAATAACAAACAACACAAACACATTACAGCTGAAGGGAAACGATTTTGATTAGTTGTCAAATTATGAAAATAAAGGTAAATATGTAGACATGAGGTGAACTGGACCTACAAAATAAGTCTGTTTTGTTAGGTGAATCTAAGACAAAACAGTTTCTAAGATTATTCAGTAAACGACTTTCTTCAGAGATTATAAATCTAATGTTGAATTTTGATTTTTTTCCTCAGAATAGAAAAATGATCTTAATAATCTTTTCAGTGTTTGTCTCCTCTCATACTGAAATAAAAGTGTCCTATAATCTGAAATGGTTTGACTTTGACGGTGAAAAATTACCTCTTTTTAACTAAAGTTACTCTCATACATATTTATTTATATTTTTTGTTATTTCTGTTCAGATGTGCAGCATTAACATGTCAGATCTGACTCAGACATGTGCCTTATTGTAATCACCAAATATGTCCAGTCATATTGCTAAATCAAATCTACTGTGAGTCCTGTAGAGTTTATTCAGCCTACAAACTTCAGATTTTTCATTTAGCTTTAAAACAAAGCCATCTAAATAACCTATAAATGCTGCTTTTTATTTTTTTTTATAAGAACCTACATACAAACCTTGGATCTGATGAAGTTGGGATGTTGTGCAAAAACGTAAATAAAAACAGAAAATAATTATTTGCAATTCTTTTCCCACCTTAATCAATTAAATAAATTAAAAGAAAATATATTTAATTTGTTCAATCTGATAAACTTGTTTTTTCCCACAAATCAAAAAAGTTGGGACAGGGGCAACAAAAAAAGGCTGAGGACTAAGACAAAACAGTCATGTGGATCATTCCACCACTTTGTGAACGACTGTGTGAAGAAACAGTCCAACAGTTCAAGAACAAACAATTGCAATGAATTTGGGGATATCATCATACCATAATAGAGAATCTGGAGAAAACAAACATTGAATGCTCGTGACCTTCAATCCCTCAGGCCTTCATAATCATCCTGTAAAGGATATCACCACGTGGGCTCAGGAACACTTCAGAAAACCATTGTCAGTTAACACAGTTCATCTCTACATCTACAAGGTCAAGGTCAAACTCTACCATGCAAAGACAAAGACAAAGATCAACAACACCCAGAAACACCGCCGGCTTCTCTGGACCGAGCTCATCTGAGATGGACTGAGGCAAAGTGGAAAAGTCTGCTGTGGTCTGAGTCCACATTTCAGACTGTTTTTGGACACCATGGACGTGGTGTCCTCCGGGCTAAAGAGGAAAAGGACCATCCAGACTGTTATCAGAGCAAAGGTCAAAAGACAGCATCTCCATTAATGCTGAAAGGCTCCATTAATGCTGAAAGGTACATACAGGTTGTGGAGCAACACATGCTGCCATCCATCTTTTTCAGGGACGTCCCTGCTTATTTCAGCGAGACAACAGCGTGGCTTCAGAGTAAAAGAGTGCAGGGACGAGACTGACCTGCCTGCAGTCCAGTCCTGTGTCCCTTTAATAAACGTGTAGAGCGTTATGAAGAACAAAATATAACAAATAAGACCCCAAACTGTTGAGTAACTGAAGTCATAAATCAAATAAGAATGTGAAAGAATTCCACCTACAAAGCTTCAGCAGTCAGTGTCCTCAGGTCTCCAACACTTGAAGAGTGTTGGAAAAGAAAAGGTGATGTAACAGTGGTGAAAAAGCCCTGCTGCTGTCATCAGTTTCTAAATGAGTGAATATCTGCAAACATATAATATCTTGTCTTTTTAGTGTATTGAACTGATGAAGTTAGAAAAAGATTTGAAATCATTGTTTTCTGTTTTCATTTATGTTTTACACAATGTCCAAACTTCAATGTAATCCAGGTTTGCACCTCTCATTCTTTACTTATTGAACTAATAATTTAATTTTTAAATGTCCAAACAACCCTATGTTGCTTTGAGGATTTATTTGAACTCCACGGTAGTCTTTTCATGATGGTTGAACAAACAATAAGAAGCTCAACAATGTCAAATATGCTGCCAACTGTTTCCTGGTATGAAACCATTTGTTATTCCAGAAAGCAGCTCTTACTGGTGTGACACTTTGGTTTGCGTGACAAAGTAAAAGAACAACGAAAAATTCCTGCATCAGTGCCAAGAAACCCTGAAGACCGTGGTGATGTTGTTTTGTAAAACTGACACAGCTCAAAAATAAATGCAAACTTCACCCTCAACACCTGAGGACACATGAGCTGATCTCTGCAGCCTAAAATGAGTGATTTACAGTAGACAAAAAATATATTAATAAAGAAAAGATCAATAATTGATCTCTGACAAAGTAATGTGAAGGAATTTAGGGTGTCCTTAATCAGAAGCTCCTGGAAATTCTTGGCAGAGCAAAACTTTAGGAACTCCTTCAGCTTAACAAGAGCAGATTTGTTGTGATTTTATAAAACTTATTTATCACCGTTTTCCTTTCTGGGGCAGATTTTGATTTTTTTAGAAAACGTGGGGGAGAGTGCTGCACTGGGCCAAAGCAGTGGCTGAATAAAAAATAGCCCAGTCTTCATCAGGACATTAGGACGTCCTTTTAAGACTTTTTGACTGGGGTGGCCCAACACAGACTCAGGTAGCATTAGTTTGCCTCTGCCTACTTTCATCAGATAACCGACTCTTTGTTTTTACTGTTAGATTAGGTTATCTATTTGTTCTGTTGACCTTCTTACAAGCACGTCCACCGTGGTTTGTGCATGCACCCTGCGGTTTATTTTTGTGTTTGTTTGTTTTTTTTGAAAATTACATAAAGTGCTAATCTTAATCTAAAACTATAGATTACGTAACATAACATGGTAAAAAAAATTGAGTCACAACAAGCACACAGGATCGTTTAGAGTTGCTCAAGAGTTACAGAGTTACACATTACTCCTGTATTAGCCTCTCTGCATTGGCTTCCCATTAAATATAGAATAGAATTCAAGATTCTTCTTCTCACCTACAAAGCTCTCAGTGGACAGGCACCAGTTTACCTCAAAGATCTTGTAGTGCCGTACAACCCCTCTAGAACATTACGCTCCCCAAATGCTGGCCTGCTCGTGGTTCCGTCAGTCTCTAGAAGTAGTATGGGAGGTAGAGCCTTCAGTTATCAGGCTCCTCTTCTCTGGAACCATTTACCGACCACAGTTCAGGAGCAGACACCCTCTGTACCTTTAAGGTTAGACTTAAAACATTCCTCTTTGATAAAGCTTTCAGTTAGGGACCAGCTCATAGTCCATAGTTTAGACACATAGTTAAGATGCAATAGGCTTAGACTGCCGGGGGGATCTGGCACACTGGGCTCTATCCCTCTCTCTCTCACACTCTCTCTCCATATCTGCCTCTGCCCCTTTCTGTTTGCTCCTGTACTCGTCTCTGGCTCTTGTCTTTTAGGTGGTCTGGGATCCTTGGTGTAGACTGCCTGCTGCTGTGGAGTCACGAAGCCTCAATAACTACAATTACAGACATAACACATATTCTGCCATCTCATTCCAGTTCATAATCATTATAGCTGTTAATGTTGATATTAGCATGATCTTTCTATCCATGGTTGATACATCTATAGTAACTATCTCTAGCACCACATGGACATGAGATCCCTCTTGAAAATGAGGTGTCACATCTCAAGAGGTCTACCATAAATACATTTATACTTAACGGAGACAAATATGGTAGGGATGCACTTGTGGTCTGGGCACCCATGAGTTCGTCACTACCTTAAATTCTTATTTTCAGTAAGACTTTTATTGATTATACTTCTATAAAATTATCACCACAACCACACAGACATGAGGACCCTCCTCTAATAAATTTGTTTGCAGCAGAAACAAATTTGACGACGACAGGTCTATGATTGGTCCATTGATCTGTCTCTAGCTTTAGTTCTTACTTTAGTCCACTTGTCTCCACTTACCTCCCTCCCTTTGCCCACACACCCAACACAGCATCGTGTGGATTTGCTGTTCATCATGAGACTGGGGTCCACATTCAAGATTTCCTGCTGCTTAACAGAAGGTTTTTTCTTGCACCATGATGGAGGGATTCATGATTGGCTATATGGATTCATGTTGGGTGTTGGATGTATATATTTGTATATATATGTATATGTGTATTTTTATATGTATATATGTATCTATGCATATATGTGTATCCATAATATGAAGAGCTTTGTGCTCTATTGTAAAGTGTCTTGAGATAACACTTGTTACGAATTGGCGCTATACAAATTAAGATTGATTGATTGATTGATTGACTGATAACTCCCAGTGTTTGAGCTAAGCTAATTAGCGGTGGGCGAGCTCTGCCCATCTCTTCCGTTGGAATAATGGTGTCTATCTGCTTGTCATTGGCTCAGGAGTGAGGCAAGCACGAAAAGTTTTACATCCAACAGGTGATAGAAATCTAGGTCACAGTGTTCTTCTTCTCAGTGCTTTGCTTTGGTTGGATTAAATGCATGTAACGTTTGTTTTTGATGTTATTTTTGCAGAACAAGCTCCTGGCAGCCTTTCAGTCAGCTGTTTGTTTTTCCGCTCACGGCTGACCGGGCAATACGTTTTGTTCCCATACAATCTGATCTTATCTATGACAGCACTGAGCCAGCAAATCAGAGGAAAGATAATTTATTACGCAGCATTTGATGCATCCGTGAATCATGTCCAGTTGAAGTCAAAGAAATAAAAGTAACACCATTACTCATGTTCTTATGATCAATAGTTTTTCCAGGAACAATCATCAAACATAACTTCAGAACGGAAATGAAATAAGAAAATTTGTTTTATATAATTACATTAATTGCCCTTAACCTCCCACTTGAGGCTGGTGAACTCCTCAGAGAAAGATCATTTAATGACACATAAATACAGCTCAGTAGTTTCAGCTGGTCCTCCCACAGTCTGAACTCCAATGAGTATCTACTGGAAGTCCTCCACCCAGGGACTGAGGTCGAACTCAGGGATGTTCCTACAGTCAGTGAAGGACTTCTTGGACATGAACTGGAACGGCTTGTCTGGGACTTTGGTGATGCCCGTGTTGTCACAGATGATTCGGGACAGTGACGTCTGCCTGAGCGACTCCCGCTGGTCCTCAGTGAAGATTTTGTCATTTTCCCACCAAAGTCTGAAAGAGAAAGATTAAAATATTCACTCACATGGCAAGAAGTCACAAAGTTTGCATCATGTTTAGATTTGTTTTGTATTTTTCATGGTAGGCAAGTATTAATAGATTCATACAAATAATTTAACCAAATATGTATTAATACCAAAATCATGTATGAGCACATAAATTCTGTATATTATAACACTGAGTACTATTAATAGATGCGGATGATTTTACTCAGTAACATATAATATGTAGTTTAGAACATATATTATAGAGTCTTTTTATAGTTAAACTCTTGCAAATGAGATTTTTAATCTCAGTGAGGTTTTTCTGGTTAAATAAAGTTCATGTATATATTATGTGTTTACTTAGTTGTGATATGGATGTGTATGAACACATAAGAGTACATTTAAATATGAATGTTCATATATTTAGATATTTATGACTTTGTTTGTGGTGCTAAAGTTGGAGCACCTTTAATATCAATCTAAAAAGGTGCATTACTTTACAGACAAGTAGGAATTATATGCTTAACTAAAATATAACATATAGGCGTATCAGAGAATAAGAGATTACTGTGTTTACAACATGTTTGCAGCAGGTGCTGTCATATATATGTTTTTAGGTGTTTATTTTTTTAAATATTAGAGTGCTTTTTTTCTCTTTAGGTTTATATGAAGGATGGAGTTGTGTATCCATGTGCTTGCAGAGATTTATTTATTTTTCTTTGAATTTCAACTCCAGATTGTAAAATGGGGATATTACTCATGTGTGTATTTTGTGTTATTTCTATGAATAATGAAAGCTCTTCCTAAACTGGTTTGTTTTGTTGACATACATGTTTATGTATTTACATATTTTTCAGTTTATTTGATGGACATGAACAGTTGTTTGGTGTACATGTATTATTTTGTTTTGACTTTGTTTTTAAGTTTAAGATAAATAAATAAATAAACAGTTGTGTTTTGTGATGTCTGGGATCTCTAGAAGGGGTTGAATTTCTTCTTTGTGAGACAATTCGATTTAATTCTCAATTTACAGGCTGTGATCAAATCCACCTACAACTGATTCAGTTACAGAATATTTAGTACAATTCATTTGTAAATGGCTGAGTTCAATTTGATCTGATTTAAATATAAAAAAAACAAGAACTATTTACAAACTTTATAGGAAACTTAGAAAAATGGTGAAAACAGTGATATAACTATACAAAAAAGCCTTTGTTGGACATTAAGGTTTGTTTAGGGTGATAAATATGTGCAAAATTTGATTAAAAAAAAAACAAAAAAAAACTTGTGGTTCTTAAACTATTTTATCTTCTATTTTTTCTGAAGGCAAAACCAAAATCTCAATACATGTCAAATTCATGTCCATGCAGAGCAGCACTCTAACGTGTCAAAGTTTCCTCTCAGTCTGGTCCACATCTTCAGTTTTGTCTCTGAATTACGATAAAATGTGGCAAACCGCTCTACTGATTCAGTTTAATAAAAAAAAAAGGTGTCCTACATTCATATTGAGAGCAAATTTAAAACAAATTTATAAGTTCTTGCTTAATTTGATTTAATTACACAGCATCATAAGAATTTCCATGGCACACCTTAATCTGCCTGAAGGCACATCAGCGATTCCTGGTAATGTTTTTGGAGAATCACTTCTCCAAAAAATCAGGTTTATCCTCAGGTCAGTGAGTGATGAAATCTTAACAATTCTCTTTGAAAAGCTTCTCCTTGATTAGTAGGTCAGTTATTAGTCTGCTGAGGGGCATCAGTGGTGCAGTCTGATTGTGCGCTTGGTCAGTGAAGGTTGCATGTCCTTGGGCAAAACACCAAACCCTAAGGTGCGTCAGTGGCAAGTAAATGCGCATGAAAGGGTGTGAATGTGTTTGCCAATAAAGATGCCAACATAGAAACTGTATTTATACCTGCTTTATAAATAAGATGTATTATTATTATTATTATTATTATTATTATTATTATTATTATTGTTATTATTGTTATTATCATTATTATCATTATTATTATCATTATTATTATGATCACAGTTCCTCCACCTCTCTGCTTACCGGTCCCCCTGTCGGATCCTCTGGAACTGCGTGGCGATCAAACAGGCGAAGAGCGGCCCCACTCTCCCTCCTTCCACAAACGGCTCTGCCACTCCTCCCACCCACACGTCGATGTTCTTTGGCGTGCGGTACAGTCTCATCAGGTCTCTGGCCAGTTTGTTGTTATTCAACACTTTCCTCAGCTGGTTGCGGTTGCGTGGCTCTGACAGCCCGCAGAACTTCCTCCAATCGTTGTAGCCTAAAATGAGGCACACAGATTTAGGACCGGGGGCTCCTGGAATTCATTGGAGGGAATAAAACCTGCTAAAGATAAATATCAGAAAATAACAAGATATGGTTTTGTAAAAAAATACAAACAGCTTTTACTCTGTCTGAATTAATAACATAAGTGTCTCAGCAGATATGTTCAGCATAATCCAGCAGAAGTGCTCATGCAGGCTAAATTTAATCCTGTTTTTATTTTTATAGATATAAATTTTTTTGTTTGTGAACATTGTTCGATCTTAAATGTTTTGTGTTTGTTTTCAGCCCCTTGAAACCACGAAATAAGATTTCCTCCTCACTGTTCCTGATATTGATAACATTTTTGGGCCAGATGAGAAGCTGTGGGGGCCTCTGATGTGGCCCTGGGGCACTTCACAGCTGTTTAAGCTCTGATCTGAACATGGTGTTTTTGGGATCAGATGAAAGCAAAAGTAAATCATGAAAAACTTTTTTACTGTAAAATAATTAGTGACTTCAGAAAATCAGAGCATTTTTTGTTTGTTGGTTTTTTAACAAAACCTGAAATATAAAAATACAGAGAGGATTTTTTTTTTCTCATATGAATGCTTCAAACATCCATTCATCCATAATCTAAACCACATATCCTTTTTGGGGTTGTGAAGGCTGGAGCATAGCCCAGCTGACACCGGACAGCCGGAGTTCCCAAAGAGAATCCATGCATGCACAGGGAGGAAAATGCAAACCAACACAGAAAGACCCTGCCCAGCCTGGGGTTTGGACAGGCCACCTTCAAACTGTGAAGTATATGCACTACCTGCTGCACCACCATGCCACTGTGCCTTGAGCATGTGAGAAAAAACAAAAGTTGAAGAGACGACATTAAAAAGGCTAAATCTGAGTTTTCATACCAGGGAGTCCGTGGTCTCTTCCTCTCTGCATGTTTAGAGCAGCCAGGTCCAGAGCCAGCTCTTTGGAGAACTCAAAGAGACGCTCCCTCAGCTCATCGTGCATCATGTGCTCCTGTGTGTTCAGCTTTGCTCTGCGGCCCACCAGACCCCTCAGGATCGGGTCCAAACCACCTGAGGAGGGTATCAGAAAGAACTACATCAGGATCTCATTTTAAGTCTCTCTGGGGAACATAAGATGACTTTTAAAGCTGCTTCTTCATCTACAGTTCCCAACCTTTCACCCTTTTGTATTGTTTTCTGTAATGGTCCAGCTGGTTCTGTTTAATTTAGTGTTTTTTCCATGTGTTCCTTGTTTAAACGTCTTATTCCGCTTGTTTCTTGTGTTTCCGGTTTTATTTTGAAATCCCTCTGTTCCATGTGGTGTTTCCTGCCATCCCCTCTGTGTGCCTCTGATTGCAATTCCCTCCACCTGTGTGATTTTCTCACCTGCTGATATATTCAGTATATACCTAATTTAACAATCTTGAAGCTGACAGAGTCTTATTGTCCCCCTATGATCTCACAACATCAGGTATCTTTTGGGACTTTTGTTGGCTTTGGTTGGAGGGAGGGATCCAGGCCAGAAATCAGGTGAATGATCTTGTGATGTGTGCTCTGCTTTAGCTAGTTGTCATTGTGGTAGTTTGATTTTTTTTGGATTAATATGGAAATAAAAACATTAGTGTCAAACCTTCAAAGAGGATCCTCCAGGGTGTGAAGAAGGCTCTGTGCAGCAGCGGGCTGGGGAATTCAGGGTGGTCATCGTACGTGTCATTCAGACGGAACATGAACGGCTGAACCATCAGGTGGGCGAATCTGTACGCGGCTGTGGCGAACACGTTGGAGATGCTGGGGTCAACGCTCTCATCATAACCAGGGTAGTCCGAGAGCTGCTTGGCGAGGACATCAGGACCAACGATGTGGAGTAGGTAGTCTCTGAATGTGATGACCTGAAAGACAAAGAAAGTGAGGGGGGTGTGCCACGCAGGGATGGATCAGTCAGTATGTCTGAGCTTCTCTCACCTGGAAGTAAGCGCCCATGATCTTTCGTGCCTCCTGGTAGAGTCTCTCTCCGTTCCAGTGAGGATTGAGTTTGGCCAAAGCACGAGCCAGGCGGTTGTGTTCGCGCAGGAGGAGTGTGTGCAAAGAGGACAGGCCGATGTTCTCGTTGGAGCGCTCGTCACCTGGAAGTCAAAGACGGATGATCATTGTAACAGTGAAACTTAACCCTGTGATGGTTTTAACCACTTTGTGATATTTACATCTTAGCTTGACCCCACGACAGTATAGACTCTGATGGTCCCTTTTTTAAGGGATATGGCAATTTTTTTTGTTTTCGTGTCTTGCCTCACTCCCGAGTCCATGAGAAGCAGATAGACACCATTCTTCACTGACTGATGGAAAGAGCTCACCCATTGCTAATAAGCTTAACTCAAACACTGGGAGTCAATGGGTATTGTTAGCCTGCCTCTGTCTACAGTCACCAGATAGACTCAACAAAAGGTCAACAAAACAAGGCCTCTGTTTATCAGTAGAAGAAGTTTGGTACTAAGATCTATGGCCAATTTTGTAAGAGATGACAAAGATCCACAACTTTATCTATTTGAACCAGAATATATGGAGGAGGAACTACATGTTTGAAGCTGAGCGTGTGAAACAGTTGGTTTCGTAACTGTTGATCATAAAGTGCTAATCTTAGTCTAAAAATAGATAAGACAACATAACGCAGTAAATTTGAGTCACAACAAGCACACAGGACCGTTTAGAGTTACTGAAGAGTTTATCTGATGACTGTAGGCAGAGGCGGGCTAGCACTACCCACTGACTCCCGGTGTTTGAGCTAAGCTAATTAGTGGTGGGTGAGCTCTGCCCATCTCCTCCTTGTTACTGCACGCACAGTCAAAGAATGGTGTCTTTCTGCTTGTCATGGACTCGGGAGTGAGGCAAGACACGAAACAAAAAAATGTTGGTGTATCCCTTTAAGATCGCGCACCTGCACAAAACTACAGAACCTTCAACTCTTTTGAATTTACCAGCCAGAAAGCAGGGCACCTCCTCAACGCTCACATCGTTGGTGATCCTTGCCCGGGTGGCACACATGTTGGCGCCCATGTCGGTGAAGGGCAAGAGCTCTCGGCCGTTGTCGGTGTACTCCGTGTTGACCCTCAGCAGCCCCTGATCTGTGGTGAGGTTCCGTAAGAAGCGAGCCTTGGCCTCGTCGGACCCGTACACCTGGCCTAAATCGATGAAGGACGTCAGGGTGTTCATCTGTTGGCGGACCGTGCTTACACCAAAATTGTTGCCGTTGTTGCCAGATCCACATGTTGCTGTTGAGCGGAAGAAGGGGATGCACTCCTCTGAGTGATTCCTGAAGCGGGGGTCATCCTCAGGAATCTGTCGGGATAGAAAGGAGAAGTTAGGGTTTGGTTTGTTCTTGTTTAGATTTATACAAGTATTATCAGTAAGGCCCTTTCACACATCAACCTATAAAAAGTTGTTCATCATCAAAATTTCAGTGAAGGTACCTTCACGGGTCAGTTTGGCTGTCCTCATTACAGGTGGACGTATCTAAAGCGTAGACATTGTGCAGGTGGATTATGACATTTCCTGACATCCCCCCAACTGTTTGTAGATTGGTTTTAAATTTCGCCGACATGGATTTAACACCTTGGTAGCAAGCTCAACTTAGGGGAACTTTGGGCTGATAGAGCTTGGTGTTGCTGAGGGTTGTACAAACCTATTGTGATGTAAGTCAACAAACGCATGTGAGGCCAACATATATGCCATTTCACCATGTGCAGCTGCAGCTGGTCTCAGCAGCACGTGTTGCGTCATGACGCTCAATATCTTGACAGGTAGGTACACTGAAATAATGCCAGTGGTCCAGTGCAGTGCTTGGTTATAATATTAACCCTTTTACTACTATGAATATAAATGGCCGCCTGGTCTTTTTTGCTTTTTTGGTTGATAAATGTGTCAGAAAATGCCCCGTAAGTAAAATATTTTTGCACCTTTTTTCAGGTAAAAATAAACATTCTAGCAAGTATTTGTCGTTATTAAAGGATAAGTTCGGTTTCTACAGCTTTCACATAGTTTATAGAATGAAGTAGAACAATATACTCACCCAGAAGGCTTTCCTGATCCAAACAGTGCTTCGGGAGATATTTAAGATGCAAAATCGAGCGGCGGACATCCGTATAAATGGTAGCAGACAGGGCATGTATAGCGCCGCTCCTAAAACTGCATTAATCGTCCAAAAACTCATTAGTTTCACCAACATTTCATCATGGTCCGCTCACGCTACCCCTCCACGACAGTCCGGTGTCACTCCATCCATGTTTTTGTGACTGTGCTGACCTCTGAACTGAAAAGTTTCTTGCCTCCACGTCCTCCTTTCGATGAGCTCCTCATCTTTATACTCTGGCTCGAAACTGTAAGGACACCCATCATATTCAAAGTTCTCGTCCACAACATCTTCATCCGATAGATATTCGTCCATTTTGCACAAAACTGGAAGAAGAAAGTTATTGTGTAGCCACCGCTCGCCGCTGAAACAATGAGCCGTACTGCGCAAGCGCAAGCAACCGAAGAAACTTTTCAGTTCAGAGGTCAGCACAGTCACAAAAACATGGATGGAGTGACACCAGACTGTTGTGGAGGAGTAGCGCGAGCGGACCATGATGAAATGTTGGTGAAACTAATGAGTTTTTGGACGATTAATGCAGTTTTAAGAGCGGCGCTACAGATGCCCCGTCTGCTACCATTTATACGGATGTCCGCCGCTCGATTTTGGATCTAAATATCTCCCGAAGCACTGTTTGGATCAGGAAAGCCTTCTGGGTGAGTATATTGTTCTACTTCATTCTATAAACTATGTGAAAGCTGTAGAAACCGAACTTATCCTTTAAGTTGTAAATGCTTAAAACGGTGTGTAATTACAAGAAAAAATAAAAAAGAGATTTGAATTTTCAACAGGTTCCTCTTTATAAACAATTCTGAATGAAGACAAAACAAACTCAACCTATTTTACATTATTTATTATTATTATTATTTATATCGTTTGACCATTTCTAAAATCCCTAAAACACTAACTATGATGAAAAGACGATGACAAAAAAGATGAACTAGGCGAAAATACAGCAAAGGAATGCTAAGAAAACACTTCAGAATGATACTTATGTCATTATTCACAGTATTTTTACATTATTTACACAGAAAATACTGACAAACCACTGATAAATGACTAAGATGTTTGTCTCTGAATCCTGTCTCTGCTCTCCAGCTTAGTCAGCTCACTTCCAGTACCTCCTCCTCAGGCGATCCAGCCTTTACTGTAATGTACCAATGTCCAAGCTGAGCAAAACCCAGACATTTTCGGGAATTTTATAAAATCCCCTAACACATAATTTAATTACTAAAAAGGAGGACATATCAAAACGGTGCCTCAAGTCGTGCAACAGGGGCTTACAGGGTGGCAGGCCCCAACAGAGAATGAATGCAGCAGTACCTGAGAGCAGTGAAGGTAAGCAGCGGTCAACTCTTTCTGAAGTTTACAAGCATGCTGGATCAAACCTTACGAACATCAGCATTGACTAACAGATGTTAGTTCTTCCTGCATGGCCTGACTTAGCTCTATGCAGCTCCTGTTTATTTATTTATTGACCTTTATTTAGCCAGGGAAAACTTCATTGAGATAAAAAAAATCTCTTTTTCAAGAGTGTCCTGGCCTAGACTGCAGCACATTTTACAGTTTTAGGTAAACACAAACAGTCATAAAATAAAAATAAAACAACACATAAAACAAGACTTCAATACATTAAAAAAGAAAAGTCACAGTTTTAGACACCCAATTTGCTAAAACTGCCCATGTGAAAAAAAAGTGCATCAATCAAAACATCTGCAGCCAGATGTGTTCGCCTCAAAGCCGCTCAACATCATCTTAAAAGTGTTCAGTGAAACCAGATCTTTAAGTTTCAGGGTTTTTTGTAGTTCATTCCAAGCATGTGGAGCCACAAACCTGAACGCCTATTTTCCCAGTTCAGTTCTTACTTTTGGAACAGACAATAAGAAAAGATCCTGGGACCCTATAGGTCAGCAAAAGCTAGCCAAAACATCAGTTTATAAATGCAGTTTAAAGTGAGTTTAAGCCAGTTTATGTTCAAATCAAAAGTGATGCAAAAGTGTACAAGCATGCACCTGAACCTGGAGATGACTCCCCCTAACCCGTGCTTACCTGGATGGGGAAACACGGCTCGGTGCGTTCACAGCTCTTGTCACAGTCGATACCGTTACTGAAGGAGCGGATGACGGGAGAGTGAGGGGTGAAGGTCAGATCGTGGTCCGTCCACTGACCAAAGATGGTCACCAGGTGAGTGTAGAGGGGGTCACTCTCCACATCAGAGTTCTTTGTGCTCAGAATACGATTGGACACCTCTCTCACCTGGAAGAAGAGCGTTATGGTGAAACATGATAAAAATGAGAACAGCTGATCTCACTGAATGTTCGGTTTGTTAAGTTGGGAACGATTTTCAGGACTTTCATTTCTTCATCTGCCCTCTCATCAGTGTTATTTGGCAGAACTTTTTTATTTATTTTTAGCCTTTTGCCTAAAATATATTGTAGTTTTAGTCATAATTTGTCATCTAAATTGTTTAAGTTTTACTCTAGTTGTAGTTGATATAATTTCACAACATTTAAGTCGATGAAATCTACTGTAAATTTAGTCGACTAAAATATGAAGCCTAAAGTGTAAGGCATTTTTTATGTTTCCTTGAATTTCTGAAGTCACGTTTTACACTTGGATCCCACCACCACCAAGCTAAGGCAGTTGTGATTGGATGTCCCTTTTAACTCATCCAACCTTTCCACACAACCAAAGTAGCTGTGATTGGATATATTCCTAACTTGTCCCTACTTTCTACATGACCAAATTAGGTCTGATTGGATTAAGTCTCTGTCAAACATTTTAGTCTAGTATTTATTTGTTGATGAAAATGTCAGTTAATTTAGTTTTACTTTTTGTCCATGTGCACTTGTTTTTATTAGTTACGGTCTAGTTTTCGACAGGGGAAAAAAAGGCTGTTGATGGAAACTATGACGAAAATAATTAGTCAACAAAGTTATCACTGCCTCTCTGGTGGTAAGCTCATGACCTTTGTCACAGAGATGTCCCGGCATTGACTGGAGGCAAAACAAAGCCAAACTGGGGCAAATATGAATCACAGCCACAGAATAGAGGACAGCAAGAGTCTAAATATGTCAGCTTGTTTTGCAGGGTGACAGAATAGAGAAGGTAATATCACCTGGAGTCCATGCAGCTTGCTTTTGGTCATCAGGGTTACATTTCCAGAGGTGGCTCTCTGTTACTTTCTGTCCTGCTCCCACTTTGAGAAAGATATCTGTATGTGTCCCAGCCCCACAATCCCTGAAGTTCCTTAAAGGGTGAAGTCAAGAATTTTCTAAATACATCAAACAAATATTTATTTCTTCATTATTACTGTGCAAACACAGATGTCAATAGTATTTACCTTTGCTTTGTAGCTTATGTATGTATTTAACCTGAAAACCTGCTTCACTTTTACTGTTGTACTGTTGTTGTCCACTGCATTTTTTTCTCTTTCTTTCTTTTAACTTTTATTATTGTTATCATTTTAAAAGTCTCCTGTTGTCAAGTGTTGCGAATAACATGCTAAAACACTCAAACAATGCATCTGATTTGTCCAATGTAACTGTGGTGTCCACATCAAATAAACAATAAGTAAAATAAAATTAAATGTATCTGCCCTTGTCGTGTCCACACATAAATATACCTAATATTCTGGCCCTTATTCTTTCTTTAAAAGATGAAAATGGCAACTCATATACAGCACATATTTCCTTTGAAAGCTTCCAAACAAGTCCAGAGTTCAAGTTAAGTTTTCACATTAAACAACTTAACATTAAGTGTTAGACAGCCCACATCAATTTTTACATTATGACATGGCAAGAGGCCAATCACAGAGCAGAATTTGGGACCTGCAACTTGCACAGTCAATCAAAGTTTGCTGTGCTGTCCTTAGGCAGCGCCCACAGGTTGGCTTCATAAACTGTTCTGATGATCAAACTTCTGATGTCACATGGCTTTGTCTAAATCTCTCTACAGTCATTGGGCTAACCAGAAAGAACAAACAGCATTGAATAAAATAGCAGTGATATTAATAATAAATAATAACAGATACCAGTGGGAGGATCTTCCTGTTGATTCTCAGCTCTGGATCCCAGCCCTTGGGCAGAGAGATCTCATCCTGGTACTCGGCAGGGAGCCAGCGGGTGAAGGGTGTGTTGGAAGATCCCCAGCGGGTGTTTTGTCTGTGCAGGATAAATCACATCATTTTTATTTCCACACCCTGTTCGTGGGTGTATCATTAACACCTTGTACCAGTGACTGGCTTTAGTGTCAACATTTTTTTTTGCAGGAATCTGGGCACCGTGGTCCACTCCCAGTGATAAGCCTTTAATTGTCAGGCGAAGACATGCAAGCTGGATTACTGCTGCATGCACACTGCAGGCTTTAATGCTCAGATCGGTTTGTTTGTCTGTTCACATCTCTCTTTACGCTGAGTCCTGCATCAGAGCCCAAACAGAGGAGCTTAAGACCTGATCCAGACCAGCTGTTTGAGACAGGAAATTATCATGTATGATGCTCTGTCCTTTGACCAATCAGATCACAGAGTTTTGTGCTATTTTTGTTAGAGAGGAAGGGAAGAAACCAACAAACATTTTAAACTTTACATTATAATTTTTTGTTTGATTTTATAGTGTTATATCACAGAATATACTATTTTGGAGATCATTTTACATTACATTCTGGACCAGGGGTGTCCAAAACATGGCCTGGTGGCCAACTATGGCCCACAGGCCATAATTTATCTGGCCTTAGCAATTTCAACAAGGTCAAATTATACTTGGCCCAAATGAGGACATTACACTTTTGCTTGACTGATCAATTAAGAGGAAGTAATTCTGTTAGCAATAAGCACATATGCTCATTTTCTTTATCTTTTTCTTTGACTGCACCACTTCTGCACTCACACTACTGATCCGTGGCACACTTGAGCATGATTTTCCCCACATTTAGAGTGACCCACAGGCCCATGCTCACATTGTCCCTTTCTGAATCGCGCTTTGGCACGCTTGCACATGGACCACAAGACTCACACTGACAGCTAAACGCAGCCCTCCAACAATTTGTGATTATTATATGCAGGAGTGATCTAGGTGTCTCACCCGAGCAGTATGAAGAGTGATAACAGAAAAGGCACCACCTGATCTCCCCTTGTTAATTCACTTCAAAGAATTGATTTCTTTTATTAAATATGAACCTTCACAGCTGTTATATTCATAGATAGCTATGACTGATGTTGTCAGTGTGTTCGTCTCTCTCTCTCTCACTCTCTCTCTCTCTCGTTGTGTTGTGCGTTTTCACGCATCAACAATAATCTTCATCCATGTGCAGATCAGATGATGTGATAATTGAGCACTGAGTGGCACACATCTAAAATTAGTGCTGTAATAAATCTGTGAAAAAAAAGTTGAAGAATATTAACAGACAATCAGACTCAGGTAAAATGCAGCAGCAGGAGGTGGAACGGAGAATAAAGCGTGTAAAAATGAAGACATGGAGAGTAATTTGAGGACGATCACTTTCTTTAATTTGCTTGGATATGGAACACAGAAGTGTGATTTCTTATCGTTTTTTTATTTTGCTTTTGCTACAGTTACAATATTGCCTACACAATAGGCTGATGATAATTTAATAGCTTGCCTTTTATCATGTTGATGCTTAAGACAAATATTGGTGGTAGACAGGCATTTATTATTTTTTTGTGGAGGTACCTCTGGGTTATATGATGGAGGATTAGGGCCATGTTAAAAAATATTTATACGTTTAAAAAAAGAAGTAAAGTTACAAGAATAAAGTGGAAAGTTACAAAAATAATCTCATTACGTTACGGGAATAAAGTCATAAAGTAATGAGAATAATTTCACAAAGTTATGAAAAATAATCGCATAAAGTTATGAGAAGAAAAGTCATAAGTACTGGCAAAGACATTAAAAAGGCTATATGTCAAAACTTAAGATCAATTTAAGCATACCTTAATCAAAAAGACGCTCTCATTTCATCCTCTTTGTGTAGGCAGATGGCTGCTCTTCCTGAACAACCTTTCAGAATAAAGTTTGTTTTCTAGCTTAATTTAAATAGTTTTATGACTTTATTCTCGTAACTTTATGAGATTATTCAAGTAATTTTTCAACTTTATTCTCATAACTTTACGACTTTATTCTCATAATTTTATGAGATTATTCTTGTAACTTTATGACTTTATTCTTGAAACCTTACCTTTTTTTAACGTGGCCCTAATCCTCCGTCGTAGCTTTGTGTTACTCTGTTAATTAAACCCATGGTTTTCATGAGCAAAAATTACAAAAAGGATGAGCAGACCGTCAAAAGGAAAACAAATTCACCATCCTGAATAATCGGGTGGCTTTTGGGACTCGATCACTTTTATCAGAGGACCTTGGTGTGAGTCAAGGTAATGTTTTTTGTCCTGGATTTGTTTTCACTTTACATATTTTGACATGGTCCATCCTCACGGGTTAAAAAACAAAAATCATGTGAAACAAATGATCAGAGGCCCGCTGATGAGCTGTCATTGTGAGGAGCGGTCCCACACACATTAAAGCTGAAGCCCACCTCATCAAAAATGATCTGGACTTTAGGGGGAAACGCGCTTTGGCATGGAACGGAATGGCTAGTGTGAGTGCACCCTTATTCAGCTTTTAGCACTGTATGCGGTTTGCTCTTGTTTTGTGTCTGAACATGAAAATAATGTGTTTCCTTCTTTCCTCTTTATTTTTCAGAGCATTTTTTCATCTCATCCTGACGAGAGGCAGAAAGGAGTATCCAGTGCCACCTGAAACCTGATAGTACAGGCTTTGATTACTATTTTAAAATAAGTTTTATTTTTAGAGGATTAAACAGAAATCAGAATCAGAAGTACTTTATCGATCCCCAAGGGTAAATTCAGTTGTTTCAGTTGCTCTTATACACAGTAAAGCAAAAGTAGGAATATTTAAAAAGAGAGGTTGAAATAGATAGGAGAATAAAAAATTAATAAATAAGAGAGCAGGTTGTAACATGCACAATCTTTGAGCTATAATCAAGTTCCTTATGAAGGAAAAATAAATAAAATAGGTTAAGTGGGATTTACACTATCAACATTACCAATAAAACACGAATAACAAAACATGTTTCACTTGCTTTGTGTTTTTAACATGCTTTCATCATTTTTGTTTCATATCTGCGTAGAAAAGAAGAAATTAGCCTCAAAGCATTTCCCTCACCTGTTGTTGCAGATGCTGCTTGCAGTGCGAAACCTGTCTAGATTGGGCATGGTCTTGCAGGAGGCGGGGCGCTGGCGGGCGGAGCAGCCAGTGAGGGCGGAGATTAACTCAAGATCCTCTTCAGAGAGCAGATCTAAACGCACAGAAGCAAATAAAGGAGCGATTAGCTCAAAGACACCTGAGTGGACAGTGGAGGCCGTGCAGGACACACACCTGTAGCATTGATGGAGCGTTTCTGACGTCTGTCCCAAGAACTCCTGATGAGTTTGATAGTGTTGTCCATGTAGTCTGCAGCTCGCACTGCAGAACGGCTCGGCCCCACCGGCTGCTTCAACAACCGCAGGACGTCCGAGGGGTTTGCTGCGTTCCTCTTCACACGCTCGATGCTCCTGTGGTTCAGAAAGGGCAGAGTTAGGCTGAGTTTAATGGTTTAATGTCCCACATCAGTAGTTTGTAGTCCTATAGTTTAATTTATAGATGCATTTTATGATCTCACTCTGCTGGTCTGAACACTTACTGTCTCCTGGAGTACTCGTACGCTGAATCCACTTTGGCCTTGGCCTCGTCGACTGCTCTCTCAATGACACTTCTACTCAAACGGGACTCTGAGAACAATAAAACTTTTGGTTAGTCTGCTCTCCGCTGTCTTTTGTCTTATTTTAGTCCCTTATCAAGGTTTAATCCAAGGGTCAGCAACCTCTATGAGCCTGAGAGCTACCCAAAATGAGAGTATTGTGGAGGGCTACTGTTTGGTTTAATGTTTCCTACTTATATAGCTTTTTACAGTTTACCTTACAGTCATTAAAGGGATACGACAACGTTTTTTTTGGTTTCCATGTCTTGCCTCACTCCCAAGTGCATGACAAGCAGATAGACACCATTCTTTTGTCTACATGCGGACACAAGGAAGAGACAGGCAGAGCTCGCCCACAGCTAATTAGCTTAGCTCAAACACTGGGGGTCAGTGGGTAACGTAAGCCTGCCTCTGTCTACAGTCATTAGATAAACTCTTCAGCAACTCTAAGCGTGCTTGTTTTGACTCATTTTTGTCTGCGTTATGTTAGGTTTTCTATTTATTGACTAAGATTAGCACTTTATGTACGTAGGTCAACAAAACAAAGCGCCTCCATGGTGATTTGTGCATGCGCCCTGCAGTTTAGTTTCTTATGTTTCCGTCTAAAATATTACATAGTGCTACTCTTAGTCAAAAAACAGATAACCTAACATAATGCGGTAAAAATAGAGTCACAACAAGAACACAGGACCGTTTAGAGTTGTTGAAGAGTTTATCTGATGACTGTAGGCAGAGGCAGGCTAACACTTCCCATTGACTTCCAGTGTTTGAGCTAAACTACCATAATTTCTTGATTATAACGCGCACTCGATTATAAAACACACCCCATATTTTCATGATTTTTGCCTTGAAAAACACGGTACTCGAATGTAACGCGCACCCAAATTTTGCCCAAACCAGTTTTAATCAATGAAATTTCAGTATTTACACAACAACTACACAATTTAAATGGATGCGGAAACACCTTTTGCTTCACGCATGCGCAATTACTCAATTTCTGCCTGAGCATGCTCAGTTGTAGTGTACCAACCAATCAGAGAGCAGCTATCAACATGCCAATGCCAATATTTTGCATCCCCTTGCTCACAAGATGGTAGCGCCCTGTGTTTGCCTGTGTTTTTGCAGAGAAAGAGAATATTTCGGTCTTTTGTATCAGATGTGTTTCAATCGCGTTGTTGGTGAGACTAAATATTTTAAGTATTTTGCTTGTACTCGTGTATAGTATGCCCCTGAAAAATTATCTTTGGTATTTTTCCTTATCAGTTGCTTCCACTTTGTTCTGCATGCTTGTAAATCAGGGACATTACACTCCCATCAAAAGCAGTCAGCAGATATTGTAACAAAGAAGTAAAAAATCATGGCCGACAGTGAGCAGAGCTGGTCAAAATGATGCTTTCTGCACAACTTCAGCAACTTGCAGGAGCATTTATCTATGCAACACAGCATTGGATATCAGGAATGTCATGTGTTTGACATTGTTGCCACTGAAAACAGGGAGGTAGGGTAAATTATTCACAGAAAATCAGCTGGAATTGATGAAGGAATGGAAGAATCAGATCAATGAGCAGAATCGTTAATGGCAGTGGTATCAATGACATCTTACTTATCCCCATCCCTCATAATGTTTGCTACCCCTACTTTAAATAAGAATGCCTGTAATCATACTCACCAGCATCCACATGGCCGAGCAAACAAAGGTGAAGTGCACCAATCAGGCACAGAAACCACTTCATCTCTGAAAAGACAATAACAGTCACTTTAGGAAGGTGGATTAAAGAGATTGCATTAAACACGACAATGGAAAAGATAACATACAATATTAGACAGGAACAACATGTTTTTAATGACATCTGGAGACCTTTTATAAGTTTATTAAGACATGATGCTAATGTTGGTAACTTGCTTCAGCAGGAGGACGCTCAGAAGGAGTAGGATGTCCATGTGGTGTGATATAATGTTCTGTGAAATGTCCTTGAAATTCATCAGTGTGATAACTGTTTACAGTGGTTGTCTATTTAATTAAAGTGAGAGTGTGCATAAATGTATATGTATCTGTGGGCATGTACATACTGTATACAGTACCCAATGTCTTATTGCTGTCAACACTACGTGATCTTTTATTTCTTACTTTACTTGTTTGTTTTTTTTTCATTTGTTTTTCATCTTATTTTTATTGTTTAAACACGTTTTTCTTATACTTATTTGGTGAGGGGAAGAGGAGATGGGAGGGAGAAGAGGGAAGGAAAGTTTGCTTTGTTGGATGTAATGGTATCTTACTGCTTCATCTGTTGTAATTTGCAAACAAAAAACTAATAAACATGTATAAATAAAACAGTCACTTTAAACACATTCAGCAGAGCTAACAGTCGATTTAAGTGCAGTTTTATAATTTTCCAATCATAAGTAACCTTGTAGTGCAGCTGGATCAGCCTGATTCAATGTCTCTATTAGACAGATCCTTTTTTGCCAAGCTCCAATCTAAAACGATTGTGCTCAGCCCAATAAAAATATCTTATTTATTCTGTTAAGACTCTGAATACAGCACATAGTCCAAGCCAGTTTCAGCTGTCATCACTTCACTGTAAAACTATGGGGTGGCAACAATCTTCAGAACAAACATCATCACCATCACAATGTTCAAAGCACTGAGGACATATTAATTAGCCATAAACCAGTCTTAATGACACCCTACGTCTAAATTCTGGCCTCCAAAAGTAAACAAGATCATTGCCAGAGCATCAGTGAGTAATAAAAGTTTCCAGGTGTCCTGTTCATGGTGTGTTTATTTAGGCCATCCTGTGGTCAGAGGGGTGTGTGTTTTATTGTCATGCTGCACGACCTGCCTCAAGAATCAACTGAGAGGCCAACAAGAAGTAAAAATAAAGACTCTCCAGGCAAGCTTTGTGCCATCAAATCCTGACCTACTGACTAGCAGGAAGCAGGTTTTATAGAGATGGAGTCATTCTGTTTATGTAATCTAGATCTCTTATTTAGGTGCACCTCAGTTTCATAACATGCTAGAGTCACAACAGGAGTTTGGCAGGTGGCGGCTCTCAAGGATACAAGGAAAAGACAAAGTATGAGCAGGTGTTGTGTTGCTGAAATGCATTGATTGGTTGCTCAGTCAATATCAACACCATTTACAATGGCTTAAGTCCTGTTTTAACAAGATGAAGTGTTTTAAGTGTTAAAAGCGTGGTGTCCATCTATCAGTGGTATTCAACTCAAACTTTCATATGTTACGCCTACCTAGATAGGTACATATCAATGAGCACCAACTGGCAGTCCAGCCCCCACAGAATGATTAAATTTTGTAAAATATAAGAGAAAGAGTTATGGTTTTAGGGGCTTTTTCCTTAAATTCCTATAACAACCCACATACTGTTCCAGTTTATACACGTATCTAAAGTAAACAGTGGTCATATTTGCAGCAAGAAATTGTCAGTTTATCCTGTTTGGCTGCAGTTTTTTCCTCTTGTGAAGCAAACTAGTCGGCGCTGCTGGCAGAAGGACACATTGGCTGTGCCTTGGCTCAAAATAGTACCTAATCAAAGAAACTCGGTCATGGGAAATCAAGTTGATGTCAACAAACTGTAGAGTGTGATGACCCCATGCTGTACATAAAAGTGTAGTATTAACGTCTGTCCTGAGATTCCTGAACAGAGAGAAAACTGAGCTGTGACACTGTGGCACACGTTCAGGCTTATGCCATATACCTCACACAACCCCTTAAATAAAACAAAAAAAAAACAAAAAAAAAAAAACTGAAAAACGCTTTTGTCCTTCAGGCCAACAGACTGTACAATTCCTCACTCAGTGGGAGGAGGAGTAACAGGAAGACAGAGGACAGAAACGAGCAGTAGCCAGAAGCCAGAAGCCATATTTATATTTTTATTTATTTCTGCAAATTGTTTTTACTTTTTGCTACCCTGTGTACTTTTTCTTTACCGTGTACAGCTATATAATGCTATACAATGCTGCTGGAATCTTACTTTCCCTGAGAGAGTCTTCCCAATGGATTAATAAAGTTATATCTAATCTAATTTAATCTAATCCATCCCTTTAAGGTAAAGGCTAAAGCTCCATGACAAATACTGAAAAATGATTTATATCATTGAGAAGATGCATGCAGACATAAAACATCACCAAAATCAATCAGAGGCGTGAAATGAACAAAGTATCTACAACCTGCTGCATCCTCCTCTAATGCCTTTAACCTGCTTTTAAAAAAAGGAGCCCAGGTCCTCAAGACCCAGGTTTTCCTGCTGCAGATCCCAGTCTGCAGAAGCAGTATTTGTGAAACTGCTTTTGTCCGTCTTAAGATGAACTTTGGAGACAGACAGCAAGAGTAAATGTTTGACTGAGTTGCAGACTGAAAACTGTAGCTTGGTTCAGTGTCTGTAATCAGACAAAGCCTCATAACAGAGCTATTACTGCAAACAATGATCAATCATGAGGAGAAGCTGCTACAGTGACAGTTTTATCTGAACTGGACATGTATTCAGCATTTCTATGTGGAGAAGATATTTTGCCGCTCTCCCGAAAGGGTCATAGTTGATAATTGTATTATATTTTTTTCCCTACACATTTTCAAGTGTTTCCCAGGTGTTGCAGGAAAGTGTCCTCTGATTCCCAGGCCCCTCAGTCTTTGGGATTTTAGAATTGCTTCTTTGATGCCTGAAATAAGGTTCATGATGAACAAATGCAAATGAGACTTAAAAATATGTTAATGTGCTCCTTGAGGACTGTTAGCCAACTTTACAAGCATCAAACATCTGTAACATTTCAATCAATTTCAGCAATTTTTTTAAGTTTTCGAGTTTTCTTCATACACTCCACGATTGTGGTCAAATTATTTTTCCATGTGAGTCATTTCAACAGGAATACAAGCTGGTCAAAATGAGGGATATTGTCAGTTGTTTAAAATGGGAAGAAGCCTGATGACAGGAGAGTTTGTCTGACCTAGCAACAGTAACCAGGGAGGGTGGGGCTTGATCCAGGATCACTTCCTGAAGGGGGCGGTACTTCACAAAGGGTCAGTTGATTGATTTAAATTTTGATGACTGACTTTCACTAGAAAAAGAGTGAGTTGCTTTGTGGCTTACTCAGTTATATATAATATATATAGTAATATATAGTTGTTTTTAATGACATTTGTAAATGTCAATAAACACAACATGTTAATCAGTCATTATATTGCAGTCAGTTCTTCTTAAGCACATGAGATTTAAAGTGAACTTCACTCATGTTTCATTCAAGACTGTAAAAGCAAATGTTCACTTCACAGCTCACCCAAAATTTACAAAACAGTGGTCACTTATTTAGCACTTTTAGGAACAACACTGCTTGTCCTAAATAGCAAGTTCAGAGAAGCTCTTTCTATCTTTGTTTGTGCCTTTTCAGGGCAAGGAGCATAAACTAGAGTAGGTCTTGAGTTAAAACAACACAACAGAAACTTCATGTGACAAGCATGTTTATCTGAGTTCCATCTGCAGAATGCAAGCCCATCATGCTGGCTGCAACATAAAGACACCAAAAGAATTAGAGTGTGTTACCTGTGAGTTTGTGAAGGTCTCAGTCTGGTGCTGTAGCTTCAGTCAGGAGTCGTCATCTCTCACTGCCCTCTGACTCGTGTATATATAGGATTTTCTGAGGCAGGAGACACCCCTCGCAGACACCTGGGGCTCTCTGTTTGAATGATTTTGAATGAGAAGAACATGCTGTTCAGCAGGAAGCAGAAAACCTTAAACTGGCCAGGATTTCAACAAACCAGAGACAAAGACAATGGTTCCATGATTCACATTGTTAGCAGAGGTCATTGTTTCCATTAAGAGCGTCATTTGTGTTAAACATTTTCCTGTTAGACCAGGAAAACATTACTAATGCTCTTATTCTGAACGTACAGACTCTTCTTAAAGTCTGTGAAGGACTAAGGGCCTCCATATTAAACTTCTCCAACTCAGATATAATTAACTAAACTTTTCGATGCACCGTATCCCTTTTTGAGACTCTGCAAATCTTACTGTTATATGATTATTTGTCTTTTTTAATGCTATGAAATTCATATAATGGGTTTAATTCTGGATCTATTGAAATATATTAGCTACTATTTTAAATGTAAGGCAATAAAAACATCCAATGTACATTTTTAAGCATTCATCATGACAACAGGCTTCAATGTTAGACTTTAAAACATTTTTTATTATGTTGCCCAATTTTCTCCTTTCAGCACACATGGGCAAACAAATGGTTTTTTTTTCCCATTAACCACTTGGAATAGAGTTAAGGCCTCTACAGCTTATAATAATAAATGATCCATCAGTCCATTATCTATATGTCTTATCCCTGTCCTAGGCTTGGAGCCTATCTCAGCTGACAACCATTCATACCCACACTCATACCTAAGGGCAATTTTAGGTCACCAGTCAACCTAATGAGCATGTTTTTAGTCTTTGTCGGGAGATAACCCACTCATGCACAGGGAGAACATGCAAACTCCACATAAAACGGCCCTGACCGACTCTGGGATCAAACCTTCCTGTTGTGAGGCACACACACTACCTGCTAATAATGAATGACTGCCATGAAAATGATATGTTACAGACATGGTTTTCTGAGAGTACTTTATGGGCCCTATTTTTCAGCATGAAGCGTGCTGTCTAAAGCAAGTGGCACATGGTGGTTTGGGGCATGTTGGTCTATATTTGCTTTTTTTCTCTGAGTAACCCGGTCAAAAAACCGACACAGTACGTAAGTGAGGTCATATGTAATCTTACAACTTTGCTGATTGCAGATGTTAAAAGCATTTAATAATAGTGTGCTTAAGATGGGGAAAAACGGTTGTGTAAAGCCAGGTGCTGGTGGCAAAGGGGATGATTCTGTTCCTTGATTATGTGTGGATGTGGTTTTGACGTAACATAAGAGCGTCAGCTCTTGTTTTCCCTCAATCAGTGTGGGCCATTTTCCTTTTTATTTTATATATGTCACATATCCTACTTATTTTTAATCTACAAATGTATTTATTTTTTGGTTCATCCATTATATTGAGATATTAATGCCAGACTTTTTTTTTTTAAATTTTGTTTCATCTACCACTATTTTGCACATTACATATTTGTTACGTTTTGAGTTTATTTAATCTTATTTAATTGTACAGAGACTTTTTTCCACTGTTCATGCTGTTGACCCCCCTTGTGAGGGTCTGGTGTTGTTTTGAGTTGATAGAAGGAAAAAAAAGTGGGAAATATATAATATGTATAATCTCTTTTTCTGTATCCATTTTTGTATTTCCAAAAAAGATTAATTAAGAAAAAATAAGTGCCTGGACTCTGGTTTCAAATAAGTGCCAGATGGCTGGCAGTTTAGTTATTTGCTCTGAAATTCTGATGGATTATTTAATTCCTCTTCTTTTATTTTACTGCGGTACTCAAAGAAGACACAGAACACTATATGAAATATGTTAATGCTCAGATTAAAGTGCCATTTTTTAACTGAAACATCCAAAGCAGAAGAAAAGACCTAAGAGATAAATCAGACACCACCATATGAGCATAAAATTGAAACTTCATTATTTGTATAAATCTCCAGGTAAAACTGTCTCGACCAGACTTCTATGTGTTTATGAGAGACCTGAAAGAAAGAAAGACACCCTTTAATCGTCCTTAATGGGGAAATTCAATTCTCTACACTCTGTTGTTGCAACATGCTACGCAAACACATCCTGAAACACACATGCACATACAAACAAGTCCTATGATCATGTGCTAATGGAGAGATGTCAGACTGATGGCTTGCTGCTCCTGAAGAAGCGCTACTGAGCAGTTTTGGGGTTAGGTATCTTGCTCGAGGGCACTTCAACAGTGCCGGCAAATCAGCTGGCACCTTTCCAGCTACCAAACCAACTTCCAAACATGGTTCGGTCGGGACTTTAACCGGCCACCCTTCGGTCCCCAACCCAAGTCGTCATAGACTGAACTATGCCGCCCCTGTTAACTGTACATTAAATAGCTGTTGGCCTTAAGAAAGGCATTTCTTATTTTTCCTGCAGGAACCCTCGGCTTTTCTCTGTTGCCTGCATATCACATCCTGGACAGCCTGTTTTTTTTTTTATCTATGAGCATAATTATCTGTGAGATTTAGTAGTTTGTACATAAAAATTAGAAATGCACCTCCTGTTTCAAGAAAATCTTTAATGTTTGTTTTTTCTTGTTTCTGGGAGTATTACACGCACTGGAGTGCACAGGAATCGTGCACTGAGCACCACGGCAAAACAGCTAGCTTGTCTCTGAGCTCTCTGCCCCGCGTGGAACTTTAATCTGTATTTTTGACAAATGCTCTGATGTTTAACAGCAGAGATGTGCTGCTGTGGGTGAAACAAGCTCAGTGCAGTTCTGACAGTGAAGGAGCTGTTAGAAACACTGTGATAATGGGATGGGTGATTTGTTTTCTTAATAGATTAAACTGTGAGGGTAAGGTGAGCGGCTTCATTTCTGACTTATCTTTTTCATTCACAGGTTCACCCTGAGGGTGTGTTCACTCTCCTCTACTTCATGCGTTGTACACAATCAAGCGCAAAAATAGACATGAGGACGAGGTTGTTATGAAATTCACTGATGATTCAGCCATTGTATTGTTGGGATAGAGTCAAGTCGGGTCAGGATGGGATACCCCCTTTAAGTCCAGACTGGTGACAGTGATGAGAAGTACTGGATTAGATGGAGGGGCAGACTTCAGAGGTGCTGGACCTGTTACCAATAAGATGGACTGCAGGTGACAGGTGCGGAGGAGGGCTGCTGAAATCACATGAAAACAACAAGGAGACTCTGGTGAAGAAGAGAGCAGATCTTAAAATGTGACCGCAGCAGGGTGGTTGTCCAAATGAAGCAGAATCTGATTGGTCCAGGTGCTGAAATGAGTGACTGACCCAGGGATCAAACCAGCAACCTTCCTGCTGTGAGGCCTGTGCATTACCTGCTGCGCCTCGAGGTTACCCTGCTGTAGTATTGTGTTTCTCAAATAGTGGGGCTCGACCCCCGAAAGGGACATGGCCACACCAAAGGGAGCGCGACATGTCTGGACAGGGCCAACTTAAAGTGAGGGCCCCCTGGAATTGTAAGTGGCCACCCCATATGCCAATCAAAAATTCTGCACTGTGATTGGCTATTTGTCTTTGTAGAGGTGGAATATATGTGCATATCATTGTGTAAGAATTGGCTTCAGTTTGTTTGTTTGTCAAAAATAAAGAAATCACTCGTGAGACGTGCAGTGGTTCTCAACCTTTTTGGGGTCCTCGACGCCCTGCACATGTTTTTGATCTACCCGCCTCTCCCCACAACACTCGCTTAATTTCAAGTGCTAACCTGAACCTAGCAAGTTAATGAGTTATCCCACAACACATTCCTGCAGATTGTTCACAATAAGGTCATTGATAAGAAATGAATGGTGTATATTGGATATTATATCCTGAAACTGGTGTGTGGGATTGTTGACCACTACAGGGGTTCCGGTAAGAGAACACAGAGTCATCAGAGGGATTCAACCTTTTACTGTTGTAATGGAAGGTGGTACATATTGGTGCTTGCTTTAGTGACTGTATAAACATAAAACACAATTAAAGCTGCAAGCAGCGTTGGACGGGTCCTCGCTCGCAGGTCCCTCATGCCCGTTTGACCTCCATTTTGAGGGTTTCATTCCTTTTTGACCCGCTGACCTGCTCAAAGGTTGACAAAGGTTTTTTTTTTTGCTCCCCAAGGTTGGTCCTCCCTTCGGGAGAACATTTTCTTCCAGATCTTAGTTTTACCTGTTTGGTATCTGTTTGTGTTTTAGAGATATTACAGTTGAATTGATGTATTTCTTGCTCCTCCTCAGTCTTTATAATGGGTGTGTGTTACACATTCCATTTCCCCCCCTTCAGTGAGTCACATGACCAGCTGCTGCCAATCAGTGAGTGAATGTCATCATCTGCTGCCCTCATTACATTCAAACTGCAGCAGATCAGCAGAGCAGCAGAACAACAAACAAAACTCTAGAAACATTTCCTCACCATTGCCACAATTTTGACCAAATCTCTCTACAAGTTATATGTGTGAACTGGAAATTTTGTCAGGATTCCATCTGTGTATTTTTTAAAGCTGTAGGACTTTTACTTTTTTTTCGAGGGGCCTTTGTTCTACAAGTTGTCCGGAGCTGTATTTTCAATCCCCATTCATTTCAATGGGAGGAGCTGGGAGGGCTTCTTTGGGGTTCACCAACTTTGAGGGCTTGTCATTTGGAAACCGTTTGAGATAATAAGAATTCCTACATAACTTTTGATCAGCATGGCCTCGTCAGTCATCTGTCCGGGTTTCAAGCTGATACCATTTACGGCCTCGGAGGAGGTAATTTTTTTGTGGAGAGTTTTAATTTTACTTTGAAAGGCAAATTGCCGACTTCCTGTTTGAGATAGGTCAGGGGTGTCAGTGCGTGATTTTTGGGTCTCGATGAGACGAACGTTTTGATGTTGGTTTGATCTCTCTATGACATTCCTTGTTGCCGTGGCAACCATTTTTGTGCTCCATTTTGCACCTTGGTGGCGCTAGAGAGCTGATTTTGGCATTTTTGTGTTTAATTTTTTAGTTTTCTGAAATTTTGGACAGCATGTGACGTGTGTGTCACTTTTGGCATGGCTATGAGCTTGTTAAGGGTGTCAAATCACGGTGCAAAGTGGGGATGATCCGGCGAGCTCTTATTTTGAAATCCAAATTGCCGGCTTCCTGTTTGAGATAGGTCAGTCGTGTCAGCGCGTGATTTGTGGGTCTTGATGAGACGAACGTGTAGGCGTTGGTTTGATCTCTCTTTGACATTCCTGCTGGCCGTGAGGGCTGTTTTAGTGTGCCTGGGTGGCGCTAGAGAGCTGATTTTGGCATGTTGGGGGTTAATTTTTTCATTTTATCAAATTTTTCGCCGATTCTGAGGTGTCTGCCAATTTTGGTGAGTTTTTGAGCGTGTTTAGGGGGTCAAATTAAGGTTTATTTGCCCTAAAAGTTAATAATAATAATAATAAGAAGAAAGAAACGGACGGAAAACAATAGGGTCCTTGCCCTTCGGGATGTGAGGGGCAAGGACCCTCCCTTTGGGCGACGATCCTAATAAGAAGAAAGAAACGGACGGAAAACAATAGGAAAACAATAGGGTCCTTGCCGGAAGGGCAAGGACCTCTCTAGCTTCAGCTAGAGAGGTCCTTTACCTTTGGGCGAGGACCCTAAAAATAAACGTGTCTGATCAGTATTTTCACATATAACATTATTAACCTAGGCATTAAATGCTTTCTAAACAAATATTAAGACATAAAGAGTCCTCTCTGATCAATGAACTCACATCTGTGTGAACACTCATGGCTAATGATTAGCACAGACCACTTGGTAAACTGCTTAGTTAGCTTAGCATTTAAACATTACTCATTACACATAATTATCAAACAACATTAAAATAGAAATCTAAAACAGTCATGTAACTGTCATGCAACAGACTAGGATCTTCTATTTTGCTATGTTAATCTGATAGTAAAACACAACTCACATCCTCATTGACTTCTGCACCGATGGAGACCGCATGGAGAATAGTAAACAGCACGAAAATACGGTAAAACAGGAAGCGGAAATGGCTGCACTTTCAAAATAAAATTTCAAAATAAAACTCTCTAAATCAAATGTCCTTAAAATGAAGAATTCTTAACAGCCGCCCCCATATTTGTACAAACAAATGTGTGATTAAAGGAATTCTTCAAATGTCCTTAGTGTCATCTCTAAGGCCAGGTAGCTGGATCAGGCAAGCAACTGGCCTTGTGTAAACTCTCCCTTTAACCTTGACCTCTGCAGCTCTGACACATCCATCCTGACTCTGGACCATCTTCACAACTCTCCCAACTGGCCACTGAGCTCATTTGTATCTGGTCTGAAGAGTAGGTAAGTAGTTCCGGGTAAAATGGATCCAGAACTGGTCCACAAGGTTCTGGCAGTGACGCCATCTCCGCCGCCCCATGTCTGCTGGGACGTATACTACTTGGGGTAATGTTGCATCCCACCGCCCCATAAGAAGGATGTTTGGTGTGATGGGATCTGGGTCTGCAACATCAGAGGACACATACCCGAGTGGTTTCGAGTTGAGTATCCCTTCCACTTCCACCAAAGTTGTGTACAGTACCTCTTCAGTGACCACTTGGCTCCCAACTGCAACTTGAAGACTAGCCTTAATGGATCGAACCTCCCTCTCCCATGCTCCTCCAAAGTGCGAAGCATTTGGTGGGTTGAACTTAAAGTCGATCTGATATCCTGTTAGCTGTTTTCTCAGTGGTGGTTCCATAGCTGCAAAGGCTTCATGGAGTTCTCTCTCTGCACCTCGAAAATTGGTTCCGCAGTCTGACAGAATCTCCTTCGGTCTACCTCTCCGAGCAACAAACCGACGTAGAGCCAGGAGAAAGGCGTCTGCATCCATGGAGTTGAGAAGTTCTATATGAACTGCCCGGGTTGTGAGGCACTTAAAGATGACACCCCAACGTTTTTCTGACCTCCTGCCTATCTTAACGTGATATGGTCCAAAGCAGTCTACACCAGTCGTGAAGAAAGGTGGACAGAGGAGTCTGAGGCGTTGTGGTGGCAGGTCAGCCATCAGTGGGACCTTCGGCTGGGCTCTCCAACGCTGGCAGGATGGACAATCGTGCTGATGATGTCTAACTGTCTGTCGTCCGCGTAGAATCCAGAACTGCCTTCGAAGTTCTGCGTACACCCGCTCTGTACCAGGGTGCAACAGACGTTCATCAGTGTCTTTGATGAGGAGCTTTGTTGCCTGATGCTTCGGGTCCAACACAATGGGGTGGATCTCATCCAGGTTTGAGTTCTGGAGTCTGCGCAGCCTGCCTCCCACTCGAATTAGACCTGTAGAAGAGTCCCACTCTGGTGCAAGGCTGGCAAGACGACTGTTATTTGGCACAGGTTTTTGTGCTTTCAGAGCAGTCACTTCCTCTGGGAAGCTGTCAGCTTGGCAACTTCTTAGCAACTGAAGCTCTGCATCTCGGGAACTAATGGTCTGGTTGTGCATCTGGTCCGTTGCCACCCCCTGAACTCCCTGACGTGTGCAGACAAGCACAGCTTCCACTAACTCTTTCCATGTGCTGAACTGAGAGGCATCAGGAATATTGTGGTTGGACGGTGCTGCTGTTAAGTAGACGAAGGTAGTGCTTTTCAGTTCGGATGGGTCCATTTTTGTCATCTTCTCCATTCTCTTTGGCCAGTTTTCGACACTTTGTTTGAGGAATGATGGCCCTTGTCTCCAGCGACTACACTCAGCAAGTTGTAGAAGTGGCCTACCCCGAGTGATATCGTCTGCTGGATTGTTCTGAGTGTCAACGTATCGCCAAGCTTGACGATCCGTCAGCTCATGTATCTCGGACACCCAGGTTCCCACGAACACTTTAAACCTACACGAGTCTGACTGGAGCCACTCCAAAACTGTAGTGGAGTCAGACCACAGTATTGTTTGCTGGATAGTGAGGGTTAGCTCTGTCTCCAAAAGCTTAGTCAGCTGAGCTCCAGTGAGTGCGGCACAGAGCTCCAGGCGGGGCATTGACAGTTGCCGTTTTGGTGCGATTCTTGACCGCGCCATCACAAAGGAGGTGTGAACTGTATCTCCAATGCTTACTGTGAGGTAAGCCACTGCCCCATATGCACGTTCTGAGGCATCACAAAACACGTGAAGGCTGTACTCAGGATCCGCATCATCCGAAGAAGCTGGTGAGTAACATCGAGGAAGGGATACCTTATCAAGGTGCTGTAGCTCATCTTCCCATTTTTCCCAAGCTTCACGAAGTGCTGGAGGAAGGTCTTGATCATCCCAGCCTCTTTGTTTAGACCAGAGCTGTTGGTTCAGTACCTTGGCTCGTGTTGTGAAAGGCACAATGAACCCCAAGGGGTCATACTGGCTAGCCAGCACCTGATATGCCGTCCTCATGGTCAGAGCTGCATGTTCAATGACTCTGTACTGGTAGCCAAGATTGTCCGTGGCACAGTTCCATCTTAGGCCTAAAGCCGGCTCTTGTGGGTCTGCTCGGTTGTGGCTCAGCCATTGCTCAGAAGCTGAGGATCTGGCTTCTGCAGGAAGGTGGGCTAGTACTGATGGTTGGTTACTGGCCCATTGTCTGAGGTCAAACCCTCCCTCAGCTAAAAGAGTGCGCAGTCGACCTACCCTTTGTGTAGCTGCAGGTATTGTGGGGAAGCTCTCAAGGCAGTTGTCTACATAGAAGCTCTGCTGCACTGACTGTAGTATGTCTGGGTCGTTGTCCTGCTGATTGCGGGCGTGCTGCTGCAGAGCAAAGATGGCGCAGCAGGGGCTACTCGTCGTCCCAAAAGGGAGCACCTGCCATTCATAAACATCTGGTGGGTCTTCGCTGCGCAGGTCTCTCCAGATGAATCGGAGCAGAGGTCTGTCTTCAGGAAGAAGACGTATCTGGTGAAACATCGCCCGTATGTCCCCGCTTACTGCCACCTGATGCTGTCTGAATCGTAGCAGGACACCCAATAATGATGGCCCCAACACAGGTCCTGGAAGGAGTTGATCGTTCACAGAGACACCTTGCTGCCTAAACGAACAGTTGAACACTAGTCGGGTTTGTTGTTGTGGGTCACGAGGTGGTAAGGCAGATACCATGACTCTTCTGACTGACCCACCTCCTCCTGTGAGAGTTTCTTTATATACCCAGCCTGGACGAGTTTGTTGATTTCAGCAGCGAGGAGAGCTGCCTTCTCTGGGTCTTTCTTGAGCCTTTTTTCTGTACCTCTCAGATGTGCCATGACCGAATGGATGGAACTGTTAAGTTTGGTTGCTCCTGACCTCCTTAAAAGGGGCGTTGCATAACGTTGGACACCTTCTATGTCAACTCGCTGTGTCTTTGTTTCAAGAAGATCCACAGCTTCCTGATCCTCATGAGAACGAATGACTTTCTTTTCATTTCTAAAAGGTAGCACATCAAGCTGCCATAACCTTTCCACATTTCTGAGCAGGGCATCATTTGGACTCTCAAGCGAGGTGAAGAGGCACTGTTGCATAGGGCTCTGTTCCTTTCCAGCTTCTTCTGCACCTTGCAATGCCCATCCAAGAGCGGTATGGATGGCTACGGGTGCACCATTTGTTCCACGACGAACTGGTTCGATGGCAGTGATAAGGTGCACATGATCCGACCCAATTAACACCAGAGGACTTGCACCAAAGAATGGCTGCAGAGGGACTCCACGCAGGTGTATGTATTTTCTTTGAAGTCTCTGCACAGGGTAGGTTTGCTCTACAAGATCAAGACCAGAGGCAGTAAATGCTCCTTGCACCTTGTGACGCTTACGAGCATTACCTTTGGGAGAGATTTCGAAGTTAACCGTTTGACCTTGGAGATGTGCAAGGTCTGTACGCACCGTGCGTAGGGCAAGAGTCTCACACTGACCGTTCAGGTCAAGTTGTTGGGCAGCTTCTGGTAAAATCATCGTCCTTTGAGCTCCATCATCTAAGATGGCGAAGGTCTCCACTGACTTTTTACCACTGTGTAACAGCACTGGGACGACTTTCAGGAGCACTTTCCCTGAGGATATGCTGGGTGTCAGGTAAACTCGACTCTCTGTAGCTGATGACTGGGGGTGTATGGAGCGACGGTGAGCTACTCCATGGAGAACCTGGAGGTGAATGCCACCACAGTCACTACAGGGTTTCTTCAAGTTGCACGCCTCCACTGCATGGGAGCGTGCACACTTCCAGCAGCGTCTACCTTCTGTTATCCATTTTTCCAGATCTGCCACCAACTCTTCTTTAATAGGCTGACAACGACTGATGTAATGTTCCGTGCTGTTGCAAAAAAGGCAGTGGATTTTGTTTAACTTCTTATTGCTGGTTGATGTGACCCTACCAGAAGAGTTGGGAGGTGTTGGCTCTGCTCCATGGTACACAGCTACACCCTGACCTTTGCTTTTGAACAGGTTCCTTTCCTTCCCAGTGCCTAGGATCTTCTCTTGTTGATAGCGCTGCACCAATCTGCTAGACAGACGCTGTTGCTGAGCTTTACCTTGGAGCCAGCCATTCAGATCCTGCAGGTTGTAAGGGTTGAGACTGGTACTGTTGAGCTTACCCTGCAGTTGTAGATATTCAATGAAGCCATCCCGGTGATACTTTGGAAGCTTGCTGAGCAAACGGTCGACATGTGAACAGCAGTTGAGTTCCATTCCTCGGGGTCCTTCTAAGGAGAGTAACATGCTCACCAGAAGGTGGACTCGTAGGGCAAAGCTCTGAAAAGTATGTGTATCTCCAGGCTTTACATCAGCTGCGGTTAGAATGGCTGCTATTTCACTTTGGGCCAGCTGGTGTGGCTGACCATACTGAAGCTGTAAAGCTTGCATGGCAGCTGTGTATGGATACAGGTGGTGGCGGCAGGACTGACCAATCATCTGTGCCTCAGGTAGCTTGAGGTGTTCAAGTAGCACGTGATATTTGTACTTCTCCGTCAGTTCCTGGTGAGGTTCTAACAAGTTATCCAAGGCTAGCTTTAGATTAGCAAACTCCCTTTCACTGTCAAAGGTGAAGTCTGGGATCTTGGGTTGTGGCACACCATATAGCGATCGATGTGACAAGCTATCGCTGAATGGGGGCACAGTTTGGTTGGATAACAGTTGTGGCTGGTCACCTGGGAACAAAACGACTGCTGGAGCACCTGCAGGAGCACCTAATGGATACTGAGGTGGTATTGGTGGCCCAATCACCGTAGTATGTTGTGCCATGTTATAGCTGGAGGAAGCTTGAGGCATCACATGAGAATGAGGCAGTGTCGTTGGAGGATCGTATGCTGTTGTTGCAGGTTGACCGACTGAAACCATAGGAGTTATCAGAGGATGGGCTGGTGGCTGAGGGCTTTGCCCAGAATCACTGTAGTGATGAGGGAGACTGGTCATCTGTGGTAAAGGAGGGCCCTGTAGAGGATGGTGCTGCTGGCCTGGAAGCGGTGATACAGTACCAGATGAAAGAGATGAAAGGGAACCTAGGCGCTGTGCTGAAAGGGAATGTATGGGTATAAAGGCAGAAGTTGCTTTATCACGTGCATTTGCTTGAGCAAAGTTTCCCATCTTATCATCAACTGGTGACAGTAAAGGCACACTTGCTGCGGTGCGTCTATCAGCTTGTGGCTCCAAGACGTGTGTCACCTTCGCTACTGATAAAGGAGACTGGCAAGATGAGGGTGGAGTTGTATGGGAGTAAAGCCTTGCAGGTGACTGGGCTGGTAGAGATAAAGCATCCTGATTGGCTTCATTTTTGTCATCTGCTTCTTCTTCAGACAGAAAGAAGGAGATGTGTTCTAATAGTTGTTGTCGGCGACGCTGCCTGTTCTCATACTGGCGAAGTTTGTTGGTGAGATGAGCCACTTCTGCATTCTCCTCCTTCTCATCCTTAGAGATCGATTCAATAAGTCTCCTAAGTGAGGCAGTGCTCAGTGGGTCCCCTGAAGTGGAGCTTTATGAGGGTTTATGTTCATCTTTATGACAAGCTGCATCTGCTTGGCTACTATGCGCAAAGGCTGCTGCTCCTCTCTGCTCTCCTGACTCATTTTCTGCAGAGTGGGAGGAAAGGGCAGGCTGCTGAGGGTGGTAGGCAAGGACATAGTCGTCAAGATGTCTGGGAGTACGATGAATCCTCACAGAGCGCTCTCGCACATCAGGCTGGGGCAGAGACACTGACCTATCTTCTGATGACATATCTGTAGCAGCCAATCATATCCGGCTCGAAGGACCTATATTGGATATTATATCCTGAAACTGGTGTGTGGGATTGTTGACCACTACAGGGGTTCCGGTAAGAGAACACAGAGTCATCAGAGGGATTAAACCTTTTACTGTTGTAATGGAAGGTGGTACATATTGGTGCTTGCTTTAGTGACTGTATAAACATAAAACACAAATAAATGTGTCTGATCAGTATTTTCACATATAACATTATTAACCTAGGCATTAAATGCTTTCTAAACAAATATTAAGACATAAAGAGTCCTCTCTGATCAATGAACTCACATCTGTGTGAACACTCATGGCTAATGATTAGCACAGACCACTTGGTAAACTGCTTAGTTAGCTTAGCATTTAAACATTACTCATTACACATAATTATCAAACAACATAAAAATAGAAATCTAAAACAGTCATGTAACTGTCATGCAACAGACTAGGATCTTCTATTTTGCTATGTTAATCTGATAGTAAAACACAACTCACATCCTCATTGACTTCTGCACCGATGGAGACCGCATGGAGAATAGTAAACAGCACGAAAATACGGTAAAACAGGAAGCTGAAATGGCTGCACTTTCAAAATAAAATTTCAAAATAAAACTCTCTAAATCAAATGTCCTTAACATGAAGAATTCTTAACAGTGTATGTGTATGTTAGTTTGTATTACACAAACCTAAATAAATGAATTACACTTGTGAAACATGTGATTAGAGAAAAAAAAGTCCTGTTACCCTCTGTAGTTTAGGTAGATGAAGGTCTCAGTCACAGCTGAGTAAAATAATTTCATTTTTTTAATGTCATAGGACCTTTTTAAAAAAATATTTTATTATTAAAGACCCCTTACAAAATCAGTGTTTCTCAATCAGGGGTCGGCGGACCGCGGCGAGCACGGCGCTGGGCGGCGTGGCGCTTTCGCGTTATGTGGAATTTGGGGGTTAGGTGGATTTGCATCAGGGTGATTCCTTTACCGCACCAGAGTGTTGAAAGGATGCAGAGCCTCTGATGGGCTGTGCTGGCCAATCACCGCAGAGATGACTGGTGCACAGGTGTTAGCCCTTCTCTAGACCACTGATTTACTTATAGACAGGTGTGTAGGATCACACTGACTGAAAATGATGTGCAATGTGAGCACGACTAGGCAAACTGGGCGATAAAGAAGGCGGATGAGATAAAGAGAGCGAGAGAGATGGCAACGCACGGTAGAACATTGTGAAAGGTGAGTGAGGCTATAGACAACGAAGAGCGATGGATTTACAGACAATCCCAAACGAGAGGGAGGCAGAGATGCAGAGGCACTGAGAGCAAGCAAATAGCTGGACATGCATGAGCTCTGCAGAAGCAACTCTGATTTTTTTAACCATTTAATGTCTCCATCAAAGGGACAGAGAGCTTAAATCCCTGAGGTCTCTATCCAGTATTGTGTTTAGTTACTCTTTAACAATAGTTTTAGTTTCCACTGTCTTCTGTCTTTCAGAACATTCTCTCAAGACTTTTGGTTAAGCCCTTTCGACAATCCCATTGTTGTGTTTCACTGTTTGTTATCCAACAAAATTATGTAACCTCACATATAAAAACAGTTTTTTGGTTCAATAACCATGCCAGATATTTTCTATCTTGTTGAACAAACACTCATCAATAATCACTCAGAGGTGTCAGGCGTAAGGACTCCCTGGTTTCTCATGTTTTTGTTTTAAGTTGAGATGATTCACATCGCTTTTTAGTGAGGATTAAAGGGCAGGTTACCAAACAGAGTCTGCAAAAACAAACGGCAAACAATACTCCAAGTAACATGGTGAGACATTTTTAGAGTGATGTCACAGTGGGGAAGTCTCTGGTGCTGTGGTGAAATGGGGAACACATTATTTAGTATTTAACGCTGCCTTTCAGAGACCTTTCCTGTGGTACAGATTTACTTTGATTTCATTTTTAACAAGTAAAGTGACAGTCTAGTATGATGTTTGCTCAAAAGTCCAAAATGAAAATTTATTTAATGTTTGACGGTCACAAAAATGTGAGGTTTTTCTGAATTTTATCACTTGCAATACGCTCTCTGGACTTTTGGTCTTGCTCAGGAGTGGGCAACTGGCAGTCTGGGGGCCACATGCGGCCCTCCACCTCACTCCATGTGGCCTTTCAGTCAATTTCAAATTTTAAGAGGCAGCAACTGTAAAGATGAAAAAAATCTGCCATGAAGTATTTCAGTCTCATTTGTCACTGTGACACCATGTTCACGGGGAAAATGCATTACAGCAAATAAGATGGAAAATATTTCTTTTTAACAGTGAACTATTAAAATAATATTTCCGTAAAGGACTTGAATTAAATATTATAAATGCATTTTGGGCAAAAGTGAGTCAAATGACCTTGAATAACCATCTTTAAACAGTATTTTTTATGACTGCTACCTTGGCAAGGTTAATTTGTAAAATATTGTTTATTATCAGTGGGACTTTAATAAAATTAAATGAGATAAATTTAAATGAATAATTGCATGTATCACCTTTTTGCATTGAAAATATTTCGAACTGGTTTTATTTTCATTTGGTTTCACTTGTTATGAAGTGTTATGTAAAGGCACAACTGACATGTTTGCATGACATGTTTTTATGTTGATCAAGTGTTTATTCTGATTATGTGTGTTCATGTAAACACGGCTACTGAGAATATTATTTGACGTCGCTTGTGGTAGCCAAGCATTGCCATAAAATCTCACCGTAGAATGCGAGAAGCCGACGTCTGTGGTTAACTAGATATGAGGGTGATCTTTGACAATACTGAACAAACAGTCATAAATAATCTCTCAGATATCAGGTTAGCAAGCTTCCTGGTTCAAAGGTGTTCCGGTACAAAGCTGCCGATTGTTCAAGCTTCTTTTCAGCAAAACCTCAAAACATGTTCTGGATCAACAGCTGTGCAGACACCTGTCCTGAGATTTATTACTCTTGACTCTGGCTGTGAATGAGGAAATTAAAACAGTCTGATGCACCGCACAAGCACATGTGAGGAAAGGAACAAGTGACTCTGGTTTCAAAAAATGTATGTAACATGGTCTGCTACTGTATGGATCCATTAGATGGAGGCTTTCAGAAAGGCAAGCTCAGCACTTCCAAGCTCGTTCATAATCTGTTGTGTGCACCCAGACCAGCACAGTCCAAGGCCATGCTGCCTGCACCTACGCCCTGTGCTGAAGTTACCAAGGTGCTACACTTCAGTGCAGCGCATGTCCAATAGAAGGGAGATTATTTCAGCTGTGTCATTATTTTATCTAAAAATATAAAAGTTTAAAAGACCCACCAGGTCCTGATTTGGAGAGGAATCTCCAACATTTTGAGCTTACCTGACACACCAGATGAACTCTTCAATATATTGTATTTCACTAGTCCACCTCGGAAGGAGCCCATAGAAAAAGCCTGGGAATGGGCAGGACCTGTCAAAAGCACATCTGGCAGGAGATTGGATGATCGATCCGTCAGTCACATTTATTACTGGCTAGTCTGATAATGTGGGGGCTACTGACATTGTGTGAAGGACAGAACGGGGGTCCCTTCGTAAAACAAACTGCAAGTAAAACATGTCTGAAGTGGAGCAAAATATATTTTCTATAGAGAAAATCTTTCATTGTTGATGTTTGTTTATCATTTAATCAAGGAAATGTGGTCCAGATCTGATAAAATTGCAACTGAAGCTGTTAGCATCTATGCTAATCTCTGTATGAGTAGTTACTTCCTTTTGTTGTCTTGCTTGTATCTCCCACCTCTTCCTGCTCTAAAGGACTCTAGGCCTTGCTGCTTTTGGCTGCTCACAGTCTTCATTAATTGGAGCATGGAAAGATGGATCTGCCTGATTACAGGTAGGTACACTATATTGCAAAAAGTATTCACTCACCTGCCTTGACTCACATATGAACTTAAGTGACATCCCATTCCTAATCTGTAGGGTTCAATATGAAGTTGGTCCACCCTTTGCAGCTATAACAGCTTCAGCTCTTCTGGGAAGGCTGTCCACAAGGTTTAGGATTGTGTTTATGGGATTTTTGACCATTCTTCCAGAAGTGCATTTGTGAGGTCACACACTGATGTTGGACTAGAAGGCCTGGCTCTCAGTCTCCGCTCTAATTCATCCCAAAGGTGTTCTATCAGGTTGAGGTCAGGACTCTGTGCAGGCCAGTCAAGTTCATCCACACCAGACTCTCTCATCCATGTGGTTTATGGACCTTGCTTTGTGCACTGGTGCACAGTCATGTTGGAAGAGGAAGGGGCCAGCTCCAAACTGTTCCCACAAAGTTGGGAGCATGGAATTGTCCAAAATCTCTTGGTATGCTGAAGTATTCAGAGTTCCTTTCACTGGAACTAAGGGGCCAAGCCCAGCTCCTGACAAACAACCCCACACCATAATCCCCCCTCCACCATCCATGAAGCTCTCTGCACACTGTTCTTGAGCTAATCTGAAGGCCACATGAAGTTTGGAGGTCTGTAGTGATTGACTCTGCAGAAAGTTGGCGACCTCTTCGCACTATGCGCCTCAGCATCCACTGACCCCGCTCTGTCAGTTTACGTGGCCTACCACTTCATGGCTGAGTTGCTGTCGTTCCCAAACACTCCAACATTCTTATAATACAGCTGACAGTTGATTGTGTAAAATTTGGGAGCGAGGAAATTTCATGACTGGATTTGTTGCACAGGTGGCATCCTATCATAGCTCCACGCTGGAATTCACTGAGCCCCTGAGAGTGACCCATTCTTTCACAAATGTTTGTAAAAGCAGTCTGCATGCCTAGGTGCTTGATTTTATACACCTGTGGCAATGGAAGTGATTGGAACACCTGATTCTGATTATTTGGATGGGTGAGTGAATACTTTTGGCAATGTAATGTAGCTCCATCTGCATAATGATGAGATTACAGCAAATGTTTGAAACGATAGAGAAATGTTGATAAACTTACTTGTCTCGCCCTGTGGCAGTGATTGAAAACATACTTTCTTTCTCCTCGTTTTCCTTTGCTGCTGTCGTCCTCAGCAGAAAAATGCTGTGGTTATCCTCTGATAAGTAGAGCATGGTTTAAACCCCACAGCCTACCTGAGCACTGCTGTTGACCATGTCCATCCCCTTATGACCATGGTGGACCCATCTGCTGGTGGCTACTTCCACCTACATGTCAAAGAACTCAGCTCATCTCAGACTGGTTTCACCAACATGACAATGACTTCACTGTACTCCAGTGGCCTCCACAGTCATCAGGTCTCAATCCAACAGAGCCCCTTTGGGATGTGGTGGAACAGGAGATTCTCATCATGGATGTGTAGCTGTCAAGTCTGCAGCTGCTGTGTGCAGCTATCATAGAGATATGGACTAAAATCTCTGAGGAACATTTCCAGCGCTTTGTAAGGGTACTTGCAGGATGTGCCTATTTAAGTGGTCACTGATTGTGTACTGCTGTTCCTGATATTGCTCTTTCAAAATAAAGGTCTTGCATCAATGTGAGAAGTGGGGATTTTTATTTTGACAGTTTTACTAGAGTGTGTCAATCTCTGGAAAATAATATTTTAAAACAGCACTGGGATAGTTCTACAATAATTACTGGCCCAGTAGATGAAATACACTTTCAGAAGGTGGAGATGATGTTTTCTGTGATGTGATGCTGAAACAATCTCTGCTTATACAATGTATAGATAGATAGATAGATAGATAGATACCATAACTTCTCGTATATAACACCCATTTTTTTGCTCTTAAATAAGGTCTAATTTTCGGGTGCCTATTATTCACAAGCACAAGCAAAATATGTAAAATATTTCGTCTCACCAACATTGCGTTTACAACACATCTGATACAAAAAGTCGAAATATTCTCTCTCTCTGCAAAACATTACCACCAAACTTTTGTAATTCTTATTAAACTGACTGTTAAACTGTTCTAATCCAATATTTTGGGTCTTAATGAGTTTACCATTGTGTAATGATTGTGTAATTCTCAAGTGTTACGGTACCACTCATATGCAAACACAGGGAGCTTCCACCTTGTGAGCAAGGGGACCGAAATAGCTGCGCTGTGATTGGTCAAAGACATCGGCATGTTGATAGCTGCTCTCTGATAGGTTGATACATTATGACTGCGCATGCTCTGGCAGAAAACGAGAAAGTGCACATGCGTGAAGCAAAAGGTGTTTCTGCATCCAGTTAAGAGAGAAAATCTTGTATGGTATTTGTCATGAAAATACTGAAACTTCATTGATTAAAACCTAAAATAAAGGTCAATTTTGAGTTGTCTAAGAGAGTAAGGTTTGGGCAAAATGTGGGTGCGTGCTATTTATGAATACAGGGTTTTTCCTGGAAAAAAGCATGAAAAAATGGGGTGCATGTTATAGATGAGGGCGTGTTGTATATGAGAAATTATGGTAGGTAGATGCTCTGTTGATGTCTTTGGGGAAATTTGGGTATCCAGTAGCAGTAGTTGTGGTAATAAACAGTCCAGGTCTTGATCGACTACCTTTGTTTAGGGTATTGTTCAGTCTGATGGCTGTGGGAACTAAAGATCTCCTGAGCCTCTCAGTCCTGCAGCAGTGAGCTTTGTCTCCCACTGCTGCTGCTTCTCCGTCCCTCCAGGATGTTGTGGAGGAGATGATTACTATTGTCCAGGATGGCCTGCACCATGCTTTGTGCACGTTTCTCCACCACAGTCTCCGGTGAGTCCAACTCCTGCTAGTCAGAGAGAGAGCCCTCTTCACCAGCCTGTCCAGTCTCCTGGTGTTCCTATCGGTCAGGCTGCCCCCCCAGCAGACTGCAGCATAGACCAGAACACTGAAGACCACTGACTGATAGACCATATGCAGAAGAGAAGAGTTGGCTCTGCCCATTCTGGTACAGGGCATCTGTGTTCATAGATCAGTCCAGCTTGTTGTCAAGGTGCACACTTAAGTACTTGTAGGTTTGCACTCTTTCAGTGACCTTCCCTCTGATTGTGACTGGCTGAAGCGGGGGCTTAGACCTCCTGAAGTCAATGCACATCTCCTTGGGCTTGGAGGTGTTCAGCAGGAGGCAGGTCTAAGAGCAGAAAGGCCCTCACCAGGTCCCTGTACTCTTCCTGGCCACATTAGCCATGTCATCAGAATACTTCTGCATGTGGTAGGACTCAGACCTGTACTTGAAGTCTGCAGTGGACAGGGTAAACAGGAAGGGAGCCAGAACCGTGCCCTGAGGAACCCCAGTGTTACTCACCGCTGTCACAGCTCTCCAGCTTGTGGCCGCCTTGTGAGGTAGTCCAAGATCCAGGAAGTGATCAGGTATTAATGATTGGGTATTGGGGTTTATGAGGTGATGACTCTTGATGCGCCTTGTGTTTCAGTGAGTGCTGAAAATGGTTTGAGGTTGAGGTGGTCTACAGTAGACCTCCATGTCATCCTTGAAGATGTCCTCTAGTCTAACAAAGTTTGTTTGTTTATGGTATGGTGAGAGATTCAAAGTGCTTGTATAAGAGGTTAGCTTTGATAATTAATTAGTTTATTAGCCCAAATTATTACCTTGTCAAAGTACCAGCTGCTTCGTTACGTTCGGAACACAACTTTACTTTTCTTATCACAGTTTCATTTTCCTGGATCCACGATGAAGAGGTCTGAGCTGGTCTTGTGCTGGACTTACAACTAACAGTTTTCTCAGTCATTAGATGTAAGGTGAAGTTATGCTGCGTTTCATTTACATCGGAACTGGGAAGAGGGGAGTTGGAATGACGCCATATCAGAGTTATCAGCGTTCCAGTTACAAAGTCGGAAAAAAAACCTGCTGATCTACCAGGCTATTGTTAGATGTTGTTAGCACGCCCTACGTTGTAGTTCATGCATACCACATGAAGAATGTAAATAACACTATAAAAGTATTTCTAAATATAAACATCAAACAATACTATGTATACAGCTGATTTAGTGCAACAAACACTAGTCAGAAGTGCTAATAAATGGAATATTACTTAATAACTGTTTGTACTAGGGGAGCCATCTTCGATTGTCAACTCGGTGGTGGTGAGGATCCCCCTTCGAAGTAGGAAATTCCGACCTGGGGGGGGGGTTCCTGTTATCGTACGTCTTCAGTTTACTGATGCAGACTGTGCTGTTCAGTGACGTGAACGTAGTCAAAAACCAGCAGGCTCACAAGCACCAAACTGAAACAACAGGCTGTAACTGTAACAGGTAGACATTAAAACTTAACCTTAAATCTTATTAAAATCAGGTTAAAGGCACTGGAAGAAGATGAAGCAGGCTGTAGATGCTTTGACTGATGATTCTCTGATTTGTGATTGGTTGATATGTCTGTATCTGTGTCTATATAACTGTGTCATTGCTGTATCTTTGTAAATGTGCTGCTTTCTGTCTTGGCCAGGACACTCTTACAAATGAAATGTTAAATCTCTGTGAGGCTTTTCTGGTTAAATAAAGTTCATTAGTTCATTATCATAAGAAGTGCAGCAGTACAACAGTAAACAGGTTACCTGAAGCCAGAGTGCTGTAGCCTCTGCTACTCTTGAAGGATGAGCATGTAAAGAATTTATGATTCACATCAGCGGTGCCCAATCCTGTTATGAGATGATGAAGTGGGAAGAAATTCCTCTTATTACACCTCACACCACAGAAAAATCTGTGAGATGGTTTTTAGGGCCACCAGATGATCAGGCCTCTCCTTAATTTATTCAGAGGGGGGATTCAGTCCAAAAACCAGGCAGATTGTCCCTGATTTAGATGACTCTGTGTGTGTGCTGGAAATCCCCTTCTTGGTATGAATGCTGCACGGATGCATTAATGTATGACTTTATTATAAAACAATTAGCTAACCTCACATGAAAACATTCATATGATTAAGTACACGTGACAGGCATCTTAAATAATATCAAGCAGTCATTTTCAATCATCCAGTCACGCGAGACAAAGATGACTTCCTTGTTTCTTAAATTTTCTGCATGAAGCATCTGAGAACTGAACACTTTACCACAGGAGCACATTCACCCCTGAAGCTCCAAATACAAAAGCATCCTGTCACTTCAGGCAACATGGTTGGAGATTTATGTTTTCTTTTAAAAGGAGAACGATAAAGAATAATTTATCATCTCTGCTAAATCGTTCTCTGCAGTTTGTTCGCTTTTTTCTCTGAGAACCATATGTGGAATTCCCTTATTAAAAAAGAAAAATCCCTCTGTGGTTTAGTAATCATGACAAATATCTCTTGTCATGTCAGTCAAACAGTCGTGACAAACAGTCAGATATGTCAGGAATAAAGACTTCCTGGTAACATGTTTGAGGTTTGAGGTTTTTGGTGAGACTTTCCAGTAAAGACTCAAAAACAAGTTCCTAACAAAAGCTCTGATGCCCTCCACGGATACCTGAAATTATCTGAGCCATGCAGTGAGAGATTTATCGCCCCCAGCTCACGAGATGGAAGAAGTGAGGAAAAAGCCAGTGTGGCATTTTAATTATTCTGTTGGGAACGTGCACGTGTAGACCAAAGTTAGCAGATGCAGGGTCAGAAAGGACGAAGATGAGAAATCAAAAACACACGCGCACTGCAGGGTTCACATCAGTCACTGCAGAAGGTGATGTTTGGAGCAACAGTTGGAAACATCACATGGTGCAATAAAGACGATTAAAGAGGAACAAATCAAATCAAGCTGTTTTTGTTTCTTGTCTTAACTGCACTCTGATGAGTTTTTTTAACTGGTCATAAAACATCCTTCACTTGATTAAAAAAAACACCAATGTTAATTTTTGACGGCACTTTTTAATTTAGTTTTAGTTATAGTCTTTTGAGTAAAATATCTTTTAGTTTTAGTCATAATTCAGTCAGTCTGTTTTAATTTTAGTCTAGTTTTAGTTGATGAAATTTCACAACATTTAAGTCGATGAAATTTACTGTAAATGTAGTCGACTAAAATATGAAGTGTAAAGTGCAAGGCATTTTTTATGTTTCCCGTAATTTCTGAACCTGGATCCTGCTACCACCAAGCTAAGGCAGCTGTGATTGGATGTCCCTCTTAACTCATCCAACCTTTCCACACAACCAAAGTAGCTGTGATTGGATATATTCCTAACTTGTCCCTACTTTGTACATGACCAAATTAGGTCTGATTGGATTAAGTCTCTGTCAAACATTTTAGTCTAGTTTTTATTTGTTGATGAAAATGTCAGTTAATTTAGTTTGAGTTTTTGTCCATGTGTACTTGTTTTTCTTAGTTACTGTGTAGGGGAAAAAAGGTTGTCGACGACAACTATGACAAAAATAATTAGTCAACAAAACTAACTCTGGTTAGAAGATGCTTGGGGAGCAGAAGACCATGACGCCTTTTACTAAACTCTCAGTTCACTAAGAAATGCTCTATACTCCTTTAAAGAAAAAGCCCCATGGCTCTTATGTCAAAGCTAGATTGACTGATTGACTGATATTGCGCAACTTCCTAAGAAGTTAAAGCTGCGTCTGGGCTTTTTCTTCAGAATTAAGTCTTGATTAGCACTGCTCTGCACAGTCACTTCCTAACAAGGCAATGTCTAGCCTGTCATTTTAAGTAGGAGGCTGCAGGATAACATTTTTCTCCACAGAATGTGACACTCATTTATTAAAAACAACCAAAAACAAAGACACCTCTGTTTTGACACTCTACCCTGTCCCAAACTGCAGGAAAAATCAGAATGTTCGACATTCTTAACCCAAATACCTGCATGTCTGGAGTGAAAAATTCAGAGGAAAGATTTAGAAATTCATTTTGCAAGACAACCCTGCCCTGAATTTGTTTCTGTTTTAAGGCGGATATGTCTGAACAACATCTTCTGGGGAGTCAAAGAGGCTGAAATTGGTAAAATATCTCTGCCCAACACTAAAAACACTAAAAGATAAACTGGTTCACAACAATCCATCTTCAAAAACAATTACCAAAAGGGTCTTATCAATGCAGTCACTGTAACCATTGCTCAAATTCCAAACAAAGACATTTTTGGACTCAGCATCACAAAAAGAGTACAAAATCATCATTAACCATCCTTATGCGCTTATCATATTTTAAAATTAAAATTGGGTTTATTAGTAGTCAGGTGCTGTTATTTTGCCCCCACAATTTAATGGGTGTTATTGTTACTTTGTGGTGTTACTATATGACAACAAGTAATGATGAAACATAATAATACAAATATTATTGTTCTATTTTTATAATTGACCTCCAACATTTGACCATGCTCTTTCAAACTAAAGATGTGCAGTTTTTATTTTAACTATAGCCAAACAGTTCTCATGTTCTAAACATAACTATTAACTAAACTACCTTAACATTGATGATTTTGTTTAAATGTGATGCCTGGCAGCCACAGTTTGTACGTCAGTGTGATTAGACTTTGCTTTACTGTTTAATGGTAGGTGTGGAGGAAGAATAAGAATAAGCTCTCATTTTCCTTTTGTACAATAAATAATTTCTTGATTCAGCAGGCTACAAAATCAAACAATTCAAGTATGCACCCTCAACGTCACTGCAGTCAGGTTAACCGTATCTTACCCGGTTACAGCAGTGCCATTGTAGTGTCTCGTTTTCTCAGTGAATACCGAATGAGCTGGCTCGTAACTTCTGCGCAGGAATGGCAGCTAAGATGAAAAACAGATGTAAAAATTTGTGCTCTCACTGTTCAAGGAAGCACGAACGCAGACAAAGTCCACTTTCCAGAAACTCGTTTATTACGGTTACAAGGTGAACAATAACAAACGGGAGTTGATTTGTGTCGCGACACCCCAAAACAACTGAATCTTGAGTTATAGTATGTACGTTATATAGCCGATGGGGAGGGACTCCTCCCGTCTTACCGAAGGCTCCAGAAGGGTCCCTCCCCCTCTCCTTTCAACATTCACTTTCTTTAATTCTTAATTATAATTGTGTAATTTCCCCTCCCATAGGCCTCTATACAATCCCATTGAGTCCAGAATTTATTTATCTTTAGCTATAAGGCACATCAGGCATATTTCTTTCTTAATTCTGTGGTTTTACACAAAATGGCTGACATGCTCCAAGATGGCTTCCCACTTAGTTCCAAATATGGTCGTGCTTTTCCTGCTCCCAGCTTTAGATCAGAATGTTCTGTAAATGATGCTCTTTCTTTGAATACTTGTCTTTAGTTTAGTATTCGCAATTTTGAGCCATGGACTCCATTAGATATGTATTCAGGCTCTAAGGTGTAGAAAATAAACTTTTAATTATGTTGGTGAGATCCTTATATTTACTCATATATATAAAAAATAATGTTAATATGACCAAAAAACCTGTACAGGCATAATATTCCGTGTGATACTTCTAACTACATTGTGAGATTATGATGTATTATTAAAATAATCTTGAATCATACATTCTGTGGTCATTCCTAACTATTGTAAGACCCTGAATACTCAATACATTCTTTATCCATTTCTACATTCAGTAAGGACCTCTCAATAACATTAAATGCTGGCGTTTGACGTGTATATGTAACTAAATATTCAAGAGACTATATAAACATTATAAAATGTAAATATAGGAATATTATTATGGATGATATAAAATTATGCATAAAAGGCTAAGGTGTTGTACAGGCCCAGTATATAAGGTAACTTGTCCTTGAATACAAAACCCAACATAAGGCAAAATATGTGCCTGGTAATATCAACAATGTTACATACGCTGTATTTGTATGATACTGTATAACTACTACTACCAGCTAATGTTAAAAAAAAAAAAAAAGTTACTGAGTTACTAAAATGACCAACATACCAACATTCAACATTCCATTATTGAAAGTATGTTAAGAAAGATAAAAACATTAAAAGTATGAGTAAAGTAAAACTCATTAATTAACAGTGATACCAACAAGACATTGTACGACAATTTTCCACCACACTATTATCTGATTGGCTGATATATAGCTGTATGTTATCTTTTAATTGGCTGATGGGTAGTTGATGTTATGGCTGGGTCGTGTCGAGCTCCCGTTCAGCTCTATGATGCTCAGAGCATCTTACTACACGTTCCCTGAATGCATATGTAGCGGTGTATTTGGTGGGCGTTACACAATAAATTTTATCCGTGAGAAAAAACAGGTTTGGTGTGTGAAAAGGTTAAAATAAAAAAGCCCTAAATTAAATGGAAGACGATATTCTAAGGACTGAAACGTAGCTGCTACGTCATACTGTGGCTTGATATTATTGGTCTGAGATGAGTGTGACTGGCAGACCAATCGTCCAATCACCAGCTGCAGTTGTTTTTGAAGGTTCTGCCCCTGAAAACATTTTCTATGGGCTCTTCTCCAGATGGACCAGTGAAATATTTCTGTGGCGGATATATGGAACTTTCTGTCTGGCGTGTCAGGTTATCCATAAAGGTGACACACACAAAAAAAAATAAACCAAAAGGAGGCATTCTGGATCGACAAACTACGAGCCACAAAACACCCCGGACTAAATGAAGAACAGGATTATGCTGCTTTCTTGTAAAGGAAGCATATTGTTTAATGACTGAGTCATACTTTTAAAGGTTAAAATGTCTTTTTGTAACTTTTTAAACCAGAACTCTGATTTGCTTTCATCCATTTTATCTGTTTTGTGTCATGTCATGTGTGGTTTTGAGAGGAAAACTTGGTTGGTGCCTCCATCAGCCTGAAGATCCCCATCTGCTGGAGGGCAGGCCAAACCTCTGAGCCCAAGTCCAAGATTAGCACTTTATGTAATTTTTTTCAAGAAATATAGAATAAATAGAAATAGAAATAGAAAGAAATAACCGACACGGAAGTGCTTGTTCACCTACATACAAGCACTTCTGCGGTGGTTTGCACATGAACCCTGAGGTTTATTTTAGAAAAGGACATAAAGTGCTAATCTTAGTTTAAAAATAGATAACGTAACATAAAAAAATGAGTCACAGCAAGCACAAGGGACCGTTTAGAGTTGCTGAAGTGTTAATCTGATGACTGTGGGCAGAGGCAGGCCAACACTATCCATTGACTCCCTATGTTTCAGCTAAGCTAATTAGTGGTGAGCGAGCTCTCCCCGTCTCTTTGTTACTGCACACACAGTTGAAAAAATAGTGTCTATCTGCCTGTCATGGACTCAGGAGTGGGGCAAGACAAAAAAAGAGAACAAATGTTGGTGTACCCTTTAATCCCAATTTTTATAACTTAATCTTGACTTTGATAATCAAACATCTGACACCACTCTTTGTCCAAACCCTCACAGTCTTTGGACAGCTTATCTAACACTGAGTTACCACAGCATTCAAAATCTTAAAGAATTAATTAGACTTAAAATATATCAGGAGCCACCTGAAAAGCTACGTGCTCTTCCTCATCAGATATCAGGTTTACTTGGAGCTTAAAACAGCGGTAAAAGTCACTTCAGGCATGAAGCTTCCCTTTCACACGCCAGACCTGGTATTTCTCACTTTTTTGACTGATAGGCTTGTGATAACAAACTTAAGTTAAGTTAAAAACATCAGCATGTGCAGCAGAACTCTGAGACTTTGGCAACACAAAAGTATGAAGTCCTCAAAAAGACATGGATGTTTGTTGTAAGAGTCACTGCAGATCATCAATGTTAATTTTCATAGCTCTGTGATGGTGACCTTTCAAAATCAATGAGACCTAATCATGCACGTGAGAGATCATTTAGAGACAGAATTAAGTCTTGGTGTGGTTTACACGTGCACCAATTAGATAAATGTGGAAGAGTTAGTCACCAAAATAATCATCTGTGACTAAGGTTGTCATAGAGTCAGAAAAAACATGTCTTATAAAGTTATCTTTATATTAATCACTACAGAGTGATTAAAAAACAAAACAAAAATGATTTAAAAAATCATAATAAAGACTTTTAAGACTTTTAAAGGCCTGAAATTTCAAAGGCTGTGAAGACTTTCTTGCTTGAAATCTCAATTTAAAGTCTTCTTAAATTTCAAAAATGATATTAAGAGGACTTGAGGGACTTTCAAAGGCCTGAAATTGGCGAATCATATCAAAGATTTTAAAGGATTTTTATGCCTGAAATAAAAGAAATATATACATATACATGTATATATGTATGTATGTATGTATACATAGACATTTAAGATTTTGCAAAGCCTAAAATTCCAAAAATATCTTCAAGACTTTCGAAGGCCTGAAATTTCGCCATTTTAAGGCCAACACCCCCCCCCCCCCCAAAAGAAAACACTTTTAAGGCCTGAAATCTAAATTTTCAGCCTTTCTGAAATTCCAAAAATATTGCTTAAGACTTTTGTAGACTTTCTTAGGCCAACAACGACAGTTGAGACTTGAAAATGTAATAAGGCCTGAAGTTTCAAAAACATTATCAAGACTTCAAAAGATTTTTTAAGGCCTGAAATTTTGATTTTAAGACTTTTGACTATTTTATAAGGCCTAAAATGTGAAGGAAAAAAAACATCCTAAGACTTTTAAGACTTTCTTGAGGCCTGAAATTTAAAAAAATCTAATCAAAGACTTTCAGAGACTTTTGAACACATGAAAATTCAATTTAATGACATTTAGAGGCTTCTGAAATTTTTTAAGGCTTAAAAGTTCAGAAGTCATTTCAAAGACTTTCTAAGACCTGAAATTTAACAAATAGGGCTCTAATTTCGTAGACCAGGCGTAGGTGCAGCACACCTGCCCTGCACTGGGCCACGCCTGTGCTGCGCCAATGGGGTGTGTCCAGGGCATTTTGCAAGTTTCGTGCACGGCGCAGTCCGGCGCATTGAGGTGCACCCAAGCCTCCCTCCCACCGGCGCAAGTGGCAGAGAGGGAGGAGAGGAGGCGTGAGTGGGTTTAACACAGCGGAGTGTAATCTTCACTAATCAAATGAACGCCTCTCCTCGCCTTTAAATGCGCTGTGAGAGAGGCGCAGATGACAGATGTAATCTGTTCCTGTGTCAGGAGTACAAAATTAAGTGATAATTACATTTAAACACAGCAGCAGGCTAATCCATACATCATGCTTGTGATCCACCTGCATTCCTGGTCTGTCATCGCCAAATAGCAGCGCCTTAGGTGACATACTCTCTCCCGGTATCTCCTCCTCATCCTCCTTGCAATAATGTACTCCATCTTTTTAGATCACGTTAAGAATAAAGATTAACACAGAGAAATATCGGCAATCACAGGTAAATCCTTAAGACACCGAGTGACTTACATTTATTCAGCGAGTGTCTCTCTCTTTTTTATTTTCTTTTGAATTTCATGAGATGAGAGAAGCTGGATGCTCTGTATCAGATGATTGGCTGTTTGTGGTTGGCTGAGAGATGTGAACTCATTAGTTATGACGAACGTCTCTGATCTGACATCAGATGTGACGGGACAGTTAATATAGATACAAATGTATGTGCTGGTTCAGACAGTTACATTAAATAGTGTTTGCTGTAATTGTTATTGCATTGAAATGTGCCTGACACTCTGGATACCTGCCTGTGAGGTTTTAGTGACGTGTGTGCACTGTGCGCCTGTCAGCCAAATTACCACTGCACCGGATGCGCTTCGGCCTGTGCCGAGAATAGAGCAGGTTGGAGCTGGCGAGCTTTCAGTGCACCTTCCGTGCAGTTTTTTGGCACGAAATTGTCACTGTGCCAAGTTGAATCTCCCCCTGGTGCGCCGCCACACCCATCTCGGTGCAGCCGGTCTACCAAATTGCCAAATTGGCTGTGCTTCAGGCCTGAAACATCAATTTCAAGGCTTTTCAAGGCCTAAAATTTCAAAAATAATGTAGAAGACTTTTAAGACTTATTAAGGCCTGAAGACTTTTGAGGCCTTTACATTTATGGAGTTTGCTGTCTCTGATGCTCCCCTCCCTCTTTGGTGCCAGTCAGTTACGGCGGTGAAGTCCGTCTCCCCTGCATGAGCCCCTGTACCAGAGGAGACAGCAGAGAAAGGTCATCATCATCACAAAGGAGTTCATGTTGATGTTTCCTCATATTTTTAATTTGTTATTCACTAAATTCTCTGAACCTTGCAGTTCAGTCAGAGGTTCATACTGATATCCTGTTTTATCGGTGTCTGGATCGGTGTCCTCCGCAGTAACCTGATTTGTAAGGTAAATTTGTCAGACAAGAGTCAGAGCACAAAGCTGACAAAAGACAGTTGACAGGTTTGGTAACCTGATACGGCGTCTGTCTGGCGGTTATCTGGCAGTGAGGAGGTTTTACCTACATGTGTGTGCAGTTGATCAGTTGAAGAGATATTTCTAGATTATCACTGAAATTTCGGGCAAACCACCACAGCACATTAGCCGTCTTTGCTTCACCCTCATACCTGAAGAGGACAATTTTGTCCCCTTGATGGTACTGCTTTCATAATTTTGAAGTGGTTATGCTTTTCCTCAAAATATTTAGTACAGCTGTGCACTTTTTCACAAATGTTCATATTTTAAACACAAATCCTCTATCACACGTCTTCACTGTGCAGCTAATAATTGTGACACAGAGGGGACATTTTTGTCCTCTTCTAAAATGCTTTAAAAATACAATAAGTTAACATTTTTTCAGCTTCTATCTTCATTAATCTTCTTAATCCACTTCAGTTCTGATCATAACTACCATATATTCCATTATTTTCACAGTTTTAACACAGATTTTTCTTCTTCTCATTTTATTTTTGCTTGAGATGAATGAAATAAAATCCCATTTTCAATTGCATTCAGTATTATTATTCATTTATACTTTTGTCCTGCTCTAAAAAAATTATTTAAAAAAACTATATAATCTGATAAATGTTCAGAAGTGCCCCTTCTTTATATAAATTTTATTTTAAAGAAGTTAACCAACACAAACGTTTTTTTGTATTTGGAGGGAAAATAGATCTTTAAAGGCCTCTGGCAGAAAGTTTATAAATCTACAGGGCTGGGAAATAAACTAAGTTTTTATCACAATGACAATAACTGCTTCACATGATTTTCAAACAAGATAATAGAGATTACAGAGCTTAAAAATCATACTAAATTATTTTTCTTGGGTATTCCAGTTTTAAAATCATTAAGTTTGTCCCCCCCCCTTTTTTATGTCATTGAGTTTCAAGCATTGAAATGTTGGAAGTGTTTATTAAGAATAAAAACACATGATGCACAAATGTGAGATCCGTAAGGAAGTGTGTTTAATCAGGATTTCAATATCAATCAGCGCAATTGTGATTGTAATTTTTGCCATAAGCAAGCAGACCTATAAACCCCTGTCACACGGTTTTAATGAAAACTTAAAATCACTGGCACTGAATGCATATTTAAGTGAACAAAATAAAATATTTTTTGTTGTTATCTCAACTCCCTTTATTAAGTTTTTATGCAAATTTGTGCTAATTTCTTAATTCAAGTTGGCAAAACTTAAAACAATTAGTTTAAGGTCAGGTGAGGTCAGGCTAAGTTCACAGGGTTCATATGAATACAAAAAATCATTGAGTGCCAGACCAATGCAGTGGTGAACAAACATACATGATAAAAAAAAAAACATGCTGCAACTGGTCCGGGTATGAATCCCGTCTGGAATTGTCTTTACTACCTCTGCGAAGGAGGTTATAATGTTTCTGCCTGCATTTGTTTGTTTGTTTGTATGTTAGCAAGATTACACAAAAACTACTGGTCAGATTTTTTCAGGAGATGTTGGTAATGGCAAAATTTAAAAATGTGGTGACCCAGATAACGGCCATTACTGAACGATCGTTTTTGCTCAATAACTGTCTAACTAATAATGATATCAACATGCTAGGTGTGGGTTTTCAGGGACGTAACAGAAATATGTGAGCTACCTGAGTGCTTTCTCAACTCAAATTTTGAGAGAGCAACCGGGTCAAAGTTCTGACCCAAAACTCAAAAATCTAGCATAGACATTTACCTTTAAATGTTGAGTTTTCTGGATCCTTTCTGGATGGATTCTTTTTTTTCCAGTGCAGGCATGGGCCTTTAAAATATTCCAAACATTCGCCCCTTATAACTCACGGAAGTTATTGATCTTTTGCTTTTAAATTTATTATGTAAAGATTAAAAAAATGTGTAATTTTACCCAGCACTTCTGGAAATCATGTCACTTTATTTGATAACAAGCAGGGAAACTGCGGTATTACAGCAGCTGGTTTCAGAGTAAGAAATAACATTTACACTAAAGAAAACTAAGGATTAACAAAATATGATATTCAATATATACCTAAATACCATAAATAAAATAATGAAATAAGGCAATAGGAGCCCACTGTTGATTAACTGATTGAGACACAGGGCGGAGTCAGTCGCAGGGATGAAGTGCAGCTTTTACCATCATTACAGATACATATAACAGACATATTTACATATAACAGAAGCATATGTTTCCTATAAGCTATCTGACCTGATTTAGAGTTATCATTTCCTCTTTGACATTAAAATGGGTGTGTGTGTTGTGTTGGCATGCAACTCGTTTTACTTGTATCCCTAATTGCTGTTGTTCTGCACTGCTCTCCGTCTCTACCTGGATGACAACATAAGGGCCTGAAAAAGCAGTTTGGGCAGCGGCTGACTGGCAGCTGCGTGCATGAGGGTGTTTCCATGCCGATGAGCCGCTGACTGAGAAGTATGCCAACGATGTCAGCAAGTGCACATTAGCGCATCAAAGCTCCCCATCCTGGCACGCAACTACTCCTGCAATGTCATCTGCTAAAGTTCATCAGGATCTAAAATACTGTGCATTACAGTTTCCATGTCCATCAATCAGAGCATTAAACAAAGAGCCAGGCTCTCGACTACAGCAGGCACAGTCCAAATGATCCTCTTGTTACAGTGAACGAAAGGTCATGTTCAAGTGCTGCTCCATAAACACTATTATCATGATATGTGTATAATTGTTGCATCACATTTAACTACAGGAAACCTTTCATAGAACAAACAAGGAATGAAGCTGATGCAGTTCGTTCACGGTTTTTCCACTCATAGACAAGCCTCAGTTGGGTCTTCAGAGAGTATTTATAACTGCAAAAAACAGAATCCAACTGTTTACACCATCAATACTTCCCTCCTGCAGAATCACGTCAAAAGATAAATGTTCTTATGTTGTTTGTTGTGCCTCTTTCACGTGGAAGTCCCTCTTTTATCATGTTATTGGGCACCGTTGTCGTTGCTGTCGTGCACAAACCTACTTTCACCATTTTTATGATTGTTTATGTTTTCATTAAACGGGGAAATGGTTACCTTCCATCTTGGTAAGTGGGCTTTACTGACTTTTGATAATTAAAATTTAAATAAAATAATTTGCAACCAGGACAAAACAATACTTCATACTTCACAAACTCTCTCAAAGACGTGTTGGAAGTGGAGCAAAACATCATTTCTGTCGTCTGTGTAGATTCTCATTCATCCAGGTCATGGTCATTCTGAAGATTCAAAAGCAAGGCAACTGGACTGTGTAGAGTTTGTTGGGAAGACGTTTCACTTCTCATCCAAGAAGCTTCTTCAGTTCCAAATGGCTGGTGCTGGAAGCAGATATTTATCTTGCTAGAGGAAAAACAACAACAAAGGAAGGGAGGAGTTGGAGAACGACCCATAGAAACTTATCCCAGGGTGATGTAACCCCTGAGAGTCGTTACCCTGAATGGGTCATTAACTCCCCCTGTCATGTGAGGTGTTATGGTCACATGTGCCCAGGTGTGAGTGTTTGGAGAGCTTTCTGGGGAGAGAGCTTAGCACTGCATTATATGTAGGTGAGAGATTGTGTCTGAGTCCACCACCTCTGTTAAGAGAAGGCTTCTCCAGTCTGGTGAAGATGGCTTCTTTAACTCCTCTTTCAAACCATCTATCTTCTCTCGCCAACACCTGTACATTGCTGTCCTCAAAAGAGTGTCCCGTGTCCTTTAAGTGAAGGTGGACTGCTGAGTCCTGACCTGAGGAAGTGGCTCTCCTGTGTTGAGCCATACGCTTGTGAAGCAGTTGTTTAGTTTCCCCAATGTACAGGTCTGAGCATTCCTCACTGCACTGGACTGCATACACCACATTGCTCTGTTTATGTCTTGGTGTTTTGTCCTTGGGATGGACCAACTTCTGCCTTAATGTGTTTCCAGGCTTGAAGTGAACAGGAATGTGGTGTTTGCCAAAAATTCTCTTGAGTTTTTCAGATAAACCTGCAACATACGGAATCACAATGTTCTTACGTCTCTCTTCCCTTTCATGCTCCTTCTCCTTTCTTTTCTTGTTCTTCAAAAAGGCCCACTTAGGGTATCCACAGGTTTTCAGGGCTTCTCTAATGTGTTTCTGTTCCTTTTCCTTTCCTTCCTTACTTGTAGGGACACTCTCGGCCCGGTGGTTGAGGGTTCTGATAACACCCATCTTGTGCTGAAGCGGATGGTGCGAATCAAAGAGTAAATATTGATCCGTGTGTGTGGGTTTCCGGTACACTTCAACGTTGAGACCCCCATCTGTCTCCAAGTGTACTGCACAATCCAAAAAGGCCAAAACGTTGTCCTTAACATCTTCACGCGTGAACTTAATGTTGTTGTCCACTGTGTTGATGTGGTCTGTGAAAGCCTCTACTTCATGTGTCTGGATTTTGACCCAGGTGTCATCCACATACCTAAACCAGTGGCTTGGTGCTGCTCCATGGAATGAAGCTAGGGCCTTTCTCTCCACCTCTTCCATGTACAGGTTAGCTACTATGGGAGATACAGGAGAGCCCATGGCTCATCCATGTTTCTGCCTGTAGTAGTGGTCCCTGAACTGGAAGTAGGTGGTACTCAGGCAGAGGTCCAGTAAGGAGCAAATGTGGTCAGGGGTGAGGTTGGTTCTGACCTCCAGTGTACTGTCCTGTAAGAGATGTTTTCTCACCCCTGACCACATTTGCTCCTTACTGGACCTCTGCCTGAGTACCACCTACTCAGGCAGAGTAGGTGGTACTCCTCCCTTCCTTTGTTGTTGTTTTTCCTCTAGCAAGATAAATATCTGCTTCCAGCACCAGCCATTTGGAACTGAAGAAGCTTCTTGGATGAGAAGTGAAACGTCTTCCCAACAAACTCTACACAGTCCAGTTGCCTTGCTTTTGAATCTTCAGAATCATTTCTGTCATGATCATGTCCCTGCCTTAGTTAAGTTAGTTAGTTTTAGTTAGTTTTGTTTTCATGTTTTATGTTTTGTCTCATGCTTCCCGTTTATTATGAAAATTCACCTGTCTCTCCTTGTCTTCATAGGTTTTGCTTCCTGTCTGGTGTTGTCACACCTCTTCCCCAGCTCAATCAATCAATCTAGCTTTGACATAAACACCAACAAGTAAAAACAGAGTGGGCATTTTCTTTAAAGGAGTATAGAGAATTTCTTAGTGAACTGAGAGTTTAGTAAAAGATGTCGTGACCTTTTATTTGAATGACCTGATCAAACTGGCCCTCATAGTTTTGGCAATGGTGTATTAAGCGCTTGCTTTAAGGTCCCCAGCAATTTTTTTTAGTCCTTATAAGCAGTCCATTTGCGGACATCTGCATCAACACACAACACTTAGACAGACTTTCAGCTTTGGAAACGAGGAAGTGCTAAATATTAACTCAGTTCCGCGTTTTTGGACTCATGCCTGCACCACTGAATTTCACCCTAACCTCAGAGCCATTCCAGCTAAGGGTGAGGGCACAGCCTCTCAAAAAACAGCCTTTTTCCTCCATTTAATTAAAGTGCTGCCAACTGACTGCTCAAGGTCGTATTTCATAGGATAGTTTCTTGTTTTTGGCATGTTCTCATTCACAGGAATTAACTCCTCAACTTGTTTATTCAGGTTAACAGGTCTAAAGTTTACTGAGAATGTGAGCCATCTGAGAGGGAACAGAGATGAGTGAAACGTGAGGTCGGTTCAGGTGAGATGCGGCACCCTCGTGTCATACGTAGAGGGATGCCGCATGATATGGCGCCATCATGATGCCACGTGTTTGGCACTGACAACAAGACAGTTCTGACATCGGCTGAGGAAATGTTTAATCCAATTAAAACAAGGACACACATGTTGTATTGACATTTTTAGCCTTAATTGCTGACTAATGATCTGTTCAAGAGCCCATATTATGCTTTTTCAAGTGGGTTAGAGAGGGCAGGGGAAGGACACTCTGCAAATGGGCTTCGGGCAGTAATGACTGATCAAACCCGGGCCAGCTGAAGTATGCACACATGGACAACATTGTTGGTACTGCTCTGTTAAAGAAAGAAAAACCCACAATGGTCACTGAAATAACTTGAAACTGACAAAAGTTACAATAAATAAAAATTACTGAAAATCAACAAATGAAAATCAGACATTGCTTTTGAATTGTGTTTCAACAGAATCATTTTAAAGGTAGGGTCTGCAGAATTTCCTTAAAAATAAAATATCAACTTTTTCATGTATGTACAACTGTAGTCACAGGAACATCAAGCTGCTTGGAGATGGTCTTATAGCCTTTACCTTTGACATGCTTGTCTATAATTTTCTTTCTAATCTCCTGAGACAACTCTCTCCTTAGCTTTCTGTGGTCCATGTTCAGTGTGGTACACATCATGATACCAAACAGCACAGTGACTACTTTTCACCCTTTAAATAGGCAGATTGACTGATTACAAGCTTGAAGACACCTGTGATGCTGATTACAGGACACACCTTAGTTTAACATGTTCCTATGGTCAAATCATCTTCAGTCTTTCCTATGGGTACCATCATTTTTGTCCAGTCCAATTTCATTATTTTGTTTTTTAAAAAGATTCTGTTGAACCACAATTCAAAAGCAATGTCTGATTTTCATAAGTTAATTTTCATCACATTTTATTTATTATTATTTTTGTCAGTTTCAAGTTATTTCAGTGACCATTGTGGGTTTTTCTCTCTTTAACTGAAGGGTACCAACATATTTGTCCATGTGTGTATATGGGACATGCCTGGGTGCTTACCAATCCACCAAATCAACACCACAGTGAGAGAGTACTTTTATAAACAACAAAAGAAGTATGTTACATCAGGACTTCTCCCTCGCTCCCTGTTTTCAGTGCCTGAAGTGTCTTGTCGCCCCTCCCCACTAAATAGACCTACCAGTGTGACGTCCAACCACCGTTTTAACAGTGAGACTTTCATTTGGAAGCATTCTTAATTGCAAATGGCCTGCAAAAATGAACAGCTCACTTGCAACTGCGAATCAGTTCTCAATGTTCACTTAAAAGAACTGTCCAAAAGACTCGACTCTTTCACGAACTTCACGTCTGTAGGCAAACCACCACAGAAGTAGGTCAACAAAACAAAGCATCTGTTTATGAGTAGTACAAGATAATACAATGATAGTAGAAGATAACGTAACATAACGGGGAAAAAAAGTCACAACAAACACACAGGACCATTTAGAGTTGCTGAAGAGTTTATCTGATGACTGTAGGCAGAGGCAGGCTAACACTACCCATTGACTCCCAGTGTTTGAGCGAAGCTAATTAGCAGTGGACGATCTCTGCATGTTTCTTTCCTGTTATTGCACGCGCAGTTGAAAAAATGGTGTTTATCTGCTTGTCATGGACTCTGGAGTGAGGCAAGACATGAAGACAAAAAAAACGTATCCCTTTTAAAGGATTTGTTTAGGTTTTTTGAAATGGGGTCTCTCGAGGGCCTGCAGCACAGGCAAATATTACTGTCAGTAAAGCAACTGGCCAGCTCTGCCCCTGTGGGGAGATAGCCAGCCACTAGAGCTACCACGCAATCTGGTACTGTTGGCTCACATTTACTAGTGTTTCTGCTGTTGGATACAGAGAAACAGTACCCAAAGACTGACCTGTGCCGTCCCACTTTTTGGCTCCTCTCTGAAAGGCTGCCGAGCAAACCAAACTGACCCTAAAAAGTGGAGCTAAAAGCACTACAGTCTGTTAATTGCTCACAAAAACTGTTCATTCTTTTGCAAACGGCAGTGAAAACAAAAATACATACCCTGCCATGCTTAAATAACTCGTGTGTTTAGAGTGATTTGTTCTCTGCTGTTGCCTTAAAGAAGGTCTGCATGCTCCACAGAGTACTGGAGCACCAGAAGTCACCCATTGCTGCGCTTTGTTTACAATCGCACTCTTCTACAGACCGCTGCGTCGTGCTGCTGTATGTATATATTATAGCATTTCATGTTTCCTCACCAAAGCCCCTTGCGCTATTTTGTGATGAGACATATACGTAGGCTATGCATCCTTCCGCCAATGGAGTGCAGCTTTCCTTTCATCAACCGTTCAGGTCAGAGTGCTACAGCTTAAAAGATTTTCAAAGTTCAAATTAAGTCGACTCTCATCCATGAATGGGTTGTTTAGATTTTGGATATCAAATGTCATGGTCTTGGATCCCAAACTTTATCCCCAATAAGATTCCCTCAAACCAAAACAACTGTCTGTTGACTATGAACCTTGGAGAGGCATAAAACCACCAGTCAGCAGTTCTAGTTTAGCACGTACAGCTGATGTCGAATTCAGAATGAGAGCACTACTGTCCAAAATACAATTAACCCCAAAATACAATGCATTAATTATTAAATCACAAAATAATATTTTTTAAATGTTTGTTTTTATTTTCAAACAAGTTAAAAATCATGGCCATTTTTTAATATGTCATATTTCAAGGGAGTTCTGTATCTGTCCACTACAATGGACACCATGCATCAGCAGTATAAATCGTAATTTAATGGGACTTAATATACGTCCGCAAACACACGTCATTTAAAAACATGTATTATGAGTCAATGATATGAAAAAGACACAAGGGAAAACTATTATGTGACACTGCCACTCCCTTCTGGAATTTTCTCAGTCACCCTGTAGCTCTTCCCTGCAGTCTCTCTCAGAGAAAACAAGATAATTTAGAGGAATAAGCTATTACATCAATTGAAATTACACTGTATTAAAGGAAGTTTATAACAAATACACAAACATGCACTGTCCCCCTGCACACCCAGAGGCTTTCCTGTCCTCACATGGGTCTCTGCTTTTATTATTACTGTTTGATTTAAACAATTTACTTGTAAATTACACCAAAATCTTTAATTAATTAAACGTCCACCGGAGTGGACAGATGAATTTTTGGTCACAGAAAAAAAAATATCTACGAGAAAAGTATTTGTTAAATCTGCATAAAGTGCTCCTAACATCTTATTAAATTAGAATATATATATATATTTTTTTACCTGTCTGATTCTTTGAATATAGAAGGATTTAACACTTATTCCTGAAAGGCCTGGTGCATTTCCTTCATTGTCTGCCATTCTGGATTTATGATGTTGTCAAGATGGCAAAAAGACACAAAGATGATGTTATGAAGCTTGAAATAATGGTTTGGGAGTTCACCTGATAGTTGGGACATGGTGCTGCACCTTAATGGTATAAAATGTCTTCCGAATATCAGACCACTGTAGTGACACCATGCACAAAAGGCTTAAACTCCTCAGTTTTAACATTGGCTTTTTTGATTGCGTGCTCTGTTAAATCAAATATTTTGTCTGATGTTTTCTAATGTTAAAGTTCAGGTTACCATGAATCAGATTGAAGACTTTTTTTCTCCAGAGGCAGATAAGTCCTGTTTACCTCCACAAAATGTTATCTGGGTCTATTTAAAACCATCACACCTCTAATTATCTACCCAAACAAATGTTGGTCATCAGGAATTCAAACAAGGAAGTAAGAGTGAGAAAAAGTCTGATTGGTCCTCTGGGTGAATGGATAATGTGATTTAAGGGAATTGTTAAGTCCCTGGAATGTTTAAGAGGTGTCAAACTGGAAAAGTGACTCAGCTGGCATGTGTTTGAGCTGTTTGAGGAAGCAGCTGAGCTCACAGTATTATAGAAAGTGTCAAAGACTTACACACGACTTTTGAATCATGCAACCTGAGCTGATAATCATTTTTGATGCTGCTACTGTTTGCTTCATATTATATATGAGGAAATGTATCAGAGGATGAAGAAAAATCATTAAACATGACTGAAAAATTCAACTTCTCAAGTCAGAGCTGGTGAACATGAATAAAGCAGAAGCCCAATTCATACTGCCATTTCAAGGCCTGATACTCACCCCTCTGACACCTCGACTGTAAACATCATGGAGGCAAAGTGTGGGAAACAAGTCGTTCTCCTCTTTGCTCCATCTCCAGAGGTAGTAACAGAGGGGTGATATTGGGGAGAGGGAGGCACAGTGAGCGTCTCTGACTTTGTGTGTTTATGTGAGGGCACGTGCCATGTCAAGTCATAGTGAAGTGTGAATTGACAGATATCACAGCTTTGAAGAACTAATGTGAATGTCTCTGAATGTAATAAAGCGGGACCTCGTTGCTGTACTTGTGCGTAAAGCCCCCCATTTGCTCCAAACGGACCCAAAATGGTATCGTTCATTAGTGCTTCGTTTGTGCCATAAAAACTTTCATTTGTGCTGCTACAGTTTTGTAGATATTACACAGTTTAATTTCTGTTGATGACGTCACCACTAGAAATGCTCTCGTGCTGGTGTTACCCTCTTCATTTGTTTTGGATGCGGTCAAACAAGGTTCGTCTCGTGCTTGTGGAGTTTTTTTCTTTTTTTTTTAAATTTTATCCCAAAGTTTTACTATCCTATATGAGTGCACCTTAGCGGCAAAAAAGGTGCAGGGCATGATCCTTCTTTCAAATGAAGAACAAAACGCTGGCTGTGGAGTATGATCTTTTTATTGGTATGTCAGACATGTTTTTGGTTGACAGGACTGATGAAGCAGGTAATCAAGGAAGATGTATCAAGAAATGATGACCAGGTAAGGCGCCATCACGACTGAGATGCAATCATTGGAATAACAACAATACTAATCCGGTACAAGTGTACTACCTTTTTCAGTGGTTATATTTTATTTAATCTGTTTTTTTTAATGTACTTTACAATTTAATTTCTTTAATCTCTGCTGTCCATACTCCCTTCACTTCCTCATCCTTTCAGTCCTGTTACCTTCTTACATTTTGAGCTACTCTTTTTTTTTTATCTCTACCGTATTTACTCTAATCTTTCCACCTTTCTGTTGTGATGTCGTCATCCATCTATTGATTGTCTTCTTACATTACAGACAGGTAGCTGTGTGACGTTCATTATGTCTACAGTTTCTTAGAAGTAGTTTTCTTTTTTCTTTTATCTCAGACATGTATAGTTTTCACGTACCTTGACATGTTTTGGCGGAAACTTCCGCCTTCCTGTCAAGGTACGTGAAAAGTATACATATCTGAGATAAAAGAAAAAAGAAAACTATTATAGATATGTCTTTATTATACTTTACTGACCCTCTGTGTTTGCAGTTTGTTTGTCCCTTCTTGCCTGACTCCTTCTGAAATATTTATTAATTTAACATGATTGTTTACGTTCATTTTATTGTTTCCTGAGTTCTGCCTTGTGTTGTCTGTTAAAGAACTTTTGTAACGTGTATTTGTAAAGGTGCTATGTCAATTTCATGTGTCTCACGTGGATGTATTTCTAAAGGAAACTTAAGAAAGCATGCCCGCAGCAAATTTTTTGGCAACTTTTACAAAGGCATTCTGGCAGGCATCCTGACTGGAAACATCACAATCTGGCATTGGATGTGCACGGCCCAGGACAGGAAGACTCTGCAAAGAGTGATTAAACTGCCCAAAACATCACTGGTACCCATCTACTGAGCTCCGGTGATATCAGGGAGGTGAGAACGCAGAACCCAGAGGACACTGGAGGACAACAGCCACCCCAGCCACAGCCTGTTCACCCTGCTGCCATCAGGCAAAAGGTACAGAACAATCCGCTGTACCACCAGATTGCAAAACAGCTTCTTCCCTCAGGCTGTGAGATTGCTCAATGCACCATCTGCACATTTCTGTGTCTAATGGTTGTGTTTTTGTTTTGTTTCTGAGCCACAATTTAATTTCATTGTAAAAGCTGTTGCACAATGACAGAAATAAATTTCCTTGTATCCTTGTAAATAGTCGTTATTCTTCCATCATCTTTATCACTTCTCCCTTTCATGGTCACAGGGCTGGAACCTATCCCAGCTGACGTTGGGTAAGAGGTGGGGTACATCCTGAACCGGTCACCAGCCAATCACAAGGCCACATAGAGAGACAGACAACCATGCTTACACTCGCACCTAAGGGCAATTTGGAGTCACCAATCAACCTAATGAGCATGTTATTGGTCTGTAGGATTAAGTGCCCAGAGAGGGCCCACGCATGCACGGGGAGAACATGCAAACTCCACACAGAAAGGCCCTGACTGACACAGGGATCGAACCTGTGAGGCACATGCCCTTCCTCCTGCACCACCAAGCTGCCCTAGTTTATTGTTTTTATTACCTCCTCCAAGGAGGTTATGTTTCTGCCAGTGTATGTTTGTTTGTCTATTTGTTAGCAAGATTACATAAAAATTACTGGACAGATTTTGTTGAAATTTTCAGGAGATGTTAGAAATGGCAAAACTTAAAATTGATTACATTTTGGTGGTGATCCAGATAACCACCATTAGCAAATAATCATTTTTGCTCAATAACTGTCGAACTAATAATGCTATCAACATGATTCTGAGTGTTAAGTGTGGGTTTTGGGGGTAATTTTATCATGGAACTATTGCCTATAGATGTAACAACAATATGTGAGCTACCTCAGCAGAGGTTTACACTTTCCAAGTGCTTTCTAGTTGTTAGAATAGAATAGAATAGAATTCTTTATTGTCATTCAAAAGAAAAAATTCGTTGCAAATGGCTCAGATAGCAACACTTAAGGCACAAGTATTTTAAATTAGATAAATAATTAAAAACAAGGCATTAAAACGGGTGATGTAAAAAACAGACGGTAAGCATGTGATAAAAGTGTGAAACTAAAACAGTGACCAAAGAAAGGGTGGGAGTGCTTACAGCAGGAATAAGTGCAAATTGATTATTGCACTGAGATATTCCTGAGGTTATTTCCAGAATACACCTGGATTATTGCACTGAGATATTCCTGAAATTACTGCAGAATACCACTGGACTATTGCTGTCACAAGGCTCAAGAATTAGGGTTAACATGCCAAGGGAAACAACCGCCAACTGAGGTGAGACGGCTCTGTGACAGGCATTGATGAGACATGAAATGCTCCACATTCACCCAACAAAACAAGGCCAACAACAAACTACTAGGTCCTGTTTATTTAGGATGGCGGATTATTTTCCTTTGTCTTACTTTTGATAACCTAGTTATGTAAATTGGGTGACTTAGGGTTTGTCAGCCTGGATCTGTCAAGAGACAGAAAAAAGGCAGGTGTTCTGCCAAAACATGACAGCTAAGCATGAATATGTGGATGTGGATTAATGGACTTGAGCTTCTCTGGTCTTTCTGATTCACAAGTCACACCTTCACATTCAGTCACTGATGAAGGAAGTTTCTGCGTCTGTTAGATGTCGTACATGACGACAGGGATGAAGCATCTTGCCCGAGGACACATCAGCATGTGAAGCCAGAGCTGGGCTCAAACTTTCAACCTTTTGATTGACGGTGGAGCAGCATTACAAACTGAGCCAGCAGCAATTAAAATGTAGAAGAGGTCAAGTCTTGACTTAACTCAGCTTCATACAATCATTTTTGAGGTCTGTTAGAGGATATTGTAGGGCTGGCTCAGGCCTGGACCAGCTCACAGTTAAGATGCAACAGGTTTAGAGTACCGGGGAGTTTGGCACGCTGAGCTACCCCCTCTCTATCTCTTTTACACTCTCTCTCCATCCTCTCTCAATAGATCTCTTTGCCCCTCTTTGTTACTTCCTCTAAGGAGGTTCAGTTTTTGCCTTTGTCTGTTTGTATGTTAGCAAGATTAAGCAAATACTACTGGACAGATTTTGCTGAAATTTTCAGGAGATGTTGGTAATGGCCCCACTTAAACATGATTAGATTTTGGTGGTGATCCAGATAACCACCATTAGCAAACAATCATTTTTGCTCAATAACCATCTAACTTATAATGCTATCAACATGATTCTGAGTGTTAAGTGTGGGTTTTGGGGGTAATTTTATCATGGAACTATTGCCTATAGATGTAACAACAATATGTGAGCTACCTCAGCAGAGGTTTACACTTTCCAAGTGCTTTCTAGTTGTTAGAATAGAATAGAATAGAATTCTTTATTGTCATTCAAAAGAAAAAATTCGTTGCAAATGGCTCAGATAGCAACACTTAAGGCACAAGTATTTTAAATTAGATAAATAATTAAAAACAAGGCATTAAAACGGGTGATGTAAAAAACAGACGGTAAGCATGTGATAAAAGTGTGAAACTAAAACAGTGACCAAAGAAAGGGTGGGAGTGCTTACAGCAGGAATAAGTGCAAATTGATTATTGCACTGAGATATTCCTGAGGTTATTTCCAGAATACACCTGGATTATTGCACTGAGATATTCCTGAAATTACTGCAGAATACCACTGGACTATTGCTGTCACAAGGCTCAAGAATTAGGGTTAACATGCCAAGGGAAACAACCGCCAACTGAGGTGAGACGGCTCTGTGACAGGCATTGATGAGACATGAAATGCTCCACATTCACCCAACAAAACAAGGCCAACAACAAACTACTAGGTCCTGTTTATTTAGGATGGCGGATTATTTTCCTTTGTCTTACTTTTGATAACCTAGTTATGTAAATTGGGTGACTTAGGGTTTGTCAGCCTGGATCTGTCAAGAGACAGAAAAAAGGCAGGTGTTCTGCCAAAACATGACAGCTAAGCATGAATATGTGGATGTGGATTAATGGACTTGAGCTTCTCTGGTCTTTCTGATTCACAAGTCACACCTTCACATTCACTCACTGATGAAGGAAGTTTCTGCGTCTGTTAGATGTCGTACATGACGACAGGGATGAAGCATCTTGCCCGAGGACACATCAGCATGTGAAGCCAGAGCTGGGCTCAAACTTTCAACCTTTTGATTGACGGTGGAGCAGCATTACAAACTGAGCCAGCAGCAATTAAAATGTAGAAGAGGTCAAGTCTTGACTTAACTCAGCTTCATACAATCATTTTTGAGGTCTGTTAGAGGATATTGTAGGGCTGGCTCAGGCCTGGACCAGCTCACAGTTAAGATGCAACAGGTTTAGAGTACCGGGGAGTTTGGCACGCTGAGCTACCCCCTCTCTATCTCTTTTACACTCTCTCTCCATCCTCTCTCAATAGATCTCTTTGCCCCTCTTTGTTACTTCCTCTAAGGAGGTTCAGTTTTTGCCTTTGTCTGTTTGTATGTTAGCAAGATTAAGCAAATACTACTGGACAGATTTTGCTGAAATTTTCAGGAGATGTTGGTAATGGCCCCACTTAAACATGATTAGATTTTGGTGGTGATCCAGATAACCACCATTAGCAAACAATCATTTTTGCTCAATAACCATCTAACTTATAATGATATCAACATGATTCTGAGTGTTAAGTGTGGGTTTTGGGGGTAATTTTATCATGGAACTATTGCCTATAGATGTAACAACAATATGTGAGCTACCTCAGCAGAGGTTTACACTTTCCAAGTGCTTTCTAGTTGTTAGAATAGAATAGAATAGAATTCTTTATTGTCATTCAAAAGAAAAAATTCGTTGCAAATGGCTCAGATAGCAACACTTAAGGCACAAGTATTTTAAATTAGATAAATAATTAAAAACAAGGCATTAAAACGGGTGATGTAAAAAACAGACGGTAAGCATGTGATAAAAGTGTGAAACTAAAACAGTGACCAAAGAAAGGGTGGGAGTGCTTACAGCAGGAATAAGAGCAAATTGATTATTGCACTGAGATATTCCTGAGGTTATTTCCAGAATACACCTGGGTTATTGCACTGAGATATTCCTGAAATTACTGCAGAATACCACTGGACTATTGCTGTCACAAGGCTCAAGAATTAGGGTTAACATGCCAAGGGAAACAACCGCCAACTGAGGTGAGACGGCTCTGTGACAGGCATTGATGAGACATGAAATGCTCCACATTCACCCAACAAAACAAGGCCAACAACAAACTACTAGGTCCTGTTTATTTAGGATGGCGGATTATTTTCCTTTGTCTTACTTTTGATAACCTAGTTATGTAAATTGGGTGACTTAGGGTTTGTCAGCCTGGATCTGTCAAGAGACAGAAAAAAGGCAGGTGTTCTGCCAAAACATGACAGCTAAGCATGAATATGTGGATGTGGATTAATGGACTTGAGCTTCTCTGGTCTTTCTGATTCACAAGTCACACCTTCACATTCACTCACTGATGAAGGAAGTTTCTGCGTCTGTTAGATGTCGTACATGACGACAGGGATGAAGCATCTTGCCCGAGGACACATCAGCATGTGAAGCCAGAGCTGGGCTCAAACTTTCAACCTTTTGATTGACGGTGGAGCAGCATTACAAACTGAGCCAGCAGCAATTAAAATGTAGAAGAGGTCAAGTCTTGACTTAACTCAGCTTCATACAATCATTTTTGAGGTCTGTTAGAGGATATTGTAGGGCTGGCTCAGGCCTGGACCAGCTCACAGTTAAGATGCAACAGGTTTAGAGTACCGGGGAGTTTGGCACGCTGAGCTACCCCCTCTCTATCTCTTTTACACTCTCTCTCCATCCTCTCTCAATAGATCTCTTTGCCCCTCTTTGTTACTTCCTCTAAGGAGGTTCAGTTTTTGCCTTTGTCTGTTTGTATGTTAGCAAGATTAAGCAAATACTACTGGACAGATTTTGCTGAAATTTTCAGGAGATGTTGGTAATGGCCCAACTTAAACATGATTAGATTTTGGTGGTGATCCAGATAACCACCATTAGCAAACAATCATTTTTGCTCAATAACTGTCTAACTTATAATGATATCAACATGATTCTGAGTGCTAGGTGTGGTTTTCAGGGTCATGAATCATATTATGATGGTAACTTTATCATGGAACTATTGCTTATAGATGTAACAGCAATATATTTCTTTAGCCCCATCCATTATCATTACAGTCCCTGATATTAACTTCAGAGAGATCAGCTAAATTAAATACATGGTAGTTCCTGCAGACAGCACACATATTTAGATTTGTTAACACAGTCAGCCCTCTTCTCAGTGCAATTATGCAAGAGCCCTGCAACAAAGCTCTGCTGCCATCATGCAACAGGATGTTCAGTGATACCCCAAGGACGTGATTTTTGTGTCAGATAAGGCTTAAGGACTTTTAACCGATGTTGAAACAGTGAGAGAGCCACACGTAAAGACAGATAATGTCAGATTTATACGTTTGTTCCTGTAGTGTGTGTTGATCCACAAAGAGAGACACAGGACACCACAAACCAACTGATTCATTTACCAAGAAGGCAGAGCCTTCACACACACATGACTTAAATGTAAGCAAACATGGTGGACAATGTCAGGAGGTTAAATGCAGCTGGCGGTTAGCTTCTTATATCATCTTTGGTGGTTGTGATTTCAGCATCTCTCCTCATCAGTTTGTTATATATAATTTACAGGTTGCTCTGTTTAGACACTCATGCTTTGTAAACAAACAACAAGTTGGGCCTCCATTTTGATGTTCATCTAACTTTAAGCTTCCCCTTTTCTCTCTTTGCCATGACTACATTTGCTTCCTGCTCAAGCCAGCTTGCTCCGTGATTGGCTTTGCTCTGGTCCATGTGACAAAACACAGAGGATGTGCTCGGCTGTACTCGGTGCTCCACACATATCAGGACTTCTGGTTGTAAATATTAAACATGTTTGACATTTATGAATTCAAGCTGGGTGGCTCCAATCCTCTACTGAGAGGACTGAATGACTAGAAACACACCTCACACCACAGGATAATCAGGTACGATCATCTTTAGGACCTCCAGATAATCAGTCTTTTGCTGAGTTTGATCGGAAGCAGGGATCCAAACCAAAAGTCGGCCCATTTGTTGGGTTGCAGCCGGCATGAATGAGGCCAAAGTTTCAGCTGTTTCTAAATGAAGACTTTTTTTAATTACATTTTTAGTTGATAGAAAATATAATTTTTTCAAATTTCATGTTGTTTTATTCCCTTTTTATCAGTGATAAAACCTCATGTAAATTAGTGATGTAGAGCCGTTTACACTTTTCATTGGAGAATGGCCAGAGTTACATAGTGCTCCAACTGAGCAACAGGGTAGAGCCTGTTATTACATTAAATGGTTTTAGTGCATTAAGAGGGTCTTAAATTAGACAGGTAAGTGCATGGTCATTGATTTGTGTTAGTATTTCATGTTCTTCTTAGCTATTTGTTAATTTTGCCCGTTTTTGCCACATGCTAAGTTTGATTATTTTCTTTAAATCAAACCAAGTTTGAGTTTTTATGACACGCACCACATATATCAAGTAAAACAGATTTGAACTGAATGATATTTGGTCTTTTTCAGGTTCGATTTTAGACTTGGTTTTAAGTTTTTGAGTTGGAGACCTTGAAAACCCTCTGCGTATGTGTAGGCGTTTAACATATACAGTCGAAACTGGATGATCGATTAAGCGTGTGTTTGGTGTCCGCCCATGAATGAACCCTGTGGGTGATTTCCACTGTTGTCATTGTTTCTGCCTCTTTTGTCACGATGCTCCGTGGAGGCTGTAAAAGGAAAGTCTGATAGAGCGTGGAGTTTCCTCATTTTTAAACTATCTCCCTCCATCTACAAAGACGACTTCCTCCTGTTAGAAAGCCTGGAATTTATGGCTAACAAACTGCATCTTTGATTTTTCAGCAACATAGTCATGTCCAAAACTGTTTTGGTAAGAGTTTACCTGATGTTAAATACATTCAGAATATTTTTGAAGGCACTTGTGATGTTTTTGTTCACTGGACTGAGCGCCGTCTGTATCAGTGCTAAGAATGTACATTAACCCTTGACCTTACAACAACTTAAACCAGTTACGTAACCACAATGTCTCATGGTTAATGGCTCTGAAATGACACAAAGACAAAAAAAATTCAGGCCAAGAGGCAACAGGAGGGCAGTGAGAGAATAGTTATTTAATCTAATGTGAAAAAAAAAACATTAGTGTTGGATAGTTACCAAGTATTTGGAATGCTTCACCGGAATGCTGATATTTTTCTGAGTAACTGATAAAGTTTGACTCAGTGTTTTGCAAACAGAGAGGAGCGAGTGGCCATACCTGGAATTTTGATTTGCTATTGTCAGTGTGAGCTGTGTAACAACCATTTGTTTAATTACTGTTGTTAAATGTGGGAATTTTAATTTGGTAGAACTTGAAATTGTGATACTGGACTTAATTTTTTTTAATTTTAGTCTCAAAAGAAAATACGTACATGAGTTGCTGTGATAAATATATTGATTTAATCAATTACTTTGAAATTTTTGTGGATACATAATGTTGCAGCCTGCACTTCAATTGTGAGATTCAGTTTAATTTTGTGAGATATTCTGATAAGAGTTGAACATCCTACAACGTCTTGATGCAGTTAAATAAGAGGAAAAACACAGCAGAACTAAGTACGACTCCTTTGGACTATATGTGCAAGCATGAAGTACTTTTATGGTGCATTTCTGAGTAAGTAATATTTTTGTGTACTTTAACAACAGATTACTCAAAATGTACTGTGTTAAAGTACTTCATACTGCTTGCACATCAGGTACAAGTGGATGAAAATGATCTTATTTCATTTATTTGATACAATATTATTACACACTCTGTTCATTTCTGTTAGAAAACAAGGCATCCTAAAGCCAACATTAAGGCAACTCCTGTATTTCACACTTTTGATGGTAAAAAGAAAACAGGAACATGATAAAGTTGACAGCCTGCCTGTCATCCCCCTCTCACTCGGCACAGAGTATTTACCGTAAAGGTTCAAATACATGAGCACTTCAGATTCAGGAGCAGCTGGTTTGACCGCAGTCTCTCGTCTGTCTCTCCCCCCTGCAGGCCTGGAGCACTTCTGTTGTTGTATTTGGTCCTGCTGGGTTTCTGCAGCAGAAATGCAGCAGGATTTTTCCCGTAGTCGTTGTCGACACTGAAACACAAGGCTGGCGTTTTGAGATGTATCCACTTTCTGACCCGTTTTTAAAAGTGTGTGTTTTGGGGCACCTGTAACTCTGTATCTGTGTGGATGGAAGGCCTATCCAATTAAAAACTTGTGCGGATACGCCTGAATTTGCCCCTCAGACAAACACAAAAATGCTATCAAAAGCATCTCATGATATCAGCAAGTTCTCTGAAGACATTCCTGGATCGAATCACCACCAAAATCTGACCACCTCTTCCTTGGTTTATGACCAGGATTTCCAGAACAGAAGACAGAATATTTACTGAACAAACAAAAAAACAAAGAAGCTCTGGCAAAAACATACCCTGCTTGGTGGAGGTAAAACTGAAAATGCTTTTTCTCCAAGGTGTTGGAGTTTCAGACTGAAGGTGTTTTTTCTTGTATCATTTCTGTGGTGAAAATCTAAATCACATCATGGTTCAGTATTTATGTTAACATAGTGACTGATGCATAAGGGCCTCTGATTCAGACCTGGGCCGAATGAGTCTCGAACACAGCATCAGCCCTGAGTCATCAGCGGGGACATTCCCGCTCTGCTTGAGCTATGACAGTAATGTGCGGGTCTGTGAAAACGCCCAGTAGGTGTTGGCATTAAAAACAAACTGACGAATGATTTGTTTAATTAAGATGTTTTGGTTTGGATTGATTTGCTCATGAGAGAAGCTTCTATTCTGATTTACGGAAAACAGTCTGACCTGAGGTATAATTGGAATACCGAGAAACAAACAACAAATCTGAGATCCAGAGCCGGCCCTACCCAATGTGGCGCCCTAGGCAAGATTTTATATGGCACCCCCCACCTACCATTGTCTCCAATTTATAAGATCACGAACATGTCACCCAATTACCTCCTTTTTTAAAAAATATATATTATAAGAAAAAAAACAATTCTTGACAAGTGAGACAATGAGCATGCAATCCACACAGACGAGGAGGAAAAAATAAATATAATAATAATAATAATAATAATAATAATAATAATAAAACAAACAAACAAACCAAAAAAACAACAGCAAATAATCAACTAAAACAAGCAAAGCAGGAACTCATTAACTCTTTAGATATTCTGTTAGAAGGTGTTGGAAAGCTCTGTTTTAACTTGTAGGAGGGGTGTGTGTATTTATGTGTGTACGTGTGTGTGTGTGTGTGGGGTCGGTGTGTGTGTGAGTGAACACAATGGACAGAGAGGTGGGGTCGTGGGCCGAAAGTCCAAGTTGAGATTGAAATGCATAAATATATGAAAAAGCGGGAGGGACACTGCAGGGATGCAACATAGACTGATCTAGGTCAGCTCATGAAAGGAGGCGAACAAAGTGGAGGAGGGAGGAAAGAAAGAAAAAACAAAAAAACAAATCAGTGATAGAAATAAATTGTAATAAATGTTAGAGAATGAAATAAGGAAGAAAAAATAATAATCAAAAATATTAATAATAATAATAAATAAATGAGAAAAAAATAAATAAAAAAAACATGTCTAAAATAAAAAAATGAAAATAATCCCTTTTTTAAAAAGTAATTTATGATTCATCTATCTCCCAATGTCCACAGTCCCTAAAATGTCCTTATCACGACATCAGTTTAAATAACCACACAGTTTGCACACAGTAACTCTATACAAAAAGCTATATTTACACTATGCAATAACTTTAAATAACAATAAATAATAAGCAATAATAGCCTGATAAATTATACGACCATATGCAAAACTATCATTGCACATCATCTGTTGTAATATTAATTGGGCAGTGTTTTACATGTAAATCAGTGTAAGCTCTTACATGTCAAGACTTAATAGTAATCAACCCTCTCAAGACTATTACATGCTGCCAGGTCTTTTCTGCCATATTTTTTTTATCAATAATGTGTCAGGAAATGTCCTTTGGATAAACTTTTTTCACCCTTTTTTAGTGAGAAATAAAAGTAAACAGTTCTGGCAAGTATTTGTCATTATTATGTTATGAATGCTCAAAACAGTGTGTAATTACAAGAAAAGAATAAAAACAGATTAAATTTTTAACAGTATTCTCCTATTTTTCATAATCTCAAACATTTTTGTTTGCCTACAGCATTAACTGTCCATGACACAGCTCATGTCCATGACTTTTTTTACTGATGATACTGATGATAGTCCCCGAAGCAGTTCCTGTCCAGCTGAAGACAGAGCCTAACCTTCCCCTCTTCACACATCCGCTTCCTCCCCAGGCTAAACATGGCAAAAAGAACGGCCAGAAAACTCTCCAGAATCATACTAATGCTATTATTACAATAAATAAAAACAGATTTGAATTTTCAACAGGCTTCTCTTTATAATCAATTGTAAATGAACATGTACAACATCCCTGCCGAGATCATTTAATCACTTACTAAAAAAGAGTTTTGTGTTATTCAAGCCATACAGAAAGTATAAGAACTGAATGTTAAGTATTATTGATCATAAATGACGATGGATTTACAAAAGATGAAGAGAGTGAACAAGATTTCATGTTCAATATCAAAAGCTGGTCAAAATCTGGTTTGAGGGATCGACAGCTTGTATCCAAGGGTGCCTTGACTGCACCGATTGGGAGATGTTAAAGGACTCTTGCACAGACATTGATGAACTCACTGATGTGATTTGTTTTTATGTGACCTTCTGTGAGAGTATGATTGTTCCCACTAAAATGATCAAGATATACCTCAATAACAAACCCTGGATGTCCAAGGAGATCAGAGCTTATTTACAGCGGAAGAAGATGTCCTCTAACCACAGGGGACCTGCTGAACCTGCTGAACTACAAGTAGCTCAAAGAGAGCTGAGAAGGGAAATCTCACGGGCTACAGAAATACAAATCAAAAGTAGAGAGCAAACTAGTAGAGAAGAACCTTTCCACTGCCTGGTCTGGCATGAAGACCATGATAGGTAAAAAAAAAAACAGACAAAGAGCACCTATCTCTTGGATCGTTTTGGGTCAAACTGTGATTTAGCCAGTGCCCTAAATAAATTTTATCTATGATTTGACCAGCTTGATGTCAGTGAGGATGTCAGCAGTTTGAGAGATAATCTGAAAAATGATCAACACTTAAACTAGTCCGCACACCAAGAAAGCTCCCATGCAACTTTATGATTTATTCCCAAGTGGCTCGAAACGTCACTTTGGAATAAATCATAAAGTTGCAAGGGAGCTTTTTTGGTGTGCGGACCATTTTGTACCTTTTCATATAGTTTTTTTGGGATCCAGCACCCTAAATAGGATGTGCGTATCTACTATATCCTTCAACACTTAAACCAGAGCAAGGAAAAATAGAAAAGAGTCTCCTCTCCCTCGAAACAAATAAAAGCCCTGGCCCTGATAAGGTCAGTCGTAAACTAACAGAGTCCTATCTTTTATCACATTTTTAATGTGCCACTGAGACAGCGAAAGATGCCAAGGCTGTGGAAACAAGAAGATTATCTCTGTTCCTAAAGTCAACAGACCTAAACTCTAAATGATTTTAGACCGGTCGCCCTCACCTCTCTCATAATGAAAACATTTGAAAAACTTGTCAAGTCAGAACTTCTGTCGAGGACGGCACATGCACTTGACCCAATGCAGTTTGCATACAGGACCCACAGAGACGTCGACAATGCCATACTTACTCTGCTAAACCTTTTATTTAAACATCTGGAAGGGAACAAAGCCCACGTTAGACTGACTTTATTGATTTCTCTTCTGCTTTTAACACCATCGAACCACACATTCTAGCCACAAGGCTTATTGAGCAATTTCATCTGAGCCATAATCTTGTGGGTTGGATTTTAGATTTTTTAACAGACAGAACACAAAGAGTCAGAGTGATTGGCTCCCTATCTGAATCGCCATGCTCCTCTACTGGCTCACCTCAGGGATGTGTGCTACTTTTTTTCCTCCATAAACATGTGCAAGAGTGTTTATGAAAACAGGCACATTTTAAATTTGCAGATGATGCTGTTATCGTGAGCTTGTTGCACAGTAATGAATCCAGCCATGGCCCAGTCTTGAAGGATTTTATCATTTGGTGTGAACGTTCCTTCTTGGTCCTTAACACGTCCAAAACAAAGGACATGATTATTGATTTCAGAACAAAGACTCTGAAACGTGACCCCACAGTCATCAAGGGTCAATCTGTGAAATGTGTGGAGAGCTACAGATATCTTGGGACTGTCATTGATGCCAAACTGACTTTTAACAAGAACTGTGAATCAGTTTGTAGGAAGGGACATCAGCTTTTGTTTTATCCTCGGAAACTGTCCCATTTTAATATTGACAAAACCATGCTGACCCATCTTTATCGAGCTTTTATTGAGTCTTTTTGTCTTCTTCTCTGGTGTCCTGGTTTGGTAACCTGTCACTACAGGACAAAAATGCACTGCAGCAAATCGTTAAATGGGCTGGGAGGTTAATTGGGGAGCCTCAGCTCACTCTGACGGCCCTCTATTCCTTACAGTGCCTCTCTTGGATGCAGTTTTTGTCTGTAATGTTTCAAAGGGCCAAATAACATTATTCACACCTCCGTTGTAATTCTTTTTGGAAGTGACAGGTAACTATCTCTTCTCTTGTTGAGCTTTGGCTGCTCCTGATTGGAAGCTGTGGTGAAGAAAACATAAAAAAGGGACATCTGATTGGTTCATAAGACTGACAGAAAGTTGTAACTTGCAGTAAGGGTTACACTAGAAGTCTCATAACACCACTGCTACATTTTTATCAAGAAAATGTGTTAAAAAATAATTTGTCACTGAGTTTTTGCTGAGCATTTGCTAATATAATATTTCTGAAATAAAACACAGCACTTCAAGGTGAAATCAAGAACTTTCTGTTGGGGATATATTTAACATGAAGCCATTTTTAATTGCCCAAAGTGTGATCCAAACACAGCTGACCTCAAAAAGATATGATATATGGTTTCAGAGATATAAGTCAACAGTGTGAGTGTGACCACCAAGGGGTGCCGGCCATACCATGAGTTGGGAGGGTTAATCTTTTTTTTTTTTTTTTTTTTTTTTTTTTACATTATTTCATACAGTTATGGTTACAGACAGTCTCTTCACCTCCCTGTGCATTTTTTAAGAGTATTTGCAGAGGGAAGAGAAATAACAATAATAATCTTGTATGAGCAGAATGTATTGTCTTTATCTAAATAACAAATGACATAGACAGCGCTTGAGATAATTGTTTGCAATACCCAAAACACATTTGACCATAGCATTGATTTTTTGCTTCAGTGTAACAGTTTTAATATATGTTTAAAGACTATATTGTATTATATTATTCATTGTGCTCCTGTCCAATATTTCATAATACTCATAGAGCAAAAACCTTTGCCAGGACATTTCTGACATCCTTTGCCGCACTGCAACAACTCAGATCTAGGCAAGTGTGTTTGTCTATATTCAAGTCAAAAAGATCCAAACACTTATTCTAATCCACATTCACTCAACCAGTCCAGATAAATACCTTACTTTAAGGAATAAAAGGCAAAAAATTGGCATTGAATTGCCTGTAATGAAGAGAAAATATCTGCCAATGAAACAACGAAGTTTGACTCAGTGAGAGTCTTAAGTTAAGGCTTGATATCTGCTCAAGTTAAATTTGTCTTGTCTTATTGGCAGATTATTTTACTTATTATTACAAGCAACTCAGGCCTTACTTTTGTTTTTATGTCTTCAAGTAAGAGCTTAATCCAGACATGTAAGGAAATTGTGGATTAGAATAAGTCTAGTGAGATTTTTTGTCTTGAAGTTGGACAAATACTCTCACTTAGATCTGAGGTTTTTTCAGTGCGGGTACTGGTATTACTTATAACATTGATCTTTTGTTTTTGTAAATATCACAACAATATGGTTATTACAATACGTTTTTGCCACATGAGATGAAAATCTAACATCATGATGGCCCCTCAGCGCACCCTGACCCACTTCGAGCCACACGCCTTTGGACACCATGCAGCGCTTTAACTTTATTCTTGATATTTGGATTTAATTCTCAACATTTCAGCTGTATTCACAAAGTGTTTACGACATTTAGGACTTTGATCTTAACATTTCAGATTAATTCTGGACAATTTATTTCAATTCTGGACATTTGAAATTCATGCATAAAATGTCAACTTTTGTCAGGAAACTGTATTTTAGTTTTAAAGTAGGAAATATGGCTTTTTCCACAACTCTCGATTTATGACTTTAATTGATTTTTTACCTCTCAAAAGAAAAAAAACTCCCCGTGACATAAAAATTACATGAATCAAGTTTTGCCTTCATGTTGACAAATATATTCCCAAACCAAACAGAATTTCCCTCTTAAAGTTAAAGTGTGTGTCATAAAATGTTGATTATGTAGTTCAAACGTAGGCAGGTTTGTCTACATAAACACTGAAGGCTGGGGTATTTTCACGGCATATTAACATGAAACTCTAAGATCAATACTTAATCTCATTTAAAATAACAAATACAAGCCTAAACATGTGCTTGTGCATAACCTGACAGAGCAACCATAATGAAAACTGTACATTTTCAGAATTTATATTTTCAAACATTGAAACAAAGTCAAGAAAAAAAACTCTCAATTTTAATTTGCAGATCTTCTGCAGAAAATAATTAGAATTATCGATTTAATTGATATATTACCCAGTCCTAGTTTTAAGCTCAGTATTTAGAACAAAGTCTGACATTTTGAGCTTATTCTTATTATTTTAGCTTATTGTGTTGTTCACATGATTTTAAAAAAACTGACCAGCAAATCCTCTCATACTCTAACCCTCATCATGGGTCAAAAATTAGGCCAATTCTTGTCCATGCGCTGGTTTAAGACTCAGATTAAAGAAGGCTTAAAACTAAAAGCTAATTGCTGTAATCATCTCTGTTGTTCTGCTTTTGTTTCGGTAGCTGCATCAGCAACAACAAACAGTAGCTGGTGTGGAGAATCAATGCAGCTCGACTGGTAAACACATGTAAACTGGTGGTTGAACTGGTCTGATTTGATGAGCAGCCAGAATATTTTGAACAGTGTGTCACTTTGTCACCAGGCCAAGATAACTATAGTAGGTCAAATGTGCAGACAGCCAAAAACCAAATGTATGAAGCAAACACACCCAGAAACATCGAGTCCCTGACGCTTCATTAGGTCCAACGAATAACAGGTTGGAAAATTCTGCCTTCAGAGCTGCTGGAAGTCTGCCCAGCACTGATTCAACAAGGTGCTGGAACATTCCTCAGAGATTTTCCTTCATATCTCTATGAGAACATCACACAGTTGATGCAGATTTGTCGGCTGAACATCTATAACTCTCCTAATTCACCACATCCCAAAGGTGCTCGGACAGTGGGTCCTAAAGTGGGAATCGAGAACTCCATGGTAGTGGGATTATTGAGTTAAGAGATACGCCAACACTTTTAAGCAGATAGACTCCACTCTTTCGACTGTGCGTGCAGTAACAAGAAAGAGACGGGCAGCGCTCACCCAACACTAACTAGCTTAGCTCAAACACTGGGAGTCAATGGGTAGTGTTCGCCTGCCTCTGCCTACAGTCATCAGCAACTCTAAACAGTCCTGTGTGCTTGTTGTGTCTCATTTTTTTTGTTGTGTTACATTATCTATTTTTAGACTAAGATTACCACTTTATGTAATTTTCGAATGAAATACATACTAAACCGCTGGGCGCATGTGCAAACCACCGCGGATGTGCTTGCAAGTAGGTCAACAGAACAAACCACGTCTGTATTTCTTTCAAACATTAAATGAAGTGCTAGTCTTCGTCTTAAAATAGATAAAGCAATATAAGCGGTAAAAACAAAAAAAAAGTCACAACAAGCACACAGGACAAGGAAGTTACAGGCAGAGCTTGCCCACCTCTAATTAGCTCGGCTCAAACACTGGGAGTCAATGGGCAAAACTAAACCGCAGGGCGCCTGCGGATGGTTTAGTTTCTTATGTATTTCTTTCTAAAATTACGTAAAGTGCTTTACTTAGTCTAAAAATAGATAAAACAACATCAAGCAACAAGCACACAGGACCGTTTAGAGTTGCTGAAGAGTTTACCTGATGAGTGTAGGCAGAGGCAGGCTAACACTACCCATTGACTCCCAGTGTTTGAGCTAAGCTAATTAACGGTGGTTGAGCTTTGGCCGTCTCTTCCTTGTTACTGCACGCACAGTTGGGAGAATGGTGTCTATCAGCTTGTCATGGACTCAAGAGTAAGGAAGGCAAAAGAACCGGAAAAAAAAGTTGGTATCCCTGTTAGGATGAGGTAGGGCTATAACATCATCATTTCTGAAGCTATCTGTATTTGTTGTCCCCACGGAAATGCAAGGCTGTTTTTTTCAGATTACACTATTCATCTCCACGTGGACATCCCCTTAGTTTCTATGCTCCTCACCTGTGGCACAAACTCACAGAGAACCGGAGACTGTTCATCTGTGAACTCTTTTAAAGCAGATCTTAAAACGTTTTTATTTACTGCTGCACTCTCATAACTTCAGCTTCTTCTGCATTGGCTTCCCATCAGATCTAGAATAGAATTCAAGATTCTTCTTCCCACCTAAAAAGCTCTCAATGGGCAGGCACCATTTATCTTACAGAGCTTGTAGTGCAGTACAACTCCTCTAAAACTCCCAAAACGCTGGCCTGCTCGTGGTACCATCAGTCTCTAAAGTAGTCTGGGAGGTAGAGCCTTCAGTTATCAGGCTCCTCCTCTCTGGAACCATTTACTGACCCCGGTTCAGGAGGCAGACGCCCTCTCTACCTTTAAGGTTAGACTTAAAACATTCCTCTTTGATAAAGCTTTCAGTTAGGACCAGCTCAAGCTGGTCCAGGGTACTCTTGCACCTTAAATTATACCTTGATTGTTTTTTTTTTTACTGTTCTTTTGCTAATTTCATGTCTCCGCTGCCCTTACTGTCATATTGTCTTTGTTTTTAGCTCTGTACAGATCTATGAATTATGAATGACTGAATACTGCTGTGTCAATAAAGCTGCCTTGCCTTTAAAACCCTTGAAGGGATTTGCATACGTTACATAAGTCTCTAATTTTGGAGGTCCAAGGTCAAAAAGTCAAGGTCACAGAGCCTTCAGGTCATCCTTTGCTGCGATATGATCTTGTGAATGCAGTATCTCACAATACTCAGGGTATCCCCTTAAGCTTTGCAGAACAGGCTCTTCCCTGAGCTGTCTGAGTCACAAATCACTCTTGACACCACTTTAATTTTCTTACCTTTCCGATGGAGTCAGGCTCCAAGCTATCTGTCTTAGCCGTCTGTGAGCAGGAAAACACACAGTGTGCTTTTAAACTTTTAATGCAAAAAATATCTGTGACAGTGTTAACATCAGTTAATCGCTCAGCTCTAGAGCCAGGTAGGACCCCAAAGGGGAAACACAAGAAGAATGGCAGCAAGTTGAGCCAATACCAAACAGCTTAAAAGCATCAAACTAATTCTGACATAACGATGGTTTGAGCAGAGGTGTGCCTGAACTTCAGCAGAACTAACTAAAGCACTGTCTTTATGCTTTAATGCATTGTTTGCTGCCTCTGAATTAATTCTTGCTAACATAACAAGCAGTTACAAATGTCGCTGATAAGGTGTCTCGAGGTTTTAATGTGGTGTAACTTGATTTACATTACAGCATCTTAAGAAAATCCTTGTGCATTAGAGAGGATTCAACCTGTCATCTTCTAAAGGGACTTCATCTACAAACGACTGATTCTGTATGCCTGCTGTTTTCATCAGGGTCTGACATTGATGGATCTTTATTTTCATATACACATGGGCGAGGAACAAAACATCATTGTGTGCTCACAATGAGAACACTTGGAAATAAGCCAAACTTTCAATTATCAGAGCTTCGTCAGAAAAGCTGTCTGACAAGAGGAAATTTACGGCTGCAACAAACCATGTCAGAGTACAAACGCGGCCTTGTTAAAGTTGAAGTTCTAAGTTAAGATGGAGACTCTGCCCTGCCTGTTATTCTGAAGAAACTGGGGGAGATAATTTAGTGTTTTCAGTTAAAACCCAAATCACAGCCAACCTTGATGATAGATACACCCGACCAAGTGCTTATGCAAACTGCTAATGTGCCAGTCACATGGCAGCAACTCAAGGCATTCAGACATGTGGATAAGGTCAAGATGACCTGCTAAAGTTCAAACTGAGCATCAGACCGGAGCAGGAAGGTGATTTAAGTGACCCTGAACGTGGCGTGGTTGCTGGTCTGAGGACGTCAGAAACTGCTGATGTACTTGAAGTTTTACAAACATGCTTTGCAGAATGGCCCCAAAATAAGAAAATATCCAGTGAGTGGAAGTTCCTCAGTAATCTTTTTTATAAATCCTTTCTATAGTATCACTGCTCCATCAGGTCCTGGACAGTAACTTTTTTTCACTGTTTTCAGCTCTGATATTTGTTAATAAGCAAACCTAATATGCAGTGCAATACCCACTCAGATGTGGTCTACTGTCACACAGTGCTGTCATGTTTATATTCATATTGTGAATATTTCTAATGTTGATAGTGTAAATTCCTTGGCCTTATTTATAGTCTCACTTTACATATTGTATTTATTTTTTCCTTCATTAGGAAGTTGATATAGCTTAAAGATTCTGCATGTTGAAACCTGCTTTCTTATTTGTTTTACGCTCATATCTATTTTAATGTCTTTTGATATTCCTACTGCTATACTGTGTATAACAACCAAATTTCTCCTTGGGGATTGATAAAGTATAGCTCATTCTGATTCTAATTTGGGGAAAAAAAGGCTTTTTTGATGCCAGAGATCAGAGGAGAAAGGCCAGTGTGGTTCATGATGATAGAAAGGCATCAGGAACTCAAATAACCCATGTCAGCCAAGGTAAGCACAAGTACTGGATGCACACATGTCAAATCTTGAAGCAGATAGGCTACAGCAGCAGAAAACCACACTAAATGCCACTCCTGTCAGCTAAGAACAGGAAACTCGGGCTCTGATTCTGGATTTCTGCCACATTCAGATGTAGGGTCAGAATTTGTTGTAAACTTCGTGAAAGCATAGGTTCGTCCTGCCATGTATCAACAGCTGGTGATATGATGGTGTGGGGGAGATTTTCTTGGCACACTTTGGGCCCCTTAGTCCCACCCGATCATGGTTTAAATCCCATAGCCTACCTGAGTACTGCTGCTGACCATGTCCATCCCTTTATGACCACAGTGAGCACAGGGGTCCAACCAGGAACAAGCAAGGTGTACCTAATAAAGTGACCAGTGAATGTATGTGCAGGACAGTGAAAACTCAGGAGTAGGTCAAGAAGAAGGACCGGACTGTTTTTGTGACCATGTGATGGGTAGAAATTTTCTGAGCATGAAACTCAGAGAACTTAATACTTTGATGATCAAAATACAAACCATCCCAATTCCACTATTATTAACAAAACCTTTTGGACCTTTAATCATCTGAATATACTTCAGAGAGAAAACATTTCATGTTCAAACTGAAGAACTTCATAGTTTTTTTTGGTCAAATATTCACTTAATTTGAATTGAATGCCTGCAAATGCATTCCAAAAAAGCTGGGGCAGGGGCATGTTTACTACTTACATTGTAAAGTGAACATTTCATCAAGGTTTGAGGAAAATCCAATGTAAGGTTCCTCAGATATTGTGTTTATAAATACTGAAAGGACCTTCAAACACTCCCAATGGGCAACCCAAAAGCATGATGCCTCTGGCCAGTGGCACAGGCAGAAAAAGTGGGCCCTGTGAAAATATATCATTGTGGGGCAACACCAGCACTGTCCAAACTAACTCTGCATAGGTGCTGAAACAGCTCATTATGAAATAATACGATAAAGTTTGATGAGCTATCATTTAGTGTAAAATATCACTTAATGTGGGCGCCAAAGAGGCTGCTTTCCCCAACACAGGTGGCATTGGTGTAGGCCCCGTCTATGTCCTCTATCATCAATGAAACTGGCCACATGTTGAATCTAACTGTAACGTGAGGACTCTTTGGCCCGGGGACATTTTTAAGTATCCCCAATATTTTAGCAGGATGTAGGCATTCTGAATAATGGCTTGTCGAACTTGTTGCAAACACATGCCTCCTGTGTTTGTTTAATTTCTGTATCTTGTCCTGCTGCATGTCTTGGCCAGGACAGTATTGTAAATGAGATTCTTGATCTAAACGAGGCTCTCGGGGTGAAATAAACATTAGATAAATTAAAACTAAAGAAAGTCAAATTAGAAAAGTCTTTGCTAATTTGAACACCTCAATAATTTATTGAGAAGAATTACAATTCTTAAAATGTTTGGAGGGTCCCTGTCTGTCACGGGCCCTCCCTACAGCATCCCATCCTGACTCTTAATGACTCTTAAAAGATTTCCCTGCAGATTTGACTCTATTCATCGATGCTTTATGACCATGTAAAGGCTGACAGGAAGATGAAAGAAGAGGAAGAGTATGATCAAATAAATTCAAGGTTAAACTGAGAACTTATTATTGAGTCACTACCTTTAGAGAGATGTTTTAAGTTACTCGTGTGTTCGCATATAGGGCTGCACAGTATCACTGTGTGAAATCAAAAAATAATGTAATGATTTCAGAACATTTAAACTCTTCATTGAACTGAAAATAGCACCAAGGACTCATATCTAATGTAAGAATGTTATTGTAAAATAATGGACTCATTTTGAATTTAATGCAAGAAACAAGTATGGCTTTCCTTCATCACATTGACAGTACGAGGACACAGCATCAGTCAGGAGGGCGTTCAAGGTCACAGCACTTCACATCTCATCTGCTCTGCTGCCATCTTGTGGATAGTTTAGACATCTTTCTGCTGACTTTACATGAATTAGATAAAATAAAAGAGAGGGCTCAATTCAGATAAACAAAGACTTTCCCAACTTACATAAGGCAAAGCAAAGGACTGAACTGAACTGAATTTAATTAATTTTATTTTACAGGGAAACTGAATTTAATTTGTCTTATTTTACAGGGACAATGCAGTTTAACATGTTTAACAACAGAACAAGAAGCTGATGTGCTGCACACGGAGTTTATAGGGATTACACATTTCAAACTCTTGTCCCTAAATGAGGGTTTTAATGTTGAATTTGAAAATGTAGTATCAGAGATTAAAGAAGTAGAGCACCTCACATATGAAAATACAAAAAAAATACATCAAAACATAAGACAGAAATCTAATTAACCATAAATAAAAACAGCTCTGTATTGATTTTAGCCTGCATTTGACTTTCATTAAAAAGGTTTCAGATCTGTGAGTTTTTATATTTGTTGGTAATTTGATAAAGAGTTTTCAGCCCTGAATGGAGAAAGATTTTTTTTTAAGTTTCCATTCACTGAGCTTCTTGCTGCTGTGTTATTGTCTTTAAACAAGTTTAGCAAGCAATCCAGGGGCAAGATTATTATATTTGAAAACTATTTTGGGGGAACATAAAGAAAGAAATGTTAAATGCTTGGTACATTAAATTTTTCTTAATGTGGCAGGGATGCCAGCTCATGTATTTTTGTCCGTTCATAAAGACATTATGGAACAATCTGTAGACAAAAGGTACATTAATGTTGTATTATTGTTAATCTTTTCCTATATAAATAACCTTGTTTTCATATTTACCATTACTCAGAAAAACTTAAATTTTTCAGGCTTAAATTCACATTTAAAAAATATATAAGTGCTTTTATGGAGGCATTTCCAACACTAGGGGGGAGTTATAGTCAAAAATGTGGATCTCACATTGTTAACTAACCCCTGAAAACTTCCTGGACCCATATATGGATTCAGATCACCACCAAAATTGTACTACTTCTTTCTTGTGCCATGATGAAAAATCCCTGAAAATGCCATCAAAATCCGTTCATAACTTTTCAAGATATCTTCCTTACCGGCAAACAAACAGGCAAATGCTGGCAACAAATAATAAAATATGGTGATTGCTCTTAACTTGCATGAATAGTATAATTTTAAAGACGTGAAACTCACTTTAAAATTCAAAATTAATTGCTGTAAAGAAGGGGTCATCAGCTGCAGTTTTTTTTTGCATGTCAGACGTTGTGGGGCAGGACTTTAAAAAATGTAAAATAGTTTGGCTTTAACTAACAAATGATTAGTTAAATATTTTTAAAAATATTTCCCAAATTTCATGTATTTCTCAGCCTTTACAAATGAGATTAGTCGCTAGCACCAGTACTGCTGCCAGTAAAGATATTTCGGGGTCATCTTTCTGGTGCTGTCATATTTTCTATCACTGATTTTACTCCAACATGTTCCCCTGGCTAAAAAATGACTCAGCAATGACTGTCAGATTAAACATGAGGTCATTCCTGATAGAAATGATTCAGTCACACTTAGGGGGAATTTTGTTCACAATTATGGATTTTTAGTGCCTAAAACACTAAAACCACACCATATCTTTTCCCTCTCATATTTCCTGAATTTAAAGTGAGTTGCAGTAATTGATCTTGAATGTGACAAGAAAGTGACGAAGAATAAAGTAATTTTTCCTTGTTTTGCTTGTTATCGGTTTGTTTACCATAATTGACTTTATTTGTGTTTATCTTGCATGTTCTTTTGTTGTTCCTGTGCATGAAAAGGCTTGTGTTACATTCATTATTGTATGAAAAGTGCTTGACAAATAAAGGCTGATTGATTGATTTTGCTCTTTAAGTGAAAAAGAAGGGCTTGCCTCTTTATTCTACATGTGTCATTGCTGTCTCCCTCTTAACTCCTAATATTAAGGGTTATTTTTGTAAACATGCCGCAGTAATTTAGTAAATCAGAGTAATAGAGGGTATAGACTTTGACTTACATCATTAAACAGATAAGTAGCTTTTAGCGCATGCGCATTGCGTCTGCCGCTGTGATTGGGTTGTTCCATCAGCCTGTACTTCCGGTCCAGCCCTGATGACAGCACTGATGTAAACAGAGGAAAATACTCCGCAGTTTGACGTTTTCTGGCTCTGAAACATCATGAATGCCTCCTTTTTCCTCCTGGCTGTCCTGGCGCTCTCCCTGAGTCCCGGTAAGATCAAGAAATTACCGCTAAAGCGCTTAAATTCTCTTAATTAATGTCGCCTGACTGACGCCATTTACCCTGCTGTCAAATACAGAGGATGAGACTGTAGGAAATAGGACATGTTAATACTCAGACGACATTTTAGAGATGAAATCATAACGTGGGTATATTTTACTGACATAATGTCAACGAATATAATTTATTAATTATATTCTGTCTGTCTGTCCACAGGAGACTCCAGGTTCATCATTGACCCTGCTTCACTCTTACAGCAGAAGTATATGGTAATATTCATTAAAATCTCTAGAGACGAATGTTTAACGGCCATGATGCTGAATCATGTGCCAAATGGTCCACTATACCAAACAGAAGGCTTTCTCTTCTTAATTGTTTAATAACAGACAATTTACATGATTTTATCCATACATTGTTGCTTATGTCATTGGTATATTTGCACAAATGTTGTTTATGTATCCTGTAATGTTCTGACACTGATTACTCTCACAGCTGATGGAATATATGTATATAAATTAGGGGTGCACGATATTGGATTTTTGCAGATATCCGATATTTCTGGTCAAGAGCAAAAGTGAAAGTGAAAATGAAATGGACTTGTTTCTTTCAGTGTTACAGTATACTTTTGTAAGGAACAGATGTAAAGCAAGAAAAACAGCATTTAACTCTTGCAAAACTGAAACCCTTGATTTTTAAATGTACCCATGCTGTGATGATCAATTTTGTACATTTGTGTAATTTGTCAATATTCCAGCCAATTTGTGTGGCCGATATAGCGGCTGTAAATATCTGCAAAATTTCAATATCGGCTGATACCAATACTTAACCATTTAGGCTGATATCAGCTGATACCGATATCAAACCGATAATATCATGCATCCCTACTACTAATATATAGATATTATCTCCACATTTAGTACCTTTACTGTGGATATTGGCTACTCTGAAGTCCTCAGTCAATATAGTCAGTATTAACTTATTTATATATTTGTAATTAACATAGATATGCTGATTATAGTTGCATGTTTTATCATTTTTTCCTTTGGGCTAGCTAATTAGATTGTGATGTGTTCCAGCTGGGTTGGGTCACATATAGAAAATGGTGGCTCACAAACCACTTTGTAAGTCTGAGGAAGAGCTGTACAGCTCGAATAAAAAAAATCCTTGAAGGGAGCTCTTTTTCAGTGTGTGGATCTGTTTGTGCTTTGTCATGTGAGTTTTCTTGGATTCAGCACCCACCTAGGGATGTCTACTTTGTCTTTTTCTGGCATCCCTTTCTGACAGATTTTACCGGTCTGGTGTTTTAATACATCATTTAGTACATTTCTCACATACTACTGTTTATTTGTTTGACTACAAAGAACAAAACATGATAATATATTGTTACAGCCAATACTCTCATGTTTTCCTTGTGTTAAGGATTCAATTGTACAAACCCAAATTCCACTGAAGTTGGGACATTGTGTAATTAAAACAAAATGCAAAGACTTTCAAACCTTTTCAACCTGTATTCAACTAAATACACCACAAAGACAAGATATTTAATAGTCAAACTGATACACATGCTATTTTTTATTGTGCAGTTTTTTGTGAACAGAGTAAATTGTAGTTTCTTTCCTTTCAGTCTGTGGATATCTGCTCAGAATGCAGCCAGATGGTCCAGCTGTCCGCAAACATGATCTCCAGCAGAGACACCAAGGTGAGAGCCGGATTCTAAGAGTGTGTCATAGTTCAGGTAAAAGCTAGGGATGCATGATATTAGATGTTTGCACAAATCCAACATGCTGATATTTCTGAAGTCATTACAGTAGATACCGATATCAATACTGATATTCTTTGGACAAAGGTATGCAGTCTTCATCGTACTAAAACTGACCTTTTTTGTTTTCTATGTTTATTTGCGTTTAAGGTACAAGAAAAACTTTTTTTCCTCAAAAATTAATAATATTGCAGCCCTCATGTAGACATTAAGTGAAACTGAGGTGAAGCTTTATGTAACATCAAGACACTCTTCTGATGTAAAGGATATATATGGACAAATTCTGGCTGATAAATTGGCTGTAAATATCAGCAGTGTTTTTTTTTATATCTGCAGACACTGATAATTTACTTTTTAAGCTTTAATCTGCTGATACTGATTTAAAACCAAAAATGTTGTGCATCCCTAGTGAATACAACACAATTTTTGTTGCACTCATCAAGCTCAGTAAGAAGTATCCAGGGTCAAAGCATAAGTTTCACTGTAACAACAGTAGGGGTGTCACAAACAACCTTTTGATCGACGTATCAACGCAGAGACAGTTAATAATGGTTTAGTATTGTAGAGGCTGCTTCTAAACTGCAGCATCAGTTCTGCTTCTGAGGAAGAATAAATCAAGTATAGGAAGATGAGACCTATGAAATGTATTTATTTTGGTTTACAATGACAATACATTTTTGCTGCAGTTGATCTCAAAAGGCATTTCTAATCAATAAAAGGCATTTATGAATGGTCTGTGGATGATGAAAAATCCAGTGCAATAATTTAATAAAACAATCCAGTTGGATTCTTATTCTTATTCTAAGCTCTTCATCACTTTTCTGTTTTCTCTGTGTACTGTTTAGTTTTGTACTTTAATAACCTATATATTTATTTTCTCTGTTCACCGTTTGTTTATGTATGTTCTATTTTTATACTTTTTGTTTTTAAACACATTTATTTTTAAGTACCTATGCTTTAAACATTGCTATTTGAGCCTTTTGCAATGAAATTCCGTTTACGTGTGCACCTATGGTGTATATTTTGAATGACAATAAAGAATCGATTATATTTATCTGACAGTATTTTTTCATCTAAAATGTAGCCTGGTGCAGTCATATGGAAAGTCAAGGATACTAGTCACTGTGTTATATTGTGATGTATCATGATATTTAATTAAATTGAAATGCCAGCTTAATCATAATCAAAAGACAAGTGAAGCTCTTAACAATAGTGAAAACAAAATAGTATGAAAAGGTGTTTTAGTGTTTAGTTTTAGCTAAAGGATTTACTATCATTTACTCTTTCACTAACCCGTGTTCATTTGCAGGAGACTGTGTATAAAACCTTACACGCTCTGTGCCAGCGCCTCCCCGAAGATCAGAGACCAGAGTGTGAATCCCAGGTGAAGACGTATTTACCAAAAGTCCTGCAGCAAACATCCGGTCACCTGGTGAGTTCAGACTCTGTTCTTAAAACACTAAGAAAGAAAAACTGATCAGCCCCTCAATAATCCTCTTAAATGTGCTTGTGTAGAAACCAGCGCAGACCTGTGCCGTGTTTGGACTTTGTGCTGCTCACAAGGAGGAGGGACAGCAGAAACTTTCCCACCATGACTCAGATAAAGGCACCCCCAGCCCTGTGCTGGACACACAAGTGAGGAAGCAGAAGTGGGTTTTAAGATTGAAGATGAAATGAAAGTTGGCGTCAAATATCTGCTTCTCTCAGCAGGAGCTGTTCACCCCTGTATGCAGCCTGTGCGTGCTTGTTATCAAGAAACTGGAGACCCTGCTGCCTGAAAACATGACCGAGGTGATTCTTTATGACAGATATATGCCTCACTTTTCAGCTCATTGTGGTCACATCACAGCTATAAACATCGCTTCTACAGGGGTGCCTTTCCCTGTTGGCATATGTCAGATTTGCCATATTGATGTATGTATAAGGCTAAATTAATCAAATTATAGAGTTTAGTTCTCACTTGACGAATCTTACTTTGTCTTAATATTTCTCAATTGTTCTGCAGAAACTTGAGTACTGCAAAACAAAAACAGTTCATCTAATCCTATTAAATATGAATGTTGTTGAGTCATTCAGAAAACCTGAAAACGATACGCCAACTTTTTTTTTGTTTTTATGTTTTGCCTCACTCCTGAGTCCATGACAAGCAGATAGACACCATTCTTTCAACCGCTCAGTAACAAGGAAGAGACGGGCAGAGCTTGCCCACTGCTAACTAGCTTAGCTTAAACACTGGAAGTCAATAGGAAGTGTTAGCCTGCCTCTGCCTACAGTCATCAGATAAACTCTTCAGCAACTCTACACAGTCCTGTGTGCTTGTCGTGATTTGTTCTTTATGTGTTATGTTATCTGCTACTATCATCGTATTATCTTCTTCTACTCCTAAACAGAGGCTTTGTTTTGTTTTCCCTGATGGACTAGGGAAAGGTATTGAACAATCTACCTGGTGTCTCAGGTTACAAACATTCGAGGCAATTCATTAGCAAAAATGTAAAAACTGAACAAAACGACCGCATCTCGAGATTTTAACAAGTCCTTCAAAAAATCCACGGACCCACATCCAGATTGGGATCATTACCAAAATCGAATCACCTGTTCTGTGTGTCATGACCAACATTTACTTACATTTCTATCAATATTGGTTGAGAACTTTTATAATTATCTCACAGACAGACAAATGCCATCAAAAACAAAACCTCCTTGGTGGAAGAAGTAAATATGTTGACCTGTCCTAATCTGCAGTTTCAGCCGCGGTGCTCCAGAGTCCAGCCTGAACAGGATATGATGGAACTTCACGGCCCCTCAGAATAAAGAAATTCACTTTAACACAGACAGTACAGCAGGGGCCGCTACACTGCTGCAGTCAATAAGGCAGACGTGCTGATGTACAGCAGCTGACTGCCCTGGAGGCCTCCATGTATCTGTTTATGTTCACCATCTTCATCCTCTGTCCTTCAGGATGCTTTAATGAAGCTGATGGAGGAGGTGTGTGATCTGATACCAGAGAGCTACAAGGACCAGTGCGATGATTTTGTGGACAAATACGGGACGGAGATTGTCGAGTTTCTCATGTCCTCTGCTGCTCCACACACAATCTGCACTCTGCTGCACCTCTGCATGTTCCAGGAGCAAACTCTTCCAGGTCAGTCACTTCAGTAATCTTTACTTTTGTTTGGTTTATTACTTTGACTTAACCTCACACTTCCCCCTCCGTGTTGTCCCAGAGGTTCTCCTCCCCTCTGACTGTGACTCCTGCCGCACTCTGGCTGTTCTGAGCCGACTCCATCTCGGTCCCAACTCCACCCAACCTGAGGTTTCCTCTTTCCTTCAGGCAGTGTGTGTCCAGCACCCAAAGGCCATCCCCAAGGTCTGACCACAACTGAGGCAAATCAACACATCTCAGAAATCTTAGCTTAAAAACAGGCTTTCATAGAAGAAAAAGGACATCATATGCTCTCCGTCATGTCACGTCTCATCACAGTGTACAGCATAAATGAGTACACCCCCTATTAAGAGTAATGTATTACTGAATATTTAAATGAACAAAAGAGCAATTTCCAAAGTTTTGACAAAGCTGAGTTTAACATAACATTTTTTTAACCATAAGATGAAAATAAGGGTAACATGATAACTAAAATTTAGCTTTGCTCCCACCCCTTTGATTGGGGTGTACTCATTTTTGCATCCTGACCTTAAATTAAGAAAAATACTTTTTTGCGTGCAACTTGAAAATCTTGTTTGCAATCAATGGCCCACATTTGGGGGAGTATTTTGTGGTGTAGTCTGCCATAGAAAATGTTGATTTTGAAAGGAAACTAAAGGTTTTCTGACAAATCTGAAGGGGTGAACTCATTTATGCTGAGCACTGTATTTGACTGTTTGGCCTCTCCTGACTTTAGAGCAAAGTTTCCTCTCTGTGGCTGTTTTCATGAGACCTACTGCAGCCCCTAAAACAGAAGCTAGAGATGTAACGGTTACCGATAACCTGATAAATATGGTAAAATTTCAGAAGATAAGTATTACTGTTTCCTATTTTAAATACCGTTAAAACCGTGTTTGATTACCACATTTTGTCAACTCACGATAATACAGCTCATTTGTGAAGTAAACTTTCACAAGGGCACCTTAACGACAAGGTAAAACTTTAAGGAAAGTGAATGAAAGGTTGAACTTTTTACTTAGATCTGTGAGTAAAAGTCTGAATTCAGAGATTCGGGATTTCTTAGGTTAAAGTCAGAATTCTACGATTTTTGGGGGAATTCTGAAAAGAATTCTGAGATTAAAATCAGAGTTTTTTCAGAATTCTGATTTATATCTCAAAAATCTTTTTCTCCCAGAATTGTGAGAAATTATATCTAGGGCTGGGTGATATGGCCTCAGAATAAATTTCCCAATTTTTTTTACACAACACTTGATTTACAATTTTAATTGATTTTTTCCCTCTCAAAAAAACTTCCAGTTACACAAAAAATGACATAAATCAAGGTTTTCCTTTATGTTGTCAAAATATTTTCCCAAACCAAGCAGAATTTCCCTCTTAAAGTTAAAGAGTGTGTGATAAAATGTTGATTAAGTAGTTCAAACGAAGGCAGGTTTGTCTACATACACGCTAAAGGCTGAGCTATTTTCACAGACTATTAACATGAAACTCTGTTCAAAATTTAATCTAATTTAAAAAAAAACAAAACAAGCCTGTAAAAGTGCTTGTGCAAAACCTGACAGGGCCTACCATCATGAAAACTGTACATTCTTTCAAACATTGCAACAACGTACAATTGGACAAAGGAAAGAAAAAAAATCTTGATTTTTAATTTTTTAAATCTTCAGAAAATAATTTTAATTAATCAATTTAATCAATATATTTCCCAGCTCTACTTATATCAGAAACTCTTCCTTGTCATTGTGTGTAAATACAACAAAACTAGTATCAGTCAGTGTATTGGGTCCTTAATTATGTTTTTCGTGGGTGATGTAGCAGGAGGTTGCCTGTTCTTCCAGGGAGGGGACAGTTGTTTATTTTCTCTGCAGATCTTATAATTCTCTGCAGAGACCTTAATATCTAAAAGAGCACTTAGCAATGGCCCTGATCCTCCTCTTTGTAACAATTTTCAGGGGCTGGATCGAAAGCTTTAAGGGGTCTGATCTGATTTTTGATCACTGTTCAATCCCATGAAGCACTGATTTAAAGCAGAGTGCCATCATGTAAATGGACTTTGTTGCTGCAGTGTTGTAAACTTTACAGGCTTCTAGGGGACACTGATAAAAAAAAAAAATCCAGGGTAAGAGTAATCAAGTTTTCAACATTTGGGCAGTACATCTATGAAAGGGGCTTAAGAAAGACAAATAGTCTGCTGTATCAGGACTTTTTCCCCTCCTCATGTTTATATCTCCACCTCCACCTGTGACCAACAGTGTGACATCCTATCATTGTTTCGTCTGCAGTTTAAGGTCATGAGACGTTAGAATGAATACAGAGTTGTTGACAACATGGGGCCAAGCATTGCAAGGGCAATTACCACAGAGTTGACCTGTAAACCAATCAGAGCGGACTGAGCCCACATGGGGAGGGGAGCCTTAAAAGGGCAGGAGCTCCAACAGAGCGCCTCAGACAGAGAGAGAATACAGCTGGATCAGGGGGAGACTGTAGATGAAAACTGAACGGTCTTTTCACGTTAGTGATTGTGAGCTTACTCCAGCAGACTTAAAAAATTAAGATGTAAACTGATTTAACGCAAAATGATTTTTTTTGTCTCTTTCCAGTGTGAGACTTTCACCAAAGTCCACGGCCCCGGGCTGCAGGAATTTTTGGGAAACCAGAAGTACGTCCGAAATGCCTGTGAGGTAAGAATAAGCTCTTCTAACCAACAGTTGCATATCAACTACATAAAGAGGAACATTTAATCTTCACATACTGTGGATGTAATAAATCTTCCCGCCCTCATTAAAATGCCAGGTTTCTGTGATGTAAAAAAAAAAGAGACCAAGATGAATCATTTCAGAACTTTTCCACCTTTAATGTGAAGTATAACGTGTAATTTAATAGAAAAAAATAAAGCTGTTGAAGGGAGAAGGTAAAGAATAAAAAACTAAAGTAATGTGGCTGCATAAGTGTGCATGCCCTCTTATAACTGAGGATGTGTCTGTGCTCAGAACTCACCAATCACATGCAAACCCATGTTAACAGTAGGCAGGGCACACCTGCCATTATTTCAAGTGACGCTGATGAAACCAAAATAAAGCTCAGCTGTTCGAGGAGGATTTTCCTGACATTTTCTCAGTTGGCCCTGCAATATCATTTATGTACAGAGTGAAAAGTAAGGCCCTATTTTTACTCCATTGTTGTGAATTCCTCATGTTTGTTTCAGCATCTTTCTTCACAGCTTACAAATGAACTTTTTGTGTGGGCTCATATTTATCAGTTTTATACTTTAACATTTTGTTTAAAGTTGTTCATAGGGAGATTTTTAATATGTGTACTCATACCTGATCAATGACGCTGGTTCAGATTGTAGTCACTTAAGCACCCGAGAACATCTCAGTCTTATTTTGCTTCATTTTCTTGGGATCTTTCTTTACTTCCTTGTTCACACAAGTCAAAATTATTTTCAGATTTTTGCTGATCAAGTACAAATGTTTTATTCTGTCTTACAGAGGGCTGATATTTGTGCAGCCTCGAAGAAGATGGAGCTGCTGGGAAAGAATCGTTGCACCTGGGGACCAAAGTATTGGTGCAAAGACGTTGAAACTGCCAAGAAGTGCGGGGTGAGTTTATCTCACAGGGTCGTCTTATGCAGTCTTGGATTAGATTTTTGAGATTTAAGGTCATAAAGTGTCTTAAAAGTCTTTTTTTTTCACCCTCTTAGGGGTCTTAATTTATTGGTAGTGCTTAATCTGAAACATCTGATTGATTTAAAGTATCTATGCTGCAAAAAAAAGCCAATTTTTGGCCAGGGGGTGGAAGTTGTGGGAGTTTCATGAGTGTTTACATGTTGCTGTTGATTAATGAAAATATAAAAATAAGGCAAATGCTTGGTGAGAAGGGGTATTGGGCTAAGAAACAAAAAAAGCTTTACAACTACACAATAGAGTGATCAATGAGGCCGATTGCAGAGATGCAACACGTAAGGGGCTTCTGCACCAAAAACAACCTCAAGAAGTAAATAATAAAGGATCCATTTTTGCCACTTGAGAAGGAAAAGGAAAATATCATCATATGTTTTAACATAAATACACACAGTCCCTGAAGTTTATCGCCACTCAGTTTTAAGACTTTTTCTGCCCTCTTAACACAGAGCAATTCACAAAGCCCTCTGATACAGTCTTTCTCAACAGATTTTATATTAACTTAACTGTTACTATGATTATGTCGATAATAATGGATGATTTGAGACAAATCTTCTTATATCCCCTTGCTCCTGAGATCACCGTTCTAATACCCTTTTAATGACTGAATAATCTTGCATTAATAAATAGTCAAAAAGCCTTTCTAAGCTGGCAGTGTATTCAGAGTGTGTGCCATAAGAAATGTCTTCATAACTCCAAATCTAAGCCATTGACTATCATCCAGTGGTGCGACAGCAGTGACAGAGAAAAAAAAGAAGATTGAAAGTGACATAAAGGCTGTGATTGCATGTCGTGAGCAGAAAAGTAAAGATTTTTCAAACCTTTAAGCACACACACAGAAACTGCTGGAAAACTGTCAGGCAACAGCAGAGAATAACGACAAGCAAGTGTCCTATTACACGGTTTATTCTGGCAATAAGTCTCTGTGTGATCAGCCCCTTAGACATTTATTTTATTCATGGAAATCTATTTTTTCTTTTGTATTTAGGTCTTAAGAAGTTCTAAAACAGTCTTAACATTGGTTTTGAAAAGTGTGCATTTTAATCATGTGTGTGTTTTGAGAGAACATCTAAACGAGGTATTTGTAAGGACACTACACATGAAAATCCACCACATGTATCAACGAAGTGCCCTCAAAAAAAAAAATCACTATATAACTCATAGGAGGAAAAGCACTAGAGTTGAGAAAAAACTGATATCCAATCAGGCCTGAGACAAATTTAAGGCTCCGTGGAATTAAATTGCAGCTATGAAGATTAAACATTTATTCCATAATTCTGACCTCTTAAAGCTGAATTCCCCTAAACCTGAACAAAGACATTGTTTATCATCATGATTTTTTGCTCTAACTGAACATACTTTTGCTACTGGATACTTGAATTTTCCCACAGTGATTAATAAAGTATTTTATCTATCCATATGCCACTGTGTGTATAAAAAAACTATTTTTATATAAATGAATATACCTGATAGAACGAAAAACACTTCTTTACAGCATTGTACATCTTTGTTCTTAATGATAGTAAATAAAGATGCCAAATTCTTGGCGCTAAGCATGAAAGTTTCATTTTCTTCAGTGAGGATGTCACTGCTGGAGGACCCCATCACACCTCAGAGACACTCATGATAACTCATATTATCCTGTCAAACAATTAAAATGATCCAATATGGTAGCTCATAACTGCAGCTAACCTTCCACACCCGTCAGAGGAAGTTAAAAAAATCACGACGCAGCACGAGTCTTTTCTCTTCAGGGGAACTGAAACAGTTACCCCACACTGGACTCTTCCCTTCATTGTGGCTCTGTTTTTGCTTTTACGTGAGCTGATGACATGTTTTTAATCAGTTTCTTCTTTTTTCTCTCGTCCTCTGCAGAACCAGGCTTTCTGTGAGAAGTTCATGTGGAAGGAGTGAAAGTCTGGGCCTGCTCTGTAACATTAACGCACTTTTAATAAATCTTGTAACACTGATCAACGCTTTAAGTTTAAAAATGTAATGCACTGACAAACAGTCTTTGAACCACTGGGATAATTATCTTATTTGCTTTTCAAATTAAGAGCCATAAATATGTATCATGAATTTCTGCAGCTTGCATGTACTGTAATAAGACTGGGTCTGAGATCCAGTCTGGAGCTTCAGTCCAGGAGGGTTTAATGTTCTGTGCACTGTGTATTTAAGCAGACTGCTGTATTTATGTTGTTATGAATGTGAAAACACTGAAACACCGTTGTCCATAATCACACAGGATGAGCTCAAAAGCTAATAAAGACCACTGGGACAACAGAAACAAGGTGTGGAGCTGCTTCTTATGTGTCCAAATGGCCATGATAAATTCCTTTAATTCACTGTAAACTCTGAAGATCCATCATTCAAATCTCAGGGTCAGAGGCGTTTGTCCTTGGAGCATGTTTATTAAGAAACGTCCACAAAGTAAAAAGATAAAACAGTGAGAAAAAGCTGAGACATTTACAATGATTTTGTATCTAAAGAAAATATTTTGGTGCTGCCCCTCTGCTTTTATATTTTTTGTTTTTATTGATTAAATACTCAGTTCATTCCCAGAATGGTGACCCTTCTGACCGTCAGCACCGAGGGAAATCCTGACTCACTTACACCCCCCTGTGGTTGCTCGTGTCATCATCCCCTCCTTGTCTCTTCCAGATCTGAGAAAGAAGAAAGAAAGACCTTTTCGGACCACTGGCTTGTCTTTTGTCCCCCCCCACTTGCATCCCCAAAAAGCTGAAAAGAAGTGAATTATTGCTTTTAAAAGTTAAAGGGTTAGTTTGGGTTTTTAATTGGGTTGCACAGGCCTATGGCACAAGTAAATTAAGTTACCAGTAAGGGAACTGTCCATTTAAATGTCTGCCTACTGCCATAGCGTCAGCGCTATGTTTTCTATGTCCGGAGTATTATTACCGTAACTCCTTCAAAGTTTGTCTGATTCGAAATATTCCAACCGTTTTGAAAAGCTGAGACTTGTGGGCATGCACATATGCATGATTTATTATGGTAGTCTCAACCATATGACGTAGGCACCCGTCGAAAAAAAAACACCAGAAATACCGCGAGATATATTCAGTACCGTAACACCTCTAAAGTTTGCGCAATCGGAAAAATTCCAACGCTGACAGAGAGCTGAGAAGCTGTGCTTTCTGTCAATATATGATGTTTATGGTATTTATTACGGTAATGTGAAACAGTACTGCCGAAACTGCAGCTTTGACAGAAGACGCGGGAGAAAAAGAGAGCCAAGGAAGAGAGGAAAAAAAGACAGATTGGTAGATTGTTGAATTTGTGTGTGTCTGCGCGTGTCTGAATGTGTCTGTGTGTGCCATTTTTAGCCCCAGGGGGTAAAGGGTTAAATGTTCGCCAACTTAGATGTCACGAAGGAGTAGATCCTTTAACTCTAGTGAGGTACACACATAAAGCTTATCGGGCTGTTTTTGTCCCGACTTTCCTGCTTCCCAACCAAGAACAGCAAACTCCAGATTATTTTCTGTTTTATAAGATTATCCTATCAGATTATCCTGTGGTTTGAGGTGTCAAGAGTGAATTTGTCCTGATAATCAGCTCTGAAACGGGTTGGGCCGACAATCATAAATATCAAACTTGTTCAGTATTTACAACCAAAAATCTTCATGTGTGTGGGGAAAGCCAACGACTCCTGAGTCATGACTCTGTGAATTGTGACGAGAATGTAGCCAATCAAGAAGCGAGCTGACTGAGGAACAAGGAAGCAGGCATGAAAAAAAATAAATAAAAATAAGCATGGCTTGTAAGTTGGGCCTGAGGACAGTAAGTGACTATCGAAACATCATTGTTAAGTTGTACTTTATCATCAGCCGAGTTGCCTGGTAGCTGCAATTCCAATTTTTATTTTTGCTTATACTACTACAGCAGTGTGATGGTTAACTCGTACACACTGCATGAATGAATCACTCCGTCGGTCAACTGGAAGCAGGCTCAGACCACCTCTTTTAGGTGAGCTTGGCATGATTGTTTGTACCAAAGCAGGGATTGATTGCTGTGCTCATACATACGTACATTAACAAACTATGCCGAAAACAGAAAACCCTTTTGCAGTGGAGCAATTTGGTCTATGTGTGAATACTTCCTCAAAGTCAGGTCTCCATGGCACCTACAGAAGCACTGACCTGGATGTAAGCTTCAGACAGCGTGATCATCTGGGGGAGGATGTCGGTCACCTGCAGGTCCTGCATTTCGTACCACTTCCCGGTCCCCTGAAGAAACACAGAGAGACGATGTCTGAAAAACTGATTGAGTGGTTAAAGCAACATGTATTGCTTTGTTAAGAAAAATCAGTGATTGTCAACAAGAGTTTTAATGTCTGCTCTCTCTAACAGAACCTTTAGGTCAAAAATATGACAGATCAGTCGGGTTCTGCTTCTGTTTTTGCATTTTTTGATACTCATGGTCATTAAATTTTGGAGGTAAAGTTGTTTAACCCTTTTGTACTGAATTAAAAACACAACCTTGCATCCTGCGTGGGCTCAAATCTCTTCATCAAGCTCAGCCTTGATCAAAAGTATTGAATATTTTTTTAAAAATGTATGGATTTTAACCCTTAAATACCATATCCATAGGTGATGTCACCGATTTAGTAGGAAAACACACAAAATGACGTTTTTTCAATATAAAAAATGATCCGAGGCTGGAGATCTTTGACATGCTATCACACACTTGGATATGTCAAAGATTAATAAAACACTGGTGTTGATGGGTTGTTATTTTTTGTGCAGTACCAGATTTTAATATTTACTCCCATTGGTCCTAAATTGGCTTTTAGAAGCCACTTACTTTTAGCTAAAGTAAAAACATATCAAAGAAATATTTTTCAACTTTTTTTGCTCAAATCTCGTCATCAAACTCATCCCTGATCAAAAATATTGAGCACTTACAAAAATTATGGATATTAATCCTCACTGATTTGGTGGGGGAAAAAAAACAAAAATTGACCCATTGTTAATTTAAAAAAGAAGCTTAAGATGTTTTACATGTTATCACATTCTTGGATATGTCAAAGATTAGTAAAAACATTTGCTTTTTTGCATTATTATTTTTTGCGCAGCATCAGATTTTAATATTTTCCCCATTGACTCCCATTATAACCATGTATTTTTTTCCACCAAATTACCTATGAAATTGGCATTTAAAGGTTTAAAATCCATTTTAAAAAATATTCAATATTTTTGATCAGGGCTGAGCTTGATAAGGAGATTTGAGCAAAAAAGTTTGAAAAAAATATTTATCTGATTTTTTTTTAACAGCAGCCAAAGTTAGCGGCTGTTAACACCCTGTTGGCAAAGTTACTACCCCGAAGGGTAGTAACTTTGCCAACAGTGTATTTTTGACCTTTTAATATTTTTGGAATCACATTTTTAAAATTTATGTAAAATTAAGGTTCTTCGCCAAAAATGATTTCACCTTCTTAAACAGAGTGACAGTTATGGTCAAATTAGTTGTAAATATCACCCCCTAGTGGCTGCAAACAGCCACACAGACACAAGGGTTAAGATGCCTCTTACCAAGCAGTATAAAATTTTGCCAACCTTGTTTGTTCGGTTATCTAAAATAACTCCAGAAAACAGGAAAATATTTAAAATATCTGTTTTTGACCTACATGATGAAGAACGTGTATTCTGTACGCTCCCTCTGTGGGTTTCCCATCATGCACTACGTTGGCGACGAGGTCGTAAGTTGTGTTCTTCTCTGTAGCTTGAGCTTCTTCTGTCAGGTACTCACGGAGGTCTACATTCCTGTTAGGGTGAATACAATGGGACTTTATAAACAAGTGAATGATTATAATGAAGGAAAACATACAATAAGATGTCGATCATCACGTTCTTCGATCAGAGCTTCGTCTTCAGGTTTACTGGACAGGAACAGCACTCACGTGATGGGGAAGTTAACGATTGTGGGGTTCTTTTCCACAAAGAAGTTGTTCTTGGTGAATCTTTTGATGCAAAAGATGAGGTATGGAGGCAGTTTGGTCAGCTGGAACCTCTTTAGGAAATTCTCTTTGTAGGTTTTGTATTCCTGAGACAGAAAAGAGTGCACTGACCGTTAATGAGCCTCCAGCAGTGGTTCTCAAAGGCAATTACGGCAACGTCACAGCAGCTAATAAGTATTTAATTTACTCTCAGCTCTTTAAACACTTGAAATTCTGCATTCAGCTGCAAATTTGGTAACTTTGAAAATGATCCCTACCACACCTTTCAGGGTTTTGCAGTTGGTGATAGAAACAGACCTGGATTTAAAAAACTTTGGAAAAATAACTCCTGAGTTTCTCAACACTGTCAAGTCTTAACCTGACACAGTATATCCAGGAATAGAGGATTAAGATTTGAATAGCAGGACAAAAAAGTACTAAATAATACTAAATAGCAGCAAAAAAAGAAATACTGTCAAGATATAAACAAGATGAAGATGGATTCCGACTATATACATATATGAAGATATTATCAATATTAAAGAATAAACTATAAGGCCATTGATTTCTGCACATTTCTGTAAACATGTATATTGTGCAAAGATCTGACATAAAGTGCAAGAACAGTTTTATCTGTGCAAATTGAGCTGTGTGGTTGAGGTAAATTTCAAATTCCTGGTACCTTCTCTGTGCTGCCGTTGAACTTGCCCAGGATGTTGAAGAGCGGGACCTGAGGGATGATCAGCTGCTCCTTCTCGTCTTTGTAAAGCGGAGCCGTCGGCAGGTCAAGGGTCAGAAACAGGAAGGTGGACTCAGACATCTGCTCCTGATACTCCTCCGTCACCAGCAACGCCTCTTTCTCCTCTGGAGGCTGGAGAACATCATTGAATGATTAAAATTAATTTCAAAGACAGTTCTTGGTATTTGTCTTAGTTAAGGTTCAACAGAAAACAGAAACACAGCGGATAAACTCACTAAATCTGGGTGTGGAAGTTTCTTGGAGAAGATCCTCATGGTGCCTTGAAATGCTTTTGTAATGATCGCTGTAAGAGTAGGAAGAAAAATCAATCGCTGTAAGAGCAGGCCAAATCAATCAGGTACCTTAAATCCTTTGTCCCAACAGCCATTGTTTTTTTTAAAGTGCTGACTCAGTGTATTTACATTGATTTACTTGTATTGTGTCTGTGGTATCTGGTTGTATGTTTTTTCTGTGATGTGAGATATTGTAAGAACATGTGTTTTAACTTCTGTTTGACCTTGTCAGCCACTGTAATTTCAACTCCAGAAACATTTTGATTGTACATTTCTTGCGCTTATAATCACATCTTTTACTCACAAGGTTTTTTCTTTGTGCCGCCTAAAGCTCCATGCAGAGCATTTAAGAACCACGTCATGAAGTCTACAGCATCTCCTGCAGAACAAACAGAAATCCATCAGCTCCATAATCTGATCATCATGGGTTAAACATGAGCTTTAAAGGGATACACCAACATTTTCTTTTTGTTTTTGTGTCTTGCCTCACTCCAGAGTCCATGACAAGCAGATAGACACCATTCTTTGACTGTGTGTGCAGTAACAAGGAAGAGACAGGCAGAGCTCGCCCACCGCTAATTAGCTTAGCTCAACCACTGGGAGTCAGTGGGTAGTTTTAGTCTGCCTCTGCCTACAATCATCAAATAAAACGAGCCACAACAAGCACACAGGACCATTTAGAGTTACTGAAGAGTTTATCTGATGACTGTAGGCAAAAGCAGGCTAATACTACCCATTGACTCCCAGTGTTTGAGCTAAGCTTATTAGCGGTGGGCGGGCTCTGCTTGTCTCTCCCTGTTTACTGCAGCACAGTCAAAGAATGGAGTCTATCTGCTCGTCATGGACTCCAGAGTGAGGCAAGATATGAAAACAAAAAAGTTGTCGTATCCTTTTAAGAGCAGTTCTCTGGCTCCTGTCGGCTGAAGCTTTACCTTGTTTGGTAATTTGGAAGTTCTTCTTGCTGCACAGCACCACGGCCTGCAGCATCTCATGAGGAGACACGTGAGCCTTAAAGTTTCTGGGGTTCCAAAGTTTTCTCATCAGCTCTCCAAACCTCTGCACCAGGAGGAACATGATGTCCCCCGGCGGCCTGCGGATCCCTCTGTAGTTCTCCTCCTCCAGGAAATAATTCCTCAGAGGAGGAACATTGGAAAAAGCCTGAGGACAGAAAGGTGGACGTCCAAGTTATGAGAAACATTTTGAAACATTTGAGGCCGTGTTGGCAGAGGCAGTCCTTCATACCTGTAACACCACGTTGGCGTAGTCGTTAGCTTTGATGTTGTTGAGGCCAACGATGCCGGGCAGGTACGTTGTCCCATCGTAGGCTCTGTAGAGCTTCCCCTGTTTATCCAGACCTGCGATGTGCTGCTTGGTGAAAGTCGGCTTCAGCACATACTGTGGAGAAAATGACCAAGTGTTAACAAGGCACCACAGTTTAAACACCTATTTAGAACAATGGTATTGGCAGCTAAGAAAAATATCACAAGACGATAGACGCACCCAGAACTTCCCACAGTAAGCGAATGGGTAGATACAGTAAATGAAATATATCAAATGGAAAAAAAATTAAATTTCATTTAATTTACAAATGGACAAATTTACAAAGATGTGGGCAAAATGGGTCTCCTACATGAAAAGGACACAGAACAATACTCGGAGCACATTTGTTTGACAAAAAACATGTTACACCTGTCAGTGGAAAGGGAAATGAATGGATACTTGCTCTTTTTGACTGAACTGCAATATTTTCAAACGGCCACATTATCTCCTATTGCTTCCTTTTATGTTCTTTATTTATTTATTTTTCTTCTTCCTTTTCAGGTTTTTGGTTTCATACATCCCTGTTTTGTTATTTAAAAAAAAAAAAAAAAAAAAAAAAAAAAAAAGAGTATTGAGGCTTTGCTGTATTGAAAACGAGTTGTTATTGTGGAAATTGTTCAGGAACCTATATGTTCAACATAAAACAGACATCTGAAAGTATGTATATATGTATGTACGAACTGCAATTCTCTGAAAATAAAATTTAAAAAAAGAGCCTGAGGCCCGCATTGTTACATACTGTCAGGCACTCTCAATGAGGAAAAAGTATATAAATAAACAAAAACTAGCAAATATAAAGCTTGAAAAAAGGATTACACCGACATTAAAATATTCTAACTGAAACATAATGAAAAATTAAAAATTTAATGAGTATGACACATAACTAAAGACAATTTAAGCTTGTTTTTAATGTAATAAACGAATGCATGTTCACCAGTTTTTAAAGCATAAACATGTTACCTTTATCACTGTTTCCAAATATAGTTTTTGCAAATACTAAATTTTATATTTCAATGCCTCATAGAAGATATTTAGAGACACAATCATAGCAAAGTAAGTTCTCTTATGACTTGTAAAAACACAGCATGTACCAGCAATCTTAAGTAAGTAGAAATATTTTATCATCTATCCGAATTTGAAAGAGTCTTTTGTCCCTCAGGCCATCAGACTGGTCAACTCCTCCCTTGGGGAAGTGAGGGGAGGAGTAACAGGAAGACAGAGGACGGGAAGGAGCAGTAGTATTTTTATTTTTATGTACCTATATAATCTGAGGGGTGAACACAACTTTAAAACATTAAGTAGACGCACAAACATGAAAAGCTTCTGTGTATCAGTTATTGGGGTGAACATACGGAACAGTTTAAGTGAGGAAATGAAGAAATGTCCAAGCAAAAATAAGTTTACAATAATGTACAAGAACATGGTATTCACAAGATACTATAATTAAGAGTATTAAGTAGCGTGATAATATGACTATTTATTGCTATAAAATAAGGATGGTAAGAGAATTACGTATATCTGTCTTCTAGTGAATATATTAAATATGGAAAAAAATGTAATCATCTTTATGTATGTGATGGACTGTTGATGAAAATATTTTGTTGCAATGTCCAGGCAAGAAATCAGTGTGCAGGGATACAGTTGTGTGTAAGTATGTTCGCAAATCGTTTTTTTGCCTTTTTATTTTACCCCGTGTGCTTGCTATGCTGCTGGAATCCCAATTTCCCGAGGGAGACTTCCAAGGGGTTCATAAAGTTCTATCTAATCTAAACTAATTTGTGCGTTACGAAGTACTGGTTACTCAAGATGAATCATATTTAGTTTTGTGTTCTTTCCATTATTTGTTTTTTCTTTGATGACTGGTGGGCTGCATTGAGTGAGGTGGAGGGCGCAACATACGCTGCAGGTCTATCATTAAGTCCCCGTATGTTATTGTGTTCACCGCTGCTCTGCTCTGCTCTCACTCATTAGCATATGAGGGCGACCGCCCTCAAAACCAGCCGTTCTGAACAGAGGGGATCTTTGTAAAACTGCAGAAAGGAGCAAAATAAGGGGCCTTTAAAGTATAATGAATACCCGTTGTGTCACTTTACTCACCGTGATGTCCTCTAGTGAAGAGTCGATGATCTCGTAGTTGTCAGGCAGACAGTAAAACTTGAGCGTGTGCAGATTCAGGAACACGTGATGAGTGAACTGCACGCTGTGAGTGTAAGCATGGGACTTCAAACCTCTGCCTGAAAGAGACGTGCACAGGAGGATTAGTCCGAGCACAGCATGGTGTCTGATCGGCAGATTAATGTCAGGTACGTCTGCTACCTTGGAAGTATTTCCCACAGATGAGGCAGGCGTAGACGTTGATGTGAGAGAGGGAGATGGAGCAGAGCTTCTCAAAGTCAAAGTCCAGCACACTCCTGCAGAGAAACATGAGACGGTGGTCAGGAACAGGCCAGAAAGCTGAGGCCCAGTGCCAGTGGTTATGTGGTTAGGGTAGTATAGCTATCAGGAAAACATTATCTATCTGTACTGGATGACCAGAGTCGGGCAATTTCTTGTTTCTTTATTTCCACTTTTTATTTATATCACATGTTATAAATCTGCAAAAGAACAATGACAATTTCCTGCATGCTGTTCAAACTGCAGAAACATATTGTTAACATTTCAGTTAGAGAGGATTGATGATATATTTTCATAATGCAGTCCTGCAGCAGAAGAGAAAAATGTTGTTTCGGTGTCTAAAAATGAGATGAAACACCAACACAAACCGAAAAAAAAAAAAAGGTTAGACAGACTGTTTACCGATAACAGAGTTATTAATAACAGTGGCCCCTCCCTTCACTTCTGTATGGGTAAGGAGAGTTTATTTGTAGAGCACAATTCGTACACAAGGTAATTCAAAGTGCTTTACATGTATAAAGAAAAGGATGTAGGGATGCACGATATTGGATTTTTGTCGATATTTTTCAATTTATTATCGCCGATACCGATACTGGTATTTCTGGTCAAGAGCACAATCTCTGTACTTAACAAAAATGGACTTGTTTCTTTCAGTGTTATGGTATATTTTTGTGAGGAACAGACGTGAAACAAGAAAAACAGCATTTAACTCTTGCAAAAATGAAACCCTTGATTTTTAAATGTACCCATGCAGTGATGAGAAGGTGCATCAATATTGTGCATTTGTGTCATTTGCCGATATTCCAGCTAATATATGGCTGATATGAGTGGCTGATAAATCAGCTGTAAATATCTGCAAAAATTTCAGTATCAGTCAGTACTGACCGATACTGATATCAAAACGATAATATTGTGCATCCCTAAAAGGATGTTACACCTCCAAACAAAAGGATGTTGAAAAAGTAAATTAAGAGAGAAATAAGAGAAAATGTCGCTGTGAAACTAAAATGTAATGTACATAAAAGTCAAAACACGCTTCACGTATTTTATCAATAAAGTAATATATCACATTAGAAAAAAGAAAAGATGGATGTCGCTTGTTTTGGGCTTGTGTTTATCGACCTGGTTGCTTATTTCAGTAGAAAAATCTGGCAACACTGGCTCAGACTGTCATACATGATGCTAATAACATTAACCCTCCTTCTTCATGTGCAAACCTGTTTATGGTGTCAAGATAGGGACAGTGACGACTCCTCCGGTCCTCTACTACACGTCCTCTGCTTATTTTTGGAGCAACTGCAAAATAAAGAGAAATAAAATAAATAAATAAAACAAAGTTAACTGAAGAAGAGCATGTGAGCTAGCAAAGCAAGCTAGCTAACTTAGTTTTCCTATCATGGAGAATGTGTTCATAAAACTGTTGAGCTGGAATATTGATATATGTGTTGTATTAATTAAAGCTTTACAGCTTGTTGATTTGTTTGTTTGTGTCTAACAGACTTTAGAGTAAAACTACACACACTCCTGTCAGGCTAACAGCAACATTAGCCAACAGCTAACCAAACGTTTCAGCTACGATCACAGTAAAAAAAAAACTCACCCCGGTCATCATCATCATCGTCAACCTCCTCTCTTTCTCTTTTAACAGAAACCATCTCAGGTATTAAATAAAGACCTTCGGTTTAGGCGAATTAGGGCAGAAAAACTCAGTAACACACTGATGAATGAGTCAAACAGGCTCAGAGCTCCTTTGAACCCGCGGTGCATGAGCAGTCCTCCTGATAAACGGCCGACCAAAACCTATCCCGGAGTGAGAGGCGACAAAAGCTGATGTTTTAAGGACATGGCACCTTTGTATGGAAGCCCGTTTCTACCAGGAAAAATATAGGAAAAGTAAAGAAAAAAAATTAAGTGATAATTACGAGATATGAGATACTAAGTCATAATTATGAAATAGTAAGTCATAATAATAATAATAATAATAATAACTTGATTTGTATAGCACTTTTTAAAACAGAGGTTAACAAAGTGCTTTGACAAACAGACAAGAACATACAGACAGCAATTACAAGAGCTTCAGCACAAAAAGAAATAAAAACAAAAAGTCCAGTTTAAATCAAGGCACTGTTACAGAAAAACATGTGTTGTCATAAGAACCCAAACCATGCAAGGTAAAATGAGACCATGAGGACTGGAATAACAGCTAAAAACATAAAACATGTAAGAAAAAGTAAAAAGGGGGTGAAAAAAAAGTAAAAAGGGGGTGAAAAGATGATGGAATTTCCCCCTGTGGGACTAATAAAGGATATCTTATCTTATATTAGTAATGACAATAATATAATAAAATAATAATAGCAGCTATGATAAAATAAAACAACAGACATGAGCAGGAGATTAAAAAAAAGTCTAAAAAGGTTATCTATAGAAGGATTAAAAGTGCAACAAAGGTGAAGCATAGTTAGATAAAATCTGAATTAAAAGTACGTCATGGCATTAATATGAAACATACCATAGAAGATGTAAATAAAAGAAAAAGGACTTAAAAGTAGTAGGAAGTAAAATGATTAGAGCAATACTGATAGAGAGAGGCTAAAAGACAGTAAAGCAGAAAATAGGATCTTTGTCTTAAGTGTATGCTGTTTCAGTAAAATAAATTAACAAACAAATGCCAGGATGTAGCTGAATCTCGATATGTATCGTGCATGGTCATTTGGCCTAAAGTTTTTAAAATAGTTTTCCAAGCAAGTAAACTCCGGGCAAGTTCCTGACGGACCACCATTTAAGTAGCTAGCATTTAGCTTTTTGTCAGTGTCCATGGATCTGAACGGGACTTGTTGCTAATACCGTCGTTATTTGCTCACTAATACTGTTACCGCACCTGAAGTCTTTGTTGAAATGGATATTATAGGGGATGATGACTCACATGAGCTGAAATATAAGCCGGGAGGCCGTTTGGATATGAGCCACGGCTTCCTGCACCATATCCGGAGGAACCAGATAGCTCGGTTAGTCCGTTAGCTTGTGTTAGCAGCTAGGTGGCTAACTCAAAACAAACAGGCGCTTTACAGTGAGCTGCAGACACTGATACAGCGGAGCAAACTGATGAACAAACGAGGTTTATGAGCGACATGTGTTACAATTAATATGCTAAACTTAAAGTATGGCTTCGTGTGTAACGTAATATGAGCTTAAAGAGGCCTGCTCTGTTAAGTTGTGTTTCATTGAGGTCAGAAAAGTGACTATAACAGCAATATTACAGCAAAACAACAATAAACTGACTTTGTATCACTCTCAAGATGCTGAGTGCACAGGGAGGTTTTAAGAGGCTTTGATTAGCTATAACTTTAAGAGATTAAAGTCAAATTTTGATTAAACATGATCCTCAAATTCACAAACTCCAATTTTCGACCTGTACTCAATTAAATACACTGCAGAGACGAGATATTTAAGATTCAAACTGATCCACATCATTGTTTTTTGACGTATATTCACTCATTTTAAAATTGATACCTGCAACACATTCCAGAAAAAGCTGGGACAGGGGCATGTTTACCTCGTTACATCAGTTTCCTTTTAACAAGTACCTGCACTCTTTCACTACAAATCCCTGCAAAATCCCTTGGATGGCTTCGTGTTGCTTCTAAACCTGTATGTACTTTTCAGCATTGATCGGAGGTCACAGGCATTCAATGCTGTCTTTTTTTGCCTTGCCGCTTACGTGCAGAGATATCTTCGGATTCTCTGAATCTTTTGATAATTTGGACTGTAGATGATGAAATCCCTAAATTCATCTCATTTGTATGTTTGGAAACGTTCTTCTTAAACTGTTGGACTATTTGCTCATGCTGGTGTTCACAAAGTGGTTTGTGATCGAGTCTTTCTGTAATGCTCCTTTTATACACAATCATGAGGCTCACCTGTTTCCAATTAACCTGTTCACCTGTGGGATGTTCTAAACAGGTGTTTTAGAACATTCCTCATCTTTCCCAGTCTTTTGTTTGCTCCTGTCACAGCCTTTGTTAAATGTGTTGCAGTCATCAAATATAAAATGAGAGAATATTTGCAAAAAAAACAATTAAGTTTGACAGTTTGAACATTAAATATCTTGTCTTTGTAGAGTATTAGATTAAATATAGGTCAAAAAGGACTTAATATCATTGTATTCTGTTCTTATTTACATTTTACACAATGTCCCAACTTCATTGGAATTTGGGTTTGTACATATCAGATTACAGAAAACACATCATGTTGCTTTTCCTGTTTATTAAATACATTTCAGCCTCATAAGTCTGAAGTCGTGTGGTTACTAATATGATAGATGCAGGCTTTTCAGTTATAAGATAAACATGAACCTACATTCTTGATAAAGCTTTAAATAAATAAATATATAATAATAATAATATATAATACAGGACAGGTTCCTTTACAGAAGAGGTGTTAAAAGAAGCAGCAAAGCAGTCTCTTATGAATTATTCAGACAAAATGGTAACATGAACATTACTTTCTTGTTTTTAAAGAGATGATTATGATAAAGAAGTGAAACAGGCCAAAGAGCTTCAGCGACGGAGACACACCACAACACCGAGACGACCCCGTCGACCAGATATCCAAGTGTACCATCCACGACGCAGACGTGAGTTTGATAACGGGAGTATCTCATAATTATGACTTACTATCTCATAAAGAGTTGCTACCTCAATTTCATTGTTTTGAATTGAATTGAATATGATTTTGAGTATATGAGGGATGCACGATATTATCAGAACAACAGCAGCATCTGCAGATAACTGCCTATAAAGTTGTTTATCTGTAACAGCATGTGTGACCACTTTTACAGATATTTACAGCTAATATTTTGGCTGAACTATTGGCCACATATTTCTCATATTCTGGATGTAATATAAGCAGAATGTGCAAATCTACCTTAATGGTTTTATGGTCATCTCTTGGAAATATCGGCATATTAGATATAAGCAAAAATTCAATGCGGTGCATCCCTACTCTGTTTTGGTCTTAACAGTGAGGCAGTGAAGGTAATGAACATGCTCCTGCTGATTTTACAGATGGGTCAGAGCCTGGCGCCGGAGTGGAGCCTGAAGAGTGGAACGAGAGCGGCTCGAGCACAGAAACAGAGACTCACGGGACCGAACTCTTCTGGCTCGACTACCAGGCCGACTCTGGATCCATCACCTCTGTACTCGTGCACAAGGTAGAGACCGTCTCCCCACAGCACTCAAGCATCAGATGTCAAATCACATCACCGGGCATCAAACGGTTCACACTGCACACATTAATCTTTAAGATTTCTGTTTTACATGTTGAGAAACAGAAATGTGGGGCTCTGTACTCACAAGTTTTTGTGTATCTCTGTTTCTCTTTTTTTAAAGGTTCCCCCTCTTGATTTGACAAAGAGGGGGAATGAATGGTTGAAAATTTGGTTGAGGGAGTGGACATGCTCCACCTCATTCCTCTTCATCCCCCTCCTCTTTCTCTCTCTGCAGGAGGACAAACCTGAGAAGGTGGTGGAGCGTGTCGCCGAAAAGAACATCCTGGATTCAGCCATGAGAGCAGCGCTAGAGACTCGGATTAGGAAAGAGATCGACAAAAGACGAGACAAGCGCTGAAGGAACTCCTGGACCACACGCAATGACGACGAAGGGACGACAAACAAGCAGACGGGAGCAGGACTTGATCTGAAGCTCAGAGCTCCGCTAACCATGAGCACCAGGGACAGTGTCAGGACTCTGGGATCATGAGCAGTGACTGTCAGAGAGAGGAGCCACGTGTAAAGCTGTCTACAGGCGCTGATCAAAGTTTTTATATTTTCGTAACCTTTTGGGTCAACATGTTTAAGTCAGAATTATCACACCTGTTGAATTGGACACTCCGTCAAAAACTGCAGACAAACTTCTTCACTCTGTCTATATTGCACAGGAGCTTTTGGTGCCATCACTTTGGTCATGTCTCTATAATTAAAGATTGATTTTGGGGCAATAGGTCTGACCCGAAACCAAGGCTGTTCCCCCAGTTAGCTGCAGACCCTGAGGGGATCGGGGCACCATTAGGCACAGCCGAACTGCGAGGCCATCTGCACCACAAATCTGTGCAATTTAGACCATGTGAAGGCATTTTTCTGCTCATTTTGATTCTCAAAACAGGAAACAATCCAGTCATGAGAGTCAAGGACTTCTTTTTTGATGTCTTGGTGGAAGTACAGGTGCAGTTGTTTGTTTTTAACTCCTATGAAAGTTAAAGTTCTAGTTCAGGAGCAGCACTGCACATAGACAGCGTGGTTGGGACCTGACAGACAGTTATTGTTCACTACACTCCTCAAAAAAAGTGTGCAAACGTAACTTCAGCAGTTTATTTCTCTCTTTTAATAATACCAGTTGGGGTTGTATTTTTAGGGATGCACAATAATAGATTTCCGATATTTCCAAACTTATTGCTGATACTGATATTTTCTGGCAAGAGTATGAGGTCCCCCCTTTACTAAATTAACCTCTACTTCTCATTGTGGTAGAGTATTTGTGTTAGAAACTGATGTCGACCAAGGAAAACGACATTTTATTCTCTAACAAAAGACACTGTTGTTGTTAAAATGCAAAAATTCAGCAATAATAGGTTGAAGCAGTGAGCTACATTCACACATTCTTTAGGTATCACAGCCAATATTTGTGATTCATGTGGCTGATATGAACAGCTGAAATATTGGCAGAAGTTTTGATATCTGCTGATCACAATATTGGTCCCTGTGTATTTTCGATCTTTGGAAGACCTGATTACAACGAGGTCAGGATTGTGCATTTGTTTAATGAGCAACACAGCTTAATGTGAAGGTAGGGCCCCCAAGAAAAGGTTTTCTAACGCTGTTTAAAACAATAGCAGTTTGTGTTCTAAAAGAGGAGAAATAATCAACTTAAATAACGTTTCCAAACTTTTTCTGAGGAGTATTCTAGTATCCACCTCATACCTCATACTGATTTATAACATAAGGGAATCATTGTGTATCTTTGAGTTGACTGGACCTACAAATTTCCGTTTTTCTTTCCAACAGTTAAATTCATGATAGAAGAAGCTTCTCTGTAACGTCGACCTCAAGCAGACACGCATCCATACATTTCATTCACTCCATTGTTTTGAGATATTTCGTCCCTGCATCACAAGCTTTGATTTCCAATTTTTTAAGATAATTCATCTCCAAATGGAAAAAACAGCCATCTTATCTCAGTTATTGAGATCAACAAAGGTAAAGAACAGCTGTAACCATCCAGTTTGACTGGTTTAGCAGTTTAAGACTGTAAAAGTGTTGAGCGACGACTGTGACCCCACTGCTGATGCAACGTGTGAGTGAAATGGTGGAATGACGGCGTTACTTCATTACAGACATGTTACTGAATCACATTATAAGGTCAGATGTTTGTTTTATGCTTTAGAAAAAAAGTAATTCAAGATATTCAGAAAACACTCGACACTAAATTATTGCAGCAGGGTCATTTCACACGGACTTAACCAAAGTCCAGAAATCTCCCACAGTCACCGGCTCAGATTTGGCTTAAACTCTGCACTTGTTTATCATACATGTAGATTTTTTTTAAGGTGGAAAATCTGAACCATGGGCCTTTAGGAAAAGGGTGTTGTGACTCTTTTTGATACCTGAGTAGCTGCTTTCAGATGCCAATATCTCTGAAACAAGTGAAGATTTCTGGCTGAAATTTGCCGTCCTTGGTAATTTTGGCCCAGGTGTTCAGATTCTGTCACCAGAAAAGGTCTGTCTCTTCTAGTTTCTGAGTTATTGGTCTCTAAAGTGTGAATATTTTATGTGCAAAAATGGAAAAATCCATTTTCAGGGGCCCAGCGTCAGGCTACAATTATTTACAAAGACTATTGAAGCTGGACAGGACTGTCTGCGGGAGGGAATATGACTCTACAAATTCCTTGCAAATTCACCATTTGGGCAACTACTAATGGCCATGAAATTGTTTCTACATTATTGTATATGTCTTACAATCATTTGCTCAAAAAATCAGATTTTTTTCTCACATTCATATTTAATTATTTTTTTAAATGTTGACATCTTTCATCCTGAGACTGCTAACACACTACAGGGAGGACAAAAAAGGTCAACATTAAAAAAAAATAAGATGAAGGTGAGAAAACAATCTGATTTTTTGAGTAAATGATTGTAAGATATGTGCAATTACATTGAAACAGTTTCATAACCATTAGTAGTTGCCTACATGGTGAATCTGCCAGTCAAAAATTGGTCAAAAAATGTATTTTCTAAGCCACAACCATTTTTAGGGTTCCCTTACTTGTAAATGAAGACTTTTGTAGAGTCAGGTTCCCTCCTGTAGACAGTCCTGTCTTCATATTGAAGGAATCCAGCATTAATAGTCTGTTGTACATGATTGTAGGCAGACACTGGCCCCCTGAAAATTGATTTTTCCTTTTTCCCCACATAAAATATTTACCACTTTAGAGCTCAATAACTCAGAAACTAGACGAGATAGACCTTTTCTGATGACAGAATCTGAAAAACTGAGTCCACATTACCCAGCAAAGCAAATTTCAGCCTGAAATCTTTGCTTTGTTTTAGAGATATTGGCATCTGAAAGTGGCTGCACAGGAACATACGCTATTCACGAGTGTCAAAACAGGCACATCAGCACTTTGTTAAAGGCCCATAGATCAGAAAAACCTTTTAGATTTTCCACCTTAAACTTTGCACATGTTCATTTTACATGTAGACGCACCAACACATTTTTTTCTAAGCCAATCTGAGTCGGTCATCGTGGGACGTTTGGTTGGGTTCATATGAGCTGACCCAACAGTAAAACAGAAGGAAAATATGCGGATGTGTGTCAACGTTTGGCGTTCACACTATTCGATAGAGAAAACGAGTTTTCTGATGGTGCATTGGTCCTATGTTTCCTGTTTACAAAAGTCTAGTTTATATGAAAATCTTATTTTTGTGAAAAGCTGGGAGCAGAGCATCAGTCTGTCAACAGTTATGATCAGAAATGTGAACAAAAATATTGAGTTTCTTTAATATGTTGAGAGTTGAGTGAACGTGGCCATGATGATGTTTGTTTTTGTCACCTTTTTTATGGTTTTCATTATTATTTATTTTGAGATGTTTGTATATACTTCTATTTTTGATACTGTTATATTTTTGAATCCAGAACTCTTTACATATAAAACATTCATGAAGCCATTTACTCGAGTCCTGGCGTTTATTTGTGTTATTGTGGTTTTGAACAGACATAAGAAGAATTTTATCGTCTTCATCGTTTATCTAAAATAAGGATTGTTTCACCAGAGTTACAATCTCTTGGAATCATGTGCAGAAAATTTGGTTACAGCCAAATACAACTCCATTTCCAAAACAGTAGGGACACAGTAAATAAATGTACATGTCTAGAACAATGACCTGGGGATTGACCAGCAGAAGTACAGCAGCGGCCTAAGAAGAGAATAGTAGGCTTTAATTATTGTTACACTACAGCAGAAAGAAAGAGAGAAAAGCTTCACCTCAAAGTGCACAACATGCAGAACTACAGACAAACATGAGTCCACGTCAGCAGGAGGACAGGAGTGGCCCTTGTTGTGCTGTGATTGGTTAAGATATGAGTGCAAATTTTGCAGCATGATCTCAGGTCATAGTAACATACATTTGTCTAAGTGCCAGTTTTATTTTTGACTTGCATTACAAAGACTGAATTTTAAAATGATTTGAAAAGATATATTTATTTTGGCTTAATTATCATTTTTAAGTTACATTGTTGTTTTTATCTTTATTTTTTATTTCAAATTTTTTATTATTTGTGCATTTATTTATGTATTTTTATTTGTATGTGTTTATTTTTAATTATTTAATTTATTGTTTATTTGTTTTTTAATTCTTTTTTCCTTCTTTTTTCTTTAAAAGTGAGATCAGTCCCTTTTATCCATCTAGCTTCCAGCCACATGGGGCCAGTGAGATATTTTCAGCTACTTCTTTTAAGGTTGGCATGTTTTCCGTCTCTCGGTTTGTCTTAAATATAATAAATATAAGACTGGCGTTTTCAGAATTAGCTACCTGGGACCTGTTTTCAAAAATGTGGGCACCTGAAACACCCAGGCGATTAAAAACTTTTGGTATTTGGCCAGCCAATCACAGCCCCACACAGAGAGACAAAAAAGGTTTACATTTACATTTCATACTGAAGTGCAATTTTGAGTCACTAATCAATCTAATGAGCATGTTTTTGATCTGTGGGAGGAAACCAGAATGCCCGGAGAGAGCCCTTGCAGACATGGGGACCAACTAATCTAAAGCAAGGGTTTAACATGAGACCCAATGACCTTGACCTTTGACCAGTAACCTAAAATATCTTGAATCACATTCATGCCCATCATCCAAACTCAAAAACCCACGACCCCAACAGCGATGAGGTGATTTACAAAACACCGAAACCCCGTTTATTTGTTAAAATCTCACTCAGACTGCAAATCAAATGTTGAACCTCACATATTTTATTACTTTTGCTGCTTTAAGGGTCTAATTTAAAATTATATAACCCCTCACCTGATTCAGTGCAGCACTAAACTTGACCAGCAGGTGGCAGTATGACACAGTTCAACTGAAAGCCTCTGTTCTAAGTCTTAAAGTCAATTTGTGTCCTAAAATGATATAAAACAGGAATAAAGATACTATATTTTTATTCTAAAATGTTTTAAGCTCAATTATTTGAATTTCTGCAACTTATAATTCATAAGGAAGAATTTGAATTTAGAGGCTCACTAGTAATGAACACTGAAATCTCAAATCCTAGTGAGTGAATTTGGCTCTCAACTATCTCAAGAGTCTTCGACATTTTCTTTTTTTTCCCTCAGGCTTGTTTCTGCTTTTCACAGTATCCATCAGTATTGTCCGCTATGATTTTACATGCTTTTTGAGATGCTTTACAAGACATTTTGTAACCACAGCAGCAGCAGCAGCAATTGTTGAGGCCCTTCATCATGATTGCAAGTCATAACAATAATTCTTCAGTGCAGAGCAACACCAGCAACAAGCAGCTGAAGACTGAAACAATGACAAGAAATTTTATTTGTATCATGAAGGGTGGCTCTGCAGTTTAAAGCAGTTAGTATTTGTAGACAGATATATCTTTTTTTTACGTACTTAGATGGAAAACATGCCAGAAAGCCAGAAATATATCAAGGCAGCCCACTTGAATATATGTGTTGGAGGACTTTTTTTTAACACTGAATATTTATTTAAAATGATCTGTCCACCATTCATTTGACTGTGTGTGCAGTAACAAAGAAGAGATGGGCAGAGCTCGCCCACAGCTAATTAGCTTAGCTCAAACACTAGGATTCAATGGGTAGTGTTGGCCTGCCTCTGCCTATTATTATTAATAATAATAATTCACAAGCACCTCAGAAAAATATTAATGTATATATTGAATATATATCTATACAGATACATCATACACATATTATGTATAGTATATACACATATTTACATTACACCTGTAATGTTTGCATAAATACTTATTTAAATGCACACTCTTGCATTCATAATCATATATCTCCTAGTTAAGTATTTACAAACAATAAGCTTCTTCACAAAATATCTATTCTAAACTAAATTTTATGTTATTTACAATAATTAATTGCATATGTTAATATTGATAGTGTTAATATATATATTTAAAATTAATTGTATGGTAACAAATTATTTTGGCAGAAAACCAAGTTATTGTCAATTTCTCGTATGAATCTAATAATACTTGTCTATAATATAATTTAAATATTTGCCTGTTATTGCACATTTGTAAAGTGACATCCGGGCTGTTCCAGAGTTTGACACCACAAACAGAAATGCACATACTTTTAAGAGTTGTATGGACCATCGGACAAATGAAATTATGTTCACCCCTTAAATTATAGCCCCCCTCTCTGGGGGCCGTGTTATGAAACTAAATCATCCGTGCTGGTTTGTGCATGAGCGCTGCGGTTTAGTTTTGCCCATTGACTCCCAGTGTTCAAGCTAAGCTAATTAGAGGTGTGTGAGCTCTGCCTGTCTCTTCTGTGTGACTGCACACACAGTTGAAAGAATGTTGTCTATCTGCTTGGCATGAACTCCCCTCTAAAGCTCAGATCATCTCAGACTGGTTTTCTTGAACATGACAATGAGTTCACTGTACTCCAGCGGCCTCCACAGCCACCAGATTTCAATCAAATATAGCATCTTTGGGATGTGGTGGAGCAGGAGATTCTCATCATGTATGTGTTGCAACTGTGTGATGGTATGATGGAGATATTGATTAACATCTAGTGGGATGTTTCAGCACCGTGTTGAATCTATGCAGCCCTGAAGGCAAAAGGGGTCTAACCTGGAATTAGCAAGTTATACCTAAAAAGAGGGGAAATCATTGTGCATCCCTTCATTTTACTCAATAACAATAAAACTGGAGCTCTCCTATGAGTCATTTTGTTTCTCATGTTTATTTCTATTTGTGTCCAAGACCTTATTTAATAACCTTCCCTCCCTGCAGACCACTTCCGCCTTTGCCACCTGGGACCAACTGAGCAAGCACAAACCGGCCTAGGATGTTTTTTCTCTTCTCCTGATCCTTTAACTGACCCAGAAACTCTGAGAGCCTCCATTGAGGTCGACTAAAGGGTTTTAAGGACATGACTGGACTGTTCTGCAGCACTGAAACAACAACAAACTGCTTTATTAAATGTGTTGCATTCTGCTGTGAGACATCTCCCATCTCTGAGCTGCAGAGTTGATACAGAAAGTTCCACCATCATCCTCTGCCCGTGGAAAAGAAAACAAAGATATCTAAACTGCCGGCCTGTTAATCCAGGCCACAGTGGGAGATTATCTCATTGTTTTCATTAATGCATGAAAATATGCAAACTTCATCCTGGGACCACGCTGCAGGCCAACACTGTTACGAAAGCCTGATTGAGGAGGAGTGGATCCTGCCCTGCTATTGGCTCAGCAGAGACACTCCTCCTCCTCCAGCTCACTCCTCATTCTTCGCTCCACATGTGACTCCAGTTTATGAAGGAGAGAGGGAGGGGGGTGCATTCACCAGCTTCACCTACTCTGCACCCCCTTCAGATTATATCCTGTTTCACAATCCTTCAATTGGCTGAAAATGTCCCAATCACAGCTCACACCTCCACTCCATCCCCTTTTAGTGCAGCTTCTCAATGGTCGAATTATGCAACCAACACACGCGTGTTTGCCATTTACATGCCTGGTAAACTCAAGGCCACATATAGATATGGCTGGGCCCCTGACAGACCCAAAAGGGGCCCTCTCCAGATGTGATGTAGTTAGGTAGACTCTCACCACAGTCCAACATTGAGGGTCCAACACTTAGGCCCAACTGGCCTCACAAAATGATGATATTGTGAAAAAAAAGCTTTTTACATTTTACAAAAAGGGTTTACGTTTTGAAACTGGCAACATTTAACTGAGAAGCCACTGAAGCAATGTGTTTATGTTTCTTTGGTAGGAAATGTGAGATTCTGGGATGAAAGTAAAGTGTAATAATGACTGTTTGAATTCATTAACTTTCATTTTTAAGTCTTTATGGGCCCCCCTATGAGAGCTTTCCCTCTTTATCCCACTTTATAGGTCGCCTTGGGTAAACCTCTATATGAAATCTGAAAGTTTGTTTTAATTTGTTTAGCACACTAGTTTAGCGATAATAAACGAGAGGTAGTGATGCTGTTCTGAATATCATCACTTTTCTACAGGGGGGCCATAATGGAGGGAAAGTTAGGGAATTCTAGGGCCCTTAGAATATGAATCACTTTGTTATGTTAAACTATTTTCTTATACCTAAAACAACTCCTTTCCTCTGGCAGTATCACTGATATCATTCAGATTATTATATATATTGCCTTAAGTTTGTAACAAATTGATAAGATGCTTTTAAATGTCTCCAAGGCCATAAGGAACAAACCTTATAAACAAACCAAAATTCTACAGAAGTTGGGACATGGCGTAAAAAATAATAAAATAAAATTTACAATGATCTGTAATTATTCATCTATATTCAATTGATTATACACTGCAAAGACAAGATATTCATGTTCGAACTAATAAACTTTATTGTTCTTGTTTTAAATAATCCTGCAACATGCACCAAAATCCTGGGATGGAGGGAGGAAAGACTCTGAAGTTGAAGAGTGCAAAAAAATAAATAAATAAATAAATAAAACACCTGTTCGGAACATTCCACAGGTGAACAGGTTAATTGGTAACAAGTGAGTGTCTTTGGGTATAAAAGGAGCATCCCTGAAAGGCTCAGTGATTCACAAGCGAGGATGGAGCGAGGTTCACCACTTTGTGGAAGCAAAAGCTGAAGACAGTAAAGCTAATTCTAAGCTATCTACATGGATAAACCAGCAAATGCTTGACATGCTTAACTAGTCAACCTGCCCAGGTGTGTGCTTACACCTCTGCACCAATTTACTGACACGGCAGTGCTGAAGCTCTACGGAGTGTTTTTTGATAGTTATGTTAATAAACTGAGAGATGTTTTTTAATTGATTTGGCCAGAATTCTGACAGGTTTTCTTTTATCCTTTTTGATGTAAATGTATCCAAGGAAACTTTATAAATAACAATATTTTGGAGTTTTGAGAACCACAATGCTCAGCACGTTGTGAATTATTAGAAATCATAATCAAATCAAATCGGGACACAATTAGTTTTTGCTCTTGTTGGATCATGAGGCTTTTTTTGCCATCTGCATTCTCAGCTGCATCATTGTCATCCTGCAGGAGCTGATCAAGTGATATCAGACCAGGTCCTGCTAAGATCTTACTGACTGCATCAAACCCTAAACTTTGATGCACTGAAGGTGAGGTACCAGAGTGGCCCTGCCCTCTGTGTACATCTCTGTATGGCCCTTGATGGGTAAGTTCAGACACCTCTGTTGTAGATATTCTGTGAAGCTTCTGGATATTAAACTTTAACCACGGTAAACAAAAGTCCATCATAAAACCCTGAAGCACATTCTCAGCTCTGCCTTTTTGTTCTGGAGTCTCTGTAAACAGCATAAAGTTTACTTTGCAGGTTTAATGTGTTTTTAAGTTCCTGTTTGTATATTTGTCTTTTCCCTTCAGGCTGAAGGCCTCAGTGGACTGAAATCTCTCAAGTGTGTTACTTCTTTCTTTTTCCTTCATCTGAAAGTTAAACATTAACCTCCATGAGATTATGATCAAACCACAAAACACAAACATTTTTGATTTTGGCTTATGGCCTCTCACTTTGGTTTACGTTTTCTACTTGCTGGCTCTTTAACTTGTCTTGAGTATCTGACAGACGTTATGTAACAGCGAGCTGAATGTATGCAGGCTTTGTGAGGTTACATGAACTTCTCTGCTGCATAAAACATCCTGTCCCCACAACTTTTCTAGATGCATGCACCTTCTCAAGGTCATGCTTTACCTTCAATCAGGTTCACATATCCATTTCTAATGACTGCGAGAGGATGTTCACATTCACTAATGTTCAAAAGACCAGAGAGTTTTCATCTACTGAGTGACCCTGATCCACCTGTATTCTTTCTGTTAGTCCTGTGTGGGTCCAGTCCGCCCTGATTGGTTGTCTAGGGCTGGGCAATATATCGATTACATCAATTAGTTTGAAATGTTTTCCGAAGAAGATTTAAAAATCAAAAATCGAGTTTTCTTTCTCAACTTACTCCAATAATAAGTTGTTGCAATGTTTGAAAATATAATTGCTGAAAATGTTCAGTTTTCATGATGATAGGCCCTGTCAGGTTTTGCACAAGCACATGTAAATAAAAATTCAGTTAACCTATTGTTGAAAATACAGCAATCATGCTGGAAATTAAAATAGAGTAATACTATAAAGACATTTACTGGCATCTTGTTGCCTGTAAACTATTGTAAAATTCACAGCAACCTTTTTACAGTGTAATTCTACTTCAAAAACAGCTCCAAATATTTTCACAAACACTCATTTTCATCGGAGTCGAGTTTAAATGCTTCATCTTTTTTCTCAAAGTTTTTGTCATGGGCTCTTCCTCTTTTTTAAAAACAGAAGACTGTCATGATGACAAGATGTTTTAATCAACACGCCCATGACAAACGGGAACATCTACAACTGTCATGCTCTTCAAACACAGTCAGTCTTTGCTGGTTTGGCTGCACTGCCTTCTTAAACATTTGAAACATGTGAAAGTTAAGATTGAATAAAGTTGCCATAATAACTCAGAGTATGAGAGATGATTAATTAAATCCAAACATGGTGCAACAGTTAAGAAATCTTAAGATAACCAGAGTTAAGTTAAGTTAAGAATTAAGTTAACCAGAAATCTGAAGATAGAGTGGTGCCGGGATGACATTTGTCTTGTCGGCCATCATGTGAGTTAGCATTGCTCCTCAACAGGTTTTTGGTTTATTTATAATAATTTCTGTGGCAAACACTGTTTAACAAAACCTACATGTCCTTTCCTTAGAGATAATCTTCATAAATTAACACTACTGTCATGATTTTTAAGCATAAAAAAGTAATCAGCAGAAATAAAGAGCAAATGAGAGGCTACTATGATGGGCACTAGCATCACTATATTACTCACTTAACGTTTCTCGTAGCTTTGTGTTAGGGTCACTGTTTTCAGAATCATTAGTACTTTATGTATTTTATTCATTAAGTAGTGCCATAGCATCCTAAAAAGCTACATTTCCCTCAGCAAAGATGGAGAGCATCAGTTCACAGTAGAGCAGCAGCAGAGTGTCTGACACGGTCCATAAACAGACTTTTGAGAAGGAGCCGATAGTACCTGTTTTCCTCCGCCGCCACACGATGCTAGCCTTGCGCAGCACCTGCATTCACCTTATTCAGTGCCTGTAATCAGGCTGATCCATCTTGCCAACCTCCAATCTACAACAATTGTGAGCGGCCCAGAGCAGGACGACCCAATCACAGTCCTTTAGAGCAGGAACAGGTAGGAGCTACGAGTGAGACACCAGGAAGTGACCGCTCTGACAGAGATTAGCATTGATGCTAACAGCTTTAGCAGCAGTTTTATCAAATCTGGACCACATTTCTTCATCCATACATTATCTATACTGCTTATCCCTTTCAGGGTCTTGCGATCTGGAGCCTATCCCAGCTGACATTGAGAGGGAGGCAGGATACACCCTGAACTGGTCTCCAACCAATCACAGGGTCACATAGAGAGACAGACAACCACACTCACACTCATAGTTAAGGACAATTTGGAGTCTCTAATCAACCTAATGAGCTTGTTTCCTACATTTTCAACTTTTCAGAAGACGGAGACACAGCGAGCGTTCATGTCACTTTGAGTCAAACAGGTAGATGGACAGGTGTGGGTGGTTACTGACACCCTCAGTGAGACAATCGATGTTTTTTTTTGGCAACATGATGAATCATTCTGACCAAGAATGACAACCAACTCAAAGCACTGTGTGTGTTTGAGCAACACTGAGAGCATTTAGGTCATTCAAGCTCATTTTATTTGGCTGCATGTGTGTGGACGCTGATCCTCGCTACAAGTGCTCCCTGCTTTTTTATTTCCCTGACGGTGTTTTTGGTGCATCTGCACCTTGAGTGACGCATCACTGTGTGATTGTTCCCTAAAAGACACATGGAATAAAGTTCTGAAACAATAAATCTGAACTGTAATGGAGAAATAAAACAGATTAAGAGGATTAAAATGAATAAATGAATAAGATGAAATAATAATAATAATAAATGATAATAAATATAATCAGCCAACATACAGACTATAAAGGTCAGTCTTGAGTTTGCTTTTAAAAATATGAACAGTAGGTGCTGCCTTAATCCTTGATATCTTCAGGGTCCAAACAATATAAAACAATCCCATGCCACATCATCCATGATTGTATATAATAACAGTATGATTATATCATATTCTTTAAACCATATCATGTTGGAACAAATTTACTCCTCAAAATCAGTTTGGAAACAATAATCTGATGATTATTCGTAAAGAAAATGCATAAATCTTATTATCATTATGATTTTATTCATTATTATACATGATTTTATACATTATAGTATTATCATCTTTTTGTATGCCTGTGTGAAAAGCCTTCAAACTGAAACTAGAAACCGGAAATGAGAAATCAAAACAGAATTTCTTGTCTGATAACAGAGGAGAAGAACTTCAGGAGAAGAACTCTGAATGAGAAAGATGACCACTGTTGTGATGCATGTTTTTGTAACTCTGATTATTGGTGATGCTTGTGTGATGAAGTGTACCTTGACTGTTTAAATATGAGAAGTTTAGAAGCACTCTTCAGTGCGTAAGGAAGGAAGGAAGTTGCCTTGTTGTAAACTGCACCGCTCCTTGCAAGTAAGATTTCTTCACAGGGAAGAGGTGACATTTTCTGAGGAGCTCTCCACACGTTTAGCTCATTGTAAAGGTGATGAAGCAGACTTTCTAGCTATGTGAAATACAAAAACAAATGTGATTGTTAACCCTTTCATGCATGAATTATTAAATCATAAAGGAATACTTTCTAAAATGTTTGTTCTTACTTTCTAACAAGTTAAAAACCATGGTCATTTTTTTTCAATGTTATATTTTTAGGGAATTATGCATCAGCTGTCTAAATAGTAATTTAATTGAACATAAAGATCCACAAACATGTGTTTTCCAAACATTTATTAAGAGTAAATAAAATTAAAAGCAAAATTTGAAGTATATGTATTATTGCTGTTTAATCAAACTCTTCACTTGTGGATTACACCAAAATAAATAATAAAATAAAAACAACAAAATTTGGTCAAATCTGAATACAGGCATAATACCCCAAATATACCCTTTCGTGCATAATGTCCACTAGAGTGGTAGGGATTAATTTTTGGTCACAGAAAAAAACTTATACAAACAAGTATTTTTGAAATCTTCATAAAACTATTCCTAATATATTATTAAACTATAAGATATATATTTTTAACCTGTCTGATTCTTTGAGAATAGAAGGATTTACCACTTATTCCTGAAGAATGTGGTGCAATTCGTGTCTGCCATTTTGATTTATCATGCAATATCTCAACATGAGAAAAACATGCAAAGAAAGCATTTTATGAAACTTGAGACAGGAGCTTGGGGGTTGGACATGGTACTGCAGCCTAAATGGTATGAAATTTTCCCAAACATCTGTTTACTGTAGTGGACACCATGCATAAAAGGGTTAAAGGAGAGGAATAATGGACAGAAATAACACTTGTTGTGGAGTGTTTTGTATTGTGTTGCACCATAATAAACTTCACTGTGTCATTCCCCATACTGTATGATTTGGTGTCATGTTGTTTAATAATCCATCGTGTTGTGTTGTTCAGTTTTCCTGCAAATGCTAACATTTGATAGCAAACTACAAAACTTTCCTCCTCAGAATCAGTCTCATTTCAGTGTTGTTGTGGTCCATTTATCACATGCTGTTAATTTGTTCTGGGAGTTTCCTGCTGATTTCCATCCCTGATCATAAACTCCACACCCTTCAAAATAAATGAAAAGTAAATACAGGAGCTGATTTTACTCTCCTGCCAAAACACTGTTGAGTAAGAGCAAGATCCAACGGATATAGCATCAGCTGTCACCAGATCCTCACAGGTTCTTCCTCTGACCTCGGCCGAGCCTCCACTCTGCTCTGAGGGAAACTCACCTGCACAGACAGACTCTCAGTTTGACTGTTTTGACTGAACAGCCTCTGTTTTGGAGCCGAATGAAGAGCGACAGCAGCAAAAATGAAGTGATAAAAGTGGAGGTGGTGTGAACTTGAGTGAATTAGAAAAGAAGTGATAAAAATGCATTAGATATTAATGTTGACTATGTTGAGTTTTGCTTATGTGATATGCATCTGTAGCTAATTTCCTTTATTGTATTGTTTTCCACTTTTTTATTTTTACTGTTATTATTATTTCATTATGTGTCTATAAATAATAATGTGTATTTGTATGTATATGTTTCTGAATGTATATGCGTGTGAATATAAATACTCATTTATTTATTTTTCTACTCACTGTTTATATGTTCATACTGGTTTGCTTAACTTTCATTCTCTTTCTATGGTGTATAATAATGTAACCTATCAGAGCTGTTTTGTGCCTTATATACTTTAAAAATAAAGTTGAAAAAATGCATTTGATGTTGAAAATGCTGTGACGAAGATTTCAGTGATTTGATCAATTTGATGATAAATTGATGGAAAATGTTGTGAATCCATAAAAATAGAAGCAAAGTTAATAACTTTGTCTAATATTCATCATTTATCATTTACAGCATGATATTTTTATTCATTATTCAAGGATGACAACATGAGAGTCAAAGAAACAAAAAGACACAATAAAATCTGATTTAACCCCTTAAAGCCTGTTGTGTCATATTTGATACATACTTTTATGATACCTCTATCTAATCAATATGATCAACAAATTACTAAAAAAAACATCTGAATTCAGTTAGATAAATGATAAAAATGTTCTCAAGTGGATAATCAGTTGCCCAAAACACTTAATGTAACAAATGAGATACAAAAAACATATGTGTTAAATTTTATTTACTTTTTTTTTTTTTTTTTTTTTGGATTTCAGTTGAAGTGAAATTAACATTTAAGCTCCATTTTCTGGCTAAAATTTGTGTTTTCAGGGTCAAAATAGATTAAATCATCATTAATGTCATCTAATTAATGTTACTTTAGTGTTCATATTTACAGCATCTAATTCTGTTAATAATTTTTGTTGTTGTTTTCCTGAATGCTTCAGGGCCAAAATACATCAGTGACCTCCTGTTACCAGATTGTGATATATAAAAAGTGTAATCTAACCGAGGGCAGCTGTAAACAGATGAGTCTTTAACCTTGTTTTGTTCAGATCTGTGGAGCATATAAACTGAAGCTGCTTCTCCAGGTTTGGTTCTGACTCGAGCAACAGGGCTTTCACACCAGCACGGCTCCACGGCTTTGGTTGGTAGACAGAGCTGTCCTGATTTATTTGTGCATCTACTTTTCATTATTATTATTATTATTGCAATTCTTTTTATTGCATGTATTTTATTAATGTATTTACTTATTTTATTTTCTTATATGTACATGTACATATATATTGTTTTTATTTTCTCTTTCCACATTTCTTTATCTCACCACCAGAGGTAAAATTAGCTGCTGTTACTATTTTTATTATTATTAATATTCTGTCGTTACTATTTCCCGTGGACTGAGAAAAGAACCGGAAAAAGGAATGAAAAAAGTATGAATATGGTTCGATATGGAGGAGACCTACAAGTCTGCCACAGTCCTGTACACTTTGGGTGTTATTCATGTATGTACTTATTTATATATTTCTCTTTTCCTGTCTCCTTTTCTTGCTTAGTCCTGAATTTGTGTATATGTGTTTGTGTGATTTATGTTTGATCAGAAAATGAAATTGCTACACTCTGTGGCAAATGAAAATAAAAACTAAACATTATGTAAAACAAAAAAATTGGATGCTGTAAATCAAAACGCTGAAGCAACAATAACTGGATGATGTAAATGATCATTTAACCTCTATTTATCACTTAAAGTTTAAATTCACTGTTTTTGACCACAAAACTTTTTGATTCACTGAATTTTAAGACTTGATTTTTCTAATAAAACACATTTCCATCATATCCGGTTTTATCATTATTTTTTGTTCCTTTAATTCTCATGCTGCTTGTTTTGAAATGATGAATAAAAACATCATGCTGGAAATGATAAGAGATTTATATTAGACAAAATGTTTGACTCTGCTTCTTCATACCAAATATCAAATACATTTTTATCATTCTTTGAGTTTAATTTTTCACCACCTCCATTTTTATCACTTCATTATTTGTTACCTGATCATAACCAAATTAAGCGAGGTCGATTCTCCTCAGGAACAATCTGCTCGACTGTTGCCTCCACAGCCCGGTGCATTTTAACAGAGCAGTGCAGCGGGCCGGTGCAGAGTGGTGCAGTCGTTTCCATTCAAGGCTGTAAAGTGACGCCCCTGAGCCCCCTCAGCCATTCAGAGTTAAATATAACCTGAGACAGAGTGGGAGTGGGAGTGCACAGCTGCTGTGGGTAAACCTCAGAGGCTTGAAGCTGATACTTGAGCATGGCACTACGAGAGCCTGATTTACTGTAACTGTAGTGGTGAACTTCTTTAGGAAAGGAGCTGATGAGGAGACAGGGAGTGCCTCCAGGAATGATTTGGGGTCATAAAATGGCAGATCATCCTCATGGTCAAAGCTGTAAGGTTAAAGGGATAGTCCGGCTTTTTTGAAGTGGGGTTGCTAGAGGCCTGTAGCACTAGTAAATACGAGTGCTAATAAAGGAACTAGTAACTGTTGGAGTTTGCTAACCTTGCCGTGCAGCTGGATCGTCCTGATTAAATGTCTGTAATCACGCTGATCCATCTTGCCAAGCTTCAATCTACAACGATTGTGCTCGGCTCAAAGTGGCACGGCTCAATCAGAGTCCTTTAGAGCAGGAAAAGGAGGAGCTATGAGAGAGACAACAGCTGGAAGTGACTGCACATACAGAGATGAGCATAACTAACAGCTTCAGTAGCAGTTTTATCAGATCTACTCCACATTTCTTTATTAAATGAAAAACTAACATCAGTTAGACAGACTTCTCTATAGTAAGGATATTTTGCTCCATTTCTGACATGTTTCGAGGAGTTTGTTTTACAAAATGGCTCTTGTTCTGCAGTGCAGTAGCACCCACCTTCTACATTATCTGATTGGTCGTAATAAATGTTATTGACTGAACGATCGTCCAATCACCTGCTGGATATGCTTCTTTCCCAGATGGACTAGTGAAATATATTGAACCATCCATCTGGTGCTTCAAGTGAGGAGTTTGCTGCAGGCCAATTAGAAGTGGTCCACAGTTGGCCCCCAGGCCACAGTTTGGACACCCCTGTTGTAAATATGTTTATTATTTCTGTAAAACTCCACCTTTCATCATGGAGCATTTATTACCTCTGCCAAGGGGGTTCTGTTTTTGCCAGCATATGTTTGTTTGTTTATTTGTCTATCAGCAAGATGACACAAAAACTACAGGAGGCATTCTGCTGAAATTTTCAGGAGATGTTGGTGATGGCCCAACATAAAAATGATGAGATTTTGGTGGTGATCCAGATAACCGACATTAAAGAACCATTGTTTTTGCTCAATAACTGTCTGACTACTAACGATATCAACATGATTCTGAGTGCTATGTGTGGGTTTTCAGGGTCATGATGTCAAGGGATGAAACCCAAAGAAAACAAGGTGGAAGACCCAAAAGCAGATTTAACAAAAAACTTTAACTAAAAAAAAGGGATCTAAAAAAACAAAAACAAGTCCTTAACAAAAAAAGCAAAGTACAAAGCAAAATCTCTAATAAAGAATTAAATCAAAACTGGTCAAACAAAAACTACAAACTTACAGAGATCACTGAGGACATGGTGCCAGAAAGACGAATGACCCAACAAAGAGAAAATGGAACACAAAGACTAAATATACTTCAACACTACAGGTGAAACAATCACACAGGTGAAGGGAATCATCATCAGAGACACACAGAAGGGAGGGCAGGAAAACACCACAAGGAACACAGGGATTTCAAAATAAAACAGGAAACAAGAGAGACAAGGAAAACAGGACACAAAACGGGTAACTTAACTAGGATCAAAAACAGGGACAAGACAGTAAAACAGTTCTTTCTCTTCCATGTTGGCCTCCTCTCTGAACACTGGAGGTTGTTGCTCGGTCATTTCCTCCTCTCTTTGTCTCTCCTGTTTCAGACTTCATCTGCTGTCCTCTCTGATCCGAATAAAGGCAGAGAAGCCCCCCAAATATTGTCTTTTAATAAAAGCAAATCCTTACTCGAAACTATCTATAAAACAAACAAACTCTCAGTAAAGATCTCCATGTAGTGTCTCACTCAGAGCTGAGAGAGTCCATGTTCTGGGTTTATCCACTGGATGAATGTGTGCCACCTGGAATGCCAGGCTCATTAAATGTGACCCTGATACTCGACTAAAACATGCGAAGACCACTAAACCCACTCATGAAACCACAGAGCTGCAGGATCTGTGTCACAGTAACAAAGCTAATTCTAATAAAACAGCTCTGAGGATTAGGAGTTCAGCCCTGAAAAAGCTGCAAAGGTCTTTAGCTGGAACAGGATTTAACTCTGAAATCTCTCCGGGTGAAGAGATTCATTCAACACATGGAGGAGCTGAGACAGTGAACAAGACGTTGGAAAGAAGAAGAATGTGTTTTAACATTCTTAGCTATAGAGGCTAACCAGGTGAGTTTTCATGTCATATGACTGTCGGGGCTGAAAATGGAGCATCGTCCAAACTGGTCTGAGAAGATGTTTGAACAGATGTGCATTTTTCTCCTGACATCTTTGTAACCCCTTTGTGTAAATCTGATTTTATTGTTTTACCTGCCGCTAAGGTCAGAGGCACTGGGCCTCATTGGTCTGGAAAGCACACTGGTCTTGGGCGTTGCTCTGTATTTTTCCTCAAAGCTTAAGTTCAATGAAGCTCAAACAAAAAAATAACAGAAAACAACAATTAACAAATCATTTTCTACCGAAATTCAACTGAATACACTATAAAGACAAGATATTTAATGTTCAAACTGATAAACTCTTTTTTTGTTGGGAATATATTCACTCATTTTGAGTTTGATGCCTTCAACACGTTCCAAAAAAAGCTGGGACAGGGTCTTTTTCACCACTGTTACGTCACCTTTCCTTAAACAACACTCAGTAAGAGTTTGTGAACTGAGGACTCTAACTGTGTATTCATCGATCCATTATCTAAACCACTTGGTCTTTTCGGATGCTGGAGCCTATCCCAGCTGACATTGGGCAAGAGGCGGGGTACACCCTGAACCAGTCACCAGCCAATCACTGGGCCACATAGAGAGACAGACAACCATTCAAACTCACACTCAAACATAAGGGTAATCTGGAGTCACCAGTCAACCCTATGAGCATGTTTTGGTCTGTGGGAGGAAGCCAGGATGCCCGGAGACAACGCACACATGCGCAGGGAGAACATGCAAACTTGATACAGAAATGCCCTGACCAACACAGGAATCGAACCAGCAACCTTCTTGCTGTAAGGCACTCCTGCTGCACCACCGTGCCGACCACATTGTAAAGTCATGCCCAATTAATATTACTACAAATGATCACACCTAATAAGTCAGATTTTTTTGTTTCTTTTTTAACCATGTAAATTGGAACTGTGTGGAGCATTATGAAGAGCAAAATATGTCACTTATATGCAAAAATGCGACATATATACAAATATAAAAGGAAGAGTATGGCTCCAGGCTGCTCTATGGTAAAGTTTCTTGAGATAACACTCGTAATGAGTTGACACCATACAAATTAAGATTGATTAAGCTGTTGAAGCTTTGTAGGTGGAATTCTTTCACATTCTTACTTGAGGTATGTATTTAGTTGCTCAATGGACCGTGGTCTTTGTTGATATATTTTGCTCCACACATTTCCAATTTAAATGGTTAACAAATAACAAATAAATACAAAGAAAAACCTGACTTATTTGGTATTATCATGTGTAGTAATATTTATAGATCATTGGTTTACATTTGAATCAATGTGAGCTTCTTCATTTTGAGAGTTAATAATAACAACTAATTTTAATAGAAGTACATTATTTTTTTACTTTTTATTCGAAAGTTTTTAAAGTATAAACAGGGAATAAACTGTCAATATAAGTGACAATGGCATAACAAATTATACGTACATTTCACTGTCCTGTAAAATAAATGCATAAGGGTGCATACACAAGCAAAAATGCACAAACAGAAAAGGACTTTTGTACAAGTTATACACCAGTTCAGATCCACAACTTAGGTAATTCCTCAAAGACAGAAAACATACTGGACAAAGAAGACAAGCAAACAAAATCGAACAAAGAACAACAAAGACAAACAGACATAAAACAGTACTGGCAATATGAATCTTCTATTTATTAATTAACAGAATTATGTTAAAGGTGATTTTCTTTTTAATGATTTTGTGGAGCCCACCTGAGGCCATGGCGCCCTTAGCATTTGCCTACATTGCCTAAAGGCTGTTTGTGCAGCCCTGGAGCTGTGTTAAGATCTGACTGTTTGCATGACTTCCTAGTTTTATTGAAATGAATATTTGCTAATGCTAAGCACTGTAGTCTTTGTTCTGCTAATGTTGACAGCCGACTATTACATGATTAAGGCGAGGTCAACATCAGTTTCAGTGCCTCAGATGCAGCCCTGCAGCCAAATGAACTCCAGGAAAATGGGTTTGAACTAACGTAACACTCTCAGCCTCGCCTTTCTGTGTTGGAAGAGGACTTTTTAAGTAAAGGACTCTTCTCTGGCCTCTATTCTCAGTCAGAAAAAGTCATAAATTGCCAAGAACTTGCATATGGCTTACAAGGGTATCAACAATCACTCCTGTCTTCCTGTTTTCATCTTAATGAGTCTGCTTTGGCCAAAACTGACAAACAAAAGTTGAACATTTCAGCAGTCTAAAAAAATGCTGGAAATACTTGTCGAGCAGCAGAGAAAAACATCTGGTTCACTGTTACATCGGAAAACTGAATTTACTGGCAACACTTTTCAAGCGATGTGGTTTTACCTACATTTTACCTTCTATACAAAAAACAGAAAGAAAGTCTCTCTTTTTTGTCATAAGCGCTATGAAGGGTCACAAAATGCTGCAAAGTTGAGTCAAATCAACAGAAAAATCGTTTTAAAACATTTTTAAAATAAATATTGACATCAGGAGTTAGTATGATCATGATTGAACCGTACTTGCCAAGACAACAAAATTTTGTCCCATCTCTGGCACTAACACCACACCTGATTTTGCCAAAATGCAGTGTGCAACATGTCAATAGCTTTTAGATCAGCCAATACCTCCATATCAACCTCATAAAGTCCCCAAAAGAAAAGCACCACAGGTCAGAGGTTGAAGAGCCACACTGCAATAGAGTTAGCATTATTAGCATTAGCATTGTTTCTTGTAGTATAGTTGCAGTGCAGTAATGCAATTTGAATCATATAATTAAAAAGAACTACAAAATTACATGAACAAGGAAATACAAACACAAAGTCCAATGAAGTTGAGACGTGTAAAACATAAAAATAATGGAATACAGTGATAAACTACAAGGACAAGAAATTAAATGTTCACTTTGAGAGACGTCATTGTTTTCTAGCAAATATTCTCTCATTTTGAATTTGAAACACATCCCAAAAAGCTCAGACAGGGGCATTTAAGCCCCTGCTACACCATCTGTCCTTTAACAACACTCAATAAGTGTTTGTGAACTGAGGACACTAATTCTTGAAGCTTTGTAGGAGAAATTCTGTCACATTCTTGCTTGATGTTTGACTGCAGTTACACAATAGTCCAGGGTCTTTGTTGTCATATTTCGTGCTTCATAATGCTCCACACATGTTCAGTGGAGACAGGTGTGGACTGCAGCAGGTCAGTCTAGTACCTGCAATCTTCGACTCTGAAGCTGCACTGCTGCAACATGAACAAGCAGGTACATCCCTGATGGCAGCATGTTGCTCCAAAACCTGTTACCTTCAGCATTAATGGAGCCTTCACAGATGTGCAAGTTACCCATGCCATGGGCACTAACACACCAAGATGCTGTCTTTTGACCTTTGCTCTGATAACAGTCTGGATGGTCCATTTCCTCTTTAGCCCGGAGGACACCACGTCCATGATGTCCAAAAACAGTCTGAAATGTGGACTCAGACCACAGCAGACTTTTCCACTTTGCCTCAGTCCATCTCAGATGAGCTCGGCCCAGAGAAGCTGGCGGTGTTTCTGGGTGTTGTTGATCTTTGGCTTTGTCTTTGCATGGTAGTTTGACCTTGACCTTGTAGATGTAGAGATGACCTGTGTTAATGGACAATGGTTTTCTGAAGTGTTCCTGAGCCCACGTGCTGATATCCTTTACAGGATGATGATGATGGCCTGACGGATTGAAGGTCACAGGCATTCAAAGGTGGTTTTAAGCTTCGAGGCTTACGTGCAGAGTTCTCCGTATTCTCCCAATCTTGATGATTTTATGGACTATTGATGATGAAATCCCTAAATTTCTTACAATTGTGGGTTGGCAAACTTTGTTGTTAAACAGTTGAACTATTTGTTCACACAGTTGTTCAAAAAGTGTTGAACTTCGCCCCAACCTTGCTTGTGACAACTAAGTCTTTTGGGGATAAATATTTATACCCAATTATGACACTCATCTGTTCCCAATTAACCTGTTCACCTGTAGAATATTCCAAACAGGTGTTCATTGAGCACTTCTCAACTCTGACAGTGCTTTATTGGACCTGTCCCAGTATTTTTGTAAAGTATTGCAGGCATTAAATTCAAATGAGTGAATATTTGCAAAAGAACAATTGAGTTTTACATAATTGGATTTTAATGAGCCATTGAACAATACTATAAATTAGAAATGTGTCAGCCACTCACTGGGCTGATGATGACTTGAGAGATGGAGCTTTAAACTAGTCCGTTTTTCATTCACTTTCTGAATTTAACTGTTTCTCTTGTTTTTTTTTCCCTCTGGAGACAAAATAATGTGACAGGCACAGTGTCACTGAGCTTTATCAAGAAAAAGAGAGGGATTCTCAGGTCAGAGCGAACTTTGATCAGATAAACCTCAGCTCAGACATAATAACAGAGATGAATGCCGACTGAAGGACGGTGTGGCCTCAAGCAGCTGAAACATTTATCCTGAAGTATCAGAGCGAGAGCACAGCGAGATCCTTAAAGAAAGAAACACTGCGTCTGAAGAAGGATCTGCAAATGTCAAGGAGGGACACGGAGGCCTGATGAAGGATCAAATATGTCCATCCTCATGTTTCTTTAGTCATCTTTTAAACCCCTTCCGAAGGTTTACTGCCAAACACCTGACAATAATTCCATGATAAAGTTACCATCATAATATGATCCATGACCCTGAAAACCCACACCTAGCACTCAGAGTCATGTTGATATCATTATGTTACAGTTATTGAGCAAAAACGATCATTTGTAATGGCAGTTATCTTGATCACCACCAGAATCTAATCATTTCTAAGTTGGAAACTACTGGACAGCAAAATCTGTCCAGTAGTTTTTGTGTAATCTTGCTAACAAATATACAAACATACGGTGGCAAAAATAAGCTCATTTTGAGACTAAATCACAACTGACCCTTCGTTGGCTCTCTGATTGGTTCATTGACCAACCAATCAGGATCATAGAGCCCTGCATATGGGCAGCTGCTGCTCTGATCGGACTTTACATTGGCAGAGTCTGTTTTAATGCATTTTGGTGATATAGTTACCTTAATTTTGATAACATATATAGAGGAACATTAAATTAACAAGAAAAAACAGTCACTTATAAATGTAGGTGACTGTTTGCGATCTAAACATTGTCCTAAAACAAGACTGAATAAAAAAGAATGAATGTTGTGGTTTTAATGACATCTTTCTGCTATTAAACCCCCAAGACTACACATGAATCCCCCAAAACAACTTTGATTAAAACTGTTTAATCAGGCATGACTTCATGTTTCAGTTGTTTGACAGAAATCCACCTGTGATCCAATATTTAACCAAAAACAAGGACACTGGAGCCAAACAGAGCGAGAACATTTGATAGCCTAAGGCAAAAGTAGACAAAGTACCTCAGTTGCCCCAAACAGCTTGCAGCTGTATGGGTGATAGGGACTGATCTCACTTTTAAAGTCTAAGGAATACAACCTATTCTGAAAAAATCCAACTATGTAACTTCAACATTTCATTAGACCACATTTATTTTATTATATTACCTGTATATCTGCAGGTAAGTGCTTGAAAAGCTAAATATCGGTGTCAGAAGATGTAAACATTTTTGACAATGATTCCCGATGATATTTTAGCCTTTTATTTACCCCAAGATCGTGTATTTTTTTGCACATTTATCTTAAATTGAGAATAAGCTCCCAAATAGGATGTGTCCTCTCAGCAGGTAAGAAAATCCCTGTTTCAGCTTTTAAAAGGACATGAGGCTTCATTGTTCTGTTACTGGAAATCTTCAAAAAAATACATGAGGAAAAACTACTGCAATATCATTTTTTCTCTATCGTTGTTATAATTCATTTGTTTATCCTGCATGCTGTGTTGCACACTTTGCGTCAAGGACACAACACGCACATTTTGTCATTACAAATGTTTTTCTAGGGGAAGTCTGAATATATTGAGAAATTAGAGCCCTTTTGTATCTTAAATCGACCAAAGACCGCATGAAGAAGGGACAGATAAATGAAATGATTAGGATTAATTTTGAACATTTTTAAAGACATAAAAATCTGAAGGAACTACCTGCTGTAAATGTCTGTTAAAATTTCAATATGAGCTGATATTTAACTTTTAAGGCAAATACCTGACAATTTCAGAAATAGTGAGCATCCCTACCAGCTTGCTAGTGAAAATATGCATTCTTTATTTTCAGCATTAAGATAAGATTATGCTCATCTCTTGATTCTACACTGAAGCAAGTCGATGACCTGCTACTTACTTTGTTGCAATGTGATTCTGAACAAAATGAGAGCAAAATATGCTCTTACTTGGTAAACGATATCGGCCCTCCAGCCGCCAACCAAAGCCTTCAAGAGTGAGAGGCTATCAAATTACTGTGTACAAGGATAGGCAACTTTGGTTACCCTGAGGGCCACATGAGCTAAAAGATGCCATGAAAACATGATTTATGGTTAACTGATGTCTTGTGTATTCTTTTTTAATCTTGTAAATGCATCAATTAATGGATTGGTTTCAATAAAATATAAATATATATATATATATATATATATATATTGCAGAAATAAAACAGTAAATATTTAAATTTTGCACTGAATAGGGAGTGTGAATTGGTCTGAATACCATGGTTTGTGCATTAAACGAATTCACGTTTGTTTTGTTAATTTCATTAAAGAATACACAAATGTATCACGGTGCTTCACCTCATCCCTGCATGGGCATATTTAAAGTTTATGTCTAATTTTCAATGTATTTTTTAAGAGTTAAATGTTTTTCTTGCTTTACGTTTGTTCCTCACACAAACACTGAAAGCAACAGGCCAATTTTCATATCGTAAAGACTTGATGTTCTTGACAAAAAATATCTGTGGCAATGAGTTCAGAAATATTCACATATCTGTAAAATCCAGGATTGAGCTACAAATTGTTGGTCCTTTTTGACAAGGATGTTGTACATTTGTTGTCTATGTTTTGTGGTCATAACAGATTTTAGTCAGCTTTTCCTTCGAGGTATTGCAGCCTCTACATCTTCATATTGAAACTGCGTATATGATCAAGCATGGGTTCATTCTGTCATGTTTGACATAAAAGAATAAAAGACTCAACAGCAGTGATTTGAAGGAGTAGTTGTTTATTACAGAGCATAAGGAAACTACCCAGTCCAGACATGAAGCATTACACTTTAAGCTACGTGTTCTTCTGTTGAATGCATGTAGGCAGGAGAAGAAAAAGCGAATGGGGAGCAGAGGAAATAGAAAAGGCACTCTTACACTTACTGTAGCCAATGGGATGACCTCCGAGTCGTGAAAGGGAACAAAACCAAACCTTGAAACTCTATCCCACCCGTGGGACGGCCGTGTAAACAAGGCTGGTTTCTCTGTACTACACCAGCCAAATGTAGCCGTCCCATTAACGGAGAAAGGGAAGAGCCAAAGAATTGCACCTGACCTTTGAATGAGATTCAAACACTAACCCACCTCATAAGATCTACAGCCCACAAGTAAAAAAACGGTTGTAAAATAGTCATAACAGTAGCCAGCGAAGGCAGACCAAAGCTTTTCTGTACAACACTCTGGAGCCTCCGGCCAAACACTGAAAAATGATCAAGTCATAAGGAATTCAAGGTTCAGTATCCATGTGTGTTAAAGCTGCCTTCTGAGACCAGGCTTCTCTGTATCCACGCCCGGTTTCAGAGAACAAATAAATAGTGTTGAGGTTGAGTCGTAGCCAAAAAGACTCTGTGGCAAAGACGCTCCTTCAAGGCTAAAGACGGGCACCAGGTTTCTCTGTAGCTACACCTGCCATCAATATCCTCAAGGAGCACAAGGGCCTTTAGTCACTTCAAACCATAAAAAAAGCCAGTGAAACTACACTTAAAAAAGGACTCATTTAAAATAGAATTTCAATGCATAAACAATCCAATTATTCAGCATGATCAAGTATCCTGCACCTCTGCAGACCAGAGCAGTGAGCAGCTTCTGACTTTTCTGTAGTACGTCAGAAAACAGCAAAGGTCTGTAGAGGCTTCTGAGGCTTTAGGCTCGTTCCAGAGCTTGAATTAGGATTTGGCTCACCCCTTAGCCTGCAATGCATAGCATTTCTCTATGAAAACAGCAACAACCCTTGAATTTTTAATTGTGCCATTCTAGCATCCTCCACAGAGATGAGGGAAGAAAGCAAACGAAAAAGGAAAGAGAACACTGGGTCAGTGAAAAGTTATCGCAGACGGACGCAGGAGGAATGTTTGTGTCAGATCAGGGACCCTCAAATGATCAGATTACGCTCCTTAGCGGGTTTTAGATGTTGGGCAGACTCCAAACATCTGTAGCACCGGTGAATTAAGGGGGGGGGGGGGGTCGTCGCATATAGCCTAATATGCTTCCGCCATGACACTGAATGTTTGACGATATCGACGAGAGTGGAATGCTGAAGGGAGGACGACAGAACAAAGCTGTAGACGGTCTATCACGACGAGAAGCAAAGGGATTTGGAGACGGGGAAAGGGGTGTTCGGATCCAAACCTGGCGTTGGATATCTGTCTGACATTGTCCCAAAAAGCTGCAAAAAGTACGGTGATGATGGACCAATCACAGGCCTTGAGGGAGACAAGTACTGCACTCTTGTTATGCCACAACTTTAATGACAGGTTGTTTATTTGCTTGGATGGTACATCCTAGATTTTTCTGCCCCGGACAGATGTGAACAATCACATACATACAGTAAGCATGGCCCCTGTCGAATAGACTAAACTAAAGCTCATTTTTTAATTTCTTGCCATGGGTCAACTATGTGCAATTTAAGTTTGCATGAAAATTCAGCCTGTGAGAGTTGCTCAACTTTCACAGAGGAGACTTTTAAACAAACCATGGCTTATACATATTATTGACTTAATGACTAAATGGTGAAGAAATACGTTTAAAAAGTCAGGCCAAGCCCAGCCCGCTCCGTTTCTAGCTGAGATGTTGCCATCTGCATTAAGCCACAAAAAAAAAGGGAGTGTCACAGTGCGTACAATGCATGCGGCTATGGCAACTGCACTTCATCACAATACACGGGTAAATAAACTGCATCATGTTCAAGCTGCAGTCAAGTATTTGTTGGGTGTTAAAGTGTGTTTCACACTCTGGATTTTACAGTTAAAACAGTCCTTAAACATAACCACAAATCTGCAGCTTTTAATACAATAATCCCATAACAGTGATTGTTTCCTTCAGGATGCCACTGGGCTCAAGTTAGCTGATTAGAAAATATTGCAGGATTTAGCAAAGCGGGTCCAAATATGGCAAACAGAGCTTCCTATCAAGCCCCAACCCCAAAGCAAAGACCCTATTGTGATTGAGGAATTACTTTCTTCTTTAAACTTGTGAATTTGGCCTTGTTAGCATGCCCAATTTCAGATTGAAGAACATTTTTTCAAGCTGTTTTACAAAAAGTTGGCTTTGGTAAATCTGGATGTGCCAAGAGATTTTGTACAGTTGTTACAGTAATTAATGAGAGAGTTTGTAATTATCTAATTGGGTTTACTTTTCAAAAAGAGCTTTAAATTTGGCAGCCTTAAAATTCTTAAACACTTAGCAGGTTGAGAGTCTTGAGATTTGGCTTCTATTTAGGTGCATCTTGGGAGAAAACCAATTCATTTCTGTATCTGGTATTGGGCAAGTGTCAGCAGATATCCAAAGCTCAGGTTTCGGATCAGTATTGGAGCTCAATAAGTTGGATTGGTACATCACTAGGAGTGACAAAATGGAGCACTATGGAGCATGAGCTCGTGGAATCAGTCCAAATCCTTCAACATTGAGTATCTGAGGCGAGCCTCCTATGACCCAGTGACAGCAACCAGCAGAAAACAGTAACAAGACAGAAGGAAAGAGTTGGAGTGAGGAGGGGAGTCATGTGTTAAAGATGCCATTATGAAGAGAAGAGCGCATTTCACCCCCGGGACCTTGGAGGCTTCTCTGTAGTATACACCAACAAGCCTGGGGGGAAAAGCTTAACAGGTTTAGTACTTTAGCTTTTTGGGCACCTCCCATGGGAAGGCGTCTCGGCCAAAGTGGCCATAGGCTGCGGTCCTCTGATACAAGGGCTTCTTCAGATCCAGCTCCCTGGAATACATAATCAACACATTTAGCAGCAGCCACATTGATCGGCTTTAAGTGCAGACACACCCTCACACACACTCATACAGCAACCAAGACATGATGACCACCAATGCAATCCAGGCGCTCATCCGTGCATCGTACTCGGACAATGATTCTCATTTCAGCTTTTTGTCAAAACACAAACTGAAGACAAAATGTTCCTGAAGGAGACGCCCTGATTGACAGTTACTTCATACTATAATGACATAAAGGAACTCTGGCACAGTTATGGCCTCTGGGCAATAATCATTTCACATGTAGAGGAACCAGGCAGGGCAGCCTCCTTCCCACCTTTTCAGTTGTTGTCAGATGCCATTTTAATGACTCACAGAACTAAGGTTACAGATTTGGAAGTAATGACATGAGACAACTGTGTGCTGATGATGTGTTTGTGTTTAGAAACATCAGTTCTAACTGTAGACAAAATTATAAACATTTTAGGCCAACTATCTGCTTTCTTTACGATTGTTATCAGGCAGCAATCCAAACACCTGTGCAAATGTCTGCTGTTTCTGCAGGTCAGCCATCATCCTCCACTCAAATTCAGCCATGGTAAAACCCCTTTAAAATGTTCAATAAACATGATCTCTTAAAACCAGGAAGATTATCTTGTTAGCTGGTCATAAAATAACTGGAAAGGCTAAATAAGGGCTTTGTTTGATGCATTCAGGTGTAACCTTGAGGAAAGGAAATTTGGGTTTTGGGATGACACTTGAATAAATAGCTTCTTGGAGGTAAAACAGCTTTTATTAATGGTATCATGTTATTGCACAAATTACATAATTAACTTATAAAAATATATAAAAGTATTTTTTTATGGCTCTAGTGACCTCTTAAATGTCAAAAAACAGGCACTGTTGCCTCCATCTCTCGCTGTTGTGCATTTGTTTACTAAAAGAGGATGATGAAGCTGACCGGTATGTGCTGAACTCATGAATTATATCATCTGATAAAGGTGGTATTTATGTGACAACTTGGCTTTCTGGAGCCAACAGCCTGTCTGCAGGTATTACTTGTCCTATCAACTGTTACCTGGATGTCCATTATTTGTGGCCTGCTTGCCTCACAACAGGTACCTATTGAGGTGGGTTGCAAAGGTTTAGATAACAACTTGATGCCATGGTAGCAACTGCAATGTTTTACCATCCAAAAGCAACACAGCCAACATGTGACAACATGTAAAGGCCTGTCCACACTTAATCAGCTCTGGTTTCTGTTTTTTTCTAGCCTTAAACATCACACCCCTCCTTTAACTCCATTGCCACAGCCTTTGTGAAACTCTTTGGTCATAAATCAGGTTGCACTTCAGTGTAAGACTGTGGCTTGCTGCCAAACTTGCATAGTGCTATGTACAGCCTGATGGAGCTCTTAGAGTGTCATGAATACCACTCACAATGTTAAAGAAACTGTTTCAAAGTGAATGATTTAGATATCAATAATTTAAATGAATTAAAAATAGAAATACGAGACTTGTTTCCCTTTGTTAAATTAGACCATTTGCACTATCAAGAGTGTTATATATGTTTGTAAAAAACTGCAAATTCACATTTAACCGATGAACAGAGCATTATGTGACTTAGCCATCATTACTATAGAACACTTGCTGCATTGTCCCTTTTAAGGTTGTTTTCTTGCTTTGGAGATATATTGTCGACAATCACCGAGTTACACAGCCACTTGTAGTTGGCTCCAGTGCTCTACAAAGCTGGTGGACTGACAAACTACCAACAGGCTTAAATGAAAAATGAAATAAAGCATCCTTACTGTGAAAGTATAATATGTAGAATTGTTCAAAGAGGATTGCATAGGTGGCCATGACATGACTAACCATCGCACATGCCAGCAAAGAGAAAAGAATCCGAGAGGGCATTAGAGCAGCTGGTGAAGAGGGAAACACATGATGCTTCAGAACTTACCATACTCATCCCTGAGCAGTTTGTCGCTGCAGCTTGCAGATGAAACCACACTCATCCCATTTTTTTTTTTTTTTAAATGAGACTCATCTAGCTGAGCTACACAGCCTACAGGAAATATCTACCCTAATAAGTGTGACTCTTGACCCAAATAATGCCCAAATGTGCAATTATTAACACTTTGTTGGATAACTGACTAAAAATAGCACAACAAAACAAAAATGGTGTTGGGCCTGATTCCTACATCAATAGATCTAAAGAACGTAAACTCTGGGTGGGGTAACTACCTTAGAAAAAATTAAGGCATAAGAAAACGAGGGGAACCGGGAGCTGCTGCTTCAGGTGTTATACATTACCTGACGATGACTCCGGGACGCAGGTCAAAGTTCTTCTTCACAATATCGAGCAGCTCTCGTTCACTCTTGTTGGAGGTCCCGTAGTGGAAGATGGAGACAGAGAGGGGATGGGCAACTCCGATCGCATAAGACACCTGATACAACACGAACAAACAAGTCAAGCATTTATACTCTCTGTAGCAGCCAGTGTTAATTTTGACAGCCCTCTCTAATTTAGTTTGTCTTTTGCCTAAAATATATTTTAGTTTTAGTCATAATTTAGTCATCTAAATTGTTTTAATTTTAGTCTAGTTTAGTTGATGAAATTTCACATTTTAGTCGACGAAATCTAAATTTCGTCGACTAAAATATGAAGTGTAAAGGGTAAGGCATTTTTTATGTTCCTTGAATTTCTGAAGTCATGTTTTACACTTGGATAAAATGAAACATCTACCGTAATTTCTCATATATAATACGCCCTCATATACAACACCCACCCACATTTTGCCCAAACCTTACTCTCTTAAACAACTCAAAAATTATCTTTATTCAAAGTTTTAATCAATGAAATTTCCGTATTTTCACAACAAATACCGTACAAGATTTTCTCTTTCAACCGGATGGGGAAATACATTGTGCTTCATGCATGCGCAATTACTCAATTTCTGCCAGAGCATGCGCGGTCATAGTGTACCGGCCAATCAGAGAGCAGCTATCAACATGCAGATGTCTTCGACCAATCACAGCGCAGCTATTTTTGTTCCCTTGCTCACAAGATGGCAGCGCCCTGTGTTAACAAGTGAGTGGTACCGTAAGGCTTGAGAATTACACGATCATTACACAAAGGTAAACTTATTAAGACCCAAAATATTTGATTAGAACAGTTTAACAGTCAGTTTAATAAGAATTACAAAGGTTAGGTGGTAATTTTTCGCAGAGAGAGAATATTTCGGCTTTTTGTATCAGATTTGTTGTAATCACGATGTTGGTGAGACGAAATATTTTACATAATTTGCTTGTGTTTGTGTATAACACGCACCCCAAAAATTAGACCTTATTTAGGAGCAAAAAAAGCACAGTATATATGAGAAATTATGGTAATAACCCTTGGTTGAATGCTAGGAGGGTTTGAATGTATAAATGAGCAAAAACAAATTAAACTTTTGTGTGAAACTGTGAACCTGCTCTACATGAATATATCAATTCATAAAGAGAGGAGCTCTGATTGGATCGCTCCACAACTTATCCCACCACCACCAAGCTAAGGCAGCTGTGATTGGATGTCCCTCTTAACTCATCCAACCTTTACACACAACCAAAGTAGCTGTGATTGGATACATTCCCAACTTGTCTCGAATTTCCACATGACCAAATTAGGTCTGATTGGATTAAGTCTCTATCAAACATTTTAGTCTAGTTTTTATTTGTTGATGAAAATGTCAGTTAATTAAGTTTTAGTTTTTGTCCATGTGCACTTGTTTTTATTAGTAATGATGTAGTTTTCATCAGGGGAAAAAAGGTTGTTGACGAAAATAATTAGTCAACAACATTAACACTGGTAGCAGCCCTACAAAGTTAGAATAAAGTCAGGAGGACTGGATGATTTGAGTCACCTGGACCAGCACCCTTCTGCACAGCTCAGCCTTCACCAGAGACTTGGCCACCCAGCGTGCAGCGTAGGCGGCAGAGCGATCCACCTTGGTGTAATCTTTGCCTGAGAAGGCACCGCCACCATGGGCACCCCAGCCTCCGTAAGTGTCCACGATGATTTTACGCCCTGTCAGACCAGCATCACCCTGAGAGAAAGATACACAGGGACAGGTTACAGAGGAAAAGAGCTTCTGGACTCCAGGACTAAGAAGCTTATGCTCTGCTGTGAAGTACCTGCGGCCCACCAATGACGAAACGCCCGCTCGGCTGCAGGTGGTAGATGGTGTCGTCGTCCAAATAGATGCAGGGGACCACTGCCTTGATGACCTTCTCCTTCAGAGCATCTCTCATCTCCTCCAGGCAGACGTCCTCGTCATGCTGCACAGAGATGACGATGGTGTGCACACGCACAGGGAGCATGGCGCCACGGTCCTGGCGATACTGGACGGTCACCTGTAATGGGGTAGCACCCTGAGTTAGCTTACGGCAGTGTCAGAATTTGAGGAGTGAGTTACTGCAAGTGTGAGAGCTCAACCTGAGTCTTAGAGTCCGGTCGGAGCCATGGGAGGGCACCGTTGCGACGCAGCTCGGCCATCTTGGCATTCAGCTTGTGGGCGAGGACGATCGTAAGGGGCATACACTCTTCGGTTTCATCAGTGGCGTATCCAAACATCAAACCCTGCAGGGAGAGAGAGAGGTTGAAGGTTTGTGGAATGTAAAGAGACCCAAAGGACAAAAATGATAGAACTGATCATATCTGGAGACGCACAATGTTTGATTTATGCAGGTATTCCAAACTCATTATCACCAATACTGAAACCGATGTTTTTATGCCAAGAGTTAAAAGCCTTGTTAGAGCCCGATATGTAACAATTACCCAAAATGTTATAAAACCCGAAATGTAGTAATTGGTAAAAAATGTAACGAAAGCCTTGAGCCGAATCACTCTATGATGTAATACAATTATTACACGATTAGGAGAAAAATCTTTTGCCTGCCCCATAATGTAATAACTGACCCAAAATGTATCAAGTTGTTACATTTTGGGCAAAAAGTTAATACGTTTCAGGTTTTATCACATTTTTTTAATAACATTTTGGGTCATTGTTACATATAGGGCTCTAACAAGCCTCTACTACACACAAATTGACCTGCTTCTGTCATGATGGCAGTCTATTTGTGTAAGAAACGGATGTGAAGCAAGAAAAACATTTTCCCTTAAAAAAAATAAATAAATAAAACTTTGAATTAATTTAAGTGAAAATTCAGTGAGGATGAGCTCAATCATGATGGTACATTTTGTCAATAAATGGAATAGATATGTGGGGCCAAAATATCTGCTGTAAACATTGATGCCTATAATTCACCTTTTAGGCAATCATCTGCCAATACCAATACTGTTCTGATAATATCGAGCCTCCCTAATCACATGCACAACTAACCTGGTCCCCTGCTCCAATGTCCTCCTCATTGCGGTCGATGTGAACACCTTGAGCAATGTCGGGAGACTGCTGCTCCAAGGCAACAAGCACATTGCAGGTCTTATAGTCGAAGCCTGCAAAAGGGAAAAACATCTCAGGTAAGACACCATCGTCAGGCTGTAAAAAAGGTGGTACTATTTTATTTATACTGTACACTTTCCAACAGTCTGTGCATTTAATGTTTAACAGTATAAAAGCATCAAAGCTTAATTAAATAAAGTGAGCAAGCTGAGGGAGAATGAATCCATCCAGCTTCAGTCAACCTACTCCTATTGCCTAAATTGTATTACAATATTGGCTGTGCGTCAGTACTGAAGCACTGCCAATGTGTCTGCAATTTCAACACTGTGATGGAGCTTGTCATCTCCAATTACATCAAAGAACTTGCCTAATAATGGATGCACAAACTCTTTGGTTCAAGTGTTAAAATAATCTAATCTGTATTATTGTTGGTTTGAAATTCTACCCCACAACACTCAAAAGTACTACAACACTTTCATTACAAAAACATAATCAAATAAATTAAAGCAAGAAAACTGCATCACCTTTGCTGGAATCATCGTATCCAATATGGCGGATGGTTTCACGGACGACTTTCTGATAGTCTACTACGGCACGTGATGTCACCTCCCCAGCCAGCAGAATCATCCCGGTTTTGGCAACAGTCTCTGCACGACACAAATAAGGGAAGAAAATTAATTAGGCTCCATGTTTAGCTCATAAAAATCCTTTTTTTTTTTTTTTTTTTTTTTTTTAGAGAGCTACAGGCTGAACTACTCAAGGAATGTATTCGCGATCCATAGATGATGTAAACACAGAGAAAGTCACTGTGACATGTACAAATGAGTTCATAACTGTAATTATTTTTATTACCGCAGGGCAACCTATCTCTGTAGGTTATCTAGAATATATTTAAAAGATTTAATAACCATGGGGGAAATTTACGAGTCATTCTTACCACATGCAACTTTGGCATCAGGGTCCTGCTTCAGATGAGCATCCAGGACTGCATCACTGATCTGGTCACAAATCTTGTCTGAAATAACAGAACACAACAAATAAACACCACAGCACAACTCTAGCAAGGGATGTCACAATGACTTGACACTTCAGAACTTAATGAGATACAAAAAAGCAATAGTCATGATGCTTCAGAAGTCTGGCGCTTTTATTGCGATGACATTTAAGATTTAGTTTATAAGCCTGAGAATTACCGTGGACTGTAATGAGTACTGGGCAAAGTCTTACTGACGGCATCTATTTTGTAACTGGAGCCATAGTGACGCAGTTAGAGTTAAATTACACCTGCCAACGTTGTGTTTTCCTGTAGTGGCAGAAGACTTTGGCCGGCCTACCAGTCACCATGGCAGGTAATGAGTTGTAAAACAACTCGAGGCGAGCCAAGGATTTAGACCATCACAATATTACATAACATCACAACATTAAACTCCCAACCTCATTGTTACAACTCTCCTCATACGCTAGCAAGTCCAGGTACTTAAAAAAAAAATAAATGTAGACACAGTTTTGTTGCAGTTTAAACAATTTTTGAGGTCACAGCTGTGAAGACTCCAACCATCCTCACAAAGATGTAAAACCACAAGATAAGTTTTTTTTGGTCACACACATTTTTTTAATTCTCACATAAAGCAACTGTAAAAATTTAAGTATACCCTATCTGATAGTCGTTTTTCCAAGCCATCACTGAACACATCATGCTGTTGTAGTCATTAACGTTTGCTTGTAAAGGCCCATTTAAGATCATTCAGTTTGTTTCTAGCAGTCATTTTGTTGACATCTGCAAGGTTTAAATATGGACAACATTTTTAATTAGCAGGACTTTGACAAAGATTGTTTGTGCTTTTTATGGTAGTTTTGAGCAGATGATCATATTTACTCCTGAAGAGGCCAGTTTGTTACCAGTCTGTTGTGGAGTTAGAGTTTTAATTCCCATCTGCAATTAAAGGGTAAGACATGTTTTGCTCATAAAGGCACTGTGCCGATGTGCTTGGAGTCCAAGGGGCTGACCTGTAATAAATTTAAATCCAATAGAAACAAATTTATCTCAATCACAAATTCCTATTTTAGCCCTGCTGTCAATGCCCACCTCTCTACCTCACACTGCCTCGGTGAATGGTTGGTTGTTGCTGTTTAACATTAAATTACTCTGGTTCTTCTTGAGGTTTCCTACTGGTAAACAAGAGGTTCCTCTTGCCATCGTGACTGTTGCCAATTGTTGCAAAGTGCTGTGCACATGGTGGATTCATAAAAATATTTGTGCAATGAGGTGTGGCACTGACCTACTGTCCTACTGTCCTGTAAAACCACCAGAGATAACATTTGTCATGAATGGGCAAATTGATGTTTATCGTGATCCATCAACAGATAGCCATCTCCACCCTTTTAGGGACTGCTTGGCCCCTTCAGGAGTGCCAAAAAGTGAGACGGCACAGATCAGATCTTTGGGCTCCATATCACCATATTTGACCATAGTTATCACACACTCGTATGTGGAATAAGTAAACGACACATCTGGTCACAAATCAGGGTCATTTATCTACAAGATATCATAGAAACCAAGTAGGCACTTGCATGAACTTGCATTTTAGTTTCTTATTAAACGCTGACCCCACCTTCAGAAAATTCAGTTTATTACATTTACTTAGTTGGGTCTTAGATTCGGGGCCCCACGACATATTAACAGTTTCTTTATTCTTTAAACTATAGCAGATCCAGTCTTATTCATTTTCCTTACATTACATGTTTTCATAGAGAGGGGCGGGCCGCCATCATTTGGACAAAGTACCCGGATGCGTCTCTCTCATCAGTCTCAGCATGTGCGCATGTGGTGAGGTCAGGAGCGCGCGCAACTAACCGGCGACCGGAAAGCGAGAGCGATAATTTTACAGTGTATGGATAAACCCGAAAAACATTAAACTAATACAGTTTTCACTATCATAACACCTTCGATAAACTCATATTGATGAGGAACATATATGGAAATTAATTCTACTATTTCTTTGTGCTCCGCGTGCTCCTTTATCAGGCTGAGACCTTAAAACATTAACGTCATGATTAACATTAATAAATAAGGATGAAAATCATAATAACATGAAGATTACACACCCGCGTAACCTTTGTGGTGACTGGTATGGTTTTTTAAAAAGTGTTTAACTATGTGTTCAAGATTAAAGTCACCGCATCCTCGTCTGCACTTAGGATTAGCTGCTAGCGTTAGCAAGAAGCGCGTGCTGATGAAACTGGTGTACCCGATAAACTAGCAACTGCATAAATTGGTGACTACGCTGAATGCGCATGCGGCAGTCGTAAATCTTGTGCATTCATAAAACATAAAACTATCATCGCGAATGCCTTAACGTCTATTCTACAGCATCACTGACTACATTAACCGTCTTATGATAAATCTCGCAGCAATAAATTCGCTCTAACACTTCTGGAGATACGACAACAAAGGATGAGAGTCGCCAATTTACACGGTCGCCAGCTCATACAGTACACCCTGCTACATTAAAGCAGCGGAGGAGGCCGACACGTTCTAATTTACATTATCGCCACCCTCATATCTGCTTGCACTAGACCGACATATCTTTAGAGAGGATTGACAATCATTCCATATAAATAAGTGTGTTAAATAAATGCAGACAAGTCGGTAAAATGGAGGAGAGTTAAATCTCACCGGGATGCCCTTCTCCCACGGACTCGGAGGTGAACAAGAAGCAGTCCTCGTCAATGAGGGAGTTATGAAAACCGTTCATCTGTCCGTTCATGGCGGCTGCTGGTACGAACTCTAAAGTTGTTATGACTCGAACAAGACGCTAACTAATGGTTCTGGTCTGCGGTGGTGCCTCGGTGTCGCTCCGCTGAAGCACGGCTCGGTTCTCAGGGTGTATTGATCCCGGTAAGCCTCTGCCTCATGGCGCAGACCTCCACTATTTATGCTGGGAAGTCAGACGCTCTGACGTCAAGAGGAGAGGAGGCGGACCGTACCATTCAGCCTATCGGGGGGGTGGGAAGCGTACTGTAACCACAGGAATGCAACGCGGGATGGCGATCAGACAACGACCATGTGTTTGAGAGAATGTTACAGTGAGGAGAGGTTTGTTTCCTCAGTATCTTTCACCTTTGACCTTCATTACCGCAACACCACGGAAGAGCATGTGTCACTGTGACATTGATAAGAGTGACAGCTCAGATATTACATGTTGTTTGAAAGCGCTTGCCCTTAAAAGTGGATCAGACAGAAAATGATTCAAAGTACATAACGTAGGAGTTTTCATGATATTAATTGATAGAGAAATTAACACTTAAAACGTCTTGTATTTGTCAAGATGATTGTTGAACTATGATCTACAATCCCCATTGTGTTGCATCACCTTTCCTTTTAACTGTTGCTCAACACTCCAGTGTTTTTGTTGTATTTTGTGCAACATAATGCACTACACATCTCCAGTGGTAGATAGGTCTAGACTGCAGGTCAGTCTAGTACCTGCAGCCACGCTGTTGTAACACATGCAAAATGTGTCTTGTGTCATCCTTAAAAAAAAAAAAACGTCTCTTGGATGGCAGCATATGTTGCTCCAAAACCTGTATGTACCTTTAAGCATTAAAGGATAAGTTCGGTTTTTTGACACTTGGACCTTATTTTTAGAGTTAAATACGCTCGTAGACTCACCCAGACAATTTTGGCGGAGCTCTGAGCCGTTTTCGAGCAATTTAGATCCATCCAACGGCGTTTTTCTCTCATGCCATAGTAGCAGACAGGGCCAGAAATCGTATTTTGGGGGGCATCAATACGTGTTTCCTCTGGTCTCAAGTCCCACTCTGAGCAGCAAAGGCACTCCTCCTCTGTTGTGTTTGCCGTGCAATGTCCACAACATCACCACCAGTTAGCCCCCATTCGTGGACGTGCAGTGGTTGCTTGTTCTCTGGTCAGCTGGTCGGCTCTTTCCCTCTGCATCCTCCTTTCAAATAGCTCCTCGTCGGTATATTCTGGCTCAAAACGCTACGGGCATCCATTATATACTCAAAGTCGTCGTCAGACACTTCTACATCGGATAAATATTCCGCCATGTTGCACAAAAGTAGCCGTGTAGCCGTGTAGCCTAGCAACAACAGCGGCTCTACTCATGTTCTTGTCTATGACGTCACCAAAAGTTACCCGTCCTTGTAAAGCCCCGGATGACCATAACAACGAAGTTGAGCTGACATGGTGATAACACTGGCCATTCATTTATAAAATGTAGCTGAAATGAGTGAGTTTCGCAGCAGATAATGTCTAATTTAGGGGCTTCGATTTCTGGCCCCGTCTGCTACTACGGCATGAGGAAAAATGCAGTCGGATGGATCTAAATTGCTCGAAAACGGCTCTGAGCTCCGCCAAAATTGTCTGGGTGAGTCTACGAGCGTATTTAATCCTAAAAATAAGGTCCAGGTGTCAAAAAACTGAACTTATCCTTTAATGGTGCAAGACGTGTAAGTTGCCCATGCCATGAGCATGAACATCATGCTGGCTTTGACCTTAGCTCTGATAACAGTCTGGATGGTTCTTTTTCTCTTTAGCCTGGAGGATACCACGTCCATGATGTCCAAAAATCAGTCTGAAATGTGGACTCGGACCACAGCAGATGACTGAGCCTTTCAGGGATACCCCTTTTGTAGCCAATCATGACACTCGCATGTTTCCAATTAACCTGCTCACCTGTGTTCCAAACAGGTGTTTCCTCAACTTTACAGTCCTTTGTTGCCCCTGTCCCAGTTTTTTGGGAATGTGTTGCTGGCATCAAATTCAAAATGAGTGAATATTTGCAAAAAAAAAACAGCAAAAAAACCCACGAGGAGTATCAGTCTTAACATTTAATATATCTTGTTTTGTGATGTATTTGATTCAATACAAGCCAAACAGGATTTTGAAATCACTGTTTAACGTCTTAGTTATGTTTTACACAATGTCCCAACTCCATTTGAACTAGAGTTTGAAGTTGTAGTGTGAACCAAGGGTCTTTTTGTTATTGTGGGTTTGTGCAGTTCTTTCTAAGACATTAATAATAATACGAGAAGTGTTCAGAAAGCACAAACCTCTGCTGAGGCATTTCTGACAAATGTGGAAAACTGCTTTCAAGCAACGTTAATAAACCCTTTTAAAAAAAATCCTCGATGCACATTGGATTCTGATCACCACCAAAATCTGATCACTTCCCTCTTGTGCCATTCCCAACACTCCCTGGAGTTCATCAAAATCAGTTCTGGGTTATCATTCTCACAGACAGACAGACAGACAAACGCAGAGTTAAAAATACATTTAATTTGACAGGCACCTGTCAAGATACTCAGTATTGCCTTACAAATACAAAAAGAATAAAACAAACTCCATATCAGGGCTTTAGGAAACATATTCAAAAGAAACAAACTGAATGATAGGCAGATAGTATTTGCTGTAAAGAGGATAAACAGCATTTAACAATCAAGAGGAAAGAGCTTATATTTAATGATCCCCAGGTTGACTTTTCTTTCTCTTTTTGTCCTGCAGTATTTAAACTGAGTACAAGTGAGGCATTGTGCAAACACAGTGGCGCAGACATGTTCAACAGCCCCAGGACATCTCTGTCAGGATGTAAATGCCAATTTTACTATCAAGTATGACCAGTTAAACAACTTTAAAAAACAGGGCGGCTGTATGCCTCTGTGGGGGTGACACTGACATAGGTCCAAAGTTTGACATAAATCCCTCAAAGAATTCAGGACATATCCAGTTCACAAGAAAAACACGATCATGAGACTGAAGGACATTTAAATATGTCCCTACAAAATCAATCAATGAATTAATCTTTATTTGTTTAGCACCAGTTCATAACAAGTGTTACCTCAAGACATTTTATATTGGAGCAGGCTGAAGTCAAACTCTTCATTTTATGGATACACACATATGCATAGATACATATATAAAATACACATATACATATATATACAAATATATACATCCAACACCCAACATGAATCCAATAGCCAGTCATGAATCCCTCCATCATGGCGGCAAGAAAAAACCTTCTGTTAAGCAGCAGGAAATCTTGAATGTGGACCCCAGTCTCATGATGAACAGCAAATCCACACGATGCTGTGTTGGGTATGTGGGCGAAGACAAGTGGACTAAAGTAAGAACTAAAGTTAGTAACAGATCCATGGACCAATCATGGACCTGTCGTTGTCAAATTTGTTTCTGCTGAAAACAAATTTATTAGAGGTTAGCCTCTTGAGATGCAACATCTCGTTTTCAGGAGGGTCCTCATGTCTGTATGATTGTGGTGATAATTTTATAGAGGTATAATCAATAACAGTCGTACTGATAATAAGAATTTAAGGTAGTGACACACTCATGGGTGCCCAGACCACAAATGCCTCACTACCATATTTGTCTCTGTTAAGTATAAATGTATTAAAGGTCGGCCTCTTGAGATGTGACATCCCATTTTCAAGAGGGACCTCATACCTACATGGTGCTAAAGATAGTTACTACAGATGTATCAACCATGGATAGAAAGATCATGCTAATGTTTACATTAACAGCTATAATGATTATGAACTGGAATGGGGCTAACGAAATGGCCAAATATGTGTTATGTCTGTAATTATAGTTCAGGTGGACCTTCACAGTCCAGTCAGGTTATCTTTCAGTGTGAGAAGACTAATGTCCAAAGTTTGACAGGAATCCCGAAAAACCTCTCCTGAGATACTGCATGTACAAGTAAACCTTGACCTTTAACCTCCAAAACCTAGCTGATTCACACCTTTGGGTGCGACCCACAGGAACATTAACTGTTGGTTCCACGTATGCATGATCTGTACCAGTTGTGCCGTGTTGTAAAGATAACCAATCAGGCTTTCCAACCATATAAAGACAGTGCCAACTGGCATCATTCAAGAAGATAAACAATCAACCAAAATGACATTTCCAAATTTCTTTTGCAGAAAAGGGCCATCAGATTCATCAACAAAGCAGGATTTAGAGACCACACAAATAGACTTTTCTTAAAACTACAAACTCTAAAACTTCAAGATCTGATTCAGTTTAAGGCAAGGCAAGTTTATTTGTAGAGCACAATTCTTACACAAGGTAATTCAAAGTGCTTTACAGAACAAGAAAAATGCATTAAAATCACAATACAAAACAAAAACAAAAATAATCATTATAAAATGAACTTTAAAAGAGAAGAGTGCAGATAAGATCCTTTCAGTCATATGCACAGTTAACTAGAGCTGTTTTGAGCCTAGATTTGAATATTGTCACTGTAGAGGCCTGTCTCACATCTTCAGAAAGACTGTTCCAGATTTTAGTTGCATAAAACTGGAACCCTGATTCCCCATGTTTAGTCCTGACTCTGGGCACCCGCAGGAGGCCGGTCCCTGAGGTCCTCAGAGTCCGAGATGGTTCATATGGCACTAACATGTCAGAGATGTACTTTGGTGCTAGGCCGTGGAGAGACTTGTACACAAGCAGAGCTGCTTTAAAGTGTATTCTCTGAGCCACAGGAAGCCAGTGTAGGGACCTGAGCACAGGACTAATGTGCTCGTACTTCCTGGTTCTGGTCAGGACCTGAGCAGCAGCATTCTGGATGTACTGCAGCTGTCTTACAGCTCGTTTGGAGAGGCCAGTGAGCAGGCCGTTACAGTAGTCTAACCTACTGGAGACAAATGCATGGATAAGTCTCTCCAGGTCAGGTTTAGACACTATACCTTTGATTTTGGCAATTCTTTTTTAGATGGTAAAAGGCTGCTGATGTTACTGATTTGATGTTGCTGTTGAAGTTCAAGTCTGAGTCCATTATTACCCCGAGATTTCTAACCTGATTTGTAGGTTTTAGAGAGAGAGACTGGAGGTGACTGCTGACACTTTCTCTTTGTTTCTGTGGACCAAATACAATGATTTCAATCTTGTCTGAATTTAGCTGGAGAAAGTTGTTTAGCATCCACACACTGACCTGTTGGATGCAGTGACAGAGTGAATCCACTGGTCCATATTCACCTGCTGTCAGTGAGACATAGATCTGAGTGTCATCTGCATAGTTGTGGTAGGACACATTATTACTCTGTATTAATTGGCCTAAAGGCAGCATGTAGAGATTGAACAGAAGGGGTCCCAGGATTGATCCTTGGGGCACCCCACAGGTCAAGCCCATGTGGATTGAGGCACAGTTACCAATTTCAACAAAGTACTTCCTGTCTTCTAGATAGGACTTCAACCAATTTAGGGCAGTGCCAGAGATGCCCACCCAGTCCTCTAGTCTCTGTAACAGGATCTCATGATCCACAGTGTCAAAAGCAGCACTCAGATCTAGCAGGACTAAAACTGAGACTTTGCCTGCATCAGTGTTCAGCCGGATGTCATTTGTCACCTTGATAAGAGCGGTCTCAGTACTGTGATGGGGTCTAAAACCTGACTGGAAAACATCAAAGGAGTTGTTCATTAGGAGAAAGTCAGTAAGCTGTTGGTAAACAACTTTTTCAAGGACTTTACCTAAAAACGGCAGATTTGAGATGGGCCGGTTGTTTGTTCAGTACTGGGGCATCAAGACTGCTCTTCTTTAGGAGAGGCTTTATGACCGCAGTTTTCAAGACCTTTGGGAATGTTCCAGATTGTAGTGACTTGCTAACTATGTGAGCAAGTGGTGGTAACAAACTGCTCAGCGCAGACTTTAGAAATCTAGTGGGTAACACATCGAGGCAGCATGTAGATGAACTCAGACACAGATAATGTTCAAAGCAAGAAATAACTTACTTCCTGACAACATAAAGAAACTGTTTTCAGAAAGAGAAGGAGGCTCTAATTTAAGAGGGGAACTGAACTTTAAAATGTAAAGTGTCAGAACAACATTAAAAAGTATGTGTGTGTCAATCTTTGTTTATTTTTTTAATTTCAAATAAATTTAAGGATGAAGAGCAGCAGTTTAACCCAGGACGGTAATGGAAGAGTCTAGAAAAATATGGATATATTGTCTTGTTTTGTAATGTCTTTTTTCTGTGTGTGCGTAGGGATGTATTATATGTATAGAAATTAAGTATTATTTATGGTTGAAATATTATGTGCACATTTGTATATAAGTAGCTTATAATATATTTTAGTCAATGTATTATAAGGACCATTGGTGAAAAGGTGGTGAGTGTTGTAAATACTATAAACATGGAGAAATTAAAAACCTGACTGTAGTACGTGGTAATAAAAGGGGTAGGATTAAATAAGTTTCTAATTCTTCCTACACCTTTTTGAGCATGTAAACCTGCTGCACATGCAAGATATCATCAACAGTTTACCTCCTATGTTTTTTTGTTTGTTTTTTTTTGTATATGTATGTGTTTGTTTTTAACATGTTCGAAATAAAGCCTTCAGTTCAGAAGGCCAAGGTCATGAAGTCTAATGAATATTATTGGAGAATGCATTATTTCATAACTTTGTGGGCGAAGTTTAAAGAAAATCCCTTGAAAACTTTTTGAGATAACGTTCACAGGATCAAACTTATGGACGTGAATAAACAGAAAAATTTTCCAAAATGAACTATCATTCACCCCTAAAACATTTAGATTCAGAGAAGGGACTTCTTTTTATGACGTCTTGTGAATTTTCCTGCAGTCATTTTGTTTGACGTGTTTTATAATGTTGTTTACCAGACAGCAGACCATGGTTACAAGGACCCATTATTGGAGTAAGGTTAACCCAACAGTGCGGTAATTCATCTGATAAATTAGATTAATCTAAGCTATCATAAGAACATCAGAGTGTGTGCTCTCCTTTATATAAGCTCAATAACCTGTAAATACATCTAAAACAGAGCAAACAGTGGACGTCTGACAGAGAGAGGATGTTATATCTCAGTGTAATTTGATTAAATTTGACTCAAAAAGCTCCTGGACCCCCGGGCTCAGCTGAGTAATATAATCAAAAGCTCTGAATGTGAGCGTGTTGTACCTTTGTGCCACAGATGCGTTTGATAACTGTGTACAGAGATTATTAAAAATGGTTTTAGCTCTGGAGCAGGGCTGATTTATTTGTTTTAGAAGAGCAAAGACTTCGATCTAAGGGGAGAATTTTTCACATTGAAGCAAGCGGTTCAAAATCAGAATATTTGGGATGTTTTAGAAAAAACAAGCAGCATGTTGTGCAGGTTTTGGAGAAGGATGTTGTATTTTTAAGTTCTGACTCAGTCCACGACAGCAGGGGAAATACTGCATCCTATTTTCTGTTTGTCATGATCCAGACGGTAAGGCCTCTGGTTAATCATCCTGTCACCGACAAGTCTTTAACTGTGAGCCGAGTCATGGTGACAAAGCAGTTCTTAAAGGGGCTGTTTACACTTTTATTTCACCTTGAGTCAAATAAAAGTTAATCTTTCTTTACACATGTTTACAGTCACCAGCCTCTTTATCAGGTACGCCCATTCAGCTGGAAATAACAATGACAATTGCAGCAACTCAGTGCATTCAGGCATGCAGACGTGTTCAAGACAACCTGCTGAAGTTCAAACTGAGCATGAAAATAGAGAAGAAAAGGATTCAAGTACCTTCAACAGTGCTTGACATGCTTCTTGGCACACTTTGGGCCCCTTAGTCCCACCTGAGCATGGTCTTAACCCCACAGCCTACCTGAGTGTTGCTGCTGACCATGTCCATCCCTTTATGACCACAGTGAACCATCTTCTGATGGAGACTTCCTGCGATTCTTGTTCACTGAAGGTCTGGAGAGTGGGACAATAATGAGTGTCTGCAGGCAACAATGAAGCAAGGTGGAGGTTCATGCAAATTTGGGGCTGTTTCTCTAAATTTAGTTGGAGATTTTGTCACGATTATCCTTTATTGTCTATTTGTTTGATGCAGAATAAAACAGGGTTGTACTACTAGGATGTAAACAAGGTTTCTAAACTTCTAAAATATTATAAATATGGAGAAATTAAAAACTTGACTGTAGTACGTGGTTAAAAAAAGGGTAGGATTAAATAAGTTTAAACTTCTTCCTACTCCTTTTTGAGCATGTAAACTTGCTGCACATGCAAGATATCGTCAACAGTTTATCTTCTTTGTTTTTTTTTTTGTTTGGTATATGTATGTATTTTTTATGGTGACTTCCCATGTTTGTTTTTTACATGTTCAAAATAAAGCAATCATTTCAAAAGGTCAACGCCATGAAGTATAATGAACATTACTGTAGAATGTATTATTTCATGACTTGAAAGAAAATCCCTTGAAAACTTTTTGAGATTATGTTCACATATAGTCATAAATATCTCTATATATGATGACAAAAATTAAAGTCTCAGTCATTCAAATGGGGTTAAAGAGTTGTTTTTAATGTTCAGAAATTGTCCACAAAATCAAATAAACATGGTTCTACCAAACCACTGCCAGTGTATTTGTACATTTCTTCATCTTTAATGTATCTTTCTTATAAAATAAATGTTGCTTTTAAAATATTTTGTCACTTTCAACTCTAGAGGTTGTTTTGTGAAGCTGTAAATATTGAGCATTTGACACCCTAGAAGAGGACGCCATAAATTGTCCCCGCTGTCTACAAGGCCTCAAAAGTCAAAACTTGAACCGCCTTTGGCTAAAAATAAATCTGCTTGCTTCCTGTTTGTGGGACCCAGAATATTCAAAATTAGGCTGTTCCATAATCAATGTCACAGCAAGTAATTAAAGCTGGAGAAGATGACTTCCTTTTCCAGGATCATGGTTATGTCAGCTCTCAAACTGGGTTAACTTCAGTGTCATCACTTGACCCTGTGCCCTTTGGTGTCCCTCAGCCGGTCGACTCAATCCCTGAGCGGTGTTGCATCAGAGCACGACAGTCGAGGGCAAACCTGCTGACAGGACACTTTCTTCACACAGGACCAGAGCATGATGCAAGATTCACCTGCTGTTACCGTCTGCAGGATGCTGTGGTGAGACTGTTTGACCACATTTATTTAGACAGTCAAATTCAGCGAGCAGCTTCATCACATTTATAATAACACACATGAAGCGGATATTCAGGATGAGCTTTGAACAGCTGTCGTATTTTAGATACTTCAATACTTTTACCATTTAACGTCTTTTTTTAATGACCAACCATTTCATGAAGTACGGAAAAAGGACATTTCATATGTCTGCATTTTTTATTTTGTCTTATGACTAGTTTATTGCATCAAGTGAATAAAAAAAAAAATATGATTTGCAAATCCTTCTCAGCATATATCCAATAGACTACACCACAACGATATTTAAAGTTCAAATTGATAAACTTTATTGTAAATATTCACTCACTTTGAATTTGATGCCGGAAACATGTTACAAAAAAGCTGGGACAGAGGCATGTTTACCACTGTTACACCACCTTTCCTTTTAACAACACTCACTAAGTGTTTGTGAAGCTTTGTAGGTGGAATACTTTCACATTCTTGTGTGATCTGCGACTTCAGTTGCTCAACAGTCCAGGGTTTTTTTCAGGCACTCTTTTACTCTGAAGCCATGCTGTTGTGACATGTGCAGAATTTGTCTTGAGTCATCCATGAAAATAACGTTGCTATGATGGCAGCATGTTGCTCCAAAACCTGTATGCACTTTTTAGCATTCTCAGATGTGCAGGTTACCCATGCCATGGGCACTAACAACCCCAAACCATCACAGATGCTGTCGTTTGACATTTGCGTTGCTAACAGTCCTTTTTCTCTTTATCCCAGAGGACACCACATCCATGATGTCCAAAAACAGTCTGAAATGTGGACTCAGACCACAGCAGACTTTTCCACCTTGCCTCAGTCCATTTCAGATGACTTGTTGATACAAGGCTTTCCCTCAGCATGGTAGATGTAGAGATGACTTGTGTTAACTGACAATGGTTTTCTGAAGTGTTCCTGAGCCCACGTGGTGATATCCTTTACAGAATGATGCTGCTTTATAATGTAGTGCTGCCTGAGGGATCAGAGGTCACAGGCATTCAATGTTTGTTTTTGGCCTTGTTGCTTATGTGCAGAGATTTCTCTGGATTTTCTAAATCTTTTGATAATATTATGGACATTAGATGATGAAATCCTTAAATTCCTTGCAACTGTACATTGAGAAACATTGTTCTTTACCTGTTGGACTATCTGCTCACACGGTTGTTCACAGAAAAATTGATTCTCCTTTTATACCCAATCATGACACTCACCTGCTTCCAATTAACCTGTTCACCTGTGGAATGTTCCAAACAGGTGTTTTACAGCATTCCTCAATGTTTACAGTCTTTTGTCGCCCCGTCCCAGGTTTTTTGGAACATGTTGCAAGCACTAAACTCAAAATGAGTGAATATTTGCAAAAACCACTTAAGTTTATCAGGTCATGTGGGCATCTTATCCTCTGTGCTACTATCATTCTTCTTTAGAAAGTGACATAAAGTGCTAATCTTAGTCTAAACAAAATAAAGCAACATATCACAGTAAAAAAAAAGAGTCACAAGCACACAGGACTGTTAAGAGTTGCTGAAGAGTTTATCTGATGACTGTAGGCAGAGGCGGGCTAACACTACCCATTGGCTTCCAGTGTTTGAGCTAAGCTGATTAGCGGTGGGTGAGCTCTGCCCGTCTCTTCCTTGTAACTGCAGCACAGTCGAAAGAGTGGTGTCTGTCTGCTTGTCATGGACTCAGGAGTGAGGCAAGACACGAAAACAACAAAAATGTTGGCGTATCCCTTTAGCAGAGCAGGGACGGCAACTAGGCACAAAAAAATGAACAGAACAGTTTATTGTCTGTCAGATCAGATGTTAGAAAAGAAAAGTAATTCGCTGAAAAAAAGAGTAACATGAAAGAATAATGCCTCCTTAAAGTATAGCACTCAAGTGATGAACAGGAAGTGCAGCACGTTTTCTTTGTTATTGTCCATCACTGCAGAAAGATGAAGAAATAACACATTAAGACTCAAAGAAAGACACATTCATGTTTTAAGGCCATCAACTTTATTTTCTCAGTAAAATCACATCATAATCTCTGACACAGTTAAAGTTTCTTGATCTCTTTCATCCATCTTCATGCCCCATATCCTTATCCGACCCCTCATCCCTTCATCTTCTTCATCCCAACATGTTTTTCTCTTATAAAACTATCACAAGAAACATACTGAAACTACCCATTTATCAAGCAATCGCAATTAACATGAGGAGACTTTGGACAGCATGTGATCACTGAATAATCACTTCATCTTCTCTAATAGAAAAAGAAAATACTTCTCAGTTACTCTTAATATAACTTTGACACTTCCTTTGAATGAATGCTCCCTCACTGGCCAGCAGAATTCAGGCTCATTTAAGAGTTACATAAGAAAATAAATACATAATTTAAGTAAAATCATCTTTGTGGCATAGATTGTCTTTTTCTACCATACTTAAATTTATAGTCCTTTACACATAGTTCTTCTATTTTAGCCACAGAATTACAAAGAAATAACATTCAGTAGACAGAGGAGTTCATTTCACAACAGACAGAGTTCACCGATCATGACTGCAGAACTGATTAACTGAGGCTGGCTGCACGCTGGACCATTTCGGGCCAAATTTACCCCCTTGAGCAGAGCGGCGTGGCCTTAATTTGAGGCTTGTTTTGAATGATGTGTGTCCAAACAATTCTCTAATGTGTGGAGTCAGCAGGGTTATTTCACTGCCAAAGACTGAGTTGGAGCCTCGCTGATCAAAATCTGTAAATAACAAAAGTATTTAATATCTAGGATTTCAGATAAGGCTGCATCACGCAGCAGAAAATGTGCTGTGGCCAATAAGAAAAAGAGCAACTGAAACGAAAAGCATCACCAGCCTAATAACGTGTACTTTTACACCTCGTAGACATGGCAGCACACGTGAACATTTCTGTGCCCGAGCCAAGGGGAGTATCAAAAAAGAATTACGGCATTGACAAAAGCACCTTGAGACTGCCATATTTAAAACTAAGGCTGTTTTCTAAACCACGTACCACACTAGCAGCACGTAGTTTTTTAGCCAAAATGTAGTATACAATATGCAAACATTTGGTAAATCTACAGTATGCCAAAAACACCTGGATGTCATACTACTTCAGGAAAAATTAGCAGTATGCATCGGATCAGTCTACCTTGCGCCAACAGGTCAGGAATCAAAATGGCAGCCAGCAGGATTTACCAAAACACAGACGAAGCCACTTAAATTTTTCCCAGTTTCCTTAGCAGAGTCCTGGCTGGTCCATGACAGGACAATGCTAGGACCTGCCTACCCTCAGGGCTCTTAACATGTAACCCTTGCTGCTCATATTTAACAGAATGAACTATAAAAGAAAAAAAAAGATCAAATAAAAGACCCTGATTGGCTGGAAGTTGGTTGGCATTTGGCTGGGAGGGGACAATTGAAGTGGCTGCATCCATAAGCATTAGCATTGATTCCATTACTTATACATCAAACTCCGTAAAATAGAATATTTTGAGTTGCCTGATGGATGTTAAATATTTCTCATGTGTATGTTCAGTGGTGACAATCAGAAATCGAATAAATCACTTGTTAGACTTCTTTTAGTCCGGTAATGGACGTGAATTTAGCTGGGCTAGCTGTTTGTTGAGTTACCATTCACTTTAATTTCATGACCAGAAACAGAAATCAGCTAAATTATGTGACTGGGTAAGAAAGCACACAGCTTTGTTGCATCATTCATCTGTTTGAAGGTGAGTTTCAAGAGGGAAAAATAAAAACTAAAGCCAAAAAGAGACCCATACCTTCTCATTCCAAAAGAGCGCAGGATATGATATTTGGGACCTTCGTTTGGGAACTAACGATTTTTTTGACCAATCAACAACCGTCACAGATAGGCTCAAAAAGGTTGCTTCAGATGCAAAATGGCTGACGTCGTATATTTGATTTGCCTGATTCAGCCATGCTAAGTCATCTAGCATGCGTGGTTAGTTCAAACTTCCCTTCTGTCTGCAGTCTTGGTTAAGATATGAAGTAGTCCAGCGTGTAGCTAGCCTAAATGCTAAATGATCTAGATTAGGACAAAGTGGTACAATCTTTAACATTTTTTAACATGTCACTCCACACAAAAGGTCCAAAAGATTTCAATTCAATAAAAAAATCAAATGAATGCACCATGAAATGATTCATACATCTTCAAGTGAATGCAAGCGTCCTGCATTTTCTTCACCAAACACTTACACTGCAGATAAATCTTTATACTTTACTGACAGTGTTTTTCTACTAATCTTCACAGCCACGATTATAACAAAGAGGAGTCAAAAACAGCACTTTACAGCACAAAAATCACAGTACCGGAATGTACAGTATGTCCAGCAGCAAACCATGCAAACAGTCACAGCCCGGTCACACACACTCGCTCAGCCGCTCCAGTCTCACACTCACAGAGGCGCCCATAAAAACACACACTCACTAAATACACACTGAGGTTACAGCTACAACAGTATTGACTGTCCTAACCCTAACAGCTGAAGTACAAAGTGTCTAAGACGGTGCATCAGAGGTCACACAGTAAATATGGGACACCACTACTGTCACTACTCTGTCAGCTAATTATCAGCGTTGTTAAAGATGGAACATCCGAGCAAGAACGAAACAGTCATACAAACGTTCAGGATAAAATGACAGATATATAAATCATATAAAAATAAAGCATTTCATTTATCTGAAATATCACAGCTCATTTGTGATATTTCATTGAAGTGGAACATGTCGACTTTTCCTGCGTTTTAACGTAAAGCCCTGGTGCAGCATCGCAAAGTAAAGTTCCTGCAAACAGAATTTTCAGCCGGTTGGACTCAAATTTAATTTAAAAATAGAGTGTTAATATCTAATTGAACATCTCCTGTTTTCCTTAACATGTAGCTTTGTAAATGTTATTTCAGTCGATCATTTCTCACCTTTAATAATACCAGTTGGTGTTGTATTTTAGCTCATTAGTCACCTTTACAATGAGGCACAACTCGTAAGGATAAATAAAAATAAATGCACATGGACAAAAAACTAAAACTAAACTAAATGACACTTTCTCAAACAGATAAACACTAGACTAAAATGTCTGACAGAGACTTAATCCAATCAGACCTAATTTGGTCATGTAGAAAGTAGGAACAAGTTAGGAATATATCCAATCACAGCTACTTTGGTTGTGTGGAAAGGTTGGATGAGTTAAGAGGGACATCCAATCACAGCTGCCTTAGCTTGATGGTGGTGGGATAAGTTGGGGAGTGATCCAATCAGAGCTCCTCTCTTTATGAGTTGATATATTCATGTAGAGGTGTGATACAGAAATATGTTTGATCCTATCAACATTACAAACAGCTGGATCTGCTGGATCCATGTAACCCCTGGATATGTGAGACAGTCCACCAGACTTGAAAGATTAAGACACAATGCACATCCAGCGCTAGAGATCGACTTGAAACTTCTCAGACATTTCCCAGTCAGTAAAGATCTACAGGTTGGTGACTCCTGGTTCACTGGCTTGCCAATGCAATGCTCGTAGCTCGCCCCGTCTCCTTAAAGGATGCTGATTGGGCAGAGCTTCTGCAGACCGAGCTCAGCTGTTTTGCTCTGAGCTTTGCAGAGTGGATCTGCCAGATCACAGACATGGAATCGATTCGTAGTTTTAAGTAAACCATTCAACTGCGAGCCATTCTTAAATGCAAATTGCCTGTTATTTTGTGAAACAGTATGTGTAAAGTAGTTGACACAAAAGATCCTGGGTCAGTCAGGAGCGCTGAATAATGCAGCTTTGGCGATCACATGAGTGCGCTGTCTGAAATTGCGATTTTGATCTAAAAACGGTAAATCTTTCAGCCCTATATCATTCTCTAAATTCCAATATGAGTTTATGGGTTTGCTTATCATCACAGTCTGTTTCTATTTGCACTGATCCCAGTGTCCCGTCTTCTTTGAAAGAGAGGTTGTGACTCCGGTGCTGTGTGAATGAAGATTCAGCCCCTGGTCGGCCTGAGTCCTGTCACAGCAGAGTGGGCTCATAAAGCTGCTCTGCAGTGTCAGCTAACAGTGGCCTCTCCCACACTGCTCTACATTTGGCGCTCTATTTAAAGGTCTTTACGCTCACGTTCATCCTGACATGTGCCTGCTGCTGCTGCCAAGAGACCCCCTCAACCCCCACCCCATCTCCACCCACTCCAGCTCTGCTCAGATTTTATGAAACCCCAGAGGTCCCAACTCCCATCGGTGGATCATCTGAACAGCCAGCTGCATGCTATATATGACGGTGCTGCTGAATGCAGGCTGAATTTACAAAGCACGGCTTTAGAAAATAAAACCAGAGTCAAACTGTGCGGCTGTCTCCATGTTCGGGTCTGCAGAAGTTCAGAAAGAAATGCACATAACACTTTGTCCCGATATCCACACTTAGACCCTCGAGTCTTTCTCCAATATCACGCCTGTTAAGAGACTGCTGTTTGTTGTGCTGCAGCTAAAATAGACCACTCTTCATAAAGGCCTTATTTTTAAATAACAAACGCATTTACTCATGTTATGGTCATAATAACTTACTCATATCCCTGGGTTGAGGCATTTCTGTGCTTGTCAAAGCTGCTCATTCAGCTCATTGGTTCCCTGGATCAGAGAGCCTCAGCTTCACATCAGCTCATAATCTGATAGATCCGTGTTGATGTGGTCATGATATCAGATTTTACCACACAAATCATGAACCAAAAAAAAAATTCCAGTTTACATATACAGTACACTTAAAGCCATACACTTTAAACTCCTGCTGTACATATTAATGTTTAATATTTCACATATATATGTATGTGTATATATATATGTATACACACATACATATATACATATAATCTCATTCTGTAAACACCTGCTGCATACTGAATGACAATAAAGTCTGTCTAAGTCTAAGTCAGTACTTATCTGCATTTACTGCACATCAGATTATCCATGTATATGTTGGTTCTTGATAACTAAAAACACTTTAAGATGCAGGCAGAACATCAATTTTATGTTATTACATCTAATGTGATTGTTAGACCAATCCTGATGCAGCTGTTTTAATAATAACTTCCTTTGGTGTAAGTCTCCCACTATGACAATATTTTTATAAGCAGCTCAAATTTGGTTATAAAAAGGTGAATTCAGTTTGAAATTCCTCATTTCTGTTCACAACGTATGTCCAATAAAAACATTTTCTAATTAAAACACGTGTTTTAAAGATTTCTAAAATATTTATTTTTCTAGTTTTTTTTAGACAGGTGGTCTAATAAATTTGCTAAGCTCTGTGTACATATGTTTTTAGAACCATTTAAGATTTAATATCGTCACGGTGCTGGTTTGGCGGAGTAGTAAGCAACAAGGCATGACCTATATATATGCTGCTACTGGCCCAGGTGTCCAAATGTTTTTCTTCGAGGGCCACATACTGAAAAATACAAGAATGAAAGGGCCACTTTGACAAACCTCATCTTTTATGTATGAAACTTAAGAGTTTTGGTCCAGCCAATCACACTTCAGGTGACTCTGGGTATCCCTGTCTGCCCCTTGTCAGGATGAGAATGAGACTGAAAAGTCGCTAGTCTGAATGAATGTTGGTCCTTGATAACAGAGTGCTTTGTTTATTGGACCTTGAGACTGAGCAGGGAGAGCAAATGTGCACAATTTCAGTTCAGATTGGTTCTTCTTTGTCATCAGTCAGGCAAAAACTATGTTCTAATGTGAGCCAAATTTATTTATTTATTTATTTAATTGCAGAGAGCAGATTGATAAAGGCTTAGTGGCCGCAGCTGAACCTCTGGCCTTCATTTGGACACCCTGGTCTAGGATGTAACCAGCCTAAATAAGAAAGCATACACCAGAGGTACGGGGGCAGAAGTGTGGATATCAGGACGAGGCCTTCAGTCTGTTCCATAATAAAAAACATGTTCCACAACTAAATCAAACTGAGCGATGTGTGAGTGATGTTTACAATAATTCAGACTTCGACAGGCGTTTTCTGACGCTCGAAGGCAGTTTTTCTGAAATTTCTGCTTCTTACCTCGGAGCAGATTTTGATTTCAAACTGCTGTCAGAAAAACAGATGAGATGGTTTCTGCTCTACTCTACGTGACTTTAAATCCTTGAGTACTTCTGAATGTGAGGTGTCAGCTCCCTGTACTGTCCACACCTGAGAACGGACAAAGGTAGAAGAAACATGGAACGGAGAGAAAGATTCGCCAACGAAAAAACAAACAGTGTGCACAGCTTCAGAACTCAAGGCAAAGTTCAGCCCCCCTGGACGGGCCGGAGGGCTGTTCCTGAAAAGGATGGCATCAGAAACTGTATCATTTCATTACAGGAAACATACAGCGTGGAGGATGAGTGAGAGAAGACAACAGTTGGCTATGTAACCTGTGACAGAAGCAGGACTTCATCACACCCCTGCGTCCTCCGTGTCTTTCTCCTGGGTGCTGCTGCCCTCTGCTGGACATCCCGTGGACTCGCTCTCAGCTGCTCCATCAGGCTCCGTCTTTTTGGCCTGAGCGGGGCTGCCGGAGCGACTGCGGCTGTGGCTGCTGGTGCGATGGCTGCGATGTTTTTTGCGTGGACTGGGACTGCGGGACCTCGTCTTCATGAGGACGACTGTGCTGTCGTCTTCGGAGCTGAAGTCGGAGCTGTCTGAGGAGCTGTGCTCTGGACCCGTGGTGGGCAGCTGAATCTGAAGAGAGAAGGACCACAGAATGAGAGGATGGAGTGAGCAGCTGAATGTGAGGACATGTTGTAAATATAAGTGTTAAGAGGCTTGTTAGAGCCCGATGTGTAACAATGACCCGAAATGTTAAGAAAAAAATGTAATAAAACCCAAAATGTAATAACTGGTCGATCATGTAACAAGATGCTGAGCCCAAAATGTAATAACTTTTTTTATGGGTCAGTTATGACATTATGGGGCAGGCAAAATATTTTTCTCCTAATAGTCTAATAATTGTATTACATCATAGAGTGAGTCAACAATTTATGGATTAAAGGGCTCATTGCTTCAAAGTACAGTGTAGTATCACACAAAAATGCCCCGACCTACATATAAATACTTGAGACCTAAACTTTTTCTTTAACCTCTGGTGAGTTTACCTCTTACCTATGTTCACTTTCAGTTCATTCACTGGACATGAACTGCTTCAATTTCAATAACACTGTAACAAGTTGTTATATTTAGTGCAAAAAGTTGTTACGTTTTGGGCTCAACACTTTTGTTACATTATTGACCAGTTATTACATTTTGGGGTTTATTACTTTTTTTTTAATCACATTTTGCGCCATTGTTACATATCAGGCTCTAACAAGGCAGAGAAGAACATTACAGTGAGCAGGGATGGAAAATATAGAATACAATAGAAGGCCCTTTATTGTCATTTTACAAAATATACAACCAGACTGAAGTAGATTAGATTAGATTCAACTTTATTGATCCTGAAGGAAATTTAACAGTGGTGGTCAGCTTCTCTAACACACAATAAATATACATACATTCAATAAGAAGAACAATTAAAAAGAGTTTATAAAATGGGCCAAAAAGGGTTAGTTAAGAGTAAAAAAAAAGCTTCTCATAGAGAATAGAGGTCCTGCTCAAGGTGCTCTACAGCTCCATAAAGTGTTATGATGTTATTACTGTTCCTCAGCCAGTTCATCTCCCCCCATCTCTGTGCAGCCTAACAGCACGGGGTACGAACGACTTCTCCAGTCTGCCTGTGGAGCATCTCTGAGGCAGCAGTACGTCAATCAGATTAGTGAGTTTTTGAGCTATATCATCCATCGTCTATACTGCTTATTCCTTTCAGGGTAGCAAAGGGGTTGGAGCCTATCCCAGCTGTCATTGGGCAAGAGCTGGGGTACACCCTGAACTGCTTTCCAGTCAATCGTAGGGCCACATAGAGAGACAAATGACCATTCACGTGTGAGCATGAAAGGTCCTCTATGTGGCCCTGCGATTGGCTGGTGACTGCTTCAGGGTCAGATGGGATAGGCTCCAACCTCTGCGACCCTGAAAGGGATAAGCAGTACAGATGATGGATGGATAGGCTCATACTGAAGTTTATTATTTTGGCCTTGTAACGACCACTTGTTATTTCTTTACATGGAAAAAAAATCATGTGTGTTCTGTACGAACATTAACCCAGGAGAATTCTGAGCTAGGATTGTTGTTCCTGGTCCCCCAGCTCCAAGTGAAAGAGCAGGAGACGGAGGTTTTATCACAGTCTGCGACATAATGCATTTGATGGTTCTGACCTATAAAAACTCAGTCGGGGCTATAATTACCTGAAATGGCTCTGTTACTCCCACAATGGTGCTCATGTTGTTGCTATAGTAACCCAAGATGAAGTCCCCTGAGCCTTTGGGCAGTTCTTCCTCCGTAAAGTTCACCTGGAAGACAGTCAACATTTATTAAAAAAGGTGAAACACGCAGATGTAGGAGGAGAAACTAGCACGCCATCCACCTCACCTGCTGCTCAGTTCGGAGGAAGTCGTTCTCCTCTTGCTTGGCCCACACGTAGCCCACGTAGTCCTTGTGGTGTTTGAATCCCACCTGAGGAGGCAGCAGCACAATCAGACTCAGAATACTTCACTCAGAGGACATATCATCTAAGTCCTGATGATTTTCAGGTGCCACTTACTGTTATGGTAATGTTAGAGCACTAAGTCAGATTAACACATAAGATTAAATTACATTTGACTGGCAAATCGTTTGTTTATAGCTTCAATACTTTTGAAAACAAAGTGTGAAACAATGAAAACTGCTTAATTAACAGTATCAAAACAAAGGTATCTTAGTTAGAAAACCTTTATGTACTGTGTAGGAATAAGCTTGGTAGAGAAGTAAATCAAACTAAAGTTGCACATTAAATCCTGATTGTTGTTCAATATATACAAATAAAAACACGGCTAATGTATTTGTACAGTTCAGATGGTATCTAAGAGTTTACCTGCAATCAAAACGTTAAATATATTAAGTTGGATCACTTTTGCCTTCAGAGCTGCCTTAGTCCTCCATGTCATTGATTCAACAAGATGCTGGAGACATTGTTCAGAGATTTTATTTCACATTGTCATGATAGCATCACACAGTCATGATGCTAATCTCCTGTTTCACCAAATCCCACCAATGCTCTACTGCAGTGATCACCAACTGGCAGCCCAGGGGCCACATCAGGCCCCCCACAGCCTCCTATAAGGCCCCTGGAGTGTTATCAAATATGGTAGTTGTGGTTTTAAAGGCATCTTTCTGCTGATGAATCCGTTCTGCTGTGATTCAAAAAAGTATCTCAGTTGCAGCAGTATGTGTGATAGGAACTGATCTCACCTTTAATGGCGAACAATTGTGAAAAAAATCCAACAAAGTAACTCACAAATATATTGTTTCATAGGGATGTACTACATTATCAGTATATCTGCAGATAATTGCTTCAAAAGCTAAATCTTGGCATCAGCAGATCTAAAAATTTCTGATGATTCCCACTTACATTTTAGTCTTTTATTTGCCTCAATATTGAGGATATTTTGTGGATTACTTTAAAATTGAGGGCATAAGCTTCCAAAATAGGGTGGGTTCTCTGTGAACAGGTAAGTAATCAGTGTTTCAGCTCATAAAGGACAAACAAAGCTTGATTTTACTGTTTGTCAAAAATACATTTAACATATGACATTAGTGTGATCCAAAAAGAGCTTCTTTCAGTCATTTCTTTATATCATGTGCACAGACATCATCCCCAACAAAAGTAACACAGCCTTATGTGCCTCCTCTGCAATATTCATCATACAAACCACAGTTTCGTGAGAAAAAAAGAGAGCTTGTAAATTCATGTTGATTATGTCAGTTAATTTCTTACACTAATGTAAGAAAAATCCATAAACATAAAAACAGTTAATGAATAATCTGATGTTGCTTCTGTTGGTAACTTCGACTTTCATTGTGACCCTGATATCTTTTACCTTGTAAAGTCCAATCCAGTCCCAGGAGCTGCGAGCGAAGTTTGGGGCCTGTTTGAATTTAACGACAGCGTCGGAGATACTGTTCCACTCGTCCTCCACGATCAGCGTGACCAGAGGGACGTCCACTCTGTACGGGAACTGTGAAGAACAAACAGTACAGACGATAAGTTCAACAGATCCGTAATGTTCATTTGTTCAGAGGTTTGAGTGACTGAAAGCTAAAGGCCTGAGTGCACTGACTGTGTTTCCTGTCATATTAACAGTATGGGGCCCAGCACTGACCCCTGGGGGATACCACAAGTAATGTCCAAATAAAAAGAGCAACACTAATTTAATTAAATATTTTGTTGGCTTTTACATTAAAAGCTCTTTACCAGTTCAATACTAACCACTGTTGCCTTATTGTTCCAAGTTTCTTGAGCAAAATATGATAGTTTATGGTGTCAAAAGCCTTTTTAATCAACGTCCAAACAGCCCAGTTCAAAAAAGCTGTGAATTTCAGCAGGTACAGATGAAGATGGGTTTGATCATTATTTGTGTGATTACTGATCATTCACTCTGTGTTGTGTGTTTATTTGCTAGTTAACCATTGTGTTTATTCATTTATGTATTCAGACTAGAGTTTTTACTGCCTTTTCCAAAGTTATGGGTATTTGGGGACATGAATGTAAAGTTGAAATGAATACATGAAATCTGAAATTGTGTGTAAGAATAACTGAGGACACTCTGGATATCAATTGTTGTTTTTTAAGACTATCAGCACTCAGACTGACTGGGATGTGTTCAGACTACATACACTCCCGATCAAAATCTTAAGACCAGTTGAAAAATTGCATTTTGCACTGTTGGAACTTAAGAAGGTTTTAAGTAAAGACTCAAAACGCAAAAATAAGAAATGGGAGCAAGAGACAAAACATTTTAAGTAAGCAATTTACAGAAAACTGCACCAGCACTGAGCCAGAGGATCTGATTTGTCCATTAAGACATGGAGCGATCCCTGTCCCAAATTTAGGTTATGGTTACTGAATCCTTTTTTGACTCTTTTCGTTCTGTTTTGAGGGTTTGGGTTTCTTTTTTAGCTGTGGTCTTTTACAGTTGCAATCAGCTGACAAAAGCAAATTTAAGGTTAAATGCAGTTTTCAATAAATCACTCTCTCATTTCTTCCTTTTGCATTTTGAAGCTCCACTCAGAACCTTCTCAAGATCCAACAGAGCAAAATGACATTCTTGCAATCTTTAAACTGGTCTTAAGACTTTGATCAGGAGTGTAGTGGTTTAAATTATAAATAATATCATGTTGATGATATATTGTGATTTTTTCTCTGTCGATTTCCTTTCATGCCTGAAATAAAACATCTAAACTAAACTAAACTGTGCTCTTACTGCCTCATCTTCTAATAAAAAATCCACTGTTCAGCACTTTCAGAGCTCAGCATCCTCGATCCTCCACTTCAGCTGTTTTGTTGCTCTGCTCCCAGTGGACCACAGCACTAGATATTTTTAGGATGCAGCAATATTTCAGCAGTTTTTACTGCTCTTTGTGCTCTTTTTCTGTTTTAAATGATATTGTGCTTTGAGCTTGCCCATTATTTCAGTCCCCTGAGGTTGATTTCACATTAAAAACTCAGACTTTAAAATAGTTCCCAGTCCCTCAGTCGTGCCTGACCTGCAGGGTGAAGATGGAGGACACAGGTTTGTGGTCGCTGACGGTGTACTCCATGTAGCTTCTGTAGCAGTGCTGCGTCACTTTGGTCCCGCTGGTCAGCCCCGACATGGAGCCTCGCTTCCCCGCGCCGAGAGCGGCTCCTGCAGGCGCTGTGGCTCTCAGACGCCACAGGATACGGTCAGTCCACGCTGGTTTACGCTTCTTCCCACTGTGATGAGTGACAGCAGACGAAAGAAAGAGGAGAAAAGAAGCATCATCTTCTGTAAAGCCATCGAGATTTAACCCTTTTAGGTCTGTTCTTTGAGTCCTGGATGCTAAAAAATGTAATTTTAAACACTGTCCTTGAGCCCCACATCTCTCCTCATCTGTGGGATAAAAAAAACACAAACCCCAATTCCAGTGAAGTTGGGACATTGTGTATACCGTACATAAAAACAGAAAACAATGATTTGCAAATCAAAGAAAAAGGACTAATTTGTTTTTTAAAGACATTAAAAAAGGCTTTGTGTTTTTTGTACTTGATTTTTCAAATTATATTCTTCATGTATTGAAATCAGATTTTGATTTATAATATGATTTATCCTAACTTCTTCCTCTGTTTAATGATTTTACACAATCATTTTAACTTCAAGAGAAGAACCAAAGTTTATTTAATTGAACTTTATTCCCTTAACCATGTTTGCTTTGTTAACTTTACTTAAGTTACTTTGAGTTTTAAATTTAAACTATTTTCACTGAGCTATTTTTTACTTGAACTGAATTTAATTTACATAAACTGAGAGTTTAAACTATAATTGTAACTGGACTTAAAGTGTTATTGACTTTAATTATTCTTAACTGAAAGTAACTGCGCTACTTTAACTGAAAATAACTTCCTCAATAAAATTTATCTACTTAAGCTTTAACACACTCTACATTTTCCTTTACTGAATACTTTTGAACTAGTCCTAAGCTCAAATGTATTATTTTCCTTGTTGTCTAATTTATTCAAGTTTACTCTTTGATAATTGTGAATTTAAGTTCAAAAATAAAATTAAAATGAACTGTTCTTACACTTTTCCACCTTTATTCAGTTGAATCCACTATAAAGACACAATATTTCATGCTAAAACTGATAAACTTCTTTGTTATATTGCAAATATTCGCTCACTTTGAATTTGATGCCTGCAACACGTTCCAAAAAAGCTGGGACAGGGGCGACAACAGACCGGGAAAGCTGAGGAATGCTCTAAAAACACCTGTTTGGATCACTCACAGGTGCACAGGTTAACTGGAAACAGGTGAGTGTCATGATTGGGTATAAAAGGAGCATTTCTGAAAGTCTCAGTCGTTCTCAAGTAACGACAGGGCGAGTTTCACCACTTCAAGAACAACTGCGTGATCAGATAGTCCAACAGCTTAAGAGCAATGTTTCTTCATGTACAGTTAGAAGAATTTTAGCGATTTTATCATCTACAGTCCAAAGTATCATCAAAAGATTTGGAGAATCCAGAGAAAACTCTGCTTGGAAGCAGCATTGCCAAAAATCAACATTGAATGCCCATGACCTTCAAGCCCTCTACCATGCAAAGACAAAGCCAAATATCAACAACACCCAGAAACACCGCCGGCTTCTCTGAGCCGAGCTCATCTGAGATGGACTGAGGCAAAGTGGAAAAGGTCTGCTGTGGTCTGAGTCCACATTTCAGACTGTTTTTGGACATCATGGACGTGGTGTCCTCCAGGCTAAAGAGGAAAAGGACCATCCAGACTGTTATCAGAGCAAAGGTCAAAAGACAGCATCTGTGATGGTATGGGGGGGTGTTAGTGCCCATGGCATGGGTAACCTGCACGTCTGTGAAGGCTCCATTAATGCTGCGTCCCAACTTCATTGGAATGGGGTTGATATAAATATGATCTTCCCTCCATCTATGCTGCAGTACACTGAGAGAATATGCATCTCTGACAAGGCTTTTAATGTTCCTTTGTTGATTTAGTTTATAAATGAAGTAAATATCATACATGAGCTTTTTTAATGTCAGCTGGTGTCTACAGTATTCTCTCATGACACGACGCATCCATCTGTGAGTGAAGCGGGTCAGTTTCCTGCTGCCCTCAGGCTGCAGAGGACCTTTCAGAGAGGAGAGTAGAACTGGAGCTCTATGATATCTGATCGGCTCAGTGGCCTTTTTCATCCAGCCCCCCGGCGGCCCCTTACCTCGTGTCGTACGTGTTTGTTCCAACATCAAACTTGTAGGTTGGAGGGAATTTCAGCGGCCCCTCCTGGAAACCCTCCAGCACCGTCTCGCTGTCTTTGGCCATGTTGAGCTGTAAAAATAAAAAGCAGGAAACATTAGGCCAACCTTAAACTTAAAAAAAAACAACAGCTAGATTTCTGATTCTCACATTGTTTCAGCTTCAGTGCATTTTTATAAAAATCCTTCAGAAATACTGTCTCAGATTTTGGTGTGTGTGTGTTGGGCAAAAACAGTCTGGAAACCACATGATCAAGATTTTGCTGTGAGCCCCTCAGCACTGACATCTTTTAAACACTCTCCTCAGAAACACTGAAAGCTCCTCTAAGGCTGGTATTTGCTTTATAAAGCTCTGTTTATTCCATCTCTTATTTATCTCTTCTTTTTTTCAAGAGATTTTATTGAGCATTTATCAATATTTCCACACAAACTGCACAATATGCCATCATTATGTGGAATCTTAGTAGAAAAAACAGATAAATAATAACAATAATAACAATTACGATAATAATAATAATACTAATAATAAATTCATAAAATACAATAAAAACAGTGAAAAAAATACAATTGAAAAATAAATAACTAAAAGTTAAAACCCTGCCATCCTTCCATCCAATCGACAATATTCACATCTCTCAACTGACCAATTTATACAATTTTCTTTTGTATTGACTTTGACCATAAGACAATTATTGTACTACACTAAATACAAATCCTTAAACAACAGTATTTCTTGATGAACATAAATAATACACCATGCAAGACAATGAGAGGACAAATACATATATGTAAAGAAGAGTATATATTTATCTGTTTTAATTTTCTTAGCCTTGTTTAACTCCCCTGATGGGATGGTGTCTTAATTAAGTCATCATGTTTTAATGGTCTCAGTCCGTATCATTTAATAATCCATACATCCTGACTTTGAAGATATGCCCAAAATCAGTCATTCCCTCTATCTGCTTATTCTTGTTGATGCACCGTGGTTGCATTTTGTTCTTGCTGGTTTTTTAGAATTTTCTGATCATTTTGTTTATCAGCTGCTTGTTTAGTTATTCTCTGAGTTTTACCTTAACTCGATCTTTCAAAGCCCTGTGCAGTCATCTGTTTTTAAAGTGCTACATAGACACAGTTATTATTATTAATATTTTAATTTGTACATTCGTGATGGCATCTGTTAACTTGTTTCTGCTGTTTTTGTGTTCACACCTCCCAAAATGGGTTTTAAAATTGCTTTTGTAAAGCTTCTTAACAGAGCTTGTTATTAAAGTTTTATTTTATTATTAATCGTCTTTGCCTAAATCAAGAGCCCTTTAAGGCAGCAATTGTTTTTCTACTGCCCTCCAGTGGCTTCTTTCACACACTGCATAACACTTAAACATGAACATACCTTTGACTTTTTAACTTTTTTTAGTCTAAATTAAAATCACTCACTTTTTTAATGACAGACATCTTGGAAAGTTTGTGAAGAGTAAATAATCCACAAAGTTACTGATAATCCAACATGCATTGATAGTTCATTGTTTTTTTTAGTTGGAGTTTTAAAGTCTATTATACTTTTTGAACATTAAATGCAAAACAAATCTTTCAATGAGCAGTTAAAACAAGCAAATGTTGTTGATTTGAGCTTTTTCTGGTTTGTGCATAAAACCATTAGGTCCTGAAGTCCAACAAAAACATAATTTAGTTTTATTTTCCTGTGATAATGGGCCATTTCCTGTTGGATTCTTAAACTCCTTATCATCTTTCCCCAGGAGTAAAAACACATAAGAAAACTAAGCTTTAGTTTGAGCGATAGCAGCACCGCCTGTCATGGTCCTGACTATCACATGACAATATTGTTTTGTTTTAGTGCCATAAAAAACATGTTTTCACATCTTATCCCTCCCAGGGTTGCAGGGGACTGGAGCCTATCCAGGCTGACATTGGGCGAGAGGAGGGGTACACCCTGAACTGGTCGCCAGTCAATTACAAGGCCACATAGAGAGACAGACAACCATTCACACTCACACTCATACCTAAGGGCCTATTCCACCATTGTTTCTGTTGTTGTCAGGGTTAGTGCAAGCAGTTTAATGGAGAGACTGGGCTGTTGTCCACAAGGAAACCCAAGGCCGAAAAATAGGGCAAATATGATCTGCAGTAGTTCAGTGTTTGTGTGATTTACCTGATCTTTTTCCAACAGCATTGCATACTTGTTGTTATCGATGGCTGATTTTACCACCTGCATCTCCAGGTCATCGATGCGGAAATTCAGATCCCCAAACCAGAAGACCACGCTGAGAGGAAGAGGGAGTTTAATTATTGATTAAACATAAGCAGAAGTACTTATGAATTACTAAATATGACAAGATTTCCCTCATAAAACATTAATACCGGAACAATATGTGGAAGTATCAGATATATATTAGAGTAAATCCTCAATTTCAGGACACAAACCTACTTCCTTCCTGCTGCTGTTACACACTACAACCAGCACTGTTCCCAGTAGACCACACACTAATTCATCATAAACTGTGCAATTATTACTTTATAAATTTCTATTTAAATAATTCTTACGGAGTAGTTTTTTAGTTTTTATATTTCTAGTCTTAATATATATGATAATGCACATACTGTTATACTTAGTCTATTTTTTATTTATCATTGCTCTCCCCTTTATTGCTGTAACACTGCTCATTTCGAATAAAGGTTTATTCTACTCTATTCTATTCTGAAACTATCCATGCCTTTGTGTTCATATATCTGTTTGTATTTATATCTCTGTGTTTGTGTTTATATCTCTGTGTTTGTGTTTATATCTCTGTGTTTGTGGTTATATCTCTGTGTTTGTGTTTATATCTCTGTTTGTGTTTATATCTCTGTGTTTGTGTTTATATCTCTGTGTTTATATTTCTGTGTTTGTGTTTATATCTCTGCGTTTATATCTCTGTGTTTGTGTTTATATCTCTGTTTGTGTTTATGTATCTCTGTGTTTGTGTTTATATCTCTGTTTGTGGTTATATCTCTGTGTTTGTGTTTATATCTCTGTTTGTGTTTATATCTCTGTGGTTATATCTCTGTGTTTGTGTTTATATCTCTGCGTTTTTGTGTTTATATCTCTGTTTGTGTTTATGTTTCTGTGTTTTTGTGTTCATATCTCTGTGTTTGTGTTTATATCTCTGTGTTTGTGGTTATATCTCTGTGTTTGTGGTTATATCTCTGTTTGTGTTTATATCTCTGTGGTTATATCTCTGTGTTTGTGGTTATATCTCTGTGTTTGTGTTTATATCTCTGTGGTTATATCTCTGTGTTTGTGTTTATATTTCTGCGTTTTTGTGTTTATATCTCTGTTTGTGTTTATGTTTCTGTGTTTTTGTGTTCATATCTCTGTGTTTGTGTTTATTTTTCTGTTTTTTGTGCTTACATCTCTGTTTTTGTGTTTATATTTCTGTGTTTATATTTCTGTTTTTGTGTTTATATTCCAGTGTTTTGGTGTTCATATCTCTGTGTTTGTGTTCATATTTCTGTTTTTGTCTTTATATTTCAATGTTTGTGTTTATATTTCTATTTTTTTGTGTTTATATTTCTTTGTGTTTATATGTTTCTGTGTTTTTGTGTTCATATTTCTGTGTTTGTGTTTATATTTCTGCGTTTTTGTGTTTATATCTCTGTTTGTGTTTATTGTTTTTATTGCTTTTTATTGTTTTTATTTATTCCTTTTTATTTACTATCTATTGTAAAGCACTTTGGTTCACCGAAAGGGTTGTTGTAAAGGGCTGTATAAATAAAGAACATTTACATTTACATTTATATGTTTCTGTGTTTTTGTGTTCATATCTCTGTGTTTGTGTTTATATTTCTGTTTTTGTGCTTATATTTCTGTTTTGTGCTTACATCTTTGTTTTTGTGTTTATATCTTTGTTTTTGTGTATATATTTCTATGTTTTTGTGTTTATATCTCTGTGTTGTTTATATTTCTATGTTTTTGTGTTTATATCTCTTTGTCTGTGTTTATATTCCAGTGTTTTGGTGTTCATATCTCTGTGTTTGTGTTTATATTTCTATGTTTTTGTGTTCATATCTCTGTGTTTGTGTTTATATTTCAGTGTTTTGGTGTTCATATCTCTGTGTTTGTGTTTATATTTCTATGTTTTTGTGTTCATATCTCTGTGTTTGTGTTTATATTTCTATGTTTTTGTGTTCATATCTCTGTGTTTGTGTTTATATTTCAGTGTTTTGGTGTTCATATCTCTGTGTTTGTGTTTATATTTCTATGTTTTGGTGTTCATATCTCTGTGTTTGTGTTTATATTTCAGTGTTTTGGTGTTCATATCTCTGTGTTTGTGTTTATATTTCTATGTTTTTGTGTTCATATCTCTGTGTTTGTGTTTATATTTCAGTGTTTTGGTGTTCATATCTCTGTGTTTGTGTTTATATTTCTATGTTTTGGTGTTCATATCTCTGTGTTTGTGTTTATATTTCTATGTTTTTGTGTTCATATCTCTGTGTTTGTGTTTATATTTCAGTGTTTTGGTGTTCATATCTCTGTGTTTGTGTTTATATTTCTCTGTGTTTGTGTTTATATCTCTGTGTTTGTGTTCATATCTCTGTGTGTTCATATCTCTGTGTTTGTGTTTATATTTCTATGTTTTTGTGTTCATATCTCTGTGTTTGTGTTTATATTTCTGTGTTTTGGTGTTCATATCTCTGTGTTTGTGTTTATATTTCTATGTGTTTGTGTTTATATCTCTGTGTTTGTGTTCATATCTCTGTGTGTTTATATCTCTGTTTGTATTTATATTTCTATGTTTTTGTGTTTATATCTCTGTGTTGTTTATATTTCTATGTTTTTGTGTTTATATCTCTTTGTTTGTGTTTATATTCCAGTGTTTTGGTGTTCATATCTCTGTGTTTGTGTTTATATTTCTATGTTTTTGTGTTCATATCTCTGTGTTTGTGTTTATATTTCAGTGTTTTGGTGTTACATACTCATGGTCGAGCACCCCGGTGGCGGCCTGGCCCTCAAACTGCTGCTGCTGCAGGATGCTCTCGAAGTCCTCCATACGCTGCTCCGAGTTTTCCATGTGAGCCGGCAGGTGGCAGTTCAGGAAGCAGATGGTGTGACCGAACACCGACATGCGGGCGCTCACTCCGCCTTTATTACCCTGAGACAGACCGAGAGGAAGTTCAGGAATGTTAAAGGGGAGCAGGCGGTGAAGCATTCTAGTTAACTCTTCATCCAGCCTCTTCAAGTAAACACAAACAAAGAAAAACATAATCTGTAATGAGCAACACAGGCTTTTGATGATGATTGTGAAATGAAATCACTCACTCACTGTGTAAAAGTGAAAAACTGTAAAACTGTTGGTGTAAGGCCTGTGTAAGGTATTTCTAACTGCTCATAAAACAGACGCCAATTTTCAGTCCCATTTCCTGCAAATATTCATGATTTAAACATCTGGAAATCAAAACAACAGCTGAGTAAGGGGGGGAACGACCTGGTTTTGTGTCCTCATGAATGGATGCTGTTGCCCTCCCTGTGGTCATGGTTCAAATCCAGTCCAGCATTTCATTCCCCACTTCATATTTCCATTTTCTGAAGGTGCTTTCACACCAAACATGTTTGGTACATGTGGACACATGTGTACATACTGAACAGCTCTGTATTATTAATATTCTATCAATTCGCCCAACACTTGAATAACTTCGGCCTTTTTTAACAGACTCGGAGCTTTAATGCACAAACATGAAGTAAAAAAGTTCAGCTACTGAGAAGTTGTTTCAGAAAAATCTTAAAAACATGTAGCGAAGGTGAGAGAGCCTTTGCCTGGGCAAGTGAAATGTTTGGAAAAAATCCTGTGCTTTTATTTTGAAGGGAATGTTTTATGGAGCGGAGTGCCGTCTATTCACACTCCTTTACAGTAGGTGGCGATAATACCCTGTAATGCTAATTGAAACAGGTTTTAATCGAAAGGTGTTTGTTATATATTCAGTAAGTGGGTACTTACCCACTGGAAAAGGGTCTGCGACCCACTTTTGGGTCACAACCCACCAGTTGAGAATTACTAATCTGGAGTAATTTTAAATTATCTAATTTATTTTATTCTATGTTATTTTTGCCAATAATTTTGTAACCTGCCTGTTGTGTTGAACAGTTTTTTGGGTAGTTTTTGTGATTGCTGTCCATGTAAAGCACTTTTTAAGTCTGATTTTCAAACTAGCAGGGCTGTAAAATAAAAATTATTATTCTTGTTGTTAATGTTGTTTATTGAAGTGAGTCTATTCTCTGCTTAAAAAAGGCAAAAAACCCTAAAAATATACTTTAAAAAATGTTTTTTTTGTTAGGTTAGGTAGGTTAGGTTTGGTTTGACATGATACAGGTAAAAAGTGCTCAATATTAATGCCTGGTTGTTGCAAAAATACAAGCACTTAGCGCCACAAATCGTGATTTTCTTGCTTTTACAGTACTAATCAAATTTTGCAGGGAAACTCCTGCACTCACATGTTGGGAATGTTTGATAATAAAACATTTCTAGCATGTTTGTGCCATTACAACAGCTATTTCTGTCTATTTTCACAGGAGATTTTGGTCAGTGTAATGATTAGAGATCTTTAGTTTTTAAAACCTCTATAATTTTCTTTAACATCAATAACAACACAGAGATCATATGGTTGTAAATATGGAATATCAAAGTATCAGAACGACTGACGACCCTTTCTGACAGGATCTGAATGAAGCTTCTGTTTTAAATGTCTTGCTGCTTCCTGTAAGACTGAGCTGATGCCCAAACATGTTCAACTAATAAAATCATTAAATGTCAGAATGTTTGTCCTAGTTGTTGAGAAGTATTTTGGGGGTCAATTCTTAATTGAGGCTTCAGATAATCACATCACTCCAGTAAGTGGTGGACACGTGTCTGAGCTCTCACTGTGCTGACAGACGCTCGCACTCGTACCACAGACAGAGGAGGTTTTTCTCATTAAGCAGCAGTGAAGAGCTTCATCAATACTTAATGCTAACAGTGAAGTGCACACTGGGGAGCAGGATGAGTCTGCAGATTCTCTCTGCGGTTCTCCTGACAGGACTGACCCACTAAAACACAAAGTTCACTTCAGTATTAATATTCAGGCCATGCACATGACTGTCTGGGTTACTACTACAGTATGAGATGACTGCAGACAGTTACAATACCAGAACTGACAACAAACAGTGAACCTGCTCTACATGAATATATCAATTCATAAAGAGAGGAGCTCTGATTGGATCGATCCCCAACTTATCCCACCACCACCAAGCTAAGGCGGCTGTGGCTGGATGTCCCTCTTAACTCATCCAACCTTTCCACACAACCAAAGTAGCTGTGATTGGATATATTCCGAACTTGTCCCTACTTTCTACATGACCAAATTAGGTCTGACTGGATTAAGTCTCTGTCAAACATTTAGTCTAGTTTTTATGTGTTGACAAAAATGTAATTTAATTTAGTTTGAGTTTTTGTCCATGTGCACTTGTTTTTATTAGTTACCGTCTGGTTTTCGTCAGGGAAAAAAGGTTGTTGACGAAAACCACGACGAAAATAATTAGTCAACAAAATTAATACTGTTCCCTCTGGCTATAAGGATAGATTAATGTGTCCCTGTTGGTGACCAAAGTTGACCAAAGATTAAAAAAAAAACAGCCAAATTTCTCAATTCCTGATCTGAGTGCTCTAATCATTCCTCTGTACTTGTTTTTTACGTTGGTCTAGAGTGAAATGAGACTTGATGTGACACCACTGTTACCTTAAACTTCGAGGTGCACATTATATGAATGCCAAATGACAGATTTTAAAAGGAGAACTTCATTTTACTCTTTAACAAAATTCTTAGAACAAACTTGGTTCAGAAGCCTGCACTTTGCATACTAGGTATAACTACAGAGGGCTATGACTATGTGGTGTAGATTGGTCAATTACTCCAGGTTGCAGGATTATCCTTAGATACTGCAAAGCAAAATGTGGCATCCCATTTACTGAACGGCTGGCAGAAATAACCAAAACAGCTAGTCACGAGCAATACATTTTTAAATGGAACAAAAGACAACAGGTATTCTGGAAAATACGGGGCCCTTTTATGAATACAGTACTCAGTGGTAAAGAAGAAGTGGATATTGTTATATAGGTATGTAATGTATGTGAATGTTATGTAAATTAAGATATCTTTGTGATAAAGGATCCAAGCCAAATGTGACAGGAGGTTATGATGATATTTTTTTAGTTAAATGGCTGGTATATACCTGTTATTTCAGCATACTATTTAGTTATGTTTTCTCTTTTTATTTATAACCACAGTATTGTTGTTAATGTTGGCAATAAACAGTGAACTACAAAAAAGAAAAACTTGGAGGTGCAGAAACTCTAAAGTCATGATAATCCCTCCTGAGGCTCGATGGCAGATCCTTCATGTGTGTAATTCACTCTAACGCAGTGTTGATCACAGTCCCTGTCACAGGCCGGCTCACCCAGTAACCCCCCAGGCCGGTGCGGGTGGTCTCAGTCTGGACTCCACGCAGGAAGGGCAGATGGAAGTACTTGGCGAAGACGAGCAGCAACAAACCCTGCATCCTCTGAGAGGTCACCTGAGGGACAGACAGGAGGACAGAAGGAGACAAGTCAGGAGGGAATGAACGAGCACACGGTGACAATTATCAGGATGTTTTTGCATAATTCAAAGAAAGCTGCCATAAAGTTCGAGGTGACTTTATATCTTGTAAAATTTGCACTTGAATTTAAATAACAAATTAATCGAGCAGAGTTTCTGTGCAGTGTTCTCTGTCGACTAAAAACATGATTAAAATGTTTACTGACTGCCCTTTACCCATAACTAAAAGAGACTTCAAAAAGCTAGAATTCAATCTTTGATGAAGAAAAAACTCAAAGGTTAATATACATGGATGATTATCAGAAAAATGTTACTTTTCTCCCCTGAAATATAGACTTTCAGTTCATTTTGCCTCTACAGGGACTCCTGGTCTAGGGCAATCCATTGATTCACAAATACATTAACTTGGATGTATTTCCATTTTTTGTGCCGCGTCAGATTTTAATTCAATGTTACATTTAAGATTCAGTGTCTAAAAAGTGGTCATGTCAGAGCGATGGCCAAAGTTTTACACAATATCAGCGTTTAAACAAAACTATTGTGTTATTTTAATTATCTTAAATCCTTTCCAAAAACACAAGATATGAATTACTTCTCCAAATTTAAACCCCCCAATACAACACTCACACAGCGCACATCACTCACTAAATTTTACTAAGGAAACAAACAAAAAATAAATTATATCCTTAAAAAATAAAGGATTTCTCGATTTCTCAGTCTGGGACATTTCATATATTAACAATAATATTGATTCGATTTATTTTTTGTGTGCAGGGTCAGATTTTGACTAAAACGCACCACTTAAGACCCAGTGTCCAAAAAGTAACAAGCTAAAGGTTTCTGCACAAAAGTGACAATTACTTAATCTTTTTTTTTTTTTTTTACATTTTTTAACTTAAAGTAAAGGATAAATATGGGCTCTTTAATTGTTGCTTGATGATTCTGTGATATTTCGTCTTGTACTGTGAATATTTGCCGCGAATAGAAAAATTAATGCATTGCACTCTGTGTGAAAGGCTTGCGTCTGATTTCTTAACGAGCTTACCTTTAATAAATCTATATTCAACAAAGACAAATATGGTGCTATACAAATAAAGATGATGGATTGAGTCTATATTCAGCAGAGACAATGTGATGAGGACAGATTCATGATCTGACAGTTTTGTCTCTATCATAAATTCTTATTTTTGGTCCCCTGTCCCTGCCTGGATGGATACATCTCTGGATGAATGCATGTTTATTTACAAATATATATATTAGGGATGCATGATACTGGATTATTGCTGATATCCGAAATGCTGATATTATTTAATTAATTATCCAGATACAGATATTTCTGGTCAAGAGCAGAACCTCTGTACTGAAAAAAATGGACTTGTTTCTTTCAGTGTTACAGTAGATTTTTGTGAGGAACAGATGTGAAACAAGAAAAACAGCATTTAACTCTTGCAAAAATTAAAACCCTTGATTTTTAAATGTACCCCTGCAGTGACGAGAAGGTGCATTAATATTGTATATTTGTGTAATTTGCTGATATGCCAGTCAATATATGGCTGATATGTGTGGCCGATATATTGGCTGTAAATATCTGCAAAAATTTCAACATCAGCCAATAAGATACTTAACTTTTCAGGCTGATATTGGCCGATACCGATATCAGACCGATAATAATGTGCATTCCTATATTATATGTAGTTGTACATATGCATATACAGTGCCCAGCATAAATGAGTAGACCCCCTGTTGAAAGTAATGTATTAATCAATATCTAAATGAACAACAGAACAATTTCCAAAGTTTTGACAGAGCTCAGTTTAACATAACATTTTTTTATCATAAGATGAAAATAAGGGTAATATGATAACTAAAATCTAGCTTTGCTCCCACCCTGTTGATTAGGGTGTACTCCTTTTTGCATCCTGAAAATAAATTGAGAAAAATACTTTTTTGTGTGCAACTTAAAAAATCTCGTTTGCAATCAATGGCCTACATTTGGGGGAGTATTTTGTGGTGTAGTATGCCATAGAAAATGCTGATTTTGAAAGAAAGCTAAAGGTATCTGTCAAATCTGAAGGGGTGTACTCATTTATGCTGAGCACTGTACATACGTGTATCTATAAATGAAGAGTTTGTCTTCAGCCTGCTCTGTTGTAAAGTGTCTTGAGATAACGCTTGTTATGAACTGGTGCTATACAAATAAAGACTGATTGACTGATTTCCAGGATAATTTTTAATAAAGAACAACAAAACCATAAAATGGATTCAGTGTGCAAAAACCCTCACTCTGACAAAGCTGCCAAAATGAACAGAGATCCACTGAGTTCTCCTCTGCTGCACCGCCTCACCCCCTCTCTCCTCCATTTCCATTTCACCCTGCAGGAGCCCGTGGCCCAGCTCTTCTGCTACTTTACATGGAGCGCCACACATTAAGGAGGCCATCGCTTGTGGTCGGCCCGTGCTGTGGCAACAAACCACTTTGTGGAGGAAATACAACAAACACACTCCAGCTTCTCCACGTCAGACCTCTGCTCCCCTGCGAACCCCCCACCCTCAGCTCCTGCACTCGTTTTTCATAATGTCACATAATTATATGCAAATTCTGGCATTATCACATGTGCAGTACAGAAAGTGCACACTCATGACTGTACAAGAGCGGCGGAGATACAACACGTGGGTCTGTCGAGGGGAACAAGGCGAGGAATTTGCACACTTCATCAAACCCCTCACCACATATTTACGCTCCCCTCCCTCTCTCCAGCAGTCCACACATCCCAACCCCCAACTGCAGGCCGAAGAAGCACGATCACACTCCGCCTGAAACGCCCCGTGGGCAGTCATGGAGGCACAAATCTCCACGTGACACAAGACCCCCTCGCTCGTATACGAACCGGCTATTTGAACAAGTTTGTTGCGTAATGGATTCAAGTGAACCGTAAAGAGAGACGACTTTATCTGTGTGTGGACGCGGACAATGCCTGTGTGCATCCGAGTGTGTACGAGGATGTACCTATGGCTACAGCACCGGGGTCTGAAAGCATTTCTCATCAACATCAGCGCTCCTGAAGGCTGTCATGCTACATTTTGGCTGAGAACAAAAACGACATTTAAGCCCAGAGACAAGTGTGCGTGCATGTGTGTGAGAGAGAGAGTGCAGTGTATGCTTGACCTTGTACAGCACACAAATGACTAAAATACTGAGCAGAGCAGTGATGGACTTAAGATGAAGTTCAGTCTAAAGCTGCTTTTACACATGCACTCCAAACTGTGTTAATGTTGACAGCACTTTTTAATTTAGTTTTAGTTATAGTCTTTTGCTTTAAATATCTTTTAGTTATAGTCATAATTTAGTCATCTACAATGATTCAATTTTAGTCTAGTTTTAGTTGATGAAATCTGCTGTAAATTTAGTCGACTAAAATATGAAGTGTAAAGGGTAAGGCATTTTTATGTTTCCTTGAATTTCTGAAGTCAGTTTTACACTTGGATAAAATCAAGCATCTAATAACCCTTTACTGATTGTTAGTAAAGTCTGAATGTATAAATGAACAGAAACAAATTGAACTTTTGTGTGAAATGCAGTCACCTTTATTTAGGCTACCTGGCAGAGCATCTCAGTTACAATACCAGAACTGACAACAAACAGTGAACCTGCTCTACATGAATATATCAATTCATAAAGAGAGGAGCTCTGATTGGATCGCTCCACAACTTATCCCATCACCAAGCTAAGGCAGTTGTGATTGGATGTCCCTCTTAACTCATCCAACCTTTCCACACAAACAAAGTAGCTGTGATTGGATATATTCCTAACTTGTCCCTACTTTCTACATGACCAAATTAGGTCTGATTGGATTAAGTCTCAAACATTTTAGTCTAGTTTTAATCTGAAGATGAAAATGTCAGTTAATCAAGTTTTAGTTTTAGTCCATGTGCACTTATTTTTATTAGTTACTGTCTAGTTTTCATCAGGGGAAAAAAGGTGGTTGACGAAAACTATGACAAAAATAATTAGTCAACAAAATTAACACTGACTCCAAACAATTCCTGGAAAAGAATTCAAGATGGACCGCCCCTGGAAAGCTGGAGACTTAAGACAAGACTCAGATAAGAGTGAGGGTTTTAATTCTGATTCCTGAAGTTTACCACAGCTCTGCACAAAGACTACAATAACAAATAAAACTAAATATAATTTATTAAAAAGATGAGGACAGAGAGCTTAAAAACTAGAGGCCGCACAACTCTCACGCTGAATTAAAAGCTCATGAATAAAAAGAGGTTTTAGGACAAGATTTTAAAGGGATTTGCCAACTGGGTTTGTTACATTATCTATTTTTAGACTAAGATTAGTACTTCATGTAATTTTCGAAAGAAATACATACAAAACTGTGAGTAGGTCAACAAAACAAAGCTTCTTTTTAGGGGTAGAAGAAGAAAATACGATGATCGTAGAAGATAACGTAACATAACAAAGTAAAAGAAAAACAAGCACACAGGACCGTTTAGAGTTACTGAAGAGTTTATCTGATGACTATAGGCAGAGGCAGGCTAACACTACCCATTGACTCCCACCGTTTGAGCTAAATTAAGTTAGCGGTGGGTGGACTGAATTGAATTTGGGAAAGTGACAGCCCTAGCAAGCTATAAACCAAAGGTGTCCAAACTAAGGCCCAGGGGCCAAATGCGGCCCACTGGCCATTTTGTCAAAAGGTGTCATTTTCAAAGTATATTGCAGTGTTCATCTTCAAGCTCAAAAGATCATTCCTGCCCTGACTAAGTGTGAATCATGTGATAGCTGGGGTTTCAAGGGCCTCTTGACAGGTGATAACCCACCCCTAAACCCTAAACCTTAACTTAAATACACTAAAAGTGAGGTGCAGCAAGTGGCTTAGTCGTCCATGTATTTCTCTTTATGCGGCCCTCGATGTAAAAAGTTTGGACACCCCTGCTCTAAACCATTTAAGTGTTGTTGGGGAAGCTGATTAACAATGCATTAAATCAAATGTCCAGTCAACAAAACTTTGCAAAAGTTCAATCTAATATAACAGACAATCAAGCTGCAGGACATTTAATGTATCTTCACCATCCTGCAATAAGAGATAACGGGTTGAAAAAACAGTATTTGCAAATTTGAGTATCTACAGTGAAGCTTCCACAAATAGAAAAAATGGTGACCATCAGCAATTGTTTCTTAAAGCCAGAAAAAGCATCTTGTCGACTCGGTGTTTCTGCAGTGAAGAGCTGATTCAAGTCAACGCTCTCTTCTCCTCGCAGCACTCCCGGTCTGAGCTTCATCACGAGCCTCAGCCAGCGGCTCTCTCCGGGCTCATGAGGTGTCCTGTTACTTTCACGTCTGTTCGCGACAGGATAACTAAAGAGATTTCAAGGCAAGGAGAGCAACGAACACACCCCCTCAACCTGCTCATAGCTTCAACATCCACATGAGGTAGACAAAAAGTCACATGGAGACGATTATTAAAAGCTTTAAAGGCAGCGGAGCACGAGATGGCTGCAGGACAGTGTCAGTGTCACTGTCGGCCAGCCATCAACACTGACAGCAACATGATCCAAAAATAAAACAGCATCCAGGGAGACGTTTGTCCGTCTCCTGTAGCTCAGCAGCTGATTCACACTCTCATCACAACAACGAGCAGTGTCACAGCTGGACGCCAAACTCAGCTACTGTACATGTTCTCCTCTCAGACATGAAAAAGTACTCCGAGAACTGCTGCAGGGTTCACACTCTTTTCTAGAAATCATTTCCCAGGACTTTTCCAGGACGTTTTCAGGCCCCCCATCCACCCACACACTTTTACATTTCCACAGACATGTGCCTTAAATTTTGTACATTTACCCAGATTATTTATTTATTTATGCTATTTCTTAGTTATGTATCATCTGATTTTAACATTTTTTATTCTGAAGTTGTATCACAGTCTTTTCACAGTATTGTTGCTGTTGTTATCTGCACTCCTGTATATACTTTATGTTTATTGTTATGATGACCTGTGAGCTAAAGTATCTATCTATCTATCTATCTATCTATCTATCTATCTATCTATCTATGTATCTAGATGGCTATGTTTATGCTTCTTCTGCCCCAGAGGTCTGACTTACAACATGTGCAGTCTATGGCTGTAACAATCTAGCCTTCTGAAAAAAAAGACTGAACATTGAGACCAATATCGCCAGCTAGCTCCATCGAATCATGTTGAACTTAAGATTTATTTATTTCTAACTCTCGGGCACGAACATTTTCTGCTAGCTATATTTTTAGTCTGGCTTTTATGTAGTGTCTTACTATTATAAATCTATGGTTTATACTTATTTTAAATCTTTATTTACTCTGCTTTTTTATAAACATATTTTGTTGATTTACTGTTTAAGTAGTCTAAATTTTATTTTGCCATTTTTTATTATTTCTTTCTGTCACCATTGGTTTGAGTTTTTATATTTTATTCCTTCACTTGCATTATTTTATCTGCTCATATTTTATGTGCATTAGTTACCAAAAACCTTTTTTACTTCATTTTCTATGTTTGATTTTTGTTCATCAACAAGGTAGAAGAAAGATAAATAATTTTCCAGGGCACTTCAAGTTTTCCAGGACTTTTTACTTTTTTCCTCATTTTCCATATGTTTTCCATGACTGAAAAACTGGTCAGCCATATTCCAGGTTTCCCAGGTTTTCAAGGATGCATGGGAACCCTGTACTGTTTTATTAATTAATGTTCACGATACTTTCAGACGATTAATGATAATTGACCACATTCAAAATGAATCATTTGTTCAACTTTATTAAAGGGGTAGTTCAGGTTTTTTTAAGGGGGGTGGCTTGAGGCCCATGACACCAGTAAATACAACTGCCAATAAGGTACCGATTCCCATCTGCCTGACGTGGGCCTTCAACAACTTTGGCTTTTTCTAAATATGGACATCAGGATTGGGTCTCCGGGTTCATGCATCTGCACCCCCAGTGATCCATCCTGCTCCTCAGTTTCCACAACAGTTTCTCCATCCCTCCTTCTACCCGTGACTCCATCTGCAAAAGCTCTTCCTCTGTGTACTCCAGTTAATTAAAATAGCCTCTTGTACCCACAACTATAACAGCACTTTGTCATAACTGGAGACGAAACCACTCATTTTTAGACCAGTTTTAGTGCTGAACAGCTGATGAGAGTGTGTTGCGATACGTCACTCACATCACAAAATAGTTTCGAACACAGGAAGGTACGGCACCTCTACAGCAGTTCATCCCACAGCGCACTGATTACCAAGAAAATGGAGCTTGAGGATGTAAAAAGAAAAATCTTATCTGGAGAATTAAATCCGTCCAAGTGGGGAGGAAAGTCAGAGGTATGGAGCAACTTCAGCTTGTTTTGTTATATAATACGTGCTTACATGATGCAGTCAGTCAGGTCTCCACCAAATGGATTTGTGCCATCTTTCAGCTGGTAAATTGCACTTACAAGCCTTAATGATTAAAGCCAGAGCATTGAAAAAATGTTAGGCTTGATTCAAGCTGGGGCTCATAAACTAGAATCACGATTATTCGGCCTTCCTGTTAGCCCCATTTCATTATCTTTACAGTTCCTGGTATTAACTTCAGAGAGACCAACAAAATTAAATACATGGAATTTCCTGCAAACAGCACCCATATATTAGTATGACCTTGGCAAACAATCATGGATGACCTGCTTCAGTCCAAGTGCTCTATCCTGCATCAACCATCAACAGAAATGACATTTAACATAAATTCATATTTTTAGACCAGTTAAACCCATTTTAATGGCAGTTCAGCTCGATGCTGCTATATTAATCAACGTCAGTCCTCTCCAGTTTAGTCATTATAGATATTAATGTTAATATTAGATTGATCTCTCTATCCATGGTTTTTATTGATTATACATCCATAATAAATACCTTTACCACCATATAGATATGAGGTCCCTCTTTAAAATGAAATGCCACATCTCAAGGGGATTATCTTTAATCAATGTATATTCAATAAAGACATATGTGGCACTATACAAATAAAGATTGCTCGATTGAATCTATATTCAGCAGAGACAAGTGTGATGAGGACAGATTTATGATCTAGGCGTCCATGACTTTGTCGCTATCATAAATTCTTATTCGTAGTCCCATTGTTTCTACCTGGATGGATACATCTCTGGATGTCTGTATATGTACATACAAATATGTATATATATCTATATTTGTATACATGTATATATGTGTATCAATAAAATGAAGAGTTTGTCTTCAGACTGCTCTATTGTCAATGGTTAAAACAGCTAAACTAAGGCCTAAAATTACAAAGATTATAATCAGTAGCAGAGACTTAAATATGTTAGCAAATATGCACTATAAAGAAACAAAAAAGAAAAGTTGGATGGAAGTGAAACGTTGAACGAGTGACAACCTGTCACGTCCAGACTCACTGGAAGGAACCCAGATGTGAAGCAGCAAGCAGCTGGAGTAATCAAGACTTTATTGAACACACAAAAAAAACTACAACTGCTTTAACCAGGTCTCAAACCCGCGCCGCCGGAGGGAGAGTCAGCATCGTTACCTCTGAGCCACGAGGCAGCGACGTGTTCACACAACAGGAGAAGAGTCTTTAATGTTAGTGCTACAGCTGGAGCTTGAAGCCACGATGAATGTGTGTCGACACCGCTGAAGTGAAGCTGGAGCTTTAGGTTCAACAAGGCTGTCGCTGTGCCAAAACCGTGACAGCTATCAAAGAAAGGATTGCACCGTGAGCATCCAAAGGCTCAGATGAAAAGAGTGATCTAAGTTTTATGTCTGTACTGTAGAAAATGTTGAATCAACAGCAAGTTCAAAACAGGCTTCAAAGATGATCGATCAGGTCTCTGGAGCTGAATTTTAACATTAGCGCAGATGGAGCACTTTGCGACATACATGTCACTCTGAAGCTCACTAAGACAAAACCATGTCAATGTTGAGTTTGAAAAGAATTTCAGGTGAGAGAGGAGAAGTTGTCCTACATGTTGATGTTTAAATCATGTCTGTGGAGCAAAGTTCGAGGATTTTATGGCAGTTTTTTTTTTGGAAGATTTCCTCTCCGTCAGCAGCTGTTGCTCCGCTCTGACTGGTCTTTTGTTGAAAACCTCAAAACTTTGTGTTGCTTAAACAGTGATATCTCAAAAACTGTAGAAGATAGCCAAAAGCTGAACACATGTAAAAATGGCTGGAAGATTTGTGAACATCTTAAAGTAAGAAAGAAGTCTGTAGGTGGAAGTATGCAGAATCTGTAGAACGTCAAACATGAATCTTCCATTCATTTCAATGTAAAAAATTATACAAAAAATATTTTTTACTGTAAAAAGTATAACTGTTAAACATGTGAAAAATAGAAGTGCAATTCTACTGAACATGCTGCATTGCTTATTTTTTTCTGTAAAAATCTGTGCAAATTTGAAGACTGTAAAAAGTGACAAATAGTGTACGGAAGAAGAAGAAGAAGAAGAAGAAGAAGAAAGTTAAAGAACAATATGTTGAAATGCTGGCTCAGCATTTCAAGATTATTAATATGATCAGCTAAAAGCCAGACCAAAAAAACAAACAAGTAAAGAAAAATGGCTGCTTTCGTCACTAAAATGGCAAAAATTAATTTTATGCTAGCTGATCAAACTGATCAGAAAGCAGTCCTCCAATGGGTAAAGTCTAAGCATGCTGATTGCACAGGATGATTATTCAGTTGTGATAAAACTGTAAATAATTGTGCAGTCCTGAAGTACAGCTAGTAAAAAGAGAAGACAGGGGTGGTATTCTGGCCTACATGCACTCACAGGGAGGAAGAGAAACGAGAGAAAGTGAGTTTGACTTATGAGCTCGGAAGACAGCGGAAGACAGCAGAACATTACACGCCTGTTATAAATGATCAGCCCGTCCATTTCTCAGGGAACAAAATGAACCCAAACAGCAGCAGGAAGCTCAGATCCCATCAGCGCTGCTATAATTCACCAGCCTAAAACAAAGCACTTCACCAGGAGAACAAGAATATGTGTCAATAGTAAAAGGATTACTAACCAGCACATAACCAAAGGGGCTGAGTCTCTCCATGCACACCTCACTCCACTGGTCTGTGAAGAGGACGTCTTTCAGCCTCTTGTTAATCATAGAGTTCACCTCCTGCAGCCTTCAAGGGAAATGACACACAGCACAAGAGAGGGTCAAACATGGACGGAGAGGGTTAGGAAGAATTTTAATGATGAAACACAGGAGAAAAAAAAAAGTTGGTGTATCCCTTTAAATGATTGTGCGAAGTGGATGAATACTGTGCTGCACACTCACCCGATGATGTACATGTCTGTGTTTCCGTCGCTGACATTCAGCCCCAGCAAGGAAGTGATGTCATCAGGCGGCGTGGCTGAACCCACGTTCCAGGTGATGATGTGCACCCTGGTGGAAAAAAGGGAGTTATGTAAGATATCATATGGACACTCATCTTCGACACACCTCAGAGTCATGACCTGCAGACTCTGAGAGAGACAGAGGGACACAGTGAATCACAGCTGACCTCACGGCATGTCAAAGACGCTTCCCTGAAGTTCAGTGGCATAATTCAGGTCTTGATGTGGGAGGGTAAGCTCAAGGTTACTTCTGCCCTCAGAACTTCCTTAATTCATGGCACTGACTCATTAAGGCGCTGGAACACTCCTGAGATGCTGGTCCATATCTCCATGACAGCATCACACAGCAGCTGCAGATTTGTCGGCTGAACATCCTTAATTAGAATCTCCTACTCCACCACATCCCAAAGGTGCTCTGTTGGATTGAGATCTGGTGACTGTGGAGGCCACTGGAGTAGAGTGAGCTCACTGTCATGTGCTGGAATTCTCAATCTAAGGCTGTGGTCATAAAGGATGGACATGGTACGCAACAACACTCAGGTAGGCTGAGGGTTTAAACCACGCTCAGGTGGGACCAAGGAGCCCAAAGTGTGCCAAGAATATATCCCCACACCCTTACAGCACCACCAGCCTGAGCCGTTGATCACAATACTGCAGACACTACAAAAGGATGCATCAGTTAAACACTTGCACTGACTCACATGAGCCCCTTTTAGGTGGAAAATGGATGCCATGAAAAAATGTCATTAATTGTCAGCTGCATTTGTTTTTGTTGTGGTGCAATAACTTAATGCTGGCACCTCATAGGGCTGGAAAAGTAATTGAAATGTAATTCTAATAGAAAATTTGGCTTCTCTTGTCCACTGATTTTGTCAGGCACGGTGAGTAGATTAGTATTTTCTTAGGTGCGTAGGAAAATGATGATACAACAACATAATGCAATACTGTGCCTTTATTTGAAAGCATCATCTGTAATTTATCAATAAATAACTTGTATTGGGGCGGCATGGTTGCGCAGGTAGTGCACATGCCCCAAAGCAGGACAGTTGCTGGTTCGATCCCTGTGTCAGTGTGGAGTTTGCATGTTCTCTTTGTGCATGTGTGGGTTCTCTCTGGGCACACTGGCTTCCTCTCACAGGCTAAAAACATGCTCATTAGGTTGATTGGTGACTACAAATTGCTCTTAGGTACAAGTGTAAACCTGAATCGTTGTCTGTCTCTCTGTGTGGCCCTGTGATTGTCTGCCGACTGGTTCAAGGGTGTACCCCACCTCTCGCTCAATGTTAGCCGAGTTAGGCTCAAGGCCCTGCGACCTTGAAAGGGATAAGCAGTACAGATCATAGATGGATGTTTTTTGTTGAGTTTGGTATCCAGTCTCTAATTGTCAGCAGGGAATCACTCATCTGATGCTCCCTCACTCTGCTACATTAATTCTTATTTTTCTACCACTGGGAAATTCCATAAAGTTTACCCATAATGCAGGGACCATCATTTATTTGAAGAACTGATTTAAAAAATGCATTTTCATGAATATAAAAATGTGGGTTCTTAATACAACACATTCTGTTTTAAATATTGTAATTTCTCAATTATAACACGCACCCCATATTTTCACGACTTTTGCCTGGAAAAACACTGTATTCAAATACAATGTGCACCCAAATTTTGCCCAAACCTTATTCTCTCAGACAACTCAAAAATTACCTTTATTCAACGTTTTAATCAATGAAATTTCAGTATTTTCACAACAAATACCGTACATGATTTTCTCTCTCAAACAGATGAGGAAACACCTTCTGCTTCACACCCGCACAATTACTCGATTTCTGCCCCGTGCTCAGTCGTAGTTTACCAACCAATCAGGGACCAGCTATCAACATTCAGATGTCTTTGACCAATCACATTGCAGCTATTTTTTCGTCCACTTGCTCACAAGATAGCAGCGCCCTGTGTTTGCATGTGTTTTAACAGAGAAAGAGAATATTTTGGCTTTTTGTATCAGATGTTGCAATTGCGATGTTGGCAAGATGAAATATGGAAAGTATTTTGCTTGTACTCGTGTTTAACTCTTCCTATCCCAAGCAGTTTCTGGTCGTTTTTTGCTTTTCTCACATTTCTACTCACTGTGGTCTCATTTTTCTATGCAAAATGAAGTCCAGCACCTCTATAGACTCAGGACAATCATGGCTATAGGCTGATGTAACTCAATTATGTCTTTATGCAGTGTAACAAAATTTACAAACTACAAATCACTAGAAAAAAGAATAACGAACATTGTAATTTTCTAAATATTTATCAATATTTATTATATTATTAATATTAATTATGTTAATTATAGTAATATTATGAATTTACAGATTACACTGCAGAGGCAATCTGCAAAGCACTCTTTCCTTTGTGAAACGGCAGTTTGCTGGGAAAAGTTTGCCCTGTAACACGTCTTCAAGACACTGACAGCAGGTGTCGCTGCTCAGCACTTTTTAATGATGAACGGCTCTGAGCAGGAATTTAACGCCTGTGTGACACTGCCATGGGACGAAAATTCAAAGATTTATTGAACAGCGAATTCAGGAAGTATGTGAATCATTCAGGTCTTGTTGAATGCAGTAAGAAGCGTAGATTTTTCTTCAGAATTTAGCCAAAGGAAATGGTTAATTTTCTGCACATTTTCAAAGAAGATATGAGAATTAAAGCAATGTTGATATAATCTCATGAAATTTGCCCGTTTTCTCCTGGCTGTTTCAATTACCTGTGATACATTCAGATACCCTCGGAAACTTGGGAATCTAACAATTACACCAGTGTTTTCCGTTTCTGGATAGGAAAAATGGTTTGTAAATCCCAGTCATTTAAATTAAGTGGTACGTATTTTGATCCCGCCGGTGGGATTGGGTAAGTAAGGGACAATACGCACCTGAAAAAATAACAGCTTATTTAAAAGCAAAAAACTTGTGTTATAATTGAGAAATTACAGCAGACTATTCAGTGAAAAAGTGGTATATCATCCTGCTTATAGTATTCCAAAATGTTGTATGCTCTCCTATATTACATTATTATTATCCTATACTATTACACTGCCAGATTCTTACTAGTACACACCCTTAAGTAATATCTTGACAGCACCAGTATGTCACTTCTACATCAAACATAAGTTTGTTTGTGTAAAATTGCCCATGATAAATTTTATGAAATGTATCTTTCATTCATTGTGTGTTTCTTTAACTGTTCAATATGTGAATGGAGAATGAGCTGCTCTCTGGGAAAACTGAGCTAGCAGCACAACATATTGGACACTTCAGGGTCATCAGAGTGCACATGTCACAGTCATTCCCGTGCTCTTGAAGTTCAGCTCCCAAGACAATATCAAGAATGTTCTATAAAAAGGAACAAGCTCGCCTCACTGGGAACTTTATCACTACGCTTCAGCTTCAAAGGCACTCTACTCAGAACCACTGCATGTAAAAACCAAGAGAAAAAAACACGATATGGAGACTCAAAATGTTATTCATTCTGTTTGATGTACCTAAGAATTGAGATTTGACATTAAATAAGGCCCCTTTTCTTTTTCCACGGACACAGCATTAACTCAAGTTCGTCTGAGTGCTTTCATCTATATGATAAGTTGAGTTATTCCTTTATTAGTCCCACTGGGGGAAATTTCATCTTATCTATCTTATATGGATTAAGGCCCTGTCCACACAGAGACAAAAACGTCCTCTGTAAAGACAGCATCGTTTCAAGAAATGTATCCATACACACATAACACTGAAAATGCTGTAGTACATATGAGGGGCCTATAAGTGGCACTGTAACACTGCTGCAGACATACACCAAAACCAGAGAAGAAGACGTGGAGCATGTGCATACATCATGAGAAATGTGAACAAACACCAGCTTACTGAGGATTCACACCAAAAGTGACAAAATCACACAGCCTGGCAGTTGAAACGTACAAACACACAGGATGACCACATACTGTCATTATACTGCATATATAGCACAAATATGACACAAACAGACTTTCATAAGCACGGGCATCTGACCTTTTAACAGTAGCCTGTTTGATTATTATGACTCAACCCCCTGTTTTATGGAAGGTTCGCACAAAGCTGAAGTTCATTTGGAGGGCCGGACTTCGGTTCCCTCTTTCACCATAGATCGCACTTTGGGAAGCCGGAGACAGCGTTAATGAGTTTTTCCTCCATTGTTTTCTCGTCCTCCCTCTCAAAATCTCCCACATGGGAATGAAGATTGACCCACAGTTGGCTGCTGTCTCGGTCGCCCGCTGCTCATTTGCATAAAATTGAGATTATTTCAACTTCCACTCATCTTTCTTGTCGCTTGCATCGTGCCACTCGCTGTCGCCCCAAACGCCCCTTGATGCCAGCAATCACAGAAAATAAATGGCATCCAGAAGCCGAGGACGCTCAGAGAGAAGAAGATTTGTTCTAAAAGCCAAAACAAGCTCAGAAGCCTCTGCAGCACCAACATGACACTGCATTATACCATTGTTTCTGTTGTTGTTGAGGTTTGCATGTGGTTTAAGGTGGAGATGGGGCTTTAACGTCATCAATTCTGTATCTACTCTGGGGCTTGTTTTCAAAAGTGTGTGTTTTAGGGCACTTGAAACGTCGTATCCATGTGGACAAAACGCTGATACAAATAAAAATTTGCTCCGTCTGGACTGCCCCTTAGCTGTGTAAACTTAGGCCCTGTTTACACAAAAACGAAAACGGCCGAAAAGAGAGAGTTTTCATTCACACGAGAACGGTGCCCAGTGTGCCTGAATCTGCAAAACTTTTGAAACCAAGGTCCAGAGTGGAAAGTTTTGAAAACGTTTTCGTATCCGTCTCCGTGTAGACAAGATTCAGCGTTTCACCCTGAAACTATTCAGACAGAAATATACAGATACATTTGTTGTCCAGTCAAGAAATTCCTGCGTCTTCCTGCGTCCACTCGCTATTGTTGCTTGTGAAAAGATTGTCTTCAGCAGAAAGCGTTAGTGCGCAGATGTGTGTTTTAACACCGCTGTTTCACTACAAATATACATTGCCAACTACTGGCCTGGCATGGACTCTACAGCGTTTTCAGTCGTTCTCGTGGATCCGTGTGAGTGCGAATTGTTTTCACAGCGTCTCCATGTGACTGTGGAGTGCTTTTGAAAATGCAAAGGAAAAACCTTTCTGTCTCTGGTGAAAACGTTGTCGTGTAAACGTGGCCTCAGTGAGCAGGCCCCATCCCCCTGTACACATCCATAGCCTCCTCTGGGATCCCTTGGACATTACAGCTATAAATAAAGCCCTTGCTCTCCTCATGTTTTCCTCTCTCCTTTTCCTCAGTTGTCTTGTAGCCTGCTGTAGCTGGCACTGCCATTTTGAAAACTCCTCAAAGGGGGATCTCACTTTCAAAGTCTTAGAAACCTATCAAACTTAGAAAAAAAAGTATATTAAATTAAAAAAAATTTCAGTTTGAATAAATATCAATATCATTTTATTGTTTATAAAACCCAGGCCCAGAGAAACTCCTGTGGCCACAATATGTTTCCTCCTCACACGCAGATTACTGTCAAGAATTAAGGAAAGCTCCGTGTGTGGCCTGATTATGGTTTTTGGTTGTCTGGGATTGAGAGTAAGAGGACAGGACATGCTGAGACATGAACACTGAAACACACACACACACACGAGGGAACTTGCCTGAAGTCCTCCACAGTCTGGGCCTGAGTGTCAGCTGTTCCTGCGACAGACAGCGCTCTCTGTGCGTGAGGGTTCAGGTGGGCGGGTAGAGGCCTGCTGGCAGGAGCATGTGGCACCGAGGCAGCTCGAACGGGATGGTGACCTAGACCTTTAGGACCAGCTTTACCTCCTTGCCCTGTGCGCTCTCCAGCAGCAAAGTGAGAGGGTTTGGGACGGCTGGGCACAGAGCCATCAGGGGCACACGGCTCCTCGTTCACCCCAGGGATCGACTCAGTCTGAGGCTGGGTTTGAGGCTCAGCTGGAGGCTCAGGTTTTGGTTCAGAGACGTCCACAGACCCCTCAACTCTGGCACTTCTTTGAGGCCTTCGAGGCCGGCCGGGAGCTGCAGGCTGGCTGGAGGTGGGACCAGAGGCTGAAGCTGCTTTATCTGCAGCTTCTCCTGCTCCGTTTGGGTTCTCTTCTTGGTTCTGGCTTTGGCTCGGATTATCTTGGTCCATTTCTTAAAGAGTCTGTGACAAGGAAAAGACAAAAACAGGAATATTTTCACATGCAGTTAGGTAAATTTAGTTAGTATTTAAGGAATTTGACTTATCTGCAGCATCCTGTCCAACTGAAGCAGAGGACAAGCTTGTTTTAAAGATTTAGAGTCACATGAGAGGACGTTACAGCCATAACAATACCACAATTTTAAACTTTGAAACTATACTAGTAAAACTAAAATAATATCAGGACTACTTTAATAAAAGAGCAAAATCAGAAATGAGCAAAATCAGAATCAGAAATACTTTATTCATCCCTAAGGGGAAATTCGGTTGTTTCAGTTGCTCTTATGCACAGTACAGCAAACATAGGAATATTAAAAGATAAGAGCATAAAATAAAGTAAAAAATAAGAACGCAGGTTGCAACATGCAGAATTTTTAAGCAATATCAGCTTCCTTAAGAAGGAAAAATAAATAAAATAAGTAAAGTGAGACTATGAACAAGGCCAAGGAATTTACACTATTAACATTAACAATAAATATATGCAAAAAGAGCAGTGATGTTGTATTAAATGTTTTGATATACACCTATTGATGCTACTTGGACAAATCTTTGTGATAAACCCTGTGTCAGGGTGTTTCGGGTCTTCGACCATCAGACACTCTCACCTGGGCAAACCAGTCGGGGTGATCAGCCTGACTTGTGTCTAAGTGGATTACTACTCCACAGATTCCCCCTCAGGATCCACAGCCATCTTGAGGCTTTTTCAGCAGCCTCTGTCATGTCCTCGATGGCTTTTTCACACAGCTGACTGTCTACTCCAAGGAGTTTGAGGGTTCGGTAACAATGACTGGCCAGCAGAAACCTGGGCACCCAACCCAATCCAGTCTTCCCAGTGTTAATATTAGTGATGCACGATATGAAAAATTTCAACCGATACCGATAATTTCCTGCTTTTCTTGGCCGATACCAATACCAATAAGTTTATATTTTTATATTTAATATAGTCTTTTTGCATGTTGAAATCTTGATCCAACCACCGAGCCGTTAGGCTTAGCATGCTGATAGTATTAACATCAGATGTCCTTATGTCTGTGGTAAAACTTACGTGTAGTCTGTTCTTGTTATGTGTTATGTTATCAAGTTATGGATATGCGTGGCAACGATACCTAAAAGGGCATAGAGGGATACATCCAAGAAGAAGTGACGGTTTGGGAGGGTGTAACGTGGTTCCAAATGTGCTATTAACTTGTGAAAACCCAGGCTCCAAACGACAGAAAAGGGCTGGTCGTCGAGCGCTATGAACTCCATCACTTTGTCGTTAATGGCTTTAGCCTTTTCACTGTCTCTTCAAAAGTTTTTCCAGTTTTCAAACGCCTGTTGAATGGGGACATCCACGCTCCATGTTCTTGTTTTTAGTATTAGCACAGGCACGCCGCGATGGTGACTTTTCAGTTGAGCAATAAGATCTGTTGTGTTAAAACTTGAAGTCCTCTTTCCTCCTCTTCTCACCAAACAGGTTGTGCAAACAGCAATGCTTTTGTTATCTTCTGCCACTGAGAAAGACAACCACACTGGTGAAGCCATGTTCACTTTTGGTCTGGCAGAAACGGGGGCAGGCTTGGGTCTTTGTAGTAAGGCGCGATAGATGATGTAACAATCGCGACATGGCTTGTTTTGGGGCTATGCGGCCTGCAAACAATTTCCCTAATTTAAGTAATTTATCTGATCTTTTTATCGGATAAAATTTACGTATCAGGTTGATAAAAAATGACGTCATTTCCCCCCAAATCAGCCAATATTATATCGGTCCTATAAATATCATGCATTCCTACTTACTAGACCAGAAGTAGTGCTGGGCAATAACTGATTTTCAATTACGACCACAATTACAGCCTTCCACATTCACAAAAACAGAGTAATCATCATTAGACGCTCACAGTGCTGCATGTTGTGCTCAATCTGCCATATTGGTGAAGTGCTCCCTCCTCCTCCTTCCTCCCACAGAGATGCTCACCTGCTTTACAGATTTGAGCCAGCATGCAAAAAACACATTAATATTTTCAAAGAATGGTGGAAAAAACAGTTAAGAGTTGGAGCCAGTGAGTATGTGTGTTTGTTGTGTGAATTGTTTGACGGTGCAGCTGATGGTGACAGCATGAGGGAGTAGAGGGTGTGGACATGTTAAACTGATTTTCTTAAGGCCTTCATTAAATTCCAGGGTAGACACATCCCAGATGATGCTGCAATATAGTTACCCATCATTCATGCATACATCAGGCCTGAATCATCTGTCTGTGGATTTAATTAAAGGAAAAGCTGTCAAGGTAAATTGTTCAGAAATATGTATTTATAAAAGGTAGCCAGAAATGTTAGGAGCAGATATCCATCATCTCAACAGTGACCGGAGTAAAACGGAGCTTTCTTCACAAAGACAGTCAGCTGGTGAGTCATGGGACCTAAGTGACCCAGCAGGACAACACAGTGAGTCAGACTCCACCATCCTGACCCCTCAATTACCTGCCCTTAAAAAAAAAACACACATCTGACATTTCAGACTTCACAACACAAAGAGTTGAAGATTTATGGTTTGAATTCTTAAATAAAACAACTCTTCTTTCTCCTGTTCTTCAGCTGCATGGATGCTTTACTCTGAGGGATTTTATTGTTTGGCTCTTCAGGGTTGTAAAGATTTTCAACACGTAAACATGTGAAGATGTTTGTTTTCAAAAGATAGCCACCATTCTTTAAATGATAGAAATCAATAATGTTGATATTAAAGTGATAGAGCTTTATAGGATTAAGGACAAAAAACCTTCATTCATTCAAAGGTTGGCTGTGAAATCCTGATAATCCTTCAGTTTTTCATCCAAATAAGCAAAAGTAGTGAGTGAGTGAACCACCCTTTAAGTAAAGATTTAATTATTTTTTTGTTTTTAACTTATTTCTTATTTGAACATTACAAAACACATATAACATTAACTTGACATTTTCATATATTTTTCAATAATTTTCTCTTCCAAAATTCCTTCTTTTAAACATAATAATTTCTTATTCATCTTACACTCTAGCTGCAGCAATCAAAGACCTTTTTTATACACAACATGCAGATGCAAGTCATCATAAACCAATACAGGTATAATAAACACAAAACATAGTGCAAAGCCATTTTTCAAAAATAATCAGGGTAACAACAAAACAAACAAATTAAAAAATGAATAGAAAAAATGAACAAACTAAATATCGACATGAAATTAGTTTAAACAATAACAGTAATAATAATATTAAAAAATAGTTATACTAAGTCATGCTTTTAGTCGTAGAAAACGTTGTTTTTTCCATTTCATGTAACTATTAAAGCTTCTGAATCCAAGTATTAGGACGAGTCTGGACTCAGTAATTCCTGTCTGTGCATCCTGCCGGTCCTTCAGTAACCAGCGAGACGCTCAGTCACTTCATATCAGCTCAGAGCACCTGCCACACACCAACATGAGGACCCACTGCACGGTCCACAGCAGCGAAAGGCAACACAGAAACAAACAACACAGAGCGAGGGAGCTGCAGAGAAATCACACAGGGAGAGAGAGCAGAGCTAAGACGACACAAATAAACGAGGATGATAAAAAAAAAGACCGACATACAACAAAACAGTATGACCGAAGGGTACACTTCAGATTCAGATGGTAGGGTGAGAATTTGGCATGAGCATCACGAAAGCATGAATCTATCATGCCTTGAGTTAATAGTATAGGTTGGTGGTGTAACTGTGTAGAAGATGTTTTCTTGGCACACTTTGGGCCCCTTGGTCCCACCTGAGTACTGCTGCTGACCATGTCCATCCCTTTATGACCACAGTGGACCATCTTCTGATGGAGACTCCCAGCAGGAAGACAAACTATGTCTCAAAGCTTAAATCATCTCAAACTGGTTTCTTGATAACTGGGAATGTTCACTGTACTCCAGTTGCCTCCACGGTCACCAGATCTCAATTTAACAGAGCACCTCTGGGATGTGGGGGAACAGCAGATTCTAATCATGGATGTGCAGTCGACACATCTGCAGCATCTGTGATGATCAAGAAGATATGGAGCTACATCTCTGAGGGATGGTTCAAGAACCTTGTTGAATCTATGACATAAATTATTAATGATACTGTCTCTTTTTGGACCATTCTCTTTACACCTTGGAGCTGATTGGACTATCGTTATTTATTCTACTTTACTAAGTTTGTTCGTGTTATTTCGCTTGTTTATATATTACATTTTATTTTCAAAGTTGTTTTGTTTCTGTACCGCTGTCTGTCTTTTCCTTTTTGTCTCTATGTGGATGGGACCAAAGCCACGAACTGATCCAGAAATGTCTGCCAAGTTGTTTTTATCTATTCATTTTTTTCATTTGTTTTCTTAAACATATACTGTAATTTGCTTTGTGCACAAGTCTAAATAGAAATTTGTTAAAAAAAAAAAGTCACCTAAGTCACCTTTCCTCTCCATTCTGATGCTTGGTTTGACTACAGCGGGTCATCTTGTCCATGTCTGCATCAGCGTTGCCAGATTTTTCTACTGAAATAAGCAACCAGGTGGATGGAAACAAACCCAAAACAAGCAACCTGAAGCATTTTTATTTCTAATGTGATATATTACTTTTTTTGTAAAGAGAAATCTACATAAAGCATGTTTTTGTTTTCATCTACATTACATTTAAATTTCACAGTGACATCTCTTCTTATTTTTCTCTTAATTTACTTCATCAACATCCTTTTGTTTGAAGGTGGAACATCCTTTTCTTTATACAGAAGAGAAGGGAGGGGCTAATGTTATTTATAACTCTGTTATCACTAAACAGTCGGTCTAACCTTGGTTTTTGTAACCAAACAGACATAGTCAGGCTTTTATTTAAGTTTATGTTGATCCTCTGCAGCTTTATTTGGGAGAAAACAGTAACAGCTACATTAAAAATAAATTTAATTCTGGATATAAGTAGGGCCCTATAAAATCCACGATCACAGAATCGCAGAATTAGACATTGAATGCGGAATTTAATATAAAGACAGAATATCATGGAAATGGCCAATATTTTATGTAAAAGCTTTTTAAGGAATACTCGGGAAAACGCTCCCAGGGGGTCACTAAGGCTGGGAACAGTGCACGCTGCACTTCCCCTCCTCCTCCTCCTCCTCCTCCTCCTCTCATTAACAATGCAAACATGTTGGAGCGGCCGCCTGAGAAACCGGCTAAGTGACTAAGTTGGCAAAGAAGCTATGAAACGCCCGGCTAACTCCAAAGGTCAGGGCAAAGCAGTTTCCCAACGATTATTATGTGTCAGGTGATCAAATGTTCTGCACATTTTGTCAACATACTGTTGGCTGAACCCATAAAGATACATGTGAGGACCATCTGAAGAGTGAGTGATTATATTTAATTACTTTATACTGTGTCTCAGGGTTAATTTTGTGTAAAATACTATAATAATAGTATGCCGAATTGGTGGTGTATAATACCGAATTCTCAAAAAAATTAAAACGGAAAAAACGGAATATAAGAAAACTAAAACGGAATTTGGGAAAAAAGAACAGATTTTATATGGATTTCTTTTGGTGGAAACATACTTTTGTCTCTTTTTATAGTAAAATTCACATCTGAGTTTGGAGTGGGACAAAATAGTTTGTGTAACTTCTGGATTGAGTTTATTCTGGTAGTAGAGTATTCATCAGATCCCTCCCAAATGAGAAACTGCACTTTCGCAGCAAGCCCAAAAAAACACAACCCGCAACTGCCAATATTTACAAGCAACTTTTCAAATAAAGAAGCCCAAAGTCGCTTATAATAAGCAGACCTGGCAACTATGGTCTACATGCCTAAATGCACTGAGCTGCTACCTAATGAAGTTTCGTCTGCGTAATGTTTTAATAATGTTGATGGAAGTCACAAAAAAAGACAAAATGCTCCTTATATGCTACATTTTCGAGGACATCAAATTTGAAGTCAGAACTGTCCCTCCTCAAATACTTGAGGAACATCAGACATCATCTTGTGCTTATGGAAAAAATCTAAAACCGTAAAAAACGCTGATTTGGGCAAAAATGCTGAGGCAGCCCGACCCAGATCCATCAGTCAGTGTTTAGGAGGAGGACTGAAAAATGTCGTTTTCATGGGAGTGAGAGGAAACTATCAAGTCACATCATGGCAGATGTTTACCCGTCGTCCTCTCCACGTGGCTGAAAAGAAGTCCTTAAACGATGCTGGTCAGAAATGAGGCGGAGGTCATGCGCTCGGGGAGAGACATCATCGCTCCGTCGTAATTATTCACATGACCTTGAAGAGACGACGGCTGCCCGGAAACATGCGGGTCTTTGAGTCCACCAATAACCTGGTGTCGGGGCTGGGCATGATGTTTTCCCCTGGTCCTTGTATGGCAGATTGTGGGGGGAGTGTGGGAGGCCGATTGGGCACACGTGGGAGTGGGTGGGTGCAAAACGAGGCGAGGGAAGCGAGAGCGAGACAGCCCATTCAGTGGCAGCGCCGTGTCTCTTTGCAGAATGTCTCCAAATTGATCCTCTCACACTTCCCCCTGGCACTGTCTATTTTTCCGAGCTTTAATCCCCCTCCTCTTTCTCGCTCTCTTATCGTCCTATTTCTCTAATCCTCTCTCCCTCCACATCTTCTCCAACACTCTCTTGTAGACACCTTCACATTCGTTGGCATGTAAGCGCTCAACACACCAGTTTTCCCATCCTTTGCTGCCCCTTCCAGACCTGAAATGGTTGTTCTGCTCTCTCGCTCTGAGGTGACACCAGTCCTCCAGCGACATGCTCTGTATTGTTTCCTTCAGCCAACCACCTCGCAGTCACCATCAATGACGTCAACGCGCCACCATCCAAACAACTGGACCTGCTTCAGAGCTGTCACTGATGTGTGTGCAGACATGACAACATAAAGACTTATAGGGTATGGAGGCAGCACATGCATGCCTCCCCTCTTCTGTATTTTGTATTTTCTGCAGCCTGAGTCTAAATAGAGAGCCCTTAATCTTTCCTTACCGCTCCTGACAGAGCCAGAGCCAAATATTTGCCTCTCCTGGAACAGTCACGTCAGACTAACACTTCCCATTCCTCTCACGTTCACGGAGTAGCGAGGGGAATGATTTGATAATAACAAATGTGTCATGGTGTTTACATGAACCCTCCTGAGGGGCAGAGAGCCGAGAGAGGCAGCGAGGATGTAACCCAGCAAAGAAGCAGGCTGCAAACAGCCTTCAGAGCTCCTCTGACAGGATTACTGGAGTACAAGCATCGTTTTATGTACTGGATGTGGGAATTGTGGGCTAACTTATGATACATTAAACCAGTTTTTCCCAAAGTTAGGGTCCTCACAACATCCAAAATGATGTTGTGAGGAGGGGTGTAAATCACCAGTTTCATGATGATACAATATCGATTCTTTGGACAACAATACGATATTTGCCGATATCACAAAGTCTGCCACAATTCGATTTCAATTTGATTCAATTCAGGGACCTTCGATTGATTTAAGACAATGTTATGCACACATTTAACACAATCAGCTACATTTCACCTAAAGCAAGAAAGAAATACAAAGCAATTTTGATGTTTTGACAATTCTGTTACTGAAATGTGAAACAATTTGCTGACCTTTGGGTATGATAGCTTATAGTGGATATAATCATCTGTATGATCTAATCGTGTTTTAAGATTAAAATTGGGTTAATTAGTAATCAGGTGCTTTTTCTGCCCCCACAATTACCTTATGGGTGTTATTGTTACTTTATGATGTTAGTATATCATATCAAGTAATGATGCAAATAATAATACAAATTATTGTATTATTATTTTATCTTTATTATTATTGACCTCCAACATTTGACCATGCTCTTTCAAACTAAAAATGTGTAATTTTGATTTTAATTAAAGTCAAACATTTCTCATGTTCAAAGTAGAACTATTAATTTAAGTAACTCAACACTGCTGATTTTGTTTTACTGTGATGCCTG